>JALPQD010000062.1:1285851-1885851 GCA_023101885.1 Typhlomys cinereus | reverse complement strand
CCCTCGGGTTGAAGCTGCCCTGGACGCCCAAAGTCTGGGATGGAGACAGAAGCGCAGGAATGGCAGGTGGAGGAGGGCTGACTGTGGGGGAAGGAGCGTCAGGAACCCCACCTGCTACACTAAGACCTTTCTTGGGCACAGTCCCCGGCCAATCCAACTGGGGGTTTACCCTGTTGGGCTGAGACAGTCTGGGGGTCCCCACGCCCATGTTGATCAATCATTTGGGGGAAGGGAAGGGTCTTTGTTCCCCTTCAAACCACGACTGCAAGACCCGGTGCTCCTCTTTCCTTCCACATCCCCACACCCCATCCCACGGGAATCCCGCCTTTACCAGTGCGGGTTGGGGAGCCTCGTCACCCACTGAGCGCGGGGTGAACGTCGCCCTGTGACTCCGGGACCACCGACCGTCCACCCCAGGCTGCGAAGATCAGTCTTCTCCCCGAACGGGGTCTCAGGTGAGAGGCTCCCGCTGCCTGCCAGGATGTGGGGGTTCTGTGGCTTACCTCGGGTCCGCGGTTCTGCGGCTGGAGTGCAGGGCGCTCTTTGTGCACCGGCTCTCAACGCAGAACTGGGGGAGCCCTGGCCGGCGCCTCCCCTCGCTAACTCCTCCCAGCTCTCGTCCGCAGCCTCCCTCCCTCCGCTCCCCGGGCGCAGCTGCTGCAGCGCCCATGAAATTTTAATGCGGGAGCGGCTGGCGGGTGAAGGCGCCCCACCCCAGGTCTCACCACTGCCCCTCCCCGCAGCCCCGCCACCTCCTCTGCTCCCTGACTCCCCCCAACAGCTCCGTCCCCGCAGCCCCGGGCCCCGGGGAGGGGCTAGGGGTCGACAGGCACCGGGGGACGCGCACAGCCCAGCGCTGCACAAAGGGACCACCCGGCTGCAGCCTGCTTTCAGCATCCCGGCCCGCGGCGCTGCCATGGCAACGCTTGCTGGGTGAACTGGCCGCGAGGAGATCCGGGCGCTGGTCAGATGCGCGAGACCGCGGACCTGCGGCACAGAACCCCGGCACATCACAAGCGGAACACATAGGGGCCGACCCTGGAGACCACGTGCTGACTTAACCAAAGCCAGGGGCGTGAATTCATGGGAACGCTCATTGGTCAAGTTGGCAAGATTCCAAGTCTGTTTGGCTTTTGAACTGCTCTCCTGTAGATAGAGGTGCTACAAAGGGACCCCACAAGACTAGGGAGAGGGCTGGGGGTGTGGTGTTAAAACTTTGGCCTGGAAAACAAAGACATCTGAGTTTAGATTCCCCAGGTGAGGATGGCACCCCACCAATAATTCTAGCCCTTGGAAGAGGAGCCTGGGAATCCCCAGAGCAAGCTGGCTAGTCCTAATGACTGCTCTGGGTTTAATTAGATGTCACCCTTGGGTCTGCACAGGCACACACACTCAAGTGCACTCTTGTACCTACACCCGCACACATACACATACATGCATACATTCATACATACATGATAGGAAAACAGAGGACCCCAGAGCCATGGTTCTGGGGATGCCTGGTAAAGTTTAACCCACTTCACAGAAGAATGTGTTGGAAATGTCACCTCCCAGCCCCCCCCCCCCGCCCCTACCCCAGGGGCACTGCACCAAAAATAATTTATAGGATGGGACCCAGTGATCTATAGCAACACCCCCACCGAGAATTCTGAGGCCATTTCCAGCTGGAGAGACATAGACATGGCGCTAGAACATTCTACCGGCTTCTGGAACTGGGTTTTGTCGTGGGTTTAGTTTTCAGCTCTGCCCACGCCAAGGGACCAGATGTAATCTTACACAACTGCACATTCTGGATTGAGTTTCTATCCCCTTCTGGTGGAGATGAAATGGAGTCCACACGGGAAGCTGGGGAGTGATTCGTGAGGGGTGCTTGGCAAAGCCCGCACTCAGGGCTCACAGCATACTTCCAGAGGTGAAGCTAGCTCACTTTTGCCTTCTACCTCTCAGTGCCTACTTAACATTTTCTCTGATCAAATAAAGCAGCACCAAGAAGAGGCATTTATTTATTTATTTATTTATTTATTTATTTATTTATTTAATGTGAGAGAAGGGGGGGGGCACTGTGTGTCCCTGTATAGGAACAAGGGTCACTTTGGGAATCATCCTGGTTGCTTCTATCTCCTTGCTTCCCTCTGGGATTTCCTAGGCTCCGCCCACCAGAGCAGTGTAGGCCAGGGCTGTTTTCTGCCTGGTATTTTTACATGGGACCTGGGATCTAAACTCAGGACTTGTGCTGGTGAGACAGAGTCTTAACCCCTGAGGATCTTTCCAGCCCAAGAAGAGTCATTTTTGAACACGGGCCCTTGCCTGATACCTTGCCTACCAAGGAGACTGGCCTCACATCAACCAGTTAGAGAGAAAGTAATGTGGGCTGTGGTCACCCAGAACACGCTGCTCTGCAGTGGCCTTCCCTCCTCACCCAGCCGAACTCCCTAGGGACTTGGTGGTGAACATAGTGCATTTAATGGCCCCTTCCCGTGTCTCCTAGGTGATTCCAAACCCAATTAAGGAAACCAGTCCACTACTTCCAGTATCCAGTATCCTCGGCTGCCCCAACCTTAGCTCCCCTCACAAACACCTAGGCTCTTTAAGCAAGCAGCCGAGAGCCCATGTCCTGTTGGCAGGTGGTGTTGCTTCTAGAGATTTCTTTCCAAGGCAAGCAGAGGGCACTAGGAGACATTGCAGGTCCCTATGTGATTAGACCGTGTTTGACTCAAGCTTGAAGTGAACCACCAAGGATGCCAAGAGCATGAACCCCCACGTTCACCTGACCCCGAGGTCCAGGTCTTGGGAGGGTCAGATGCCCTGTCACTTTAGATGGGAGGGATCATCTGAGCTATGTCTCCCTGTGTAACTCGACCCTCAGCTACTAGTGTGAACCGACCTTGCACTAGAGTGAGCTGGGCCAGCGTAATCAACAACCACTTGCTGCCACTCACCAAGAATCGAGTCTCATGGGGATGTCTGTGGGGGATGGGGGGGCCAGCAGCCTTGAGCCCCAAGGAGCCAAGAGCGGATGAAGGAGGGGTCACACCAGGCTCATCTACACTCACTCTCCTCTACCTTTCTGGACAATGACCTGAGCCACTTCCTGTGGAGGGCAACGGGAAGCCACCAGACACTTCAAAGATCCGCTTGAGAATAAAGTTTGGGACCATCATCCAGACCCAGGCCCACCTTCCCCTCCAGCCATGAGGCGCCTGGCTTCAAAGATCTACGAGCCAGATGGTCCTCAGAAGCTTCCAAGGGAGGTGCAAAGAAGAAAGTGGAGTCCCTCCTTCCTCGACCCCCAAAAGCTGCTCAAGGAACAAGTGTCCTTGGGTCTCATTGTCCCCTTCAGAGGCATGTAAATTTGACTCCCTGGCTCTCTCTGGCAGCCGGTCTCCCTTCTTTCCCTCCTCGCCTGCCCCCTTTGAGAAGCTAGTGCTGGCTTCTCCCCCAGGTCAGCCGGTTGGAACGTGGCCGTGACAACAGCCCAGCGCCATCTGGTTCCCAAGGCTGGACTCTCTGAAAGTAGAGTCCTTCCCATCCTTCCCCTGGGAGGGGTCTTGAGCTACCCCGTGCATCACAACAATCCTTTTCACATGCTGGAATCATTGGGGTGGGGAGGATGCGTCCATGGCCCTTGTCCTGAGTGCGCCCACCAGTGGTTAACTTCTGTTCCCGCTTGGACAGCTCAGGATCATTGCCCGGGTCAGCTAGTGGTCCTCAAGGTTTCTTCTTGGTTCTGCAGCCTAAATGGGCATGAGCATGGGCAGAGTGAGAGCTGGCAAGCATGGGGGACCTCGGATGCAGATTCAACTTCAGGGCGAGGAGGTGGCTGGGGAGGGAGCACTGGGGATGGAGTACATTGGAGGGAGCACTAAGAAGGGAGCACTGGCCAGGGACCAGGACAGTGAGAACAGAAAATGGAAAGAACACATTCGTGACTGCATGGGCTGGCTAAGGCCGCCTTCCAGAAGCACAGCTTTTTAAACCCAATTCCTGGGCTGGAGAGATGACTCAGGGGTCAAGACTCTGTCTGCTTCATAAGCAGAAGGACCTGGATTCAGATCCCAGCTTGCAAGTAAAAATGCCAGGCGGAAATGGAGGTAGAAGCAATGCAGGATGATTCTCAAAGTCACCCTTGAGCTTCCACGGGCACACACAGTACTCTCTCATACACACACACACACACACACACACACACACACACATAAAATAAAATAAAAATAAGAAGTCCAATTCCTGTGGAAGTCCTGAAGGCCACGCCCCTTGGTTTACAGACAGCGCCTGCTCACTGTGTCCTCACACACACTGCTGTCTGTGCACACACATCCCAGGCATCCCTCCCTCCTCTCTTTGTCCAAGCAACACCTTCATGACCCCAGAGAACCCTTCTTTATCTCTCTAAGGTCCCATCTGCAAACACATCCCAGGGTTCAGCTACCACATAGGAATTCACATGGGGGTCACCATGCAATCCCTGTCTGCGAGTCAATCTTCTGGGCAGCGGGGACTGGAGTTCCTGAGGTCCCCTGGGAGCTGAAAGGGTCACAGCTGACTTGTCCCACCTGGAGCTGGGTGTCTTCTCCGAGGCTCACCGGCTTCAGCTCCTTGTCTGCTCTGAGCATGTGGCCTTGGCCAGACAGCAACATCAACAGGGGGGTCCGCAGGCCTGCAGCACAGTCTGCCTGAGGACATCCGCCACAGGGACAGGTGGACTGTCCCCCTCCTGGGACTCCCCAGTTCAGCCAGGCTGCTGGCCAGCCAGCCCCAGGGATCCACCGGGTCCTCCGCATCATTCCCCGGAGCTGGGATGATGGCAAGTGCCTGCCACACGCCTGGTTCTGGGCTGGAACTCAGGTCTGCACGCCGAGGCCAACTCCCCAGGCTTCTCCCTCCGCACTTAAGAACCCATGTGGTCCCGGCAGCGGCAGCCCTCCCTGAGAGCCCCAAACCATTTCCCTACCTTATCAGGGCTGATTGACAACAACCCCAAACCTCCATTGTGTGGCCTGTCACACACAGGTCCCCGGCTCAGAGCATGGACATCATAGGAAAGCCGTCCCCTAGCTTCCCATAACTAAGCTACGCCAGTCACTGCGTCCAGCCTCCCTCCAAGCTTACAGGATAAAGTCAGGGTTCCCGCTGCCTCTCATACACCGGCTCGTACACCCATACATGGTCTCAATCCATTTAGGCGACCGCCATCTTGGGTGGGTCCCAGAGAGTACCTTTGGCATGCAACAGAAGTGATGGTCAGAGGGGCAAGGCGAGGTGCCCCCTGTTCTCTGTTTATGGGAGCCTGTGGCCGAAAACCCTCACCCCTGACCTCAGATTGCACAGCCTGGGGCTGCAGACACTCTGCCCCAAGCTTCTGGTCTGCTCTGTCCTCTCTTTGATGGAGACAAAGCAGGAGCCAGGCTCAGTCAGCTCCAATCCTAGCTCCTCCCCACGGGACTTTGGGCTGCAACTTCTCTATAAAATGCGGAGACATCTCCTCTCAGCAGGGAGAACCCAGGACTGTGAGAATAAAAAGTGTGGCTGACCTTAGTGTGCACGTGTGTAGTGTGTGTGGGGGTGTGTAGGGTGGGGGTGGGGGAGTGTGTGGGGGTGGTATGTGTGTGTGATGTGTCTGTATGTGTCTGTGTATGTTTGTGCGTGTAGTTGCATATATGTGTTTTTTAAATTTTTTTATTATTTATTATTTATTCAATTGTGCGTGTGCGTGTATGTGTGTGTGTGTGTGTGTGTAGAACCACGGACGAATTTGGGAACCACCATGGACGCCTCCACCTCCTCCTTGTTTACTCTGCCCCGGGATTCCCAGGCTCCGCCCTACCAGGACCAGAAACGCAGGCCGCCCCCGCTTCCGCCTGGCGTCTATACGTGGGTTCTGGGATCCAAACTCAGGACCTTCCGCCTGCAAGGCAGAGACTTAACCCCTGAGCCACCTCTCCAGCCCCACATATATATGTTTTATATATATGACATATGTGGTTGCGTGGGTAGGGGTGGGGTGGGGGGTAGTATATGTGTGTGTGGTGTGTCTGTGTATGTTTGTATGTGCAGTTGCATATATATATGTGTGTGTATATATATATATATATATGACATGTGTGTGGTGGTATATGTATTGTACTAGTTACACTTAACTGTTGCTGTGAGAGAGCAACCAAAATCAAACAACTTAAGGGAGAAAGAGAGATTTATTCAGCTTACGGTTCCAGAAGGGAGATGCAGCCTTTCATGGCAGAGGCAGCATGGTCAGCGGCCGAAGCTGGAGACAGGCTAGGTCACACCCATCCAAGAGGCTGAGAGCTACCAGTGAGACTAATCCACCTCAGCACCCCCAGGACCACCTTCCTCCAGCAAGGCTCCACTTCTCAAAGGTGCCCATGACCTGCCAAACACATGAGACTGGGGGGGGCGCATTTCAAACCATGTGTGGTATTTGTATATGTGTATAGAGGTGATGTGTGTGATATGTAGCTATGTGTATATGTGTTGCTGTGTGTATATATTTGGCATGTGCATGTGTAGTGTATGATATGTGTCTGTCTCTGTATGTCTATGAGTGTTGGTGAAATGAAAAATTTCTGATTTTTCTGCCTTCTATGACATGCAGGATTTCTGTCCAGCTCTTGGCCTGTAGCCAACTTATCTTCACGTTCCTTCCCCCCCACACACACTTTACCACCCCTCCCCTCAGCATGCTCTTTCCGCTGCCTGCAGGAAGACCTGGGTTCTCGTTCCCGGGCATACCAAGGGGTCTTATCGAACTTCCAGGGCCCTGCTGGGCAAGGCGCAGGCATGAAGCCTCACTAGCACGTGTTTTGTGTATGTGCGCGGATGCCTCGAGTCTGCCCACCATCCTGGTCACCCCTGTTCGCGGGCTCAAGGACTCCATGGGGGAACCTGAGCTGCCCCGGCCAATTCACAGCGCCCCCGGCAGAGTCTGGGGTGATGGGGCGGAGCCACGGGAAGGCGAGGCCACCAGAAGACACCGCGCTCCTGATCCTGCCAGTCCCTTTGTGTGCGCACCAGGGGTCCCGTCCTCCGTCCTCCCTCGCAACGCCTCTGGTGGGGTCTTTGTGGCTCCCGGGCAGGCGGTGGCCTCCACCCGCTGGTTGTCCAGGCACCGCCCTGCCGACGTTGCGCACCTGCTCCCCGCTGGCCGACAGCTGTTCGCGCCCCAGCCAGGGCCCCGCGGATCTGAGGGAGACCAGAGCCGGGCCTGTGGGCGACTTGACAGACCCCCTCACCCCGACCCAGCGCTGAATTCCACATTTCTACAGCTGCCTGCTGCCACTACCCCATTATGTCCCCCTCCAGCCTGCCCCCCCCCCCGCAAAGTCTGCCCCCCTCACCCTATGCCCCCTCTAACCCGTGGCCCTGGCCAAAGCCAGGAGACTCCGGGTAGATGAGCTGATCTCATTCTCCCTGCTCACAGCCCGGTGGGCAGGACCAACGAGCTTCTTGCTGGTCTGCAAAGCCTGGCCCTGGGAGGCCCCTGTGGCAGCTGATCCCCCATCACGCAGCTGCAGCCCAGCCTCTGTGTCCGGCCCAACTGTCTTACCCGGGGGCCTCCTAATCTCCAACCAACGTGGGTCTTCTCAGGCACAGGTCCTCCTGGATAGACAGCACCCCTCCTCCAGGGATCATCTGGATGAGAGATTATTTTATCTTTTATCTTTTTTTTCCAAGGGTGTGTGTGTGTGTGTATGTGTGTATATAGAGAGCATTTCAGTGTATGCGCCCGACGAGGCCCAAGGGTGACTTCAAGAATCATCCTGGATCACTTTACTTTATTGCTTTGCTCTGGGATATCCCAGGCCCTGCTTTCCAGGGCCAAAACTGCAAGCCACCCTGCCTGCATTTTTACAGGAGATCTAGAGATCTGATCTCAGGTTCTTTGCAAGGCAAAGACTTTAATCCCTGAGCCACCTCCCAGGCCCCATTAGTTCATCTCCTATGCCTACATATGCACATGTACACACACACACACACACACACGCACACACACACACACACGCGCGCGCGCGCGTCCAGCCCCTTAATTTCTCCAGTGCCTGACAAAGGGTCGGCCACACAAGAGGCCAGCCGCAGACCAGAGTCGCGGCCTCGAGACCAGGGCTCCCCAGGACCAGGTGGAGAACAGAACACACGCGACTCCGTTTTGGCTGAGTGAATTCTGAACCCTCCTTATTGAAACTTTGGTGACAGCTTTTATACAGAAAATTTTGGGGCAAAGAATGTTGCACCTACAATAGACATATAATTTTCTAGTCAGCAAAAATCACCTTCAAGGTGGACATTTTTTCAAGAACCTAACCCGTTGCTTGAGGGTAAAGACACTTAACAGAAACATTCTCTCAGTATTTCCAAACCTATCTAATCTATAATGCTTCACTGGATAGCCATGGGGCTGAGCCTACATAGTTGACATATCTAAACAGAGACTGCTTTTTTAAAATACACAGAGGCAGAATGATCTCCTTTTGATTTCAGCAAGGAACGTATTTTACAATTAACTATAGGAGTCCCCAGTACCCCATAAGTCCCAGCGTGAGCTTTTGCTGTTGTCCTCTCCAGGTTGATCCTCTCCAATCAGGCAGGTCGACATAGGCATCAGGCATGGCAGCAGGTTCTAACTTGGGAAGTTGTATGCAGCTCATGCAGTCTCTACTATCCAAGCTTGAACCACGTCTCTAGGGGGTCCTTGACTTGGATACTCAAGGCCCATAAGCTATAGCTGGTTCTGTCGATGGAGCACTACTGAGGTATGCACTGAAGAAAACACTTAAGCAATATAATTATTAGAAGAATAACTTCTCCTATTAGCATCCTTCTATTCCTTTGATAGTAAGGTTGCTATTGTCTTCCTTTGAGGAATTCCAGAAGTGTATTGCCATCAGTTAGATGACCCATCTGTTAACCATGCATACTCCAAACCTCGGGTCCAGTCAGGCCCCATATGCCAACAGTGTCTCTTTCGGGGCGGAGGCGATCATTGGTGGGAGTGCACTCGAATGGTCCATCTCTGCGATTTCTCATAAGAGTGCTGTTTGGGGTAGGAAAGACACGGCCCCCTTTGCTTCTGACATGGATTCTCCCAGTTTGGATTGCAAATACCATCTCTAGGGGCAGTCTTGGCATCTAGACTTTCTGGCATGATGGTCTCTTCCTTGGCCTTCAGCCAGGGTAAGAGGGTATCACACTTTCTTTTAAGATTCTAGTGGACTGATAGCATAGTCTCTCTTTTTTTGACCTAAATTCTTTTTTTTTTTTTATTTATTCAATTGTGCGTGTGTCCGTATGTATGTGTGCGCGCCCGTCTGTGTGTGTGTAGAACCACAGACGAATCCGGGATTCACAGGCTCCGCCCTACCAGGACCAGAAACGCAGGCTGCCCCCGCTTCTGCCTGGCGTCTATACATGATATCTGGGATCCGAACTCAGGACCTTCTGCCTGCAAGGCAGAGGCTTAACCCCTGAGCCCTGATAGCATAGTCTTATGCTTTTGAAATTTCTGACTTAGTACACAGGTGGGAATTTTACCCACCTATGTTTTAAGACTCCAGAAGTTATTCACTAATTTCCTTAAAATCAGTGCACACATTCTGGCTAACAAGTCTACTTATTGTAAGTGATTAGACATGAAATCTCTATTTAGAATTTACTAAAAGTTAAAAAGCAAGCTTCTTCTCTAGATCACAGAGCAGGAAGCTAGTTCCAAAAAAAACCCTAAGAGCAGGTAAAAGGCTCTCCTAATTCCCAGAAGAATTCCTCCTGCCAGAGACACAACTTAAATTACCTGAGGAATACTTAGCACTTGTCCATGGGCGGTATTGTGACATTCCAAGAAATTCCTAGCACCTGTCCATGGGATTACGTGACCTTCCCCAGGGAACAGGCTTTAGGCCTGAGCTGGGAAAAAAACACCAAGGCCTGACAATCCCCATATTTTTCCTTATTTCTCTAAATAAAGCCATGTCCTTTTCCCAAAAGATGTTTCTTCGAATCCATCTTTTCCAAACTGAGACATATTCTACCAGATTGGTCAGATAAGGACGCGGCAGAGGTCCTCCATGTCAGGAGAATGGTTGAATCTCAAAGCTTAAAATGTTTGCTTCTGGGATCACAGTGTGACTCAGCGGGTCAAGTGTTTACCACACAAGCCTGACGGCTCAAGTTTGGTCCTAGAACCCATATAAAGGTGGGAGGAGACGTCAGTCCCACGGAGTTACTGTGGCGTGTGTGTGTGTACCCACACCCACAAGCATCACACACATAATAACAATGAATGTTTAAAAAATTAATGTATGTTTTTTGGGTGGCCTCTTGGAAACGCCTTATACTAGACAAAGTAACTACAGAGGGGGCGTGTGAGTCAGCTCCATCTGCCTCGCCAAGGCCTCCAGGGACAATAGAAATGCAGCCCCTGTCAGGAACGTGCTATGTCTGGGCTGTGGAGACACCTTGGCATCCTGCTCTTGTCACCTGGACCACTTGTCCCATGCTTGTACCCAAGCCCACCGCACTGTGCTCCACAGCACATGTATCATGGGAGACTCAGACTCTAAGACAGGTCAGGGAGGTGAGCAAGTGTGCTCTGAGCACTGAGCACTGCGCACTGTCTGAGCACTGAGCACTGTCTGAGCACTGAGCTCTGAGCACTGAGCACTGAGCACTGTCTGAGCACTGAGCTCTGAGCACTGAGCACTGAGCACTGAGCACTGTCTGAGCACTGAGCTCTGAGTACTGTCTGAGCACTGAGCACTGTCTCAGCACTGAGCACTGAGCACTGTCTCAGCACTGAGCACTGTCTCAGCACTGAGCACTGAGCACTGTCTGAGCACTGAGCTCTGAGTACTGAGCACTGAGCACTGTCTGAGCACTGAGCTCTGAGTACTGTCTGAGCACTGAGCACTGAGCACTGTCTGAGCACTGAGCTCTGAGCACTGAGCACTGAGCACTGTCTGAGCACTGAGCTCTGAGTACTGTCTGAGCACTGAGCACTGAGCACTGTCTGAGCACTGAGCTCTGAGCACTGAGCACTGAGCACTGAGCACTGTCTGAGCACTGAGCTCTGAGTACTGTCTGAGCACTGAGCACTGAGCACTGTCTGAGCACTGAGCACTGAGCACTGTCTCAGCACTGAGCACTGAGCACTGTCTGAGCACTGAGCACTGTCTCAGCACTGAGCACTGTCTCAGCACTGAGCACTGAACACTGTCTCAGCACTGAGCTCTGAGCACTAAGCGCTTGCTGTACTCCCATAACTGCCATTGAAACTGCTGGCCAGTGGTGCCGCTCCACAAACAGGAGTGGAACAGACAACACACTGAGATTCTGCCCCAACACCCAGAGCCCTGCACACCCCAGCCCCACCAAGAATTCCAAACTCCCACCACCCTATTCACCCAAAACCCCCCAGGGAATCCTGGATGCCCGATCTTGGTCTCTGCCACCCCCACCGCAGCTGCTCGGTGGCAAACCAGAACATTCTTTATTTATGATCTGCATCTGGGTCCTCTGCAGACCTGCCAAGAACACTGCCCTGTGTTAGAGGGAGGGAAAGAGGGAGGGAGGAGGGAGAAGAGGGAGGAGGGAGAGGAACTCTGCATCAAATGACCCCCAGAACCTGCAGCACGAGCTGGGCTGGAGTTCTAGGCCCCCTTTTCAGAGCACAGGGTAGCTCTGGGGACCATGGATTCGAGGGCCCTCTCAGCATCCTGGCCTTCCCTAGGCAGTGGTAAAGACCCTGGAGGGGAGGTGGGAGCAGGTGGACAGGAGGGTTTCCGAGCGCTTGAAGATCCAGGGCACCGGGCCAATCCCACACAGCAGGAGGGAAGCCAGGCATGCAGAGCAGAAGTAGGCACTTTCCCTGCCAAGTGCCCAGCTTGTCCCTGTGTTCCAAAGGGAAGAGTTAGGATGTCTGTTAAGATACCCTGTGGCTGGGTGTGGCTCTGTGGGAGAGTTCCCACCTAATATGCACAAAGCCCTGGGTTTGACCTACACACACACACACACACACACACACACACACACATGCTGTCGGATAACCAGAAAGTTAATATGAGATATAAGTAAGGCGGGGAGCCAAGAGGGGTGACGCACACACTCTGTGGCCGAGGTGGGAAAAATCACGAGTTCAAGGCTGACCTGGAGTTAATGGCTGCTGGGGCGGGGGTCATTTTTCTTCAGGGGTCTAGCCACCAATAAGTTACCAGGGATCCAGTTAACAGTCCCTCCCTAAGCGTGCATGCAGCCATAGTTAAACTTAGTAGGTTACAAACAGGAGGAGGAGGAGGAGGAGGAGGAGGAGGAGGAGGAAAAAAAAAAACAAACATGGGGGAGCCTTGAAGGGTTCCAGGGGATAAGACAGGGGAAGGGGGTGTGATCAAAATAGTTTTATATGTGTATGACATTCTCAAAGAATAAGTATAATGATTTTTTAAAAGATCAAAGTCCAATCTAAATAGTATAAAATAAAATAGGAACAACGAGGCTCGGGTAAAAGAGTATAAAATCAGGGGGTTAATTCTTTCCAATTCTCCCCCGTCCCTTTCTAAGCAGTTCCTGGGAGCAGCCCCTTCCTTGGTTGGAGCCTCCCGGAAGCCCATGGGAAGAGGGAATGCGGCCGAGTTCCCGCGAGGCTCTGGGAGCTTTCCCTGCCTGCCGGGAGAAAACAGACTCTGCAGCTGCGACTCCTGAGAGAGCAGATGGAGCTGCGGCCTCGACCTCGCCTCCACCCCTCATCTCCTTGGCAACCGCTCTGCCCTCTCCTCCGCCCCAGCTCCCCACCGGAGACCCCACCCGCCCAAGACCGCGGCCCTCCGGGTTCGGTGTGTTTCCACATTTCAACGCCAGGGGCCAGTGTGGGGCAGGCTTCGGATCATCCGCGGATTGCTGCAGGGGAAGCCAGGAGGGGGGCGGGCAGGATACTGAGAAACCAAGAGATGAAGTGACCCGTTCCCACGGGCTGGGGGGCTGGGGGGGAAGGGAGGGGGGACTGTGATCCAGAGCTGGGAAGGCTGAGGCAGGAGGATGACTGTGAACTGAAGACCAGCCTGGGTTGCACAGTGAGAGCCCCAACTCCAATTAAAAGGAAGGAAGGAAGGAAAGAAGGAAGGAAAGAAGGGAGGGAGGGAGGGAGGGAGGGAGGGAGGGAGGGAGGGAGGGAGGGAAAGCGTGGTGGAGCATGAATCATGTCAGGCACATGTCATCAAAGACACACCAAAAGAAACATAGTGGGTCTCACACGTGAAAAAATTGAAAATAGGAGGGAGTCTGGTGGGGGGGGAATGAAAAGTTCTAAGGGGAAAAGAAGGGGGGATGGGATTCAGGAACTAAAGGGTGAAAATATTATAAATTCACTATATTCACATATGCAACATTAAAAATAAAATAAACATTTTAAAAGTGTGTGTATGTCCGCCTGTAAATTCAGTCTGTCTAATAAAAGGTGGGAGCCAAGCTTTGGAGAGAGTAGGGGACATCATGTTTACTCCCCAGCTCTGCCTGAACCTCTGCAGACTTGAGCTGCAGACCTGAGCGTCCCAGTTTCCTTCTTCAGCCTCTGTCTTCCCATCTGAGAAAGGGGGTCAGGCCTGGGACTGTCAGAATTCTGGGCATGGAGCTCAGGAGAGGGACCCCCTCCCAGGCCCCATGAGCAAGATCAAGAAGCCTCTAGGGTCCCCCTGAGGTGGGAGGCGAGCTCCTTCCAGTTCTGGGGGATGTGGGAGGAACAGAAGTCAGGGCTGTTTGAATGTCAACTCTAGATGCCGGTCTTTAAGTGCCTGGAGATAAGAAAAAGGAGAAGGGGGAGCGAGGCAGGTGGATAGTCAAAGGCTTGGAAGGGTGCGGCCATCTGCTTGGGGTGGGCACCGCTCCCCAAAACACACTGACCCTGCCGCTCCCCATCCAGCCAGGTCCCAGAAGGCCCAGCAGCTCCAAGCCTGTCCCTGTCCTCCCTCAGTTGCCTTCAGAGGCAGGAAAAGGAAGTGCCCTTCTGCCTCCGTGCACCCCCAGCCCATTTCCCTCTCTTCATCTGCTAATTACAGGTGTGGTCAGCCGAGACTCTGGAAAGAGGGTGGGGCCGGCTCTCCACCCACGCCCGTGGGAGCCAGCTGAGCTCCCTGACCCTTTCCGCTTGGGGTCTTCCTTCCAAGGCCAGAGCTGTGGACTCTGGGAGATACTGGAGCTAGTGGATACCTTGGGCCCTACAGCAGCGCTCAGCACATGCCCAAGTGGGGCACACTCTGAGTGCTGCACATGGGGTGCAGGGAGTGGCTATCACTTCCTCTCTGCTGCCTCCTCCTTGTCCTCCTCCAAATCTCCTTCCTCTTCTCCTCTCTCCTTCCTCTTTCATCCGTCTATGGCCAGTGGCTTGGAGCACTGTGTCCCTTGGCGGGCACTGCAGGCCGCCCCCTTGTAATGTAAAAACTCAGAAACCTGTTGCTACGTGTGGAAAAAAAGAGAAAAAAAAAAACCTTAAACCATGCGGGGTATAAAACACTGCACTTGGATTCGCCAGTCGCTGACAGACGGCTAATATGCCACAGAGCCGCGTGCTACCGGAATGAAACTCCTTCCGGGAAGAGGCTTTTGGTGCCCTCTTCTTCCCAGGCGCCTTCTTTCACATTCTCCTCCTCCTATTCCTCTTCCTCCTCTTCTCCTCATGTACACACTCAAGTTCTGTACAATCTTCCACAACCCCTTTCCTTCTGCCTTCTTCCTTGCTACCCCCACCCTCCAAGCCCACATCACCCCATCTTTGCTACTGGGTAGCAACTCTGTGACAGGAAAGGGGGAGCAGGTGGGTGTGCACAGGAGGAAGAGCCACCCACAAAGCCAGGAAAGCGCGGTGCAGTCAAGCAGAGACCCAGCCTTTCCTGGCTACCTGCTGCCTGGACCTTCTTGGCGACTGTCCTTAATGTCCCCAGAGGCCAGCGACTGTCCTTAATGTCCCCAGAGGCCAGCCTGTCCGCTCAGCACTGGCTGAGGATCCAACCCCGGTGTGAACAGCTCCTGGGGCAGGTGGCGCAGCCAGAGCTTCTGAGCAGTGTGCACCTGCCTCAGAATCCTCGCCCTCGCTAGACCCAGGAATTCGAGGTTCAGAGAGATTAAGTGCCTTTCCTGAGGATCACCCAGCAGATAAAAAAACCACTATGGGCTATGCAAATTGGGGGTGCAGTAAGGAAAGTGAGCTTCTCCACCCCCAACAAACTCAGATTGAACCCCCCCCCCAAACTCTGGCACCTTAGGAAGTTACTGAGTTTGGAAAAAAGACCTTGTTTTGCTGTTCTGGCTGGGGGAGGGGGGAGGCTGGGGGGGGGTCCTCAGGCCTGCCAGACTGGTGTTCATCTCTGAGCCACACCTCAGCCCTCTCCTGTGTTTTTACCAAAAGCTCTCTGGCCACTGGGTGGGAAATAGGGGCAAAGGTAGAAAGACGCCGGGAGGGGAGGGGAGGCTGTGCTTGGACCCCAGAAGCCAGCGCTGCTGGGGGCAAAGCCCAGGGCTTCCCGTAGGCTGAGCTCAGCTGCCTCGTGGTCTCGTAGGCCTCAGAAGGTGGAGGGTATTAACTGAGGTGATTGCGTGGGAGAAAGAACAGGGAAGCAAAGTGAGGGCCGTCGAGAGGGCTCAGCAGGCACAACGACCCTCACACACCTGACAGCCCGAGTTCAAGTCTCGGAAACCCATGGTGGAAGGAGAGAACTAATCTCTGAAAACTGTCCTCTGCCCTTCACCCATGCACCATTCTCTCTCTCTCTCTCTCTCTCTCTCTCTCTCTCTCTCTCTCTCTCTCTCTCTCTCTCTCTCCATATAGTAAAACTGTCTCAAAAAAAGAGAGAGAAACTAATAGCTGAAAAAGAGCAATCTAAATCATAGCAGCGAGATGATTGACCATCCATGTGACTTCAAAGAGCTTAAAAGACTCTCAGGAGCCAGACATGCAGCTGCGGGTCCTTAAGAGGCAGAAGAAGCAAACGTGAGTTCAAGGCCAGCCTGGTTTACACAGTGAGTTCCAGGCTAGCCAGAGATATGAAGCCAGATCCTGTCCCCAAAACTATTCCAGAGCTAGGGAGCTGGCTCAGAGTTTAAAACTTGCCTCACAAGAAAAGGGACCTGGGACTGGAGAGGTGGCTCAGGGGTTAAGCCTCCGCCTTACAGGCGGAAAGTCCTGAGTTTGGATCCCAGATCCCACGTATAGACGCCAGGCGGAAGCGGGGGGGGGGGGGGGGGGGCGGCCTGCGCTTCTGGTCCTGGTAAGGCGGAGCCTGTGAATCCCGGGGCAGAAGGAGGTGGAGGCGTCCATGGTGGTTCGCGAATTCGTCCGTGGTTCTACACATACACAGACACACACACACAGACATGCGCATACACACGCATATGCACACAGTTGAATAAATAATAATAATAATAATAAAAAATTTAAAAAAAAAGGGATCTGAGTTTGAATCTCCAGATCCCACGTACAAATGGTGGGTAGAAATGGCAGTGGCCTGCTCTTCTGGTCCTGGAAGGCAGAGCCTGGAAATCCCAGAGCAAAGCAATAAGGAGGTAGAGCAATCCAGGGTGATTCCTGATGTCACCCTTGGCCTCCATAGGGACATACACTCAAGTGCCTTCTCCTATACCACACACATACACACACACACACACACACACACACACAGGCACCTGAACTCACACACATGTACACACCCCACACACATACAGACATCTGAAAATGGAAAAATAAATATAAAATAAAGTGCTATTTAAACAAACAAACAAACTAAGAGTAAAGGAAAGTACGTGGAAGGAAATGCCCAAGGTAAAAGCAACAATCAAGGAAACAGCAGTGAAATTAGACGGAACTACACACTGGCTGTTCAGGACACGAGGCAAAATGATTTCCTAAGTTTATTTCTCGAAGCTGCTGTGCTGACCAGCACGTACAGGGGCTCTGGGCTCCCAGGGGACCCCGGGAGACAGAAGTCAAGGGCACCGGCTCCGAGGCCCACACAGGCGCCGTCCCACGCCAGCCCCCAGCTCACTGCTGGATCCTGCGAACGCTCTGGATCTGGAAGGTGCCCGCGTGGGAGCCCCACTCTCGGAAGTGCTTGTAATCCCCTGAGTGGTGGTCGCTCTCCAGCACATACTGAAACCCTCGGTAGCCAGGAAACTGAGAGCAAACCCAGCTACCAAGGGAAGAGACAGAAGTTATCCCCACAAGGCACCGAGTGCAAATCCAGACACAGAGCCCACCACACACTCTCCAGGCCACAGGGCCTTTGCTCCTGCTGTGCCTCTGGTCTGAAACACCCTTCTGGCCAGTCTGCCCGGCCACGGTGTGTGTACTTGAGCTTTAGGTCTGAAATGGCCACTGCTTGGGCAGGGCCATCTGACCTGTCCCCCACATCAGCCCCTGGTTGTCCCATGGTAGCACCCACACAATCAGATGACTTCAAGATTAATCAAGTAACTGCCAGCCTCCCCCATCAGGGTGAGCCATGGTGTTAGGGTATGTATGGCTTGTTCCTCTCTCTCTCACGAACCTGGCAGATGCCTGGCGTGGAGAGGAGCCATATGTACCGGTAAGGAACCGACAGAGGTCTCGCTCTACCCGTCCTTCTCTGCTGGTGCAAGCAATCTTTCATGGTTTAGGATGAGGATCCGAGCCCTGGGCTTTCTGGACCTGTTTTCCTTCCTCTGAAAGGTGGCGGTGGGCTGCAGATCCACAGGGGTCCGTGGGATTCTGCTTCCACTCCTTTCTCAACAACCACCTTCTGTTATTGCCCATAGGGACCAAGCAGCCCTGAGACAGGGCCATAGCCCCCCCCACACACACACACACACTCATTCATGGTGGAAAACTAGAGCCCATGCGCTCATTGGGCATGTGACCAGGCCCAGCCAATCAGAGCAGCCCATTCCTTTTAGGGTGGTGATTGGCCCAGGACAGAGCACAGGACTCAAGCTGAAGCAGTGAGCCCCTTGCTAGATCCTCGACTGGAAACATTGGTGAAGGAGAAGCTGCCATCTTGATCACCCCCACACCCCCTCGCAAAAGCCCTTGCTAGAGTTGAGGCAGACACTGCCAGGTGGGGAGACAGGCAGGTCAGGGAGCTATGCCTGAATCCAGCTATGCCTGAAGGTGACCGCGGGGGCGGATTCTCCCTTCCACCTGAACTCAGCTTGCTTTGGTTCTCTGTCACTCTGTAGGGGATCTAACTGAACCCTTGTGCATCCATGGCCACTGGAGAGCGGCACAGGGTCTCCACAGGGCATGACCCAGCCCTCCCCTACCTCGTGTCAGCCCCACCTGGGGAGTCAGGGTCACACTTACGCCCCAGAGTGGACATGGAAGGAGCCCACTTCCGTGCCAGCCCAGCCCAGGGCCTGCAGGGACGGGTAGTCGTCGCTCAGCTCGCCTTTCCTGCCCAGAAAGTTCTGCTGCTCGAAGATGGTCAATCTGGAGTCCCGGTGGTTCTAAGGGCAACACGGAACAGGGTCAGTCAGACCAGGTGCCCGCTGCACCGCAGGAGCCGCAGCCTGGCTCCCCGCCTTTGTCTCCCAAATCAGCCTTCTTGGAACGTCTTTGGGAAGGAAAACAGGCAGAGGGGCTAAAATTCTTAGAGGATAGTGTGATTGGCCATCCCTGAAACGACACAAAGATGGCAAGCAGACAAGACACAAGGGTGTCCTGTAATAGAGAAAGGAAAGGAGGGAGGGAAAGAGAAAGAGAAAGACAGAAGGAAGGGAGGGAGGCAAGGAGGGAGGGAAGAAGAAAGAACAGGAAAAGAGAAAGAGGGAGGGAGAGGGAAAGGAAAGAAGGAAGGAAAAAGGAAGGAAGGGGAGGGAGAAGAAGAAAGGAAGAATGAAAGATAAAGAGGGAGGGAGGGAGGGAGGAGGAAGGAAGGAAGGAAGGAAGGAAGGAAGGAAGGAAGGAAGGAAGGAAGGAAGGAAGGAACTTGAATGTGCAAGGAGACCAAGCAGGAAAGTGGTGTGCTGTGCTGTGGAGACACATTGTAGATATCTGAGTTCGAATCCTGTGTTTGCCTGAGCTGGCTCACTGAGCTCTACTTATCACACTGCATTCCCAAGAGTCTCCAGGACTATAATGCAACCAGCCACATCTCCCTTCCAGGTTTTCCAGGGTTGTCTGAGGAATTAAATGGAACCAGGAGCCCTAAGCTACCGTGACCAGAGTTGCTACAGGTGAAGGGTCTGTGGGAGGCCCTGGCCATGGTCCTCCTTCCCCATGCTTATGAGGTACGATGGCCTCTTTTCACAATATAGAGACTGTGGGCTGGGGAGATGGCTCAGGGGTTAAAGCCTCTGCCTCGCAAGCCAAGGGACCTGAGTTCAGATCCCAGAGCCCATGTAAAATGCTGGGAGGAAATAGCAGTGGCCTGTAATTCCAGCTCAGAAAGGTGGATCCTGGGAAATCCCGGAGCAAAGCAGTGAGAAGGCAGAATAATCCAGGATGATGTACAATGTCACCCTCGGCTCTCCACAGACACGCTCACTCAAGTACACTCTTGTATGCACACACACACACACACACACACACACACACACACACACACACAACAGAGACTGGGTCACAGAGGATAGAGTGCATGTCACTAGCTAGAGAAGACATAAGAGCTTGACTTGGAGGCCTGATTTCCGGATGCCCAGTGGAGGGGCTCTGGACTCTGGGGGTACAAGCAGCAGGACTCACCGCGCAGGCCACAGGCCGGAAGGAGGTGAGTCTGTCGACGGGGTAAGCCGTGTTGCCGCTCCAGGCGGCCCAGCCTGGGTACTCGCCTCTCTCCAGGACGTACTGCTGCCCTTGGAAGCCAGCGTGCTCAAACCCGACCCACCTGCAGACTGGATGGGACAGACGGAGCAAGAGAAAGAGCAGCCGCCCTGAGAACCAGGCCGGAGTTCTCCTGGGGGGGGGGTGACAGGGCCTCCAGAACCAGTTGGCAATGCAGGGTGTCACAACTCGAGGGAACGACTACAGTGCTCATTCGGTGAGCGGAGGCCAAGAATAGTAGACAACACCTCGTATACCCCAAGAATGAGCCAGACCAGACTTCTGCAATGCCAAGCTTGGGAAACCTGTCTAGACCAGGGTGGGAAGCCTGCCTGGACCCAGAAGCTACAGCTGGCTGTGTCCTATAGGTACGGGTGCCCCCAGGCAGATGTTCTAAGGACCCCACACGGGCGCCATGAAGACCATGTACTGCAGACAGGGCTCGGCTGTCTCTGCCTCAGTGAACTCCAAATCTGCCAAACAGGCAGTGTCCCAAGGCGCTGACCTGGCTGCGCGTCGCCTTCTCTCTCCAGAGAGGTTTCTGGGGAAAGTTCTCTCCTGGCTTCCCTGGGGGTAGTTGGCTTCTCACCTCGCTGCCCCAAGCTGGAGTGAGGAGGGGCCCCTCCCTCATAGGTCCCTGTCACTCTGTGGGATAGGGGGACCCAGAAGGCTCACTCCTTCTGTCTGTGGAAATAAAATACTCTGAATCCACTCAGGATCCCAGTCCCGGCCCATCTCATCTGTCACCTGCTGGATGCTGTGTCCCCGGGCAGGCAGCTCTTCCCCTCGGAGCCCCGTCTCCCCATCTGAGCAGAGCAGAAGCTGAAAGACCTGTGGCTGTGCCCTGAAGTGCACACCCATCACCCAAAATGACCTAGACCAGCCCCCCTGCACACCCATCACCCAGATGACCATGATCAACCCCCTGCCAGGTGCACACCCATCACCCAAGATGACCTCGGCCCCCCCAGGTGCACACCCATCATCACCCCAGATGACCATGATCAACCCCCTGCCAGTACATACCCATCACTCAAGATGACCTACCAGTCCCCCCCCCAGGTGCACACCCGTCACCCAGATGACCTGATTGGCAATCTCAGGCAGAGCCTTGGCTCTGAATCGTGTATAGAGAGGATTGCTCACCTTCCCATCTTCTTTCTATCCTTCTAGAATCTTTCACCCACTTGAAATAGCCACTGGCCACAAGCACCCTTACGTTGGAGTTTATATTAATGAAGATGAAGTACAAATGAAAACGAAGCCCCTTAGTCATGAGAGGCATGTTTCAAAGTCACAGGGGACACATGTGGCCAGATGTCTTCATCTGTACCAGAACTTTCCATTGCTACAGCAAGGGCTACGGAAAGATGATACTCTAGTGCCGCCCAGCACCAGCCATACTGGCATCAGCTGATGTCTAAGGGGGCTGGTTTTGACCCAACCCTTGTCTCCCCAGAGATACCTCACCTACTGAGCTGTGACTGTGCGAATTTCAGTCAGGCAGTGCACGGCCTGAGCGACCTGACTGGGCCATCCTGCACGTGCACGTCCTGCATACGCACATCCTCCACACGCATGTCCTACAACGCACACATCCTGCACAAGTGCTTCCTACACATGCACATCCTGCATAGGCACACAGTTAAAGCCTAGAAAGATGGGACTGAGGACACTTAAAGGAGCAGCACCCCTCTGTAGCCCCACCCCCGACTCGGGATTTCCAGACTCACGCTCCGCTCAACACTTTCAAGGACCGCACAGTCTCGAAGCCAAGTTCCAGCACACTGGGGCACTCCGCTGTGAACTCGTGCCGCCGGCCCTGGAAGCCCTCTGCCTCCCACACCACCATCTGTGCAGGAGAGAAGAGAAGGGAGACCCACAGGCGTCAGAATCCTGCAGGGGCAGGTGGGAGTGGCTGAGGCTCACCCAGGGCTCAGAGTGGAACCCTGGGAGCGTTCAAGATGAGGGCAAGCAAGCTCAGGTGTCTCCAGGGGCAGGGCAGGGAGGTGGGTCTAGCACCCCCAACTGATGCCAAATGGAAATGCAGGCAGACCTTCCATGTCTCACGTCTTTCACTGCAGGCTTGATGGTAGCTTCCCCTTTTTTGTTTGTTTGCTTGCTTGCTTATTTGTTTTGAGACAGGATCTCAGAAAGTCTGGCCTTTGAGCTTACAATCCCTCCTGCCCCTTCACCCCTAAAGCTGAGATTACAGGTGTGATCCTACCGGGTTTATCCAGACATGGCCCAAGTTTGCATGCAAACGCTGTGTGACCTGGGACAGATCACTCCCCACTCTGAGCCTTGGGTACAGGGTTTGGGCTGTGGCAATCAGTAACCATCCCCAGGGGATTCAAAGGCTGATGGGGGCATTTCTGGTCCGCTTCCTCCAATCCCTCCCAGCACGTGGGATCCCAGGCGCCTCCCTACCCTCCAGAGTCCAGCGGGTTTGGTGCACTGCATAGGCATGCTGGCCTGGTCCTGCATAGGAGGAACACACCATCATTGTCCGCCTGTCTCTCAGCTCCGTCCTTGACTGGCTTGGTCAGAGTCAAGTGGGAGTCCGTGCACACCAGGGGTGGCGTGATCTCTCTCCTATCCTTCTGTCAGCAGCCGACACAGCCTCGGGCTTGTCATTGGCTCAGAAGCTACTCATTAGATGCCCACACCTCCAGCCCTAGACACAGGGAGCTGCTGTGGCCATGGAGCAGGGAGTGGGGGGGGTGCATCACCTGCAAATGCCACAGGACTTATGTATGGGAGCTTCCCGGACACAGCGCTGCCCAGAGACATGATTCTCGTGAGGACAATGCAAGCATCTAAACAATGGAAGCACTTGGGGTTCAAGACCCAGCCTGCACATTTGGGGCCTGTCTTGGTTAAGATGTATGTGGTATGCAAGATGACCCCAAGACACTCCCAGAATCAGGGGCCTAGGCTGCTGACCTCCCAGAATGACCGCAAAGACCTGGCCTTCTGTCCTGTCTCCCACCGGTACTTACCAAGATGTGGCTAGAAATGTCAGAATGGGAACCAGCTAATGTCCAGCTCTTATAGGCAGGAAGGGAGCAGGGGGCCCCGGAGACTAAGCCCTGACTCAGCAGGCCAGTGGTGGGAACAAAAGCCAGCCTTGGCCAAGGCCCAGGGTGGACAGGCGTGTCAGCAGTTCTGCCTGGGGCCGGGAAGGAGAAGTGACCTCTGCTCTGAGATCAGCCTTGGGGGAGAAGTAGACAGTCCACTCCGTTGGACTAGAGCAGGCAGCCAGTGGGGTACTGGGATTCCACATCATCCCGCTAGCCACGGGACCTTGCGGGTCCCTTGGTCTCAGCTATCAAAATGGAAGAGAAGAAAACCACAGTGTAGAGCTGCTGGGCGGGGTCTCTTCCTCCACCCTCCCTGGCCGTGGCAGTCAAGGCAGGCTGTCCAGCGGAGGCAAGCTTGCCGGGTATCCAAGGAGAATTGATACAGCGACTTGGAAGGAGGAGCACCCTAAGTCAAAGTCCAGGGGATGGACGCCAAACAGAGAGGAGCTAGTAGCCAATGGGCTGGAGATCGGGGGTCCAGAGAGCAAGCTGGGAGAGTAAGGTGGGCTGGGCCAAAGCCGCACAGGAGCGTCACACGGGTATCTGGACTGAAGCAAGGGTCCTGAGCTTGCAAACATGCTCTGCGAAGAGGGGAGGGGAGGGAAGAGTGCAAAGAGGGCTGGAGATGTAACTCAGGAACATGTATAAAGCCCTGGGTTTCATCCTGAGTAACAAATAAACCAGGCGTGGTATCTCATGTCTGTAATCTCAGACTCCGGGAGGTGGAGGCAGGAAGATCAGGGGTTTGAGGTCATCCTGGGCTACTAAGCAAGTTTGAGACTGGCTGGGCTATGTGTCTCAAATCAGACACACGCATTGAAACAACAGCAGAAGATAGTAAAGGGGAGAGCGATAAAGAGATGCTGATTTTGCCAGACAGGTGGGAAAGCCAGACGGAGCCACTGGCTCTTGCTCCTCTCAGAACCAGGCTGCTGTAAGGAAGACTCCAGGGCACGTAGCAGAACACAGAGCAGAACCATCCAGCAAGTGCGACCCGCCCCCAACCCTTTGGCAGGCGGCCCAATGCCAGGGGGCATGGAACAGCCCCAGATGCTGCCCCCTCAGCCAGACCTGTGGGTGGCCTCCGCCGCAATCATCTCAACCTGGGTTCAGTGGCTGCCCCTTGTTCCTGCCTCAGCTGCGCTCTGTGGCATCGTTCCAGGATCAAGGGGGGGGGGCTGGCAAGGAGGGGGTATCGTGTGGGTGCAGGGGCATGTCAGAGCTATCTCAAGGCTGGGGTGACTACAGGTCAGAGCTAGGCTGTAGGTGGCTCTTGGATCTCCCTAAAGAGGTAGGGGTTTGCAGACAACTTATGCCCCTCTGAGCTGGAGACCCAGACTGTAGATACCCTGATCCCCTGGGGCTCTGGCCCCACTCCACTTCGAATTCACACTGTGGGCCTGAGTTGGGCCTCAGTATGTCCATTTGTTGATTGTAATGGTTACTCTTAACTAGTGCTGTGAGAGACGGTGGAGATGGGCAGCAGGATGGAGGGGAACATTAACTTAAGGGAGAAAGGGAGATTCATTCAACCTATAGTTCCAGAGGGGAGAACAGAGTTTTACGGCAGTGGTAACATGGCTGATGGCTGAAGCTGGCAGGCTAAGTCACAGAGACCATCCACAGGGCTGGAGCGTCTTTCTCTCTTCTGTGGTTCCTTTTATCTGGTCCACTGCTGGGAGATTCCAATGGGATCTATGGAGGTTCCAATGGAATTTAGGGCTGATCTTTGTATTATCCAGATAATCTCTTCAGGTGGTCTCAGCTGATCTTGCCAGGTGTGGTCTCAGCTGATCTTAGTTAATGCCAGGTGTGTCAAGTTGACACCCAGGATTACTATCACAATGATGGAGGGTGGGCCATCTGCCTTCAGGCTATCTTTGGTGCCTCTGTTGGTCTATCTAGACAGCTGTCTGTCCATCTGTCTCCACACACTGGGGTGGGGGCAAGCATGGAGACACTCAGGAGCCTGCCCTGCCTTTCCTAACCCTCTGCGCGCAGGTTGTCTGCTTCCATGCCCACAGGGACACATATCACCAGCACCTGCAGACAGACCCGCTCCAGAGGAAGAACCTTCCGGAGGCCACACAGTGCCTGGCATCTGCCTCAGGATTTGAACCCATGTCTCCAACTTCCTGGTGTTCCTGCCTGGTCCCCAGACTGGCAACCAGGAGGGCCCTGGGCCTGTCCCCAGCTGGAATAATGAAGACAGAAGTCAGCTCGGGATCAGGGCCAGGGTCTCCCTGCCTGGCCTGGGCCCACAATGGAAAGTGCTTGCCTGTGCAGGAAATGGGCAGCACCAAGCCCTGGGCCCCTCTCAGGCCCGCTGAGCCAGCCACCACTTTGTGCGGCATGCTACAGGGCCAGCGTCTGCCGGTTATAAAATGGGGGGGTCGACTCGGGCGGAGGCATCCACAACAGAGTCCACAGGTAAGAGGGAGAGAGGGGATGGGGGAGACCCAGAAAGAGTGGGATCTGGGCACGATGGTGCACCCCAACACTCAGGAGGCTGAGGCGGGAGGACTGCTGTGAGTTGGAGCCAGCCTCAACTATAGAAAGAGACCCTGTCTCAAAAATACAAAACAGGAAGGAAGGGAAGAGATGGAAGAAGAAGGAAGGAAGGAAGGGAGGGAGAGAGGGAGGGAAGGAAGGGAGGAAGGGAGGGAGAGAGGGAGGGAGGGAAGGAAAAGGGAGGGAGGGAGGGAGGGAGGGATGGAGGGAGAAAAGAAGAAGGAAGGGAGAGAGGGAGGAAGGGAGAGGAGGAGAATGAGCATATGGCCCAGAAGATAGCCCAGCCCCCAGAGAATACTTCCCAGAACAAGAATAGGACTGGGGTGGCTGAAAGTACCAGGTGTGGCCCAGTTGCTTGGCACAGATGTGACCCAGATGTGGGGCCTAGTCAGTGGTGACAGAGCAGTCACAGTCTTTGGGGGTGCTGGGAGGCGTATGCTCACCCCAACCAGAGAGAGAGAGAGAGAGAGAGAGAGAGAGAGAGAGAGAACAGGAGACTAGATGGACCGGAACATCTTACTCTGGGTCTGTAAAATATGAGGGGTATTTTTCCCTGGGGGACGGTCAAAGCAGACATGACCCACATCAAGGACTTTATGTCCCCAGGGCGGCAAGAGACCTCTCTGGAGCTGATCAAAGTCCCCTCCACCCGACGCCCACACAGCCGCAGTCCTGGTGTTTTAGAAAGACAGCGTGTACTTACTTGTTCCTGCCACATGCACCTCCTCCATGCCCTAGCATGGGGGAAGGGGACCCCTGGGTGCCTGCCTGTGTCCCCAGAGGATGCCAGGGGCCACGGCCAGAGAGGGGCATGGAACGCACAGGGTTCACATTTGCTCGGACGTTCACTGAGTTCTCCCTTCTGCCTGGAGATGGGGAACCCCTTAGAATGTAGGCAGGGCATGCATTAGCCACAGATCCCCCACCAGCTGTGGATTCACGTGGCAGCCTGCTGCTGAGAAGGTCGGGGCAGGGGGCCCTCTCTCCAAGTCGGCACTGCCCAGGATGCCGGCACTGCCCAGGATGCTGGAGACCCTGACTAGCCCATGGTGGAGTCAGGAGGGGGCAGTGACTGGTGAGACAGACACAGCCACGTGACAAGCAAATACAAGTGCAGTGTGCGGGCACAAGGAGCTCTGAGAGGCCCAAGCAAGGTGGTGGTGGTGGTGGGGAGTCAGAAGGAATGACTCTGCTGGTGGAGAGGGGACAGCCAGGCCAAAGACCCACAGGATAGAGAATGGCTGACCTTGGACAGGAGCTGAGGTGGGTCAAAAAGGTTCAAGGCTTGTGCTTCCGAAGAAGAGAGCACACGGCTTCAAAGAAGTCTATGGCAAGGGGCAGGGGAGCGGAACTAGCTGGAGGAGTCCCCCACCCTTCCACCCCCAGCCACCCTGAGTCCTTGGGACAACAATGTCTTTTCTTTAGCAGAGACACCGACCATGTCTCAGGCTGCCAAAGCTACGGCCCCCACAGCAGTGAACCCAGGAGCTGACAGCAAGGGGAAGGCGACCCCTGCCACAGGACCGACCCCAGCTCCGGACCCCGACCCAGCCCCCACATCTATGCCCAGGCCCATCACTAAAGTGGGGGACCTGCCCCCTGGGAGCTACAAAGTAAGGATCTGGGGCGGGGTTGGGCTTCCCTGAGCCGCCTTCTCCCAGACCCGCCTTCTCCCCCACCTCTTGCCTTTTCCTCCTCCCACTCCTCCTCCTCCCTCTCCCCCCCTTTTGCCTTTCTTCTCTCCCTCCCTGTCTTCACCTCTCATCCTCTCCCTCCTCCCACTCTTAAAGCTCTGTCCTCCCCAGACACACATGATCCAGACACGCGTGACCCAGACAGGCGTGGCGACCAAGGAGCTCCTGTGGGGGCTCAGCACACTAGGAAAGGAATCAGCTAACAGGGGCCTGCTGAAGGGACACCTACCTCCAGACCACCTGCGGTAGAGAGCTGGGTGGCAGGCACCAGCCACCCCAGCGGAGCGCAGCAGGATGGCCGCTGACCCCCCAACCCACCAAAATCCAAGGGGTCTAGTTCTGCAGGTTCTCCCAGGGAGCCAGGCAGTCAGCACCGGAGAATGGCTTGGTTTGGTTATGACCTCAGAGGGAGAGTCCACCCCCCCACCCCCCTACCCCCACCCCCGCTCATGACACACAGCTGGTCTGATGCGGCTTTTACTTGTGTCGCTTTATTTAATCACTTATTTTAATTTTTAACAAGGCAGCGGGTGCCTACTTGCAGACCCACAACCCACAGAAAACACAGAAAAGCTCATTGGAAATCTGTGCCCCCTCTCAAGGGTGTCCAGTGAGCCCTCCTGAACGCCTTCCCAACTCCAAGCACCTGCACCCTTCTGTGTGGTCTCTGCCACCCGTACCCCGTGCTAGACAGATGCTTGGATTCACAGAAGGCACAGCAAGGTTATCATGAGACAGTCCAAGAAAGCCTCAGAGAGAGGCTCAGCCAGGGGACTTGGACTTTGCAGGTGCTGGAGGAGAAAAGGGGAAAAAGAAGAGAGAGAGAGAGAGAGAGAGAGAGAGAGAGAGAAAGAGAGAGAGACTTTCACCTTGGACTGTTCATGGGCTGTACAGCCAGGAAGCACTATGCTTTGTTTGACACACGTCCCTCTGGAGTTTGTTGGGGAGCCCCTTGGACAAGTCAGGTGCCCCTAACTGGGCCGTTCCTGACCCTGTGCCCTGCGCCTGTGGTTTCTCTCTGCAGCTGGTGATCTTTGAGCAGGAAAACTTCCAGGGTCGCAGGATGGAGTTCTCAGGGGAGTGCCTGAACCTGGGAGACCGCGGCTTTGACCGAGTACGCAGCATCCTCGTCATCTCAGGCCCGTGAGTGCCGGGCAGACGCTGTGTGTGTCTGTGTGTCTGTGTGTATGGTATGTTGTGGGGTGTGTATGTGTATGTGTGTATGTGCGTATGCTATGTTGTGGGGTGGGGGGGTGTTGTGGGGTGTGTGTGTGTGTGTGTGTGTGTGTGTGTGTCTGTGTGTATGGTATGTTGGGTGTGTGTGTGTATGTGTCTGTGTGTATGGTATGTTGTGGGGTGTGTCTGTGGGGGGGTGTGTCTGTGGGGGGTGTTGTGGAGTGTGTGTGTGTGTGTGTGTGTGTGTATGTGTTGGGGTGTGTATATGTTTGTGACTCTGCCACAGTGAAGTCATGAACACACAGTTAGGACCCACACATCTGTCAGGCACTAGGTTGCTATACCGCCCTGGCTCTCTACTCTCTCTGAAAACCCTATAGGGAGTGGGGTTGTCCTTCCTATGGACAGACAGGGAAACTGAGGCTGGGAAGTGCGACTTTCACAGGAGAAAGCCATCCCATTAGGAGGGGAGGAGCTGCATGTCCCGCATTCCCTCCTGACATCTGCCGAGCTCCCAGCAGGCACCGGGCCTAGGTCTGCCTGTGACTGGACCACACTAGCTGCACAAAACAGGGTGACCCTCCGCCCCACGAAGATGGGCCCCACTAGAGAGTAGGCTGCTTGTCCCTCAAGTGAACTAGCTGGGGGGAGCACCCCTGGAGACTGAGGCCCTTACATGCCCCTTCTCTCCAGCGGGGGCACCCAGCCTGCATCAGGTACACCAGGCCGCCTGAGACGTGGTGATCGGATCAGTTCAAATTCAAGGTCAGGTGAGGTCGGGCTGGCTCGGGTTCTGGTGCCATTTCTCTCCCGGGTCCTTTGGTCCCCAGGGCTCAGTGTCTTCATGTCTGAGCCAGGAAGGTCACGGTCCCTATGGGCTCACTCAGGATGACTGCTACGGCATAGGTCGGTATTCCTGGGGACACCCAAGTACAGCAGACGCCAACTGTGACCCTCCACTCCCCACCTCCCCTCTCCACCATCGCTTCCCTTCGAGGTGTGGCAGGACACCCCGTTCACGTTCAGATTCAGGACCTCTCTGTGCCTCCTGGGCCCCCCTCTGTCTTTGGTGTGGTCAAACCATGCTCGGTTCCACCCCACCCCCACGCCCAGCTGGTACAAGAACTGCCGGATGTGGCCAGCTTGGGGTTTCAGGCTGTTTGGGGTACTGGATGACTCAAAGCCAGAGAATTTCTCTGGCAACAGAGAGGAGGCCATGCATGTTTCTCTGTGCTGCGGTGCTGTGTCTGAAGGGCACCCACACGGGCAGGAGGGTTCAGAGGCTGGGGCTGTGTTAGGACCAGCGGGGATAGAAAGGATGAAGGGGGGCCAGGGGAAGGAGGAGAGAGAAAGGGGTGTGTCCCTGATACCATCACCTGACCTGGCTGGGGTCCACACACACACACACACACACACATACACACACACATACACACACACACACATATATACACACATATATATACACACACATACCCACACACATATATATACACATATATATACACACAACACACACACACACACACACACACACACACACACACACATCCGCCCTGCCCTGTCCGTATGTAACTCCTGCTTTCCTCTTCTTTCAGGCTCGCATGAGCCACACACAGGTGCTGGGGAAAGACTTGATGCAGATACCTCCATTCTTACTGCTGAAGATAGGGGGTTCAGAGGGAGAAGAGCAGGTGGTCCTATAACATCCCGTAGCAGCACCCCCAGATTTGGTCATCATAAGATGACTCGCTGTGCGAACCCCACATAGAATCTGCTCCATGCCTTCCCTGGTTTAAGATCTCAAACTCTCCGGGAGGGAGACACAGCTGTTTCCTTGTCTACGGAAGCCTAGTCAGTTTCAGTGACAAGTTATGGGGTAAACAAATAGATGGCAGCTGGGATTAGAACTCAAGCCTAGCTCTTTCCAGAGTCCATTCTCGTAACATCCCACAGAGCACCAGCCTCCAAGACTCCCTCATGATTATCTTATTCCTCTGTCCGCCACACATCCATCTGAAGACCCGTCCAGCCAGCGTCGGTGCACTGTCATCGATTCTCTTCTCCTTCCTTTCCACCCCTACATTCACCCACCCATTTACCCAGCCATTCCACCATCCGTTTATCTATCTACCCATGTACTATCCATCCATCCATCCATCCATCCATCCATCCACCAATTATCCATCCATCCATTTATCTATCTACTATCTACTATCCATCCATCCATTCATCCTTCCATCTATCATCCATCCATCCATTTATCTATCTACCATCTACTATCCTTCCATCTATCATCCATCCATCCATCCATCTATCCACTATCCATCCATCCATCTGCCCAGTTATCTATCCTAACCTGTCATCACCTATGTATTCATTAACCCATCTATCCATCCACCCATCCATCCATCCATCCATCCATCCATCCATCCATCCATCTATCCATCCACCATCCATCCATCCATCCATCCATCCATCTATCCATCCGTCCATCCACTCATCCATCATTCATTCACCTACACATCCACCTACTCATCCAAAATCACTCATCCACACATTCGTCTCTCTTTCTTTCCCTCTGTCATCCACCTATCCATCCATCCTCTGGTTCATCCCTCCATCCACCATCTGTCCACTCATCCCCCTCCCCCTTTTACTTGCCATGCATGGTAAGTTCACCCATCAATCCACCCACTATCCTGTCTTCCTCTTCCCCAGTCAGCCGAGCAGACCCGCCTCTGCTCCACGAGACTGAGTCCAGTCCAGTGTGGCTGGTTCACCCCGACAAGATGCCGCTGCTCTGGGGACAGTCCGTCTCCTCACTGATGACTTTCTGCATAGAAGACACCCCCAGTAGCACCCCTGGGGGATGGTGGGGAGCAACAACATTCATACCGGTGTTCCCTTGGGTCCAAACAGACAGCGTAAAGGTCCGGGGGCCTCTGTGTCTTCTCTGTGGAGTTGGGGTTACCTCTCCCCAGAGCCCCTGACACTCAACTCACATCCTTAAGCAGACCACACTGGAAAAGCTCCTGCTAGGCTGCACGTCTCTAATCGCCCCCCTGGCAGGCTGATGGCTTGGCAGATGCAGCAGGTGTCTGGCTGGTCTTGAACACACCAGTCCCCCTGCTTCTGCCTCTGGAGTGCTGGGGTGACAGGCGTGCAGCACCCCAGACTCCTGTGTTTTGTTTAAATAAGGGGTGTGTGTGTGTGTCTGTACAAGAATGCATTTAAGTGTGTGTGCCTGTGGAGGCTCAAAGATGACATTGGGAATCATCCTGGATTACTCTACTTCCTCATTGCTTTGGAGTTTCCCAAGCTTCACCCTCCAGGTTGAAATTATAGACCACTATCACATCCGCACACCATTCTTACCTGGGATTTGAGAATTTGAACTCGGGTCCTTTTGCTTTCGAAGCAAAGGATTTAACCTCTGAGCCATTGCCCCAGTCTCAGTCTTGTGTGTTTTGAAAGAATCTTTGCACCTATGCTGAAGATGGAAAAACTAGTTCCACTTGTAAGTAATATATACATACACACACATTTACACATACATTTATGTATAATCCTGCCATGGGCAGAGACAGCATTGAGTTCTTGCCCCCATGAGGCTGGGACCGGTGGTCTTTCCTTTCTATATATGGAAAAAAGGGACCAGTCAATGAGTATTGAAAGCATGCTGGCACCTAGCAGAGACTTTTCTCCTCTTGTTGCAGCTACAAGATATCAGCTCTTGATGCACTTTGGTCGTAGGTCATAGACCCTTATGAAACCCAAAACTTGGGTCTTCTTCTTGCTAAAAGATTTTGTTCAGAGAATCACTCACAGCCTCTCATCTAACCTGTCACCAGCTCTGGAAAATAATTGGTTAGTGCAGATAAGCGATGAAGGCTCAGAGAGGCCAAGCTACTTGCCCACGGTCATGCAGCAGGTCAGAGGTACAGCATAGAATCAACCTTCAGTGCATGGATCGACCTCGGACTTCCATCGGCACCCTGGACCCTGCATAGGTGGGGATAGTCAGCAGGTGTGGGGAAGAGGCCGTCGATGGGTTGTTTTTCCTCTCTGTCCCCTCCCCTCTTGGTCCTTCGTCTGTCCAGCTGGGTGGCCTTTGAGCAGTCTAACTTCCGAGGAGAGATGTTCGTCTTGGAGAAGGGAGAATATCCGCGCTGGGACCCCTGGTCCAGCAGCTACCACAGTGACCGACTCATGTCCTTCCGGCCTGTCAGAATGGTGAGTGGTCAGGGCCGGACATCCACGGTGGCATTTGTGCCATGACTGGGTACAGTGGCATTTACTTGTAATCCCAGCACCGAGGAACACCTGGGCTCCAAGTGAGACAGTAAGCAAAAAATAAAATTATGTGGTAGCTGAGAGGGAAATTCTGGGGGAAAGTAGCTGGCACATTTTTATAATATGACTATATACTGAATAAGCCCTGTGACTTTTTTTGAGAGAGAGATTGGTGGGGAAAGAAGGAAAGAGAAAAAGCGGGAGGGAGAGAGAGAGAAAGAGAGGGAAAGAAAGAGAGAGAGAGAGAGGGAGAGAGAGAGAGAGAGAAAGAGAGAGAGAGAGAGAGAGATCATGCATGCCATGACGCAGAGGACCACTTTCAGAAGTCAGTTCTCTCCTTCCACCCTGTGGACTTCCGGGGACAGAACTCAGGCGGCCAGGTGTGCCTTCCCTGCTGAGCCTCACGGTATTCGACTAGATCAGCGCGAAGCGGCGCAGACCACAGGGACAGCCCCACGTGACTCACGGTCTTTCCAGAATCAGGAACCAGTTATGAGTCAGGAGCCAACCCCTGTGACTTACCGGTGCCAGCCTCTGGTGGTGCTGACGCGCACGTTCCGCCATGGGAACGTTGGAGAATTCTCATGCGTGGCCAAGGGCAAGGGGCTGACCAGCCAGAGTGGGCACTCCAGGCCGGATCACCAGCCTTCTGAAAAGAATCTGGAAGAATGCAGAGACTAATCTCCCAGATTCTTGGATAGTCCTGAATGACATCCAGGTCTGGGGAGCTGGTGGGAGGTGGGAGGAGCCAGGGCATTTCTAGTAACTTCTAGAAGTTACTGTCCCTCATATGTGCTCTGTGTGTATGTGTGTGTGTGTGTGTACACCTGTGTGCATGTGTGTTCATTTTCTTCGCTTTTGTGGTTTTTAAAAGATGGAGGAGGAAGGAGGGGAGAGAGAGAGAGCGTTCTACACCACAGCTCAGGTACGAGATAAGAGGACAACTTTCTGAAGTCAATTCTTTCCATCATTTGAACTCTGGGATCAAACTCAGGTGAGCAGGTTACTATACAGGTAGGTACCTTTACCAACTGAGCCATCTCACCAGCCTGTGTGTGTGTGTGTGTATGTGTGTATGTGTGTGTGCACACGTGCGCGCACGCTCACACATGCACTTGTGCCATGTATCAGAGGACACTATATGTGTTTGTGGAGACCCAAGGGTGACATCAGAAATCATCTGGATTACGCTATGTCCTTTTTTGCTTCGCTCTGGGATTTTCCAGGCTCCACCTTCCAGAGCCTTAAGTACAGGTCCCTGACATTTCTGCTTGTTTGTTTGTTTGTTTGTTTGTTTGCTTGCTTGCTTGCTTGCTTGCTTGCTTGCTTGTTGGTGTGATTTTTGGGGGATCCAGGATCCAAACTCAGGTCCTTCTGCTGAGCCATCTCTCCCGTTCCAGACCTGCTTCTGTAATGTGAAGCTTTGAGTCAGGATTTCACAATGTAGTCCAGATTGTCTGTAAACTCCACATTCTCTTACCTCTTCCTGGGGTAAGAGGTGCACACTCTAAACCCAGCTTCCTGGGGGGGCTGTTGATCACATGAACTTGGGCTTGACTGACTGGAGGTGTGTACTGTGTATAAACTACCCTCCTGGTTTTGAATATATAATCATCCCTTTTTTGAGAATGTAGGGCTGGAGAGATGACTCAGAGGTTAAAGGCTTTGCCTCACAAGCAAAGGGACCTGAGTTTGGATCCTCAGATCCCACTTAAAAACACCAGGGGGAAATAGCAGCAGTCTGCACTTTGGGAAAGCAGAGCCTTGTAACCCCCAGAACAAAGCAATAAGAAGGTAGAGCAATCTAGGCAGATTACTAAAGCTACTCTTGGGCCTCTACAGACACACACACATAAGTCCCCTCTTGTACACACACACACACACACACACACACACACACACACATACACACACACACACTTCACAAAAGAATAAGTGTAAATCGTATTAGTCGGACCATATTAACCAGTAAAATTAAATTTCTATTTTAGACACGCTTATTTAAATGAAACATTAGGAAACATTTTAAAACTCTTAACATGTCATCCCTCCCACAGGCCAGTTCTGAGAACTGAGTAACTCCAACAGTCCTCGCCCCCCAGAGACGAGAGGATGGTGGGTGCAAAATGCGAGGGGCATCTGCAGAGGGCAGGTCCCAAGGGCCTCGTGGGACACGACCACAGACAGCCAGGATGGCGCCATGGAAGGGGGATAAGGATGGCAGAGCTTCACTGAAAAGGAACCATCAGAGAATATAACACGGCGGGGTGCTGACAAGGGAGACAGCCTCGCCACTCAGTTCCCAAGAACAAAGGCAATGCCTTGCTCTGGTGGGTTTCCATGGGAGTTTCCAAACCCTATGACTGGCCGACAGCTACAAGTCTTAGAGGAAGGCTTTGGGTGGGAGCAAGGCTCTCCTCCAAGCCTGTCCTGGGTCGGCGTACTGGGATGAGAGAGCAACTGGCTGACAGGCACAAGGGGCAGAATGCAGGGCGCGCTCTAGCATCTCGTGCCGTGGACAGACAGCAGGGGTCGTGGCCTGACCCGCAAGAGACGCAGCTGGAGGGTGGGGCACCTCAAGGCTGAGGAGTTTGGTCTGGATCCCAACAGGGCAGCCAAGGGCTGGATGGACCCTTTCCCAGTCTTCAAGACTGGAATGGTCATAAGTAATCGTCATAACAGCAACGACAGTGATAAACAGTGAAGAAATAGCAATAAGAGTAATAAGTATAACCCTAGGTAATAGTAAAAAGGAATACACAGTACATAGCTGTGAGTATATTGCAGTAATAAGTAATAATCCTCTCCGCTGAGTAAGTGGTCAGTGGCCATGAGCCATTAATCACACCAAGTGGTTTCGCCACAGTAGCTCGAAGGTTTCCTGTGTCCCCTCCCTACCTCACACCACACACTCACCCCCTTACACACAAGGATAGCTACTTTCTAAACACAGCTGTATGTGCTAGCAGCCCCTCCCCTTCCCTTGTGTTTTCTATTCTGCTCAGCACCCCACCACCACATACACATACTCCTTCCCTCCTTTGACTCACATACTCTTATGTGACCTGCAAAGCCCTTTCAAATGTCTCTTCTCTTCCCTGATCCATGTCCCTTCCCTCTGGAAGTACTGGACAGACTCTTGCTTTATCTGCTGCCCCACCACCCCCTACGTCAGGGCGAGGGTGGGGATGGGGAAGAAGGGAGAAATCTTTCCTGGAAGGGTGCACTTGTGTGCAGTAGTAATAGTAAGCAAAGCACCCATTTATGGACCACCCCCTGTATGCTGGGTGCTCCCCATGGGATGATTACAACAGTCCCAGGAGGCAAGGAGACCAAAGGCTGGAGAGAGGGCTTAGTGGGTGAGGCATCTACATGCAAACCAGGCAATCTGGGTTCGATTCCTGGAAGCCCACATGGTAAATGGAGAGAACTGACTTCTGAAAATTGTCCTCTGACCTCCACCTGCGTGTCATGCCATGCACATCTTTGACATGCTAGTAACACAGAGACTGGCCTATGCCTCCCAATGGTCCACCTCTCCTCCCTGCGTGCACCCTCAGGCTCTCCAGCACCCCAAAACAAAGACACCAACAAAAAACCTAAACAACAGGAGGAAAAACACAATCCGTTCAAGCCAGAACTACGTCACGTGCGGACTTCCGAGGTCCTGGCGGGAGGGGCTGCTCACACCCCACCTGTGTGCGACACCTGTAGCCCCGTTCTGTAGATGGACACATTGAGGCTTCAAGCAGTGCAAAATGCTCGAGATCAGCAGAAGACAAGGATTGAAGTAGGATTTGAACCCAGACCTGTATTCCATCTGTCCTTTTGTAACCTGAGGGATTGTTTATAACTCACCGGAAGAAACGCCTCATGAGTGACAGACTAGGCTTGTGCTTTGGAACAAGTCTGGGGAAAGTTCCACCGTTTCTGGTGTTGCCGACCTCTCTGGGCCTGCGCGTCATCGCCCGTGAAAACAGATGTAGAGCGTGAGCTCAGCGTACACACGGCTGAAATCATTTTATCCCGGGGGCCACGGGGGCCACCATTGCTTACTCTCAGATGAGGAGAGTCCCTGTTGGAAGGCCTGGCAGAGCCCCTCTTGTAGAAACCCCGGGGGCAGGGGAGAGGGGGGGTCATGCCTTGCCCTTTCCCTTGCTCACACCTCTGTCTCCCCCAGGATTCCCAGGACCACAAGATCTGCCTGTTCCAAGGGGCCGACTTTAAGGGCAACTCCCTGGCCATCCAGGAGGACAACGTGCCCAGCCTCTGGGTGTACGGCTTCTGTGACCGCGTGGGCAGCGTCAGCGTCTCCAGCGGCACGTGAGTGATGTTGGGGCCAGCAGCACAGCAGCACAGCAGCAGCAGCAGCAGCAGCAGCAGCAGCAGCAGCAGCAGCAGCAGCAGCAGCAGCAGCAGCAGCGCGTGGCATCCAGGGCTGCCCGACGGGAATGTCGCATCAGGTCTCCTGCCAAGGCCCGGCTCTGCCTTGTGCTCTAGGGCCAATTCCAGGTACAACCTCCACACTGTGCGCCTCTGGGGCCTATGACAAACCCCCTTCCTCTCGACAAGCAGCCGCAGACGGAGAGATCCACAGCTGCTTAGACAGGCCAGGAGGAGAAAAGAGGTGGAATCAGGCCCAAGGCAGAGTGAGGATGGATAGAGGAGTTGGGACTTTTGGGGGGGGTTCCCCAGGAGAGGGATCCTCTCTGTTTCTGATTCCTGAGGACCTGGGTGAGCCAAGCCCCTCTCTGCACCTCAGTGTTGCAGGCTGTCCATGAGCAGGTGAGTTCCCCCCATCTAAAGACCCCTCCTGCCTTGAGGCTTCTCAGACAGGGCCCCCTGCCCCACAGGAAGGGCCTGGCACCAAGGGTGGTGCTCTAGCGCCCTCCTGCCTCCAAACCTCAGGACGCATATCCAGGTGCCCTGTGGGCATGAGGCAGGCTTCTGTCTCCAATTCGGCAGTCAAGCCGTTGAAACTCTCCCGGGAGTCCATGTCCCTGGAACCTGTGTTCCTCCACCTGCCCACTTGGGATTCCTCAGAACCCTAAACATGCCAGGCACATGGGAGGGAGGCCCAGGGGAGGCCCAGAGGAGGTCCAGAGGAGGCCAGTCCTGCCTTCAAAGACTCCCTGGCCTATCACTGGAGACAGCAGGGATGGGGGCGAGGGAAGAGATGGTCCAGCCTGGTCTCTCCTGCAGGAGAGCAGAAGGGGAACCCCCGAGGGGGCTCGAGGATGGGCGGAGGGTGTGGCACGGGCCTGGCCACTTTCCAGAGAAGCTAAGACAGAAATCAGCCTTTGAAGGATGTGCAGGGCCTACGATGGACACGGGGACGCCTCCCGGCACTGTGGAGGGTTTGGGGAGGTAGAAACAGATCACAGGTCAGCCCTTGATTTTGATGACAGCTTCCTTGGGCGCCACCCTGTGTTTTCTTTCCAGTGACCATGACAGAGTCCTCCGTGAGCAGCTGATGTCACTGTGGTCCTTGCGCGTCGGGGAGGGGGGTAAACTGAGCTCCCTTGACTACCTTCGCTAGTCAGAGGGGCGCTGTCCCAGACCCCAGGGGCCCTGCTGTTACCCAGACTTATTTTCAAGCAAGGCTGTCCAGGTTTGGAAGCTCCGCCCCCGTTGTTCTCTGTGAGTTGTGGAATTGACACCTTAGGGGAATTGAGGTCTATTTCAACTCACCAGTCATAGACCAGCTTGGCCAGGAGAGTTCATGCCAACACCAGGAGCCACGGGAACTGGCCATATCATATCTGCCGGAATGGCTGAGAGAGAGGCAGACATCTTCACCCGCCAGACTTTGAGTCAGCCAAAGTATACCAAAGGACTGAAACAATTCTCTTCTTAATCACCTACCCAGGTGGCCCCACCCACCATGGGCTGGGATCTTCCCTCACCAATTAGATAATCTCCTACAGACTTGCTCAGGGTTTACGTAGCTACTAATTCTTCACAGATGAGCCCAGGGCTCAGCCTTCGATTGTCCAGTTGACACCTGTATATCTAACTAGCGAAGTCCCTGTTGCCTAATTCTCAAAGCTCCCAAGCTCAAGACTCAGGGATTGAATTTGGTTCCCCAGTCCAACATAGCCCCTAACTCCCTTCAGTAGATAGTGACCATCTTGGGGGCTATACCTAACTTGAGAATGCCTGTGCCCATCTAGTCCCGCAGATACACTCAATCAAGCAGCCACATGGTGGTGCCCATTTTCCAGAAGAGAACTGAGGCCCATCAGAGAGAGGAACACAGTGCAGGAGGGCACGGGTTGGGAAGAGCAAAACCAGGTTGAGGGAACCTGTGTGACCCCAGGAAAGGTCATGCAGGGACAGCTGGTCAGCAGAGGATCCAGGAGGGGACGAGGCTGCAGCCTCCCCGGCCAGCCCTCTCCATGCTGCTTGTGCTTTCTTCCCAGTTGGGTTGGCTACCAGTACCCTGGCTACCACGGCTACCAGTACCTGCTGGAGCCGGTGACTTCCGGCACTGGAACGAGTGAGGTGCGTTCCAGCCACAGATGCAGGCAGTGCACCGTCTGCGAGATGGGCAGTGGCACCCCGAGGCCTGCTTCTCTGTGCTGGCCCCCGAGCCCCCCAAATGAGCAGCGCTGGATGGTTTCCCTGTCCCAGACTCCTGGTCTCCGCGTTGCACCCCACTCCCGTCCCTTGCAAATAAACGTTGCTATGGCCAAAATGTCTCCCAGTGTGTGACCAGGGCTTGTCTCCAGGCCCCCTGCAAGGCTGAGACCCCACTCCCTCCCCGGCTTACCCCTCCCTGGCTAAGTAGTCGTTGAAACCTGCAAGCGCTATAAGGTTTCATTCTCTGGGCTAGAGCGGGACCAGGCTGGCCTCGAACTCCCCATGATCCTCTTGCCTCCACTCCAGTGCTGGGGTGACAGGTGTGCACCTCTATGCTGGGCTTATGTGGTACTGGGGGGAATTGAACACAAGGCTGCATTCATGATAGGCAAGCACTCTTCCAGCGGAGCCATGTCTTTGGCCTATCTATTATCTATCTATCTATCTATCTATCTATCTATCTATCTATCTATCTATCTATCTATCATTTATCTATCTATCTATCTATCATCTATCTATCTATCTATCTATCTATCATCTATCTATCTATCTATCATCTGTCATCTATTATCTATTATGTATGTATCTATCTATTATCTATCTGTCATCCATTATCTATTATGTTTCTATTATCTATCTATCATCTATCTACCTATTATTTATCTATTATCTATCATTTATTTATCATTTGTCATCAATCTATCATCTATTATCTATCATCTATCACTCATCTATCATATCACCTGTCATCTGTCTATGTATCTATGTTCCTATCCATCTATCATCTATCAATTGATCTATATCAATCAGTTACTTTTCTATCATCTATCCATCTATCATTTATCAGTCTATCTATCTATCATCTATCTATCTATCTTTCTATATATCTATCTTTCTATCTATCTATCTATCTATCTATCTATCTATTGCAGTTCACTTGCATTGTTGCAGATAAATGACCACCGAACGGCTTAAGGGAACGAGGGGTTTATTGTCTCTTACAATTACTGATTACACTTCACAGTCCAGCTTGACAGGAGAGCATGCACCAATATCAGGGCCAAGAGAACTGGCCATACCTTCACCACATAAAGGCTAAGAGAGGGACAATCCTTACTTGCCAGACCAGCATGTCTGGCCAAGTGTACAGAAGGATACCGACTTCCTCAACCAGCTCTCAATATTTTACTCACCTGTTTAGGGCCTAGTCCCATACACCACAGGCTGGAGCTTCCCCATCAGCTGGACAACCTCCTGTAATTTTACCCTGGGCTTAACCCAATCACTAATTCTCCACAAATGTGCCCAGAGCTCAAACCCTCAACCAACAAGGTAATACCTGTGCCTAACTATGACACTATCTATCTATCTCAACCAACAAGGTAATACCTGTGCCTAACTATGACACTATCTATCTATCTATCTATCTATCTATCTATCTATCTATCTATCTATCTGTCTGTCTGTCCGTCCATCTGTCCATCCATCTATCTATCTGATACAAAGATCTTACTATATGGCCAGGCTGACCTTGAACTCAAGATCCTCTTTCCTCAGCCTCTCAGAAGAGCTGGGGTCACAGATGTGCACTCCCTGCCAGTCTGCAAGCAACGGCTCACTCCACTGACCCTCACTAATCTTTCAAGTTACTCTAGAATGTGAGAACCAAGCCTCAGAGACATGGCCAGCATCTCCCGTCAGCCAGCATGCATCCGGAAGGAACCCAGGCGGCCTGGCCCCAGAGCCCACGGGCCAAACCTGTGCTTTTCCAAGCTTTTATCCTTCATGGTGTTTCCTTGGCTTTTCCTGCGCATTGCTGGCCCGCCCACCCTGAATGCTTTGTTGAAATGAACTCAATGCATTGATTTGTAGATAAAACTTGATAACGCTCAGGGAAGCAGAAAATCTGCCTCTGCTACCAGGGGCAGCACGCAATCATTCGGCTAGGTAAATACAATTAAAAGAAGGCTCCGATCGAACTCTGGGCTGCGGCCATTGCTCCCCGAGACACTGAGTCTGGGGCCTGCTTGCCACTGGACCATATTGGGTCCTTAGAACGTGTCAGAGAGGACTGGAGAGATGGCTCAGGGGTTAAGAATTTGGCTCATAAGCAGAAAGTCCTGAGTTCCACAGATCACAGGTCCCACATAAAAAAGCCAGGTGGGACTGGTGGTCTGCACTTCTGGCTCTGGTGGGCAGAGCCTGAGAAATCCCAGAGGGAAGCAAGAAGGAGGTAGAAGCAATTCAGGATGATTCCTGAAGTCACCCTTGGCTTTCCACAAGGACACATTTGTTTCCCCCCCCCCTACCACACACACACGAAATGAATGAATGAATGAATAAATAACTTTTCTTAAAAAGGAGAAAGTGTGAGAGAAAAGTATGAGATACCTCACATGAGCTACGGTCTATAGCTTTGTCTCTGATTTGATCAATAACTGATTGAAAATGGCATTACTTTTGAGTAATTGATTCAGTGTCATTTAATTCTGGGTCCACCGTGGTTGGCCCAGAATCCTCTCTTCTACAAATCTCCACCAGGTCATTGATTCCTCTATCAGCAGTCGGCATTGACTGGTGCTAACCGTTGACCCCTTGTGCAGTGGCCCACTGGCCCAGGTGTCCCCCAAGACTCTGCACTAGGGAAGGAAGGAGATTTAGACCAAGCATAGTTCGCTGGGATGGGCACCTTTGCCTAGTGGTTGTGTGGGTGGAAGCTGGGATCGTGGGGAGAGGGGAACACAGGAACAGATCGGTAAGAAGGCTGGGGGCTCCAAACACCCCACCCTGTTTTTTTCCTACTTCAAAACTGAGGCACCACCCTGTCCAGCCTTCCTGGGGGCGGGGAGACACTCTAGCCCAGATCCATCCATCTATCCATTCTGCCTCTCTCCCGTTTCTCCATCTCCCAATGTGTCCAGCATCTTGGAGAAGACACGCTCGCTGGAGAGCCAGGAATCCTGGTCCATCCAGAGATAGGCATGTTCGGTCTGTTCTGTACCCCGAGGGTACCATGGAAATCCCTTCCTGTTCCCAGGGTCCTCTGTCAACCAGCCGCTCCAATGTCTCTTGAGCTCCAGGCCTCTAACCGTCTGCAGTTTCTCCCATCTTCTGATTCTAAAGTTGAATGGCAGAGATTCGCCGGGACTCCCACGATCTGTCAGCGAGGCTTGCTGGCTTGTTTGTTTTGGACACAGACTCCTAGGTAGCCCAGGTTGGACTCATCCTTGCTATCTAGCCAAGAATGACCTTGGTCATCTGATCTTTCTGCCTCCACCTCCCTAGGGCTGGGATGGCAGGTGTGCCCCTTCTACAGCCGCTCTTACATTCCGCTGGAGTGAGGCAGAGCCCTAGGACCCTGTGAGCGCAGGTTAACAGTCAGGCCCAATGTGATCTCACAATCAAGAAAGACCACGCACTGAAATCCACTCAACTAGTCTTCCTGAAACAACTGTTTAGACCTTATTTAAAAGACAGTTTTCTGGGGCTGGAGAGATGGCTTAGGGGTTAAGCCTTTGCCCCCATAAGTAAAAACACCTGAGTTCAGATCCCCAGGTCGCTTGTAAAAATGTCTGGCAGTATCTGTAATTCTGGTCCTGGTGGGTAGAGCTTGGGAAACCCCAGAGCAAAGCAACAAGGAGGTAGAGCAATCCAGGATGATTCTCCACGTCACTCTTGGGCTTCCACAGGCACATATCAGTATGCTTTGATACACTCACACACACACACACACACACACACACACACACACACACAGAGTTTTCTTTTCCACACACAGACTTGTCTATGTAGTGAGTTCAAGGCCAGCTTGGAATACATGAGGCTCTGTATCTCAGAAGGAAGGAAGGGAGGAGGGGAGGGAGGAGGGGAGGGAGGAAAGGAGGAGGGGAGGGAGGAAGGGAGGAGGGGAGGGAGGCAGGGAGGAAAGGAAGGATGGAAGGGAGAGAGGGAGGGATAAGGTATTAAAACTTGGAGTTCATTAGCTTGGCTAGGCCTAAAACTCCTCTCCCCGAAGTCGTGAATCTTCCCAGTTTTCTCTCATCTCAGGGCATCTTATCTCCCAGGTGCCAAAGGATGGAACAATTGGGCCAATTAGCATTGTTGTGATGAGGCGCAGACACTTGTGAAAACAAACCAACCAAACCCAGAAGGAAATAACAGTCGTTATTATTTTTTTTTAATTTACTGTTTTGCAAATTTATGAGCGCCTAAGACATGCTGTAATGAAAACAGAACACATGCAAACTCTAAGCACAAATAAACAGGGGCGAGGAAAAGACATTATAAAAGAAAATAATGTGGTGGTGGGGGGAATGAGTAAGCCAAGGTGGAAACTCTGAACTTGAGGTTCCTTCCCCTTCCCCCATCCTCAGGGGCCTGGGGCTCATGGCCTACAGCTGAGGACCGCTGGCCACCTGGACAAGAAGCCCCTCTTGAAGATGAATCACACTTGTTTTGAATCCGAAGTTTCCAGTTTTGATCTCAGTTTCCAGTTTCGATCTGGTCAGATGTTCAACTCAAAACATGATGTTGAGGGACACTGGAGAAAGACAAAGGTGGTTGATGAGAGGATATAGGTCTTTCTTGGCCCTGCATGGAATTTTCCCCTACACTGGGCTTAGAGAGCTCAGTCGGGGTGAGGGGGCTGTGGGGTGGGGGCTCAGTAGTAAGCCACTTGTTCGAAGACCTGGCAACTTGAGCTCAAATCCCAAAAGCCCATGGAAGAACCAAGTTCTGAGAGGCGTCCGCTGACCTCCATCTTCATGCCTTGGCATGCGTGTATGCGTGCCCTCCTCCCTCCCTTTCCAACAAAGAAATCAAAACTAAGCAGACAAACAAACAACTCTGAGCAGGCCAAGCTGGGACCTGGAGTGTTTCAATAATAGGTGGAAGACCAAGACCTTTGTGTCCCGGATCTTTGGAAAGACATAGTGTTGTCTCGGTGCTGGAACATTCTTTCTTATTCGTGGTGGGAAGAGCCCACCCACAACTCTTCAAGTGTGTTCAGCAGTCTTCATAGGCACTGTGGGGACAGGAGGAGCACCCTCACTTTGGGGTGAACTTCAGATGCTGGACAGACAACAACAATTGAGTTTGAGGAGGTGTGGTTTTCAGGGTGTCCTGGGGAAGAGTCTAAAGAGGCGGGCATCTAAAGCCAGGCGGGGTGATACACACCCCTAGTCCTGTCTTCAGTGGAGGAGCAGGAGGATCGTGAGTTCAAGGCCAGTCTGGGCTACATAGTGATAGCCTGCCCCCCCAAAATGAGATAGGAACCAGAAGATGGTTTGGTCAAGCGTGAGGACCGAGTTCATGTAAAAATGTTGGATGGGCCGGCGAGGTGGCTCAGGGATTCAAGGCACCTGCACACTAACCTGGAGACCTGAGTTCAATCCCTGGGAGCCCACATGGTGGAAGGAGAGAAGTGATTTCTGAGAGTTGCCCTTTGACCTCCACCTGTGCATCACAACATGTAGGAATTCTCTCTCTCTCATTCTCTCTTAATAAGTGAATAAAATCTTTAAAGAGAAAAAAGTACTGGACAGTTTAGCACACCTTTATTCCCAGTACCCAGCTTGGGAGCTCACTGGCCAGTGGACCAATGAGAGACTCTCATTGGTGGATAGCATTGCTGGAGAGGAGACTTGAAGATTGTCCTCCTCTGGCTTCCATATGCGCGCGCGCACACACACACACACACACACAGGCACAGAACAAAAACAAAGAAATGAGAGCCTTATTTAGAGCTATGTCTCCATGACAACCAGTCACATGACCCAGAGATCAAAGGGTGTGTTCTAAAGCCTGGCTACCTCAAAATAAATGGTAACCCCACATCCTTCCTGCCGCTACAGCAGCGGCCAGAGTGCCTGGAGAGGCGAGAGAGCCCTGCTCGCTAGGGGCCGTCCTGGGTCACAGCCTCCGCTTCCCCCTCTGTAAAATGGGTGTGTTGCTAACCAACCTCAAGAAGCCGCCGGGAAGAATGAATGCGCCTAGCCGACTAGCTTGTGAAAAGCGAAAGCTGGCAAGAGCTGAGGAGCCCAGGACCTTGAGCTCACCAGGGGAACATGTTACCACGCAGCCACACTGCAGGCCTTGAACACACTTCTGAGACACTTCCCGGCATTGTGAGATCTGCCAAGATGGAGCCATGCCAGGGCAGGAGGGTTGGGATTCTATGTGCTTTAAGCTGCATGCACCCTCCCTGCTTTTGACAAATATGGAGAGGAGACTTCCTGAGGGGTCAGGCTCTGAGAGGAGGCCAGGGAGGCAGTGTGGACCCTTGTCTGTTGGCCTCGCCTTGAGAATGAGCCTCACTCTCAAGGTGAGCTTCTGGGCACACCATGGAGGAATTTATTTAGTTAAGATAGATCTCTGGCACACCTGTAAGAGGCCGATTGTTTCAGTCGCAGGACCGGTATGGGAAGACCTAACCTGCAGTGGGTGGGATCATTCCCTGGACAGGTGAGAGAGATGGAGGGAGAGCCATTGGCTGGCTGGCCTGTGCCACACTCGGTTCTTGCTGTGGACGTGGCATGGCCAGGTTCCTGGACTCCCGCTGGCCATCACAATCAACCTGTAGCCTGAAATTGCAAACTAGAATAAAGGTCTCTTTCTTCCTTCAAATGGTTGGGTTCCAGTATGTGTGGTACCAGAGAAGTCTTGGTGTTGCTTTGCGGCTAAGACAGGTGAGTTGGGGAGCTGTACTAGTTAGATCCACGTGTCAATTTGACCATTGAGGGACCAAGGTTTTAAGCACATTTGTGAAGAATTCGTAGTTGAGACCAGCCCTGAGCAACGTGCAAAGGTTGTCTGATTGATGTTGGAAGACCCCGCCCATGGGGGGGGACCAGAAGAGAGCTGGTTCAGTTATTTGGCACAAGCTAGCAGATATATGCAGACTGGCAGGTGAGGAGGTTTGTGCCTCTCTCAGAAATCCCTGTAGATATGTCGTGGCCAGTTCCCTCTGCTCCTGGTGTTGGGTGAGCCAAGCTGGACTACGAACCATAACCAGCATCGTAAGCGAGAATGAAACCCCTTGTTTTCCTAGGTCATTTGGTCGTGAATTCATCAGCAACACGGAGAGGAAACTACAACAGGGGCAGACAGAAGAGGTGGCCATCCTGGGTGGTCCAAGACAAGGACCAGGGACAGGAATGAACTCATTCAGTTACCTGATGTCCAATTCACATCAGATTTCCAGGCTGATCCCTAAGGGATCTCCTGGGGGTGAGAGTCAGACTTCTTGGAGGAAGTAACAGCTGGAATAAGACTGTACCTTAGCACTGTACTGAGATCAGACTGTTCTGTCACTTGACGCCCCTGGACAGAGCCCTCCCTTCCACCCTCATCCCTTTCCTGACATGTCCGACCTCCACTGGGTCCCGTCAGCAGCCCACAAGCCCTTCGTCCTGCCTGTTCCTCCTCTGGGCAGCACCCACAAGCTCTGCAGAAAGTCCAGCTGGCCACACCCTTCCCAGCTCCCTGACTGTGGTGTACAGGGGGTGCAGGGGAGAACCTTTGCCCCAGTGTCTTGGAACACCTCATCTTCCAAACCCTTCTGGATTCTTCTCTTGCTTTAACATATCCTGTCCACTCAAGCTTCTCATGCAGGTCCCCAGGTCCACATCCTTCCTGCTGGGCCCTGCACCTGCCGCTCCCCCATGGCTAAGGCACCCCATCCTGATCTATGCTTCCTAGACTAAGCACTTCTGGCTCTCCCTCCCTGGCCTAGCGCAGCCTTCCTGTCCCCCCTCCTGGCCACTCACAGGCACCTGTGCAGAGTGCAGGTTAGACTGAGTGTATAGTTCTTTCTCCAGCTGAGGATGACTCTAACTCTCTGGGGACCTGCTGAATCCCTGTGGCCAGTGCTCAGCAAATTCACTTTACAGGGCTGCCCCATTCAAATCTCTCACTTTACCCATAAACGGGTATTATAAAATAACCACAGTCTCTATTGTGCATCCAATAAATACTGTGGCATTTTACTGTCAGTTAAGTGGCTTCGCCAAGGTTGGGGACTTCATTGGACCTGCCCAGAATCTTCCACAGGACAGGCACTACATTATGGGACCTGTGGATGAATGAAGGAATGAATGCACGAATGACAGATGAACATGTATCTGTGTGCCTTGGTTTCACCCCTGCGTGTGCATAAGCAGCTATAGCTGTGCCTAGCAAGACGTTTATTTTAAACAGGCAGCACACATGTAAGATTTCAAAAAGATGCCAGAGGACAGAGAGAGTGCGGTTACACCCCTCCCCCTTCCCTTTGGGTATCCTGCTGATGGAACCCGCCAGACAGGCAAACTTCACCCAAAGGTCTGCAGCCTGGATCTATTTCACTCTGACCTCCGCTTACTATAGGCCGGGTGGTCCTACAGGGGAGGGGGGCTGTCCTGTGCACTTCCTCTCCCTGGAAGCTAGGAGCGGCAACTCCCCACTTCGTGCACGCCCCCCAGGTGTGCAGCAAGCAATGACATTTCCCATCCTGGCCCGACGTGGGCCGCGGGGCCTTCCTGGCGTCCCCTTGAGGCTTTTATCCCCCTTGCTGCGTCTGCAGAGAGGAACTGACGCCGAGCTGTGGAGCGGACAGAGGCCGAGCTGCCGGGCCCGAAACGCCAGAGCTTGCGACCTGGGTCTTTAGGGTCAAGCTTCCAGGTCCCCAACTGGATTGCCTCTGAGCCACGCTGCCCTGGGGGCGTGATCAGACCAGTGGGTGGGACTAGTGGCATTGGGCGTGGGCTCATGGGCCCCGCCCCTCATGGCGTCACGACGCTGAGCCTTCAGGCTGGAGGGGTGGGGCGGGTAGACCGAGGAGGCGTGGCCCGTCAGTGAAAGGGACTGAAGGCCGGGAGTAGACGGGGTCTCTCAAGGACCGCCCTCTTTGCGTCACGACGCGTGCCTCGCCCCCCGCAGCCGGCAACCGGGTGCCTGTGAGTCTCCTTGCGCAGACTGCGGGCGGGCCTGGAGGGCGTGGCTTAAGAGGTGGGCGGAGAGAGGGCGTGGACTCGCTGGTCCCTCCCCTCGTGTCGTCACGGCGCGCTGCCCCGCCCCTCGCGGCGCCTCCTTCGCGGCGGTGGTGAGCCGGGAATCGCTGCGCGCGGGCCGCGGGCACGGTAGGTGGCTCGGGGTGGCGCTGGGTGGTGGGCGCGGGGCGCCGGGCGCGGGGCGCGGGCGTGCGGCGGCGGGTGGGGGCCTCGGCTCCCCGCCGCTCTGGGCCCTACGATCTCAGGTGCGGGCGGCGCGCGGGCCGAGCTCCGCAGCGCGGGCGCCCGAGCGCTCTCGGCGGGGCGCGGCGCACCCCGGGGCCCGGCGCTCACCCGCCCGCCCGCCGCGGACCCCGCGTCCGCCGCGCTTCTCGTGGGTATCCGTCGTCAAGGGAAGGACGGCGGCGTCTCCCCGCCTCGGAGTCGGCACCCCACCTGGCGCGCGGGGACCCCGGGGCGCGGGGAAGTTAACTTGCAGCGGGGAGGAGCGGTGGGGCGGGGCGCGGCGGGCGGAAACCGCGGACGGGGAGGGGCGCGCGGCGTGGAGAGCCTGGAGAACTCGGGGTCACGGCCTTGAGCACAGAGGGACCCTAGTGGACGGAGGTCAAGTTCCCCTCCAGCCGGGGCCGGACTCTCTCATCAGTTTTTTGGAAGGCGATCTCTCAAACTTCGCCTGCTTCCTCTTTTAGCGTTGGGGAAACTGAGGCCCGGAGCTAGGGTAAGGCTGGGGCTTCTGACTTCGTGTGAGCCGTGGACGGAAGGGGCTGGTGAACTCGTCCTCAACCCTCATGAGCCCTCTTTGACAGCACCAGCTGTTGGAAGCCTGCTGTGGCTGGCTGGGGCGGGACCTTGGTGCCTTTCTGTTTCCACTCCCAGGGGAGAGCCGACCCTGGCCCTCTTTGTGCCTGATCTGGCCTCTCTTTTCATCTGATGGTTAGGCCGGCTTTCTGACCTGTGCCTCTGGGCAGGAGGCTCCTGTCTCTTCCTGCAGGGCCTGGTGGGTCAGTCCATCTTCCTCCTCAGCATTCCTTGCAGAGTGTTGCAGTCAGCCTGCAGAAATTGTCCTGCGATCCTCAAACATTATACTCCCCTCTGGCACCCAAGTGTTCTTACTTGTTTACTGTGTCTTCGGTTCACTCTGCCCTTAAAAATCTCATGTAGAAGCTGTACAGTGGCTTTTATTGAGATAAGCCTTCAGTTCCCATACTTGTTACTTATTGGAAGTGAATGCGTCGTTGGGTTGTAGAATAGTCTCTCATCTAACTTTATTTTATTTTTTAACCCTTTATTATTTATTTATTTGTGCATGCATGCATGCGCGCGCGCGTGTGTGTATCTGTGTGTCTGTGTGTATAGAGGGCACTGTATGTCCCTGTGGAGGACCAAAGGTGACTTAGGGAATCATCTGGATTGCTTCTACCTCCTTTATTTTTGCTTCCTAGGAAGTTCCTTCCTCCAGGGCCAGGAGTTCAGGCCGCTGCTGTTTCCGCCTGGTGTTTTTATGTAGGACCTAGGATCCGCACTCAGGACCTTCTGCTTTTGAGGCAGAGTCTTAACCCTTGAGCCATTTCCCTAGCCCTTCATCTAATTTTAAAACATCTTCGTCATTCCTGGAAGAAGCACTCATTACCAGTCACTTCCCAAACCCTCCTCCTGACCTCGGCAACCCTCACCAACTGTCCCCCTCTGCAATCTGTCTATTCTATGTGGCCTTTTATGATGGGCATTTTTCATTGAAGACTTCGCCTATGGTAGCACTCAACAGTACATTGCTTGTTTATAGGTGAATAATATTTTGTTGTGTTGTTATACCACATTTTATTCAGTTTTATCAGGTGATGAAATAGTGGATCAATGTTCCTTTTTATCTGTGTTGAGTAGCACCTCTGGAAGCATCCTGTGTGAGTGGTGGAAGTGGGATTCCTGAGGCGCAGGGTTCTTCGAAGCTTAACCATTGTGTGTGTGTGTGTGTGTGTGTGTGTGTGTGTGTGTGTGTGTGTGTATGTGTGTAGAAGGCACTGTGTGTTTGTAAATGCCTAAGGGTGACTTTGGAAGTCATTCTGGATTGCTCTACTGTCTGTTCTTACTGCTTTGCTTTGGGGTTTCCTAGGCTCTGCCTTCCAGGGCTGGAAGTATAGGCTGCTACAGTTTCCAACAGGCATTTTATATGGGATCTGGGATCTGAACTCAAGTCTTTTGGCTTTCGAGACAGAGGCTTTAACCTCTGCACTATCTTTCCAGCCGGAAGCTTAACCTTTTGCAGAACCTTCGGTTTTCCAAAGTGACTCACTCGTTATTCGTGAATGCTAGGGGCACACAAGGGTACTGGTCATGTCTGGGCTGATGGGCCTTGAATTCTCCATCCTGGAGCCTCAGCTCCAGAGTGCTAAGTCCTTATCATGTGTCACCAGGAGGGCAGAAGGTTGTAGTCTTCCGAAATACTCTTCAGACTTTTCCGAGTCAATCCGGATCCCGTTGGTTAGAAATGTTGTTCACATTTGAGGTCAACCAAGTCCCTCCTTAATGGAACAGTGGAACACAAGGACACTTGCATGTCACCATCGTGGACCTATCTTGGGCCTGCAAGTCGACAGCAGAGATAAGCTTGCGTGTGTGTAGCTGGCCTGGCTCTATGCACGTAAGTCCTCTTCTTAGTGAACCTTACATCCCCCCCCCCATGTTACCTGAAGGTCTGAGGCTCAGGTAGCCCAAGGTGGGACCTGCCACCTTGCATGCACTGGGGCTGGAAATTCCTTTACACTGGGCAAGCCCTGGAGTAGCAGCTCCTCTTGAATGGAGTCTGGTCTTCTGAGGTCAAACCTGTAGTCACGTGGCTCAGGAATTTAAAGCCTGCACAGCCCGGATCTCCTGCTGTTGGTCTCAGCTCTGTGTTCTGGGTTACAGGACACTCAGAGCAAGTGCCCCAGGCGCCGCATGCAGTCCTACCTGCTTTTAACTCCCCCCATCCGGGTGACTCGAGGACATGGAAGACCACAGGTTCTCTGGACCTTTTGAAGAATGGGCGTGGCCCTTCAGAGCTCTATGAGTGACCTCCTTGTGATCAGGAGGCCGCCAGGGTGCATCGTTCTTGCAGATGAATCTGTCGAGATAGTGGTGGGTCACGTGTGACCTCACAGCTGGGCACTGGCGATCAGAGTGTGCCTTTTTGCAAGCTCGGTTGAGGCTCATGTGCCCTGGCTGTGCCAGGCAGCCTTGCAGAGGTCCCTGCCTACTTTGTGCCACCCACTCCTGCCGCCACTGCCGCGTGTGTCCCTGACAACAGCCACCCTGGGTGAGACCTTGCCAGCTGAGGTCTGGGGTGTCCGCCTCTCCTGAGGTGCCCCCCATCCAGGGCTGCAGGCCCAGAGGGATTGGTGAGAATGAGTGACTGAGAATAGTTAGAGAGCTGGGCCAACCCCAGAAATTGCAGGAGAGGGCACGGGAAAGGAAGACATGGGAGGAGAGGGCACAGGAGAGAAGGACCACTTGGGAGGTGCCCGTCTATTCCCACGCGGGGCTGCAGCTGGCAGCTGAGAGAATTCTCACGTCCACTAAGCTCTTGCTTGACCCACTGCTGTGAGGTTATAAGGGTGTGACCCATGTGGCTATTGCCTCCACTAAGGAGCCGAGTCTAGTCAAGGACTGACGGATAGATACACTCTCCTGCCCTTGTGCTTGCTGAGTAGATTACAAGCAGCCCCCATACAAGGATAGAAGGTTGGACCCATACACCAGACCAAAGTGGAAGCCAGGGCCCTGGAGCAGGTAACTCTTGAAATTGTGAGTGTGCCCTCTTGGGAGCTTTAGCCACTGCCTCCCACTCCTAACCCTGTCCAAGGCAATGATTAGAAATGTAGGGCCGTCTGACTGCCATTCATTTTCCTCGTGCCCTGCTCAGTGTCCTGGGCAAGCTGAAGCACAGATGAGGCTGAATAATTGCCACAGCTGGCAAGGGGGAGTGGCAGGATTTGAATCCAAAGCCTATCCTTTTACTTAACCACCCTTGCCTTTCACATCGCTCCTCGTAAGGCCCTGCACATGAGGCACCAGGCAGCGTCAGTAGTTAGGAGTATTGACCATCCACGTGCTGCCTGTCATTCTCCTTCCTGGGTGACTGTGCACACAGACATGCAGGGCACCCGGCTTGTGAAGTTCCGTGTCCCACCCTGATGCAGTGGACAAGACTTTAGAGGTGGCCAGGTTCCACCTCTCCTTCCAGGTGACTCAGTGACCTTGTCCGAGACTCCACCCCTCGGTCCTCCTGTATTTTCTTCCTGCTGAATGAGTGGGTTCTTCTTAGATTAGCTCACTGGACATGTGGCTTCTCGAGTTGCTGGAGGGATGGAACCCAGAGACCCGAAGATGCTAGCGGAATGCTCCATCCCCGAGCTACATCCCAGCCCTCCTTTTCCTCTCCGTCTGAGTCAGGCCGTCACCATCTTGTCCACACTGACCTGCACCTCGCTGTGCCCCCCAGGCGGGTGCCAACCTCAGCTTGCCGGAAGGGGTGTTTCTGGTAGGAAAGAAGAGCAACATTCAGACGTTGATCGGCTCACTCTACTTGGAAACTTGGGGTTTGGGCTGAACCGAACGGCCTGAGGCAGGTCCTTGGGTTCCCAGTGCTGTCCTGGTCCTTGTCCTCCTTTGTCACAGGCCAGACCTCACTGGTGCCGAGAGCTTCAGAGCCCCAAGGACGCTGGACCCTTGGGTGCTTAACAAGCAGTTCTCTTGCTGTAAAACCTAATTTTTTAAAATCAGTTTTGATGCTGTCGAAAGCCAGCAGCTCTGCTTGTCTGGGGACACCTGCAGCGCTCACATACTTGGCAGCTGGGCGTCTGTCCCCCATTGTGTTGTCTGGGCCCCACAGTCCCTCCTTCATGAGCTAGGCCCTGCCTCAGCTGCATGGCTGATCCTGCTGCATAGACCCACTGGCCTGACTGCCAGGACCCCCACCCAGACCCCAATCCAGGGACAGTCGCTGAGGCTGGGGGGTCATCATGCAGACGCAGTGTGACAGCTCAGGTTCTTGAGCCCCGTCGGGGGTCACCTATGCCCCCCCCACCAACCGGGTCTGTGAAGACACGATCCTGCCTGGAGAGAAATGTCCTTGTGAGCGTGGGTGGTCTCTGTGGTGTCCCCAGCACGTGTTCAGCCGACGTGTGTTGACCCCTGGCTGCACCCAAGAGCATCAAGGTCCCAGGTTTGGAGGTCACAGGGACCTGGGAAGTTGGGTGCTTCGTGTCCTGGTGAGGCTGGAATAGGGCCAAAGACTGTGTGTCTGACCAGCTTCCATAGCCCCAGTGTGCTTTCTAGAAAAGACCACATTTGAGATAGTGAGGGTCTAGACTCTTGGCAAGTTCCTGTCTGACCCACCTCTTGTTTTTATGAATAAAGTTTTTTATTGGAACCCTGCCACACTCATTTGTTTTCTGTCTAGGGGTGCTTGTCCTGCTGTAGGGTATGGTGGTCCCCCTCCTCCACATGTGGTTTGCTTCCTGTGGTTTCAGCCACGCTATGTGGCGGTCTGAAAATATTAAATGGAACTTTCTAGAAACAAGCAGTCGATGAGTTTAAAGCATGTACTGTTCTGAGAAGTGTGCTGAACACCTGTCCCACTGGGACCCGAGAAGCCTCTTGTCCCCAGCGTCCTGTTAGTCACGGGTCGCCTGTTTAACCCTTTCAGTGTGCAATTTCCCCAAAGCTCAGACTCATTTGTTTTAGCAGTTTTACTTTGTTATAATCCTTGTTCCTCCCCTCCCGGGCCTAGTTTATGAAGTGAACCTCATCCCAATTGTGTGCGCTTGGAAAAAGCCTGGTGTGTGTGGATGGCTGGGCACATTCAGGCATCTACCGGTATCTTGCCAAGTGTCCCCCGTGGACCCGGGGGGGGGGGGGACGACACAATGATCATGGGTCTGCCACAAAGCTAAAGTGATTCTCATGAGAAGCGTCTTCCAGCCCATTTTCCACTGTTGCTGGGTTCTTTGAGGCTAGCCTGGGCTCTGTCTGGAGACTGTCCCAAAATCCCAGGGAGGGCGGGAACAGGTGAGGCGGTGGGTGTTTGGGGTGAGGGCAGTCACCTGAAAGACCATCCTCAGCCAGCTGTCTGCCTCCTTGGAGCTTCCTCCGCTCCATTTGCTGAGCTGTGAGTGGCTGGCTGGGGGCGAGGGGGGGGGCGCACTGGGGCGGGGGCGCTGTGCCAGCTGCTGCCATGCTTGCTGGCCTGTGTGTGCACATGTGGAGGCCAGAGGTCAATGTCCAGAGCTTCCTTTTTGTTGGCTGCCTCCTCGCTGAATCTGGAGCTCACCGACACAGCTAGAGGGGCCAGCCAGAGAGCCCTTAGGTCCCGTCCCCCTCCCCCCTCCACTTCCCCCTACCGCCCCCCCACGGCTGGGGCACCCACACACAGCTTGTCTGTGTGTTCTAGGGATCTGAACTCAGATTCTCATGTGTGCACAGCAAGCGCTTTACCCGCCCAGCCGTGTCTGTCTTTCCCCTCTGGCTCTGCCTGACCCTGTCCTAGCTCTCCTGTCTCTATCCCCTCATCTCTGTACCTGCTCCTGTCTCCCCTCTCCACGGTCCTGTCTCCCATACTTCCATATCCCTGGCTGCCCCTTTCCTTCCACCTCCGTCTGAGTCCCCTCTCCCCCCCAGCACATGCGCAGCCCTGCCCCCTCCCTCTCGCACTGCAGCTCTGTCCCACTTCCTTGGCTTGAGCGACATCCTGCGCTGGCACCATCCCAACCCTCCCCGGTGAAAGGTGAGGCTGACTGCAGGGAGATCATTAGTGTCCCCCCCAGCGGCGTCTGCCTTCCGGGCCAGGGGTGTGGGAGGAAGAGGAGGAAGAGGAAGCCTGGTTGGTCACAGGAGGGCGAGAGGGTAGGGACTGCTTGCTCCTGTCTGAGTAGGCTCTGTCGCTCCTGTGGGTGGGGTCTTGATCTCGTGGGGACCCCTGGCACTGCACACATTAGGTGTCTTTGTCCTGCAGTCGCTCTCCCTCTGCTTGAACACATAGTCCGCCCACAGTGTGTGTTTATTGCTGAGGTCTGGGGACGAAAAACCACAGTCAGGTTTAAAAGTTGGGTGCAGCCTCTTTCTTTCCCACAAATAAGCAAATGGGTGCCTTGCTTGGTATCGGGATGTGGGAGCCGGCACCAGTTCAGAAGGATCTCCCCTAGGCTGTCCTGGGGAAGCCCTTCATTGCGCCCCCTGCTGGGGATACCCATCCACACTCCCCCTCCTTCCTGCCGGCGGGACCCAGCTGTCAGCAGTGCCCCCCACCAGCTCTAGGCCTTGGCCTCCTTCACAGAGTGGGTGGCCATGTGCTGGCCACGGGCCAGTACTGGAAGCTTCCGCCCTGCTCAGCGGGCCGTCCTCGCTGTGACTGACCTTGCTGTCTGTCATCTGCGAATCCTCCCAGCAGATCAGGCTGCTCCTGGGGAGTCCTCAGCCATCTCACTTCCTGGTGTGAAACATGCGCATCCCTTGCGACCTGACCCTGGAGTTTACTTTTCTCTGCTTCCTCCCCTCGGTGGGGAGAGGTGCTCCCAGGAATGGTGCTCCCAGGAGAGGTGAGCAGCCTTGTGATTTCACTACCCCTGCTCCTCTCCTGGAAGCACCTCTCCTGGGACCTCCTCTCCTGGGAACCCCTGTCCTCGGAGCACCCCTCCCGGGAGCACCCCTCCTGGGAACACCTCTCCCCAGAACGCTGAGGGGAATTAGCTTGCCTGGAGACTTTCTAGGTAGCACCCTCCAGGTGACCTCTGACCTTTTCCGAAAAGATCTTCTCGAATCTGCCTCCTGTGTGCAACAGATTTTCAATGCTCGAAGGTCTCAGGCCGATCCCGGGACTCACTTGAATGGCCAAAAGGTTGAATTGTGTCGTTTGATCCAAGCCATTGGTCTGAAAAATGTGTTAGGGGTCGGGGTGGGGGAGTACATTAAATGGTAAGCATGTAGGTGTCAGTAGGACCTATTATGTGTCCGCTTACTATGTGCGTGTGCCCCTCGGGCTGTGAGAGAGATGTCCTGGCACAAACGATCTGGAGGGAAGAGAACGTGGCGGGATGAATCCAGGGATGTAGAAAATAAAACAGAGGCTTCAGGTACAACTGCATCCAGGTGCGCACTGCGCACTCCTGCTTCTGCTCTCTGGCCCTCCAGTGCCGTCCTCTCACGTGGCTTCCGTTTCCGCCTATGCTCCCCCACAGGAAGGGCTTTAGGCCTAAACACTGCCAGCTTGGGGCCCTCCACTAGGACAGAGCCGGGGCCCCAAGGGTTCCCGAAAGCCTCAGGATTGTGTTCTCCCCTGCTGGTGTTAAGTCTGTTCTCTGGCCACAGCTCCCTGGCATGGGAGAGGTAATGTGGAATGAGTGCCTTTGGAGGTGGGGGACTGTGTGTTGTGAAGGATGGGAGGAGAGAGAAGGAGCCCACCTGCACAGCCCCTCAGCTCACAAGACTGCACCCTGCTGTGGTCAGGAACAGTTGCCATGGAGATGAGAAGGAGGCGCTGAAACTCTTGAGTTCGGTGGTTGGTTATAAGCAGTTAGGGCGTGTGGACAGTGGAGATTCTGGATGGACAGACGGAAAAAAGCTTCTGTAGACGTCAGTAAACAAGTAAATGTGCAGTTCAACAACTGAAGCAACCAATGTATCTAGGAGGGCTTCAGGCATGGCTAGATTCAGGAGCGTGGCCTTGGGACCAAGGTGTGTATCCTGTGATCTGGCCTCAGCAGTGTACCTAGTCCCAATAGGTCCCATGGTAAGTCACTGCCTGTTGACCTGAATGGGTCACCGCGTCCTGCTGGAGGGCCAAGCCTGGGTTATGTGTCTACACCTGGGGCCCTCAGGGCTGGGGGAAGGGCCTGCTGGCTGGAGCTCTGGGGACCATGTACGTAGTGGTGCCGGCCAGAGTAAGGGAACAGCCCCTGGTCAGTGGGGTGGGAGGTGGGGGAGAGGGAGAAGGAGGATGGTGGGGGACCTGGGCAGAGGTGAGGGCCTAACTGTTGCGTGTGCGTGCGTGTGCATGTGTGCGCGCTTGTGGGGGTGAGAGGACAACACTCAGGTCAGTTCTCTTAATCCTGTGGATTCCAGGGATCAAACTCAGCTCCCCTGGGTGACGACCAGATCTTTACCTGCTGAGCCGGGGTCTCACTGGGGCTGGAGCCCATTGATTTGGCTCGATGACCATCCAGGGACCCTCTCTCTGCTTCAAGTGCGGGCGGTTACGGATGCCACCACACCCACCTTTCACAAGGATATTGGGGATCTGATCTGACCCATCCTGAACCCCTCCTGACTCCTCCGTCCTTCCATCCCTCTCTTTCTCACTCCCTTCCTCTCTTCCTGTCACCCTGGCTGCTGGACAGACGTGGCAGAATCAAGCCACTGAGGAGCCTGCAGCGATGGGGATGGACCGGGACAGCGTGTCAGGACGAGTATGAGAACAATGACCTCTGACCCTGTGTGTCGCTAGGCCCCAAGTGGCCACAGGGACAGGCACGCCGCGGCCTGCTGTGCTCGAAGGCAGTTCTGCTCATGGGACATAAATCCGGGTGTGTGCCAGGTGTGGGGTGTGGGCAGTATGATTGGGGCCCCAGCTTCTGGCACGGAGTGTGGATGAGTATGTGGATGGGTAGTGTGTGCCTCAGGTGTGGCCGGGAACGAGTTGGGGGTGGAGGCGCCCCAGCCGGTCACGTGACCTTGGGGGACCAAGTCCATCGAAGTCCGTCTGGTGCTCTGCACTTTGGGAGATGAGCGTGGCAGTGCCCACCACCCACCTGCTCTTGGCTGCACTGTCCCCCTGCTCCCTGTGAGTGTTGTGGGGGGGGCTGGCTGTACATATCTCACATTTATTCTTTCATTCCATTGATGGGTGTCGGGGTTGATCCCGGCTGGGGGGCTGCTGGAAGCCTTCTGGGACTAGCTCGATGCATTTCTGCTATGTCATTGGCTGGGGACTTGTTGAGGGGCTGAGGTGGGACACATGCAGCTCTGTCTGCATGATGCGGGATGCTTCCTATCAGGGATTAGCTGGGCTTCTCCCTCCTACCGTGGTGACTTAGAGCTGGGAAGCGCGCCGTTTGCGTCTATCTTTGCCAGTGCCTGCTGCTGTCTTGTGTTTAGTTCTGTTACTTGTTTTGATGTGTAGATCCTGCATTCCACCCTTACCCCTTTTTCCAAATAACGTGCTAGTACTTTCTTGTCACAAAGCATTTCCTTAGCGTGTTTTCCTGCTGCTCTTCCTCCCTGTGATCTTATGGAATTCTCCGTGCTCTTTACATATTCTGAGTATTGTGTATTGCAGAGGACTTTTTGGATGTGGGGGCATCATGGGATATGGGGGCCCTAGTTTCCTGAATACATAAATGGGGGAGGGGGAGCTGTGTGTTCCTTGGTGGAGGGAAGAACCAGGAACTTTGAGCTTTAAAATCATTGCAGCGTGGGGCCTGGTAAGACAGCGAGTAAGCCCAGATGCTTTTGAGACCCAGGCAGGAGGTGCCCGAGCTTGGGCCTCCGAGCAAGACCCTCAGAATTGTGGCTGGGTATGTGTGCGACCCTCAGAGTTATGTGCTGCCTGTGGCTGGTGGGTTCTGGAGTGGTGCCAGCCAGCAGGATGGAGGCGTGAGCTATGTTGGAGCCTCAAGGCAGACACGCACTTCCTGAGCCGCCGCTGGTAGGGAACACTTGGGGATCACACGTCCCTTTGCAGCTGACACTTAACGAGATCAAAGCGGAGATGGGATCTTTCCCCTGCAGACTGCGTCCACAGCGAGGTGTGCGAGGCCCGAGGGAGCCCCAGATCTAGAGACTTGATATTAACCTGGCTGAGCACGGGCTGGGGCCATGGAAGGCTCTGGGGGGAAAGCGTTTGCTGTGAAGCTTGAGGGCCAGAGCCCCCAAATCACATAAAGACAGATGCGGTAGTGCACGTCTGGAATCCCAGTGCCCTGTGAAAGATGGGAGGCAGAGACGCGGGATCCCCAGAGCCCGGGAGCCAGCTAGCCTGGGGAACGCATCAGCGAACAGTAAGTCGCTGTTGCAAACAAGGTAGAAAGTGAGAGACCCACATGCCCACACTTACAAGCAGGCAGTTGCAAGCACACACACGCACACGCACGCACGCACACGCCACACGGAAAAGGCACTAGCCACCCGTAGTGCTTGCCCCTATAATCCCAGCACTCAAGACTGAGGCAGGAGGATCGTGTGTCTCAGGCCAGCCTGGGCTACAAAGTCACCCCGGCAGGAAATAAAATGAAGTAAAATAGCTCTGTAATTTTTCCCGTTGGGTGATCATAGCATTGTGTATGTCTTGGGTTAAATATCTGTTAGTTAAATTTAAGTCTTTAATTTGGTTCTTGGGGAACTGGGGGTTCCACACATGGCTCGTGCAACACGTCTGTTGTTTCGGAGCTGTGGGGAGGAGATGGAATGTTTTGGGAAGGTCTAGAGCCCGGCAGCATGGCTGGGCCAGGCCCTGTACACCAACTGTGCTTTCCGCTCTCTGTCCGCAGTGTGGCCTTGAGCCAGTTGCGCTCCCTTTCTGGGTGCCACTGGCTTGGCACTTGGAGCTCACCCACAGTCAGAGATGCCCAAGGGCGGCAGATCCAGCTCCACAGGGGGTGTTTCAGGGTGACCTTTCAGGGCACCTGCGTGACATGTGTGGGTGCGTGTGGTCTTCTGAATGCTGGCACTGTGTCCTCTGATCACACCGCTCGCTCCCCAAGAGACAGCATTCAGAGGATGGATGCTCGCTTTGCAGGCCCAGGCTGCCCTGTCGCAGCGGTGCACTTTGAGGGTCTCAGTTTCTCAGATCACTGTGGTGACCCCCTAGTTACTGTGCAGCTGAATTGGAGCGAGGCACTGCCACACCAGCTCCGGGGCACTGGTGTTTGCTGACTGACCCGAGTGCTGTGGGCCCATTCTCTAGGGGCAGAAACTGAGAGTGGGCTCTGGAGAGCGGAGCTGCGGTTCCTCCTGCACTGGGGCCGGAAACACTTTCCTTCCCCCGCAAGCTGTCTCGCTGCCGGCCCGCAGTCCCACATGGCTAGACATGAAAGGGCACAGGACAGCTTGGCCACCCACACCGTCCCCTCCCCCGGGAATGCTCTGTCCGTTGCTGACCCCAGTCTGCCCTTTCGCCATGCCAACAGCCAGAGCGGCTGGCAGGCAGGTGGCCCAGGAGAGCTGCGGGGATCAGTAGGACGCCACAGGGGCCCGGAGGTGACCAGTACCTGGTGTGGCTGGTCTGGACGCCTCCTCCAGCCTCAGCCTCCGCATCTAGTAAATAGGGGGAGCTGTGAGCTTGGCAAAGACCGCAGTGCTGGACAGCCTCAGGTGAGCTAGTGAGGCGGCAGAAGGGCTGGGGGTACCAGCAGTAGGAGCCCATGAGCTGCACCTCCTGGGTACAGTCTCAAGCTCCCAGGTGCTAGGGCAGTGCACATCCTGCCTCCTTTTGTCCACTAGGGAGGCCTTGGGTGAGGAGTGGTGGGCCATCCCGCTAGGGTGCCCAGGAGCATTGACAAGCTGGTGAGACCTCCAGGAACTCAAATGTTGTGTGTGGCCTCCCAGCATTGGGCTTTATCTGGGCGTTCAGGTGCCTCCAGCTGGAGCAGCCTGGCATACAGCAGGTATGCCAGTGTATAGGATATGGGCCTGGCTGGCTGGTATGGGTGAAGCGTTTCTGTCGCTGATAAGGGCCCAGGGTCCCTGAGCCTTTGTAGGAGGAAGTGTGGCCCAGGGTGATTGCTTAGGACCGAGACGGGTAGGTATGGGAAGTTCAGCTGCCCGGACATGGCCAGCTGTCTCCAAAGAAGATCCTTCTGGTGTGGAGCCCTGGACGTGTATGGACAAATGTGGCCAGAGACCCGGGAAGAGCCCGGCTGGAGGCAGAGAGAGGCTCGTGCTATTTGAGTTGATTGTGTGTTTGGCCCTGCTGGCTCAGGAAGAACGGTGTGGGGCTGCCTATATCACCCTCAGGGGCTTCCTCTTGGAAAAGTAGGTGGAGGCCAACCTCCTGCCTCACCCCCAGGTGCTGGGTTCACAGGCATGTGTAGCCATGCCTGGCTCTCCTTGGGGTTCTTTTTTTTTTTTTAACTTTATTTCTTTATTGCATGTGTCTGTGTGTGTCAGAGGGCACTGTGTGTCCCCGTGGAGGACTAAGGATGACTTCGGGAATCATCCTGGATTGCTTCTACCTCCTTTTTACTTTTCTCTGGGATTAGACCACCTCCATTTCCGACTAGCATTTTTATGTGGGACCTGGGATCCGAACTCAGGACCTTCTGCTTTCTAGCAGAATCTTAACCCCTGAGCCTTCTCTCCGGCCCTCCTTGGTGTTCTTATAGAGAGTGTGCCTGAGTTGGACAGCAGCTAGGTCAGTGGGAAGCAGGAGAATGTTAAGGTCTGCTCAGAGATACTGGGGAGTGACCCTGATGGTGTGTGGGCGCCACGTGGAGATCCTTGGATAAAGAGAAACCGGCAGGGGGGAGACTTCGTAAGACAGAGGAGTTGGTTTTAGAGTTGGGGGAGGTCAAGTTTAGCCTAAGGTGGGAGAACATTAGAACAGAAGAAAGCCGAAGGCCCAAGGGGACAGTGAGTTCAGTACCTACTATATGCCAGGCCCTGCTCCAGCCTGGAGCCATGGCCGGAGAAGGGAGGAAGGAGGGGTGGGCAGAGAGACCAAAGAGCTCAGGGAACAGAAGAGTGACGCTCTGCTCCCTCTTTTATAGTTCAAGGAGTTGCTAAAACCTGGCTCAGCAGTTAACTGAGCAAGCACCCCCCCTCCCCCGATTTTGGTTAGCCAGGCGTCCGGCTGGAATCAAGACCACTGCTGGGTGATGACCCGGGCGTGTCCCCTCCCTGTGGGTACTGGGGACACTGGTGGAGAACACTGTTCCTTTGGGTGCTCAGGGTGGCGCCCTGAGTCCTGGGAGCTCCCAGTCTTTCAGCAGGGAGAGTTTGCCCAGCCTTGTTCAAGATCACCCTCAGGCTGCAGTCACAGAGCACCCCAATCTTCCCCAGCTGAGAAACCAGAATCCTCCAGTAGTGCTCCATGGAGCACACCCTGTGGACTCAGAGAAGGACTCTGCAGCTCTCTGGGGAGGAGACGTCCCCTTCCCTGGGGTCTCACCATCCTCCCACAGGGTGTCCTAATGTGTGGCTCAGTAGTCTGGGAGGCACTCGCTGCCCGCTGTTCTCCGGCATCCTTTGCGCTGGCCTCCCGCGTCTTTCTCTAAGCCTGTGCATGGTTCCAGCTGCCGCGCAGCTGGTGGAGAGTGGAGCGTCGCACGTGTGCAGGGAGGCAGGAAGGTCTGGTTCTGACGCTGCCAGGCCCCGGCCCCAGAGGCACAGTTAGAGAGACCTCTGTGTCTCTGTTTGTCCCCAGGCTATCCAGGGAGGCCGCTCTGCTGCTGCTTTGCCTGGGGCTCCATCTGTCTGTCAGTCTGCCAGTGTTGCTTGGTGTTCTGAGCAGGGTTTGGTCTGGGCTGTTGTGTGTGTTCCCACCATACCCCAGTCCCACCTGCACACTGGTCTTGCCCCCAGCCCATCTCTTCCCCTGGGAAGGATTGCCCATCTGCCTCTCTCTGTGGTCTGCGTGCCAGGCTGTGTGCTTCATGTGACAGTCACCGCCATGGACCAACTTGGCATCACGCAGCTGCCATCTTCACACGTCCTTTCAAAGCATGCTCGGTAGGGAGAAGTCACCGCCTGAGGTTGACAAAGCTGGTGTTGAGACAGCTGTGTGTGGCTGAGCCAGGATCACCCCTGGGTCTGCCCACTTTTGGGGTCCAGATTCTCACCCTCATAAGACATACCATCGCATCCCATGATCTGCCTAATGGGTGCCAAGGATGTGTGTCCTGGATGTCGGGCTCTGTGTCCCAAGAGCATTTCATAGAGGGCGGGGACAGAGGCAGCACTTGCTCTAGTGCAGATCCCCCCCCCCCCCCCGGCCTCCAGTGAGAACAGCTGGGCGGCGCTCACTGCCAGGCACGTGTTTGGAGGCGCATGCTGTCCTGTATGGCTCAGTCCCTTCACTGCATCTCTGTTTGGGGCTCATGTAGCCCAGCTGGCCTGGAACTGTGGTCCTCCTGCCTCATTGACGGCAGCCGTGCCAGCACTCAGCATCTCTGGATGGAGTCAAGGGAAAGAGGTCCGTGCTGTGGGAGGCGTAGCGGCATCACACTGTGCACAGAAAGAGCACGCTTACCATGAGCTGAGATCACAGGAGGCTGAGGCAGGAGGATCACTACGAGCTGTGGGCTTCAGAGTGAGACCCTATCCTCCCAAACAATCAGTGTTACCATAGTAACCGCATCAGCTAGTAAAGGTCATTCTAGCACTGTTTTTCGGGTGTCGCTATGAGCTACACTTTTCATATCCACGGCCACAGGATTGGCTTACAGCAGAAGGATGTGCTGCTATGTTGCTATGGCTACCGGCTGGCAGTCGGACTCTGAGCTCTGCTGGGTGCTTGTGGGATGGACCACTTGTGCTGGGGGGGGCATTTTGCTTGGGGCAGGCCGTGGGAATCCTTCTTACCATGTGGGGCTGTGGAGAAACACGTGGAAGTTTAAGCTCCCCTTGCAGGGGAGTCTGGCACGGTGTCCACACCTGATCACTAAGGGCAGAAACCCCCCCTCCCCCAGCTCTGTCCTGCTTACTGGCTTGTTTATTTCACACACACATACACACCAATCCCATTGCATCCAGACTTCAGAGTTGGGTCATGGCATGCGGCGGGCTGCCCCCATCCCCAGCTTCCTGCTGAGAAGTGGAGACAGCATCCTGTGCTGGGTGGCAGGGTGCAGAAGCAGGAAGCCCCCCTCCAAGGTCAACTGACCCTTTCCTGTTGCTCGTCCTGGGGCCTCCTGTACAGAAGGTCCAGAATGGGGGCTATGCCAGCAGCTCAGGTGAAGCCAGGGACTCAGGGGCACTGCGTGAACAAACCCGTGCCTGCCCTGGACTGCCTTGTCCCCCAGCTGTGCCCCCAGCAGGGCGGAGACCTCATTCCAAGTCCGTGGGGTCAGACGCACTGAGGTCTGCCCAGATGCTTGACCTGAGCGTGTTCTCCATCATAAGATGGGGTGACGACCGTTCCCCTCTGTGGGGCTGGTGTCAGAGCACAGAGTGGTGCACGCCTGTGACCCCAGCATGTGGAGGCTAAGGCAGAAGGACTAGAGCCTGGGGGCTTCATCACAGGGCTGTAGCTGGAAGACAGAAATAACAGCTGACGGCATGCCCGGCCTCCCGCGACCTTACTGGCCACAGACAGGAGGCCAGTGGTTCCCTGTGTGCGTGGCTTTTGGTAAAACATCAAGTATTGTCTTCTAGAATTATCCATTCTTTCCCCACTTTTCAAGCTGGCCAGCCTAGTCCTCTCAGAAGGAGCCAAATCTGGCACAGCCGACCTCTGAGCTTGCCCCGGGCACAGCTGACCTCTGAGCTTGCCCCTGGCACAGCCGACCTCTGAGCTTGCCCCGGGCACAGCCGATCTCTGAGCTTGCCCCTGGCACAGCCGACCTCTGACCTTGTCCCTGGCACAGCCGATCTCTGAGCTTGCCCCTGGCACAGCCGACCTCTGAGCTTGCCCCGGGCACAGCTGACCTCTGAGCTTGCCCCGGGCACAGCTGACCTCTGAGTTTGCCCCGGGCACAGCTGACCTCTGAGCTTGCCCCGGGCACAGCTGACCTCTGACCTTGCCCCTGGCACAGCTGACCTCTGAGCTTGTCCCTGGCACAGCTGACCTCTGAGCTTGCCCCTGGCACAGCTGACCATCCCTGGGTCCTGACACTGAGCCTCGCCTGAGTTGCACTGGGCCAGCTGAGCACTGTCGCCTTCTGTGGTACAGGTCTGAGAGTTGCCTGAGGACCCCCAGCTCGTCACCTGGCTCCTTAGATCTGGCCACCTGGGCTCAGTGAGACAGCCAAGGCGGCTCTTGTGCTGGGACAGCAATGTCAGGGCCCAGAGCCAGTGTCTTGCAGTGACTAATGGAACCCCATGAGGGGGAGGTCACACAGTTTCATGGGAGCAGGGCAGGGAAGACACCACGTCACAGGACCACATCTGCTTGGGTTCCTGTGTCCCTTCTGGGCTGTGCCCATGTGACATGGCAATGGACCTAGTTGACATGTGGACAGTTGTGGAACCCAGCTGTGTGCCTGTCTGGTTGGCACTGTGCCAGCCATCCTCGTGACCCACTTCTTTCAGTTGCTACCTCTTGGAATGGAGGAGCCCAGGGGTGGTCAGACCCACTGCTGCCTCCCGTGGTCAGGAGGCGGGGGCTACACAGAACACAGAGCAAGTCAGAGATGGGGTCCTGAGTGCCAGAGAGAACCCCCAAGTTTGCTCCCAGCTCAAGCTGTGGCCCTGGACAGGTGCCCACAGCTCTCTGAGCTCCACTGATGGTTGATTCAGGAAGGAGATGAGTCAGAGTCAGGTAAGCCGCTGTGAGGAGGAAGCACAATTGTTTGCACGCAGGTGTGGTGCCACACGCCTGGAGTGCTAGTACTCTGGGGCCGAGGCAGGAGCATTTCCAGTTCCAGGCAAGCCAGGCTGTGCCTTTGAGGGCAGGAGAGATGGCTCAGAGGTTAAGACTCTGCCTCACAAGCAGAAGGTCCTGAGTTCAGATCCCAGGTCCCACGTAAAAATGCCAGACAGAACTGGCAGTGGCCTGCACTTCCGGCCCTGGTGGGTGAAGCCTGGAAAACCCCAGAACAAAGCAAAAAGCAATCGAGGATGATTCTAGAAGTCACCCTTGGTCTTCCATAGGGACACACAGCAAACCTTGGCCCAGACCTGGGCCTAGAGCAAGGACAGAAAAGGTACCAGCGAGCCTGCCCACCCTCCTCCTCCTCCACTATATCCTGTTCTTCCCGCCCCCATCCCCCTCCACTCCACCCTGCCTGCCTCCCTGTTTCTTTCCTGGGTGGCCCCCTTCTGCCCTCCAGAGTGGGTCCCTCCCCAAATCAGCTCTTCCCACCAGAGAGTGTGGAGAGTGGGTGGGATGAGCAGGAGGGCCATGGCGCCATCTCTGGGCTGGCAGGTGCACAGCAGCCAGAACCGGTGGGCGTTAGTTCCCTGGGGGAGGGACCACAGAGCCTGGCTGGGCAGGGACACCGGGGTCCTGGCCTCCGTCCAAGGCCACCTTGTGAGCACCGTGACTGCTTCCTTGGTGGCTTTGTGTACTGCCAGCTCCCCTCCCCCCTTCCTCCCTCTTCCTCCCCTGGCCTCTTCTTATTGGGAACCTCTTGATCCTGCTGAGCGTGGAGAGATGACGCTGCTTTAGAAAGTACAGACTGACTCAAGCCAAAATGTCACCTCCTTCCTCTGCGGCGGACTTAGGCTAGAACCGAGTGTTTCCTTCCGCACCCGGCTCCAGTGCCGGCTCTTTTCATGTTTAGTTTTGAGATGAGTTTGCATGGTGCCCTGCAGGCCTTGAACTCAACGCTGCAGCTGGGAATGACGGCAATTCCCGATCCTCTTACTCCCGACTCCCAAGTTCTGGGCTTGCCTGGGACTCGAACCCGGGGCTTCATGCTTGCAGGCAAGCGCTCTGCCAGCCGAGCTGTGCCCACCTCCTGCAGGGCTGGCTCATCTAGCCTGGGAGCCGCAGGCAGGGAGGATCATCTGTGGCCCTTGAAAAATCCGCCAGTGTGAGAGGTGTTGACCTGCGTGCAGTGGGCGCGCAGTCAGTGTCTGTGGTCAGGTGGCTCTGACCCCGCCGCTCTCTGCTCCTGGGCAGCTTCAGGTCAAGAAGAGAGCTGTGCCCAGTCCTTTGTGGCCACTCCACATTGAGAACTACAACACCCTGGGGCGGGAGGGCATTGTGGTGACCCAGCTGGGTTTCAAAACTGACTTCCGCTTTCTTAGCCACGTGGCGTGGCGTCTGGCAGCTGGTCACTTGCACAGCCACAAAGCCCTGCCACAGAGAGCCCTTGCCTTGAGCAGGCATCCTACCATGGCCTCACTGGCAGGAAGCGGCTCCCGTGCATCCTGCCAGCTCGGGTCTTCAGCCACACGTGTGATCACACCCGAAACAGCAGCTTTCCCTTCTTAGAGAGGCTCAGAGAGGTCAGGGGATGGGTCAGAGTCACACAGCAAGGGTCAGAATGCAAGGGGCTCCCCCTTCCCCCTCCCCCGTGCCCAATGCAGTTAGAAAAACTAGCATCTACTCTGCCTTGTCACAGGAAGGCAGTGTGACTACAGCTCTGGGAACATTTTAGAAGGTATCCCCTGCCCATTGGGAACCCCAGTGTAGGCGCGTTGGGGTTTCCTTATCTCTTCCTCTGAGGTGTTTGGGTACCTGTTGGTGTGGCTCATTGGTGACTCTGCTCTGGGGCACCCCACCGGCCAGCAGGTCCACAGGGTATGGTATGCCGAGGGAAGGACGACTAAGGCAGGAAGTAGAAAGCCCCTACCTTAGTGCTAGATATGCAGTGGTGCCTAATAAATGTTCTCCCCACAATTGAGTTTTCCTGTGAAATAGTATGGATTGTGGATACCACCCCTGCCTCTCCCTCTCCTCCAAACCAGCACTATTTGGTAAGAACTCCGTGCTGGTCAGAATGTTCCAGAACAGGCCAGCACATTCCTTGCCTGTTAGTGTCACCACTGTTTGGGGGTTTGTGGTGTGCTGAGGGTTTCTGTGGTGGCTGCATATTCCTTCTGCTTTTTCCTCCTCACCCCCCTTCCCTTGAAGAAAATGCACACATTCCTGCTGAAGGCATTTGTCTTAAAGGTGTGGTGCATGCATAGAACTTGGGTGCTTGACATGGGCTCTGGCCAGTGACTAGTCCTGGGACAGTGTAATGCTGCCCAGATAGTCGCCACAGCCATCAGCACAAACTGGCCTTTCCCACCAGAGAGCCACCTCCTGGGTCCAGCTGAGCCTGCGCATGTGTACCTGGAACCTGTGGTCATCCTTCTTGACTGCGTGCTAGATTGGGACTGGCCACTACAGTCACCACAGTGCTCAGTGGCCTCTGGGACTTTGATGTGACCAGTGTGTGTTTTCCATTTTATTCAGTTTGGCTGAATTCGCCTTTCCACAAAGTTCTGCGGTTGTAGAGGCCATGCGTCGGGCAGCCAGCGGACACCGAAGGCCCCACGGCCCACTGGTTCATGCATCTCCAAACCTGGAGAGGCGTTGGCGCCGGTCTTGTTTGGCAGGCGGGGGCCTGGTGTGTCAAGGGCTGCTGCCAGCTGCGTCGGGAGCTTTGTGTGCCCAGCTCTGATCACTTAGCTTGTTCTGAGAGAGGCGGCCGTGCATGCTGGGGCCCAGCATCCAGGAGTGCCGCCTGAGCATCCTGCGGTGCTTGGGGGTGAGGTGGACTGGTCGCCATGGTTACAGCTGGGACCCCTTGTCCAGGGGGAGCCAGGCTTCAGGTGAGAAACAGGCGAGGAGGGGCGTGGACAGCTGAGCCTGACCTTCCCCCCACGAGGCAGGCTACTGTCACAGCTGACACTGTGCAGTGCGCATGCCTTCTGGCTTGAGCCTCCCAACAACCTGGTACATATTGGGGAAACTGAGGCTCTGTGGAGCAAGTGTGTGAAGTCAGGAGCCACGTTCTGTGCCAGCCCCATTCTGGTGACGAGACCAGGAAGAGACGTGGACACTCAGTCTTTGAGAGTTTGCATTGTGACCCCCTTAGGGTCATAGTGGCTCCTTCTATTAGAAGGCAGTGTCAGGACGCGGCAGCGCATTGTGTCCATCCATGACCCCCCAAAGCTGGGAAGGCCCCTCAGTTGAGTGTTGGTCAGCTGCCCACCTGGACCGGGAGACAGTTGCCCTGAGTCCCTCGGGTCAGCCGTCCTTCCTCCTGGTGTCTCAGCTTCTCATCTGGAAAATTGAGAACATTGAACTCCTGTCGCTGGGGCTTAAATGACACAGGCATGCTCCCAAGCGAGCAATTGCTCAGCGTCGCGCAGTGAGCCAGAACATTGTCTGGCTCCAGGGAGTGCCGTGGGCTGCCGTCGCTCGTGCCCAGTGGTCAGATGGTGCTGTGGATCGTCCTTACGTTGTGTTTATGCTCCCGGGGGTCCAAGGTCCCAAGGAAAGGGAGAGGCTGAGCAGAAACCTGGCCTGTCTGAGGCCAGAAGTGCTTCTTGGCTTGTCCCTTTCTGCCTCGGAAGTGACCAGATCACAAGAGCAGCTGAGGCGGGACCCCAGCTCAGCACGTCCTCCGAGTCCCCTCCCCAGATGCCACCACCGTGTGGTGCCCCAGGGAACCCAAGACCCCTCTGCCTCAGCACCCACCCCTCACACAGCATCTCCTTCCTCCACTACAGGACCGCGAAGGCCGGAAGCCTCCGGGAGCAGGCGCGAGGGCCGGACCATGGAGATGAGGGAGCCCTGGGGAGGTGAGTTGTGTCCCCCTTCACCCCCAGAAGTCCCGACAGGTCCCAGCAGAGCCCTGAGGACAGGTGCCTCTGTGCCTCCTGTACCCCGCGTGCCTCCTGTGCCCCTGTGCCTTGCCTCCAACAACTGGTGGCTGAGCGCATCCTCGCCTGGCCGGCTGAGATGCTGTCTGCTCAGCTGGCTAGTTGTTTTTTTTTTTTTTTTTTTTTTAATGTTTATTTATTTATTTATTTATGTTGTGTGTGGGATGTGTGTGTGTGGGGAGGGCACTGTGTGTCCCTGTGGAGGACCAAGGGTGACTTTGAGAATCATCCTGGATTGCTTCTACCTCCTTGCTTTGCTCTGGGATTCCCCAGGTTCTGCTCACCAGGGCTGGAAGTACAGGCCACTGCCTTTCCTGCCTGATGTTTTTATGTGGGACCTGGGATCCGAACGCAGGACCTTCTGCTTGTGAGACAGAGTCTTAACCCCTGAGCCATCTCTCCAGCCCTCAGCCAGCTAGTTTTAAAAGACAGCCACAGAGCCCAGTGTGCAAGGCCGACTTGTCTCCCCCACCTGCCCCCCAGGAGCTGAGGAAGGAGGACCGAGGCTGTATAGCGGCAGGCACTCTGCTTCCAAGACAAGGCAAGAAAAGTAGCCTGCTCCGAAGGCGGCCATGTGCATGCCCGCGCCTCACTCTTGTCTCTTTGGGGTGCTCTGTGCTTGGCACCTTGGAAAAAGTTACCCCATCCCCTGCCACCCCCTTCTTTTTCCTGGAGGAGAATAACCCCTTGTTCATGGACCCGTCAGTGAGTAGATTTGAACCCTGGGCTGTGGGACTCCAGTTCTTAGGCTCATGGTCCTGCTGGCTGGAAGCAGACTGGCTGACTTCCTGAGTTTGCTTTTGGTGAACAGCCTGACTTTGGTCCATCAGGCCTGCTACTCTGGCTGTGCAGCTTTGGGCAAGTTGCTTTGCCTCTCTGAGTGACAGACCCAGGATCCCAGCAGCACTCTACCCTGAGCAGTGCGAATGGTCCCCAGAGGTGAATTTCTATGTCAGTCTCCTGTCCTATGTTCCAAAGCCTCTTCCTGTGGGGTTTTCTATGTAAGTCTCCAGCCCGGGACCTAAACCCCCAAGTGCACCTGCACACACACTCACTGGCATGTTGCGGGCTCCCTCGGGGGTCTTGCTGAGTGGCTTCGTGTCCTGGCCAGCTGGCCCTGCTTCCTCCAGCCCTGGTCTGTGCTTTTCCTGCTGCAGACCTGAAACTAAAGCAGCTGCCCAGCCCCAGCATTGCAGCAGACGCGAGGGACAGGAGTGGCCTGGGCTGTGGTCAGCGCTCAGAGGTGCTGGCCCCAGAGTGAGGTGCATCTTCTCAGCAGCCGTTTCTAGAACCCTCTGCCTTGACAACAGACACTGTCCATTTCTGCAGCTAAAGTGACTGTGACTGAGATGGGACTAGGGTTCCCAGAGCCTGTGGCCAGCAGGGCTCTGCCCCTCAGGCCTCTCGGGCAGCACGCTGCACGCTGCAGTGCGGTCACTTGGCCAGTGCTCAATGATCATTTTACATTTGCCACATCCTTGGGTGGTTCATCTCTCACCTGGCCTTGGGTGCTTTTCATCAGCCCTCTCATCTGAAGAAGACTGTCCTGCCCTTCCCCACCATTCCCCCCTCACCTCTCCCAGACCCTCCAGCTCTCGCTGAGCCCCACACAGCCCCGTCATGCTGCCTCCTTTCTCCCTGTGCAGCGACTGTTCCTGAGCCAGGAACGCCCTTCCTCGCTCTCCTCACTGGTCAGACTTTAGCATGAGGCCAGCTCCAGCAGACAACCTTCCTCATCCTGCTTGGGTGACCCCTGTTAACGCTCCCCCAGTTGCAGCAGCAGACTTGGGAGCCCGAGACTCAGGATCTTAGCTCCACGGCTTCAGCTCAGCACATACACAGCATTGGGATAAATGCTCAAGCAGTGGTCACTGTGGAAATTAGCAATGTCTCGCGCCACCCGGGAAGTTGCCGGAGAGGACGATGGGAGCTCACAGAGGCTGTGGGGGGCTCTGAGAATTCGCTTGGCCTTTGCCCACACAGTCAGGAAGTAGTACAAGTGGAATGTGAATTCCAGCTTCACCCAGCTTTGGTGCTAGAAAGAAGTGAAAGGGACAGAGAGGGAAACCAAGGCTCAGGGTGAGGCAGGGAAGGGCCGGGGTGTCCAGAAGCTAGCGGGGGGGGGGATACAGGGCTGAGACGCCGCCTCCTCCATGAGTTCCTTCCTGGTCATTTCCTCCTTTCCTGCACCCCTCCAGCAGCATCTAGTTTGTTAGCTCAGTGTCTGCCCTGTGCGTGTCCTGCTCCATCCCTAGGACCCGCGCTGTGGCGGTCACGGTGACACACGGTCCCATCTGTTCCATCTCCTTCCAGCCCTGAGCACAGCGTCTGGTCTGTCCTGCCCTGCCTTCTACCCCTGGCACAGTGTCTAGAAGAGTTTCCTGGCAGGGTGGTACCGAGGGCTCGTGCAGCTTGGCCACTGGGTTTGACTCTGGTACAAAGGCCGAGTTCTACTCGCTGCACCTCATTGCCAACCCTGTTTTTTACTTTTACTCCAGGGTTTTATTAAGTTCCCCCAGTGGGCTTTGAACTTGTGATCGTCCCACCAGACTTCCTGGGTAGCCGGCACTCTCAGGGCTTGTGCTGGGCCTTGTTCAACAGTGAGTGCCGCCTGCCCTTCTCCTTGTTGCGGCCTCAGTCGATGGCAGGGGGGCACTGACCAGGAGCTAGAACTAGTCACAGGGCAGTGAGAGGGTTGGGGCCAGCTGGCCTGAGGCCTCCAGAGCCACCGCGGTCCGCTGGGTGCCCCCCTTCCTGTGAGATAACGGGCCGAGTCCTGGCCACGCTCTGCTGGGTCCTGTCTGACTCTGTCCCTGTCTCTGCAGATGTGCTCCCTGCAGGCCATCTGACCCGTCGCTGAGGCGGGCCCCCAGGCCGGGCCCGCGGCTGTGGCCGGGCATGCGCCTGTCAGTGCGCAGGGTGCTGCTGGCGGCCGGCTGCGTGCTGGCCCTGGTGCTGGCCGCGCAGCTGGGTCAGCAGGTGCTGGAGTGCCGCGCGGTGCTGGGCAGCGGGCGCAGCTCACGGAGGATGCGGCCGGAGCAGGAGGAGCTGGTGATGCTGGGCACCAACCACGTGGAGTACCGCTACGGCAAGTCCACGCCGCTCATCTTCGTGGGCGGTGTGCCCCGCAGTGGCACCACGCTCATGCGGGCCATGCTGGACGCGCACCCCGAGGTGCGCTGCGGCGAGGAGACACGCATCATCCCTCGAGTGCTGGCCATGCGTCAGGCCTGGTCTAAGTCCGGCCGTGAGAAACTGAGGCTGGATGAGGCGGGCGTGACGGACGAGGTGCTGGACGCGGCCATGCAGGCCTTCATCCTGGAGGTGATCGCCAAGCATGGCGAGCCAGCGCGGGTCCTATGTAACAAGGACCCCTTCACGCTCAAGTCGTCCGTCTACCTGTCGCGCCTGTTCCCCAATTCCAAGTTCCTGCTGATGGTGCGCGACGGCCGGGCCTCTGTGCACTCCATGATCACACGCAAGGTCACCATCGCAGGCTTCGACCTGAGCAGCTACCGCGACTGCCTCACCAAGTGGAACAAGGCCATTGAGGTGATGTACGCGCAGTGCGTGGAGGTGGGCCGCGACAAGTGCCTGCCCGTGTACTATGAGCAGCTAGTGCTGCACCCCCGGCACTCGCTCCAGCTCATCCTGGACTTCCTGGGCCTCGCCTGGAGCGACGCCGTCCTGCACCACGAGGACCTCATCGGCAAGCCCGGGGGCGTCTCCCTGTCCAAGTGAGTGGGCCCACACCGAGCGCCTCTGGCTTTGCTGCTTTGGGCACGTACCTGAGCATCTCTGAGCCTCAGCCTCCTTCTGTGTAATAGGGAAAAGGAGGAGAGCTAGGTGATTGACAGCAGAACCTCGCACCAGAAGCGCACCCCCTCCACCCTCGTGGAAAGCACAGAAAAATTACACTCTGAATTGTATGACCAGGCGCCTATAGGAAGCTGATGGCCACAGGCATGTCAGCCTTAATGCCAGGGTTGGTCTTTTTTCTTCAAGGACAAGATACTCATTTTAGTCATAGACACAAAAGTTATTTTTCAGAAGCCAGGGGCAAGGGAGACGCCTCAGTGGGTAGAGCGCTTGCTGCATGAGTATGAGGACCTGAGTTCAGATCTCTAGCGCCACTGAAAAGCTGGGCGTGGTGACTCCTTGCAACCCAGGGCTGGGGAGGTGAAGACAGGTTGATCCTGGAGGCTGGTGGCCAGTGAGGGCCGGCGACAGATGCTGGCGCAAAACACAGGTGGGGAAGCGACAGGCGACCTTCCCTCGGGCGGATTGTGGGTGGGGCACAGCCCCCCCTGCAGCCCTCTCTCCTGCCCTGGGTGCCCGAGTCTCACCACAGTGTCCCTTTCTCCCCCAGGATTGAACGGTCCACAGACCAGGTCATCAAGCCTGTGAACTTGGAAGCGCTGTCCAAGTGGATTGGCCACATCCCCGGAGATGTGTTAAAGGACATGGCCCAGATTGCTCCCATGCTGGCCCGCCTAGGCTATGACCCGTACGCAAATCCACCCAACTACGGAAACCCCGACCCCATTGTGATCAACAACACACACCGGGTGAGTGCACGAGAGCATGCCCCAAACACAGGGAGAGTGCAGTGTGAGGTATGTGTGTCCGACAGGCCAGAAGAACATGCATGTGCATGTGAGGTGTGCCCCCGAACATAGGGCAAGTTGTGCATGTGCATGTGAGATATGTATGTCGACAGCACATGGGGTGAGCGTGCATGTGTATGTGAGCTGCATGTGCCCAAGCATCAGGCACGCGTACATCTACACATGAGGTGTGCTGTCAGTCTGTGGCATGACCAGACGCTGGTTCTCTAAGGAGACAGCCAGTCATGGGATTCCTAAGCAACTGGGTTGCTTCTTCCTGCCCAGCACAGTGAATGATGTGGCCGTTTTCGCTGCACTGCAAGGAGCCCAAAGCCAACAGGCATCCCACTCTGAAGCATCCTGCTTGCTGACCGACTCGTGTCCGCAAGCCATCGTTTCTTCCCGGTTCCCTGGCAGTGTGTGATTGAACAGCACTTCAAGTCTGTTGAATGGACATACACTGTGCAGGGACGTGCTCACCTACGATCCCATCTGTCAGGAGGTGTGGCCAGGAGGAAGGTCATCCTGACCTTTGTAGAGTTTGAGGCCAGCCTGGGCTGCATGGGGCCCTGTCTCAAAGAGATAGGCAGCCATGGGCCCTTAGCCCCCCAGGCGCCCCGCAAGATGTAACGTAGATCATAGACACGTGAGCAGAGCTGTTCACATCACCTTTAAGACAGTGAGGCTGGTTGGCGGAAATGACTTTGCCAAGATGTTCGTGAAGCAAGCACATTCCCTCCCCTGTGTCAGTGTATGATGGGCATATGGGCGCATGGGTGGGTGCAGTCCAGGCTCGAGCTGCGTGACTGAGGGTCATTGATGGTCCTATGGGATGATTCCGAGGCTGGCCATGCTATCGGCGGTGACCTGATAACTGTTGTGAGGTCAGGGCGCAGCGTGTTATGCACAACCAGTATGTGTCCCTGCTGGCTCCCAGCCATGAATACAGTGCATACAGGTGTGTGTGTGAGGCGTAGGAGACTGGGCATCTAGGTGCGTGAGTAAGATGTGTAGGAGACTGGGTATCTAGATATGTATGTGGAGCATGCAGGAGACTGAGCATCTAGGTGCATGAGTGACATATACAGGAGACTGGGTGTCTAGACATGTGGGGAGGGCACGCAGGAGACTGGGGCATCTAGGTGCGTGAGTGACATATGCAGGAGACTGGGGCATCTAGGTGCGTGAGTGACATATGCAGGAGACTGGGGCATCTAGGTGCGTGAGTGATATATGCAGGAGACTGGGGCATCTAGGTGCGTGAGTGATATATGCAGGAGACTGGGGCATCTAGGTGCGTGAGTGATATATGCAGGAGACTGGGTATCTAGATATGTGCGTGAGGCATACAGGAAACTCATTGTCTAGGTGCCTGTGACTGATGTGTGACACTCTTGGTGGAAAGACGCCACATAGTGACTTCACTCCAGACAGAGCTTTAACGACAGACCAAAGTAATGATTCTGCCAGAGCCTAACCTGGCAAACCTCTGAGTTTATTAGGGCTACTTACAGGAGTGTAGATGACCCCAAAGCAGTCACTCTGAAGAGTCACATCCCTAGCTGGACGAAGGCTTCCTTGTGTCTACGTGGATGGAGCGCCCACCTGCTCCAGCCCCTCATCAGAACTTAAGACCATATCATGTGCAGTTGGGGAGAGTTGCACACATGGCGCACGGGACCCTTGGTGAGGGTCCAGTGACTCCACCTCCAGTCCTCTGTCTCTAAGAGACGTCAGCAGTCACCAGATCTGATCTTAATGGTCTCTAGTGTGCGGTCACAGCTGGTTAGATAAAGATGGCGGCACTTTGCTCAGTGGACAGTAGTCTAGACTAGTAAGCCTCTCTTCTCGGAATGTTCCAGCACTGCTGTAGGAAGCGACAGAGACCTGACCCAGCTCAGTACGGCATTCCCAGACTACATTCCCCACCCTGTGCTGCGCACATAAGCACACCGTGCCAAGTCAGTGGAGAGAGCCACCCTGTTCCCCACTAAGGAGGGGCTCCATGCGGCCCCTGTGCACACACAAGTCTTTTATCATGTTTCACTGCGCGGCCCCAGCTGGCCTCACACTCACGATCCTTCTGCTTCAGCGTCCCGAGTGCTGGGATCACAGGCGTGAGCCACATGTTCCATCTTCAAATGTTTTTCCTTAATTTTCATTTTTTATAATGCATTCGTGCATATGTGATATGTGCATGCATGTGTTTGTGTGTGATATGTGGACATGTATGCACATGTGTTTGTGTATGCACATTGTGCCATGGTACATGTATGGTGTGTATATGTGGGTAGGTGGATGCAACGGTACATATGCGGCACAGGTATGATATGTGGGTATGTGCCACAGTACATAGGGGTGTGTCTGTGTATATGTGTGTATGTAGGTATGCCTCAGTATATGAATGGTGCATGTGGTGGGGTGCATGCATGCGTATGTGTATGTGTGTGTGCATGTGGGGGGTTGTGTGTGTGTGCCATGGTGTGGTGGTGTGCATGTGTGTGTGTGCATGTACTGGTGGATGCAAAAGTGGGTGAATATATTGGTGTGCATGAGTGTGTGTGTGTGCATATGTACATGGGCGCAGGTGGCCACAGTACATGTGTGGAGGTCGGGGGATAGTTTGCAGGAGTTAGTTTTCTCCTGTGTGGACACTGAAGATCTCGGTTGCCGGGCTGGGCGGCAGGTGTCTTTAACCGTCAAGCATCTCACTGGCCATAATTGTTCTTGTGAAGGCGTGGCCTCGCTGTGTCGCCTGCTCTAGCCTCCAGCTCTCAGTCTCCCGAGTCAGCTGCCCCCACGGAGGGCTGTGGTGCTTCCTAATTCTCGTTTGTTCGCAGCGTTGGGGATGAACTTGGGGTCTTGTGCATGCTAGGCAGCCCGTACCTCTGGGCTGTGTGCCCATCTTCTCTCGTCTTCACAAAGAATCACAGCATCTTCGGCTCGGTGAGCAGAGCGGTGTGGAATGTATCTACTGCTATTTGATTTTAAATCCTGTGACCTACTCCTACCTGTCACAGGCTCAACTTCAACTTCTGTGTTTTGAATTCGTGAGCCGCCCAACCAGCACAGCAAGGTGCACCGGCGGTCCCCGTGCCCTGCTTAGAAGCAAGTATAACTGAGGCAGTGGTAGAGCGCTTGTCCGGCACCCCCAAGGCTCCGGGTTCCATTCTAGCATCGTACAGAACACAAGGCGAGGAGGCTCAGCACATAAAGACAGCTGTGTGCACCCCTGAGTTCGAGCCCCAGAGCCCCGTGGGGGAAGCAGAGGACCAGCCTCTTCCCCCAGGAGTGGTGGCAGCACTGCAGCCTGGACTGGCCTGGAACACACGGGCAATCCTTGTGCCTCGGCTTCCCGAGTCCTGGAGTGACACGAGCCACCCATCTGTGTCCGTGTCTGTTTGTTTCTCTTCCCCCCCTGCACTGGGGACTGAAGCCAAGGCTTGCTGTATGGTGGGCAGACGCCCTGCCACTGAGCCGTCTCCCCTGCCCCTCTTGGGCTCTCTCCAAGGGGACGTCTGGCTGCTGGTATGTTAGTTTCATCTTTCCGTTGCTGAATGAATTTATTCCAGCTTGAGATCCTTGGTTGAGTTCACCAGTACAGCAGGAGAGTTTATGCCAATATTAGGAGCCAAGGGAACTGGCCACACCATATCCACAGGGATTGCTGACAAAGAGACAGACATTTTCACTTACCAGTCAGCCTTGCCAAAGGACGCAAGCAGCGTTTTCCCCCTTGTCCACCTGCCCAGAGTGTAGATCCACCCACTGTGGGCTGATTTTTCTTACCTCTATTGGACAGTCCCCCACAGGCATCCTCAGGGCTGGCCTTAATTAAATAACTCTTCACAGACAGGCCCAAAGGCTCTGCTTTCAGTTGTGAGGTTGGACATCTATTCCTAACAGCCACTGGGCTGTTATGTATCATACGGAGCAGAAATCATTCTAGGATAGGTTCATCAACTTCTTGCTTGGCAGGAGAACACGGCCCTGCTTTGCTTCCACAAAGCCCTCGAGTTTCTTCTCTGGGTCTGAAGTCTTGGCAGGGGCCCTGAATGTTCATGGTGGTTCTTCTGTTGCCGCCATGGGAAGCCCCTGAGGGAAAGCATCTCGTGGTGCGTGGTCATCATGCCCCACCCAAGGCCAGGCTCTGGCAGCTCCGGAACTCGGTGGTGGCCATGCCGTACCCATGAGATCGTGACCTCATGGTGCGTTGCTGAGGCTGCGGCTGGCTGCACACTGAGCCAGGAGCCAGGCCACGTGGACGGGCTGAACGCGCACTGGGTGTGGAATTTTAGGATTCATGTCATGGAAGGTCTGCGGTAGCTCCTTACAGGTTCTTGCCTGTCTGGTCCTGGGAGGCAAGTACTAGCGTTGCCTTCATCTGCACCACCGCACGCTCTTACTGCGGGGCTAGGAGATGTCGGCTCACGGTTGCTCCCCGTCATATAGGAATATGCACACGCTGTCTGTCCCGCCTCGGAGCCTGGCCTCACCTGCGCCTTGCCCAAGGGCAGTCCTTCCAGCTGAGCTCGGCTGGTTGTCACCAGCCACCCTGACCACACTCTTTTGTGTGACCTTGTTAGTGGCACCCTGTGGCCTCTCGTGCCTGGGATTGTTGGCTGCTATGTTTCCATGTCATGTGCCTTGTCTGGATGGCGCTGCAGGGATGCCAGCTTCCAGCCAGTGTCACTCTCAGCGCTTGGCACAGGGAGACCTCAATAGAGGATGGATGATAGATGGATCATGGATGGGTGGGTGGATGGGTGGGTGAGATGGATGAATGGATGATGTTTGGGTGGGTGGGTGGATAGGTGGGTGGGTGGATGGATGGATGGATGATGTTTGGGTCAGTGATAGACCGAGGGTGGGTGAATGATGGTTTGAATGGGTGGGTAAATGAGAATGAATGGTTACATAGTGAGTGGGTGGATGGATGGGTAGATGAGGGATGGATGGATGGATGCTTGGATGGATGGATGGATTGATAAATGGTAGGTGGGTGGGTGGGTAAGTGGCAGATGAACAGTTGTGAAGATGCAAGGCAGGATGCAGGGACAGATGGATAGATTGATAGGTGGACAGCTAGATGCAGGAGGGGTGTGAGAGAAGGGTATTGTTGATGGATGGGTAAGTAGGTGAATGGAGGATTAGAGGATAGAAAGTGAGTTAATCGGAGGAACAGTGGGACAGCAAAGTCAATTGATGGGTGTGCAGATAGGTAGATGGCATGTAGATAGCTAGATGGCGTATAGATAGCTAGATGGACACAGCTCTGCTGGTGACAGACTGTGAGTTTTATTCTTCAGTCACCATCCTCAGCAACTCTTCTCTTACTCTTCCCAGGTTCTGAGAGGAGACTATAAGACGCCGGCAAATCTGAAAGGCTATCTGCAGGTGAGGAAGACCAGGGGGGTTCTGCATCCCAGACTATGCCCAGCTGCGTGCTGGACCGTGGGCCTCCATGTCCCGCTCTGGCTAAGGCTTTCCCATCATGCACGCGGGTGGTTTGGGCCAGGGTGGTTTCTTTGTGATTTGGCCAGCCGGGGACAGTCTCAGTAGACCTCTGCCCAGGCTGTGTCCCCCTCGTCTCCCGGCTGATTGTGTCCCCCTTGTCTCCTGGCTGGCCGTGTCCCCCTCGTCTCCTGGCTGATTGTGTCCCCCTCGTCTCCTGGCTGATCGTGTCCCCCTTGTCTCCTGGCTGGCCGTGTCCCCCTCGTCTCCCGGCTGATTGTGTCCCCCTCGTCTCCTGGCTGGCCGTGTCCCCCTCGTCTCCTGGCTGGATGGCACCTGGACTTAGCGGAGACCTGGGTCCAGCTGTGAGCTCAGAGCTGGTTTTCTTCCGAGTACCAGGAGTGACGGTCCAGGGATGTGTGTGTGGCAGAGCAGCTGTAGAGCTTCCGCCTGTACCCCACAGCTGGACCTCCATCCCTGCAGTGTCATGGGGAGTAGTCCACACAGTGTGTTGTGGTCAGTCCTACTCCCCCCCCCCAACGTTTCTGCCTGGCGGTTTTTCTTTTTAATATGGGACCTGGGATCCCAGCTCAGGACCTTCGGCTTGCGAGGCAGAGTCTTCATCCCTGAGTCATCTCTCCAGCCTTGTATGTGTGTTTCATTTATTTGAGGAAAATGAAGCGTGGCCCACCTATGCCCATGTCCACTTTAACACCTAATTATGGACATCTAAGTGAAGAGACAACCATTTTTCTCTTTCCACTTTCCTGGGCCTACATGTATGCATGTATGTTAACATGCGGACACACATGTATGGGCATGTGTGCACATGTGGGCTTGAGGTTGGCAATGGGAGTCTTCTGTCTTGTTTTTTGAGACCCAGCGCTCGCCCCCAGGGCTTGTCTGGCTCCCCAGCTTGCTTAGCCACTAAGGTGCCCAGTCTCTACCTTCTGGGACTGGACTTCCAGATGAATTTGTTGCTACGGCCCTGGCGTTTAACGAGGGATCCAGAGATCCGAAGCCCAGTCCTGTTGCTTGTGCTGTAAGCGCTGTCGCCGCTGAGCTGTCTCTCCAGACCTAAGGTTCTTTGTTTTCATTTTATATTTTTATTTATTTTTTTCTGGCCAGGGTGGGGCTTGAACCTAGGGCCTCTTGAGCACGCAGCGCATGCTCTGCCACTGACTGCCCAGCTCTTTGGTGGCTTTTTGCTCTTGCCTTTTTCTGCACTGGGTGCACTTGGTCAGGTGCCAGCTGCCATGGCCTGCCATTCTAGGGTTCTGCCATCTGCCAGGTGAGGTGATGGCCACTTGAATGGCCACATCACAGTCACGTGATACTTGAGACAAAACCCATTCACTGGCTGCTGGGCTGGAACTGGCCTCGGCAGTATCTGGAAAGATTTCTTGAGGGCATTGCAGTTTGGCTTCTCTCCTGTCTCAGTTCTGCTGACAGCATCAGGGAGCCCGGCTGGGCAGGGTACTCTCTAGACAGGAGGTCGGGGTAGAGTCACAGAAGCAAGGGGAAGGGAGACTTCACAGAGGCTGGGCCAGTTTCTCTCCCCTGTGGCACTGGGCACACACTGCTTCTTGCTGCCCACATCTGGCTTGTGTGCTGTGAGGAGCAGATGTGGGGGACTGATTCATGCCCTGTCCACAAAGCCCCCTTTGCAGACAGCGCCTGGCCCTGCTTCTTGCCCTCTGCTCTCTCATCGACCTCCACGCTTTGTCAAAGCTGGGGGCCGGCCTCAGGGAAGCTCATCCATTAACGGGGGCCCACGCATTCCACAGAACACCGCCTGTCCATGGCGTAATCACAAAACCCCAGGGACACAGAACTGTTCAGAAAGCAAAACCAAGTGGCTCCCACTGCAGAGTGGCATGAGCACAGACGTGCTGGCACCCCCGGACCTCACAGTGCATGTCACACGCTGGCTCCCCCACTCTGAGATACGTGCTGTTCCCCCAGCTCTGTGACACGCGGCCCCCATGCTCAGTGCTGTGCCATCCCATCCCCCCACTCCGTGGCACGTGCTGCCCCTTGTCCGGGTGCTCTCCCTCCTGCCTGGCTGATCCATTCTCCTTCTAGTCGTGACGTGCGTGTGTTTTTACATCACCAGCCAACCAGTTCTCCCGTTACCTGAGCCCGTGGTGGGGGGAGGGGCATGTGCATAATTTGGTTCACTACTGACACCAAGTCCTGAGGTTAACATCTGCCTCACAGGTGAGGGCTGCACCCCATGGGTTCACCTCTCCAGTGCCAGCCACAGTGGGGTGCCCATTGTCCCACACTGAGCCGTACCCCCATCCCCAGTGAGTGGTTGTCAGCTCCCAGAACAGCTCACAGGACACAGGGGAGCGCCGTAGGGTTCATCAGGAGGACACTTTGGGAAGAGGCAGGTGGGAGAGGTCGGGGCGCCAGGCTTCTGTGCTCGGCCCCGAGGATCTGCCAGCTCCATCTCCGTGTGTTCCAGTCAGCTAGCTCGCTGCGGCCACCTCGTGCTCGTGGTTATAATGGGCACAGGCACGCACTCCCTGGTCTGCAGCCCTTCTGCCCTCTGGGAGCTTGGGGATGTGTGGAACAGCCCGGTCCTCCATCTGGAGTCTTTCTGACATCACCCATACCTGGCGCTCACGGGTCCAGCCTTTGCTCTGGTCACCCAGCAGTGAGGCCCGGTCAGGCTGAGGACTAGCCCTTGGCATTGGGTGTAGGAGAACCCCACCCACCTGGCCTTTGCCGTGACTTCTGCCTTGTCTTCCTCCAGGTAAACCAGAACAGCACCTCCCCCCACCTAGGGAGTTCCTGATTTCCAGGTAAGTCTTTGTCCCACCCACCGCTCCTAGTTTAAGTGCCCATCCTTGTCAGGACCCTGGGGAGAGGTGTCCACTAAGGTAAGCTCACCCCTGGCCCCATCTAAGTTTCCATGGTAATGATTAGAGGATTATTTATAGAATGGAGACTTAGTCTCCTCTGGGTGGGGGGTGGCAGGGATTGGCGCTGGCCAATCAGGAGCTTGTCTGGCCCTGGGGAGAAGCAGGATGGGGTTCTGGGGTTTTTGCTCTGAATGGGCCTGTCAGTCCTGCCTCTATAAACAGCACTGGCCTCGGCCCAAAGCAGTGGCTGCTCTAATAATAGTCAGGGACCTAGTCTGAGAATAAACCCCAGGCACCAGGCCCCATGTTCCTCTGTGCCTCTACTCATCCTGCACGCTCCAGGAGACAGACGATCCCACCACATTGCACAGAGGAGAGGATCAAAGCCCAGAGAGGGTCTTTGGCTGCTGTATGTCACACAGCCAGAAAATGGCTGAATCCCCCAACATTAGCTCCCAGAGTCCGTCCCTGCAGAGTGACTAGTGCGCACTGTGCCAAGGGAAAGGGATTGTTGCTGGGAATGCCAGGATGACAATCCCCAGGGTTCCCTCGCCTCGGCCTCTACTCTCCACAGCTGGAGGGGGCTTACCAGCCCCTTCTTCAAGGAGATAAGGGTGGATAAGGTGAGATAGGAAGAGGTGGGGGAGCTGAGGGGAGATGGGAAGATGAGGGGAAATAAGGAGAGAGGAGGAGATGGGGGAGATGGGAGACCTGAGGGGAACTGGGGGGAGATGAGGGAGATGGGGAGAGATGGGGGAAACTAGCCCAGCTGCTGTGTCCAGAGACCACAAGCGCTGGACCCTCGCTGTGGGCTTGGTGCCTGGGTTCAGGCCTCAGTGGGTGAGCTCCCTTGCTGAGGTTCCCCAGCCTCTCTGGTCATGCTCAGGGGCCAAGGACACTGCGAAGAAGTCAAGGCCTGTTTGTACTTTCCTTGGTCCTGTTTGTTGGACAGCCCTGGAGACTCTAGGCGCATGCTGTGTCCCCAGCCCTCCCCATCTGTTTGATTGAAGCCCGTCTTCAGCTTAGATTGCTTTTCCGTAGCCTCACTTCACTCAGCCCAGGGTGGATGGATGGGAGAGATGGCTTAGGGGTTAAAGCCCTTGCCTCAAAAGCAAAAGAACCTGAGTTTGGATCCCCAGATTTCCTGTAAAATGGGTGTTGTGGCCCACCTGTAATTCCAGTTCTGGATGGCAGAACCTGGGAGCCCCTCAAGCAAGCCTGCCAGGCAGACTAGGCCCAGTGGTGTGTTTTGCAGCTGATTAGAGACTCAGTGACGCAGGTATTCTGCGTGCTATTATGACACAACACTCACACTCAAGGGAGAAAGATGTATTTGGCTTGCAATTCCAGAGGGAAAATAAGTCTGTTAAAAGACAAGGCAGGCGGCGGAAGCTGCAGGAGGCTTCAGTCACGTCCGTCCTGGAGGCTGAGAGCTGACTGTTAGCAGAAATAGGGCGGGGCCAACCAACCTCAAGCCCCGTCCCCTGTGACATGCCTTCCTCTAGCAAGGCTCCACCTCCTAAAGTTGCCACAGTCTCTCCAAATACCAACTAAAGATTCAAACTTATGAGCCTGTGAAGGACAGCTCACATTGAAACCATGACACCCAGGCTCACAACACAAAGATGGAAGAGTGATGAAGGATGATTCCATGTCACTCCACAGACATAATCCAGCACTTAAGTGCTCAGTGCACTCATGTACGTATACCTGCACACATGTGGGCCCACCCACATACAAACACAGTTATGCAGGTATATGCCCCATATACACATACGTCTGAAAAACCAAAAGCAAAAAAAATAAATAAAAAAGTCAGCTGGCTTTCTGTAGGTCTGTCTGTTCTACTGGGGGGGGCTAGGGGGCTCAGTCTCTATCACTGCAGATTTCCCATCTGCAGTTGTCCTAAGACCCAGAGTTCTATTCAGTTCCAAAGACAAGACCCTCATACTTAAAACATCTCTTCTCCCCCACTGCGCCTCTCACAGATTCCTCAGTAGAACCCCACACAGTCCCATTTCCAAAGCCAGCTTGTCTCTTGATTGACGGTCTAAATGAGATACTGTGTGCAGATTGTGCAGCTGATCCCTGGCACGGGACAGATGCCAAGCCTACCCATTTTTCTGCAGCGCCATGATATCTGTCAGAGTTTCTGCCGCTGCTTTTGGAGGTTCCAGAGATGGGGCGTCACGCCTTGACCATGGGCCTCGCAGGTGCTAGGCGGGTGCCGTCCACTGATCACACTCTTTCTACTTCTTATCTTGAGACAGGCCCTAAGGGCATTGCCCAGGCTGGCCTCGAGCTTGCCATCCTCCTGCCTCAGCGTCCCACGCGGCTAGGATGGCAGGCCTGCGCCACCATGCCCAGGCTCACTGGTTCTTCCTAAATAAAATCAGTGGCTCTTTGAGGTCCCCGCAAGAGCAGGTTGAGATGTGAGCCAAGAACTCGAGAAGCAGTTTTGAATTCAAATCGTCCTGGCCATCTGGGACATGTATATAGAGCCGTGCCTGCTCGCAGGGATGGGTGGAGAACATATAAATAGAAGCGGTCTATTTCTGAATCGCTACCCCGGGTCCCACCCTGTCTCTCCTTTCAGATCTTCACAAAGGGCTGTTCTGAGTGGACGTCTGTCCCTGGTTCGTGCGTGTTGCTGCCCGGCTGTCGCTGCAGCGGGGCGGCTGGGCTGAGATGCATCTGAGGCGCATGCGGGCTGCTGCAGGAAGCACCACCTCTGGATGCGTGGAATGGAGAGCGAAGGACGTGACGGCAGCCCGGTCCAGCTGTGAGAACTTCGGGATTTTCTATTTTTTCCCTCCAGAACTTTTTTTTAAGCAGTGGACTTAGCATCGTCCCTAAGCAGCAGGCCGCTTGGTGGCCTCACATCCTGGGGTGGCCCATGACCCCCGAGGTGGAACTCAAGGATCTATTGAAGAGTTTAATATAAGACTTTCTCCAATCCCTCTGGTCTACTCAGCTTCACAGAGAAAAAGAAATTATTTGATTAAACAGAGGCTCTTGTGTCTGTGCTTCACACTGTATGCGTGGGGTGCTTGTCCCCCCACTGAGCTTTGGCTCGTAGGAAGTGGGCCCACACGGCTTAGGTCATTTCTGGACTCCCACATCGAGATTTCTGTGCCGGTTGCTCTTTGTTGCTGTGAGAGAACACCCAGAGTCAAGCAACTTAAGAGAGAAATGAGATTTATTCAGCTTATGGTTCCTTCATGGGGAAGGACAATACAGTCCTTCGTGGCAGGAAAGGCGTGGCTGGTGGCAGAAGCTGGAGGTGGGCTAAGTCCCTGCAGACGTCGTGGAGGCTGAGAGCTGCTGCTGCGAGCTCAAGAACAGACTCACTCCAGCAGGTGGGGCCACCCAGCCTCAAGGCCCACCCCCTTGACTGCCCTCTTCCAGCAAGGCTCCACCTCCTAAAGGTGCCCTCACCTTCCCAAACAACTAAAGATTCAAACATACGCGTCTTTGGGGGTTGAACTCACATTATATTGCAAACCATGACAGTCCCCCAAGGCCTCCACGAGTCATGGAGGTGCTGTAGAATGAGAGAATTCACTGTCCTAGGCGCAAATTCATTACTGCGGCACACGTGGCCCAAACAGCTTAGGAAAGCAAGCGGTTTATTCTGGTGTAAGATTTCATGTCATGGTCCATCATGGCCAGAGTCATGCCGGCATCAAAAGCCCAGGGCCTCCCGGTATCCACAGGGAGAGCTGAGTGCGGAGCCAGAACCACAGCACGCGTAGCTAGCTCACTGCCAAATCACAGCCAACTCGCTGTGTCTTACCCACCTGCCCAGGAATGGTTCTGCCCACAGACTGGGTCCCACGTCTAGTAGATGCTCTCCGACAGGCTTTAATTCAGTAATTCTTCCTGTATGTGCGTAAAGGCTCAGTTCTCGGCTGTCAAGTTAACATCTGAAAATGACTGCCATGGTACCTCACAGGGAGAGCGGCCGGGTAAAACCAGCTAAAGAGAAAGGTTCACGGGCAGAGCCGGAAGAGACCATCTCAGGCTTCTTTCTTCCAGTAGAGACCGGGCAGCTGGGGATTGCCCCCACAGGTGGTCGGAGACCCTGCTCAGCTGAGCCCATATATCCAGGGCTCTGTAGGCAGGCCGCCATAACCTCAGTGGACGTGGCCTCAGGCTCCCATCAGCACACATTGGCACAAATTGGGCCCCAGGGGAGGGTGACCCGGCCTTCAGAGGTGTCCCCAGGACTTACAGGGCTGCTTCCAGCTCTGTTCTGGACATGCTGCTCAGTGATCAGCTGCAGAACGGGCGAGAGGTCCGGCCACACCCTCCAGTCCCCTTTCCAGTGTGTAGTATGTGGATTTTGGGGCAGGCTCTTCCGGTTACTTGTGTGTGGGCCTGATGGAATGGCCGACTTCAACAGTGAGGAATGGTTCAGTGAGCTCAGGGGTGTCGGCCAGTGTGGCCAGCATGGCAGGAGGGCATAGCCCTCAGGTCCTGGTGGGCTGAAAAGCCAAGCGGTGGGCCAGGCCTCAGCTGGTTTCCTCCCTTTGGCTCAGCCCCAGGACCCAGTCTATGAGACGGTGCCGCCCACATTCAGGATGAGCCTTCCCGTCGGGTTAATTCTAGAATCATCTTATAGACACTCCTGGAGGTGTGCCCACCAGTCTAAATCTATGGGGTTCATCATCATCACGACCACGCAGGCGCCCTGTGCATCTGTAGATGGGGTGTTAACACTGCGTGGGGTGTCGGCTCCTGATGTGGTGCCCTTGGGGTGCGGCAGTTCCTGTCCTGCCTCTGGACTGCCAGGGGATGGTACTCGGGCTTTGGGGGCTCTGAGACGTGTTTTCCATCCATTCATTGTCACAAAATCCTCAGTTCACCAAGTGTGCTTGCCACTCCCTCTAGAACATCTGCTGCCACCGCCCCTCCACTACCTCATACCACCACCACCAAAAGAGAAACCACTTTATGTCTGGTTCTGGCGGTCACAGCACATGTGAAAAGCCCATCTGAGAAGATCCTGACAAGAGTGAAGAGCAGAGCCAAGAAGCATGGATGGGCTGGGGAGACAGCTCAGGGGTCTCGGAAGCAAAAGGACCTGACCTCAGATCAAAGATCCCACGCAGAAATGCAGGGAAGGTTTGACAGTGGCCTGCACTTCTGGCCCTGGAAGAGAGCCTGGGAAACCCCAGAGCAAAGCAATAAGGAGGTAGAGCCATCCAGGGTGATTCCTGGTGTCAGCCTTGGGCCTCCACGGGCACACACCCTGAAGCACCCTCTAGTACACATGTACACACACACACACACACAAAGTTAATGCAGAGAGAGAAAGGAACCAATTCTTGTAGTCCTCACTCGGGGATTAAGTCTGCTTGAATATAACCAGACTCGGGATTCATTCTCCCTTCTCTTCCAGATTTAGCAGGAAAGGATTTGCTATTTAGCACACCCCACGGGTGCATTTCTAAATATGGACGGGTCTGTATCTTTCCTGGTAGGAGAGCCAGAGGCCCTCCTCACGCTTCCTCTCCACACCCCCTTCCTTCCCTGCACGCCCCTTTCCCGTGTCCTCCGGCTCAGCACCTTCAGGTTCAGCCAACTAGGATCAAAAACAATGAGAAAAAAATCATCCTGAACACACTGTCAGTCCACAGCTCTTAATGGAATGGCTGCAGGCCTTTAACCCCAGCAGTGCTCCGGAGGAAGAGGCAGGAGGCCTGAGGATGGACCCTTCAAGGCCAGCCTTGGCTACTTGGTGTTCAAGGCCAGCCTGAGCTGTGTTGAAACCCTGCCTCAAAAAGGGTGTGTGGAGGGATAGGGCTGGAGAGATGACTCAGGAATTAAGACTCTGTCTCCTAATCAGAAGGTCCTGAGTTTGGATCCCAGGTAAAAATGTCAGGCAGAAACTGCAGCAGCTTGTACTTCCCCGGTGGGCGGAGCCTGGGAAATCCCAGTGCAAAGCAAAAAAGGAAGTAGAAGCAATCCAGGATGATTCCCAAGGTCACCTTTGGTCCTCCATAGGGACACACAGTGCCCGCTGACACACACGCGCGCACACACACACACACACACACACACACACACACCATAGATACATACACACATACAGGGAAGGTGGTGAGGGACTGAGGGGATGGCTCAGTAGGTAAAGTGCCCACCAGGGTGAGAACCTAATTCCAGAACCCATGTAAAACACTGGCATTGGTGGTACAAATCTGCAATCCCACCTGGGGGGAGGGGGAGGCGGATGCATACGATCCCACGCAGTCTAGCCAATCAGTGCGCTCCAGGTTCAATGAGATGACAGAGAGACAGGTGGCACTGCTCAGGAGATAAAAGCCTTGGAGCCCACCTGGAGCTATGAGTTCAGTCCCTGGAATCTCCACGGTAGAAGGAGAAACCCAGCTTTTCTGAGCTGTCTTTTGACATCTACAAGCATGGCCTCATTCTTTCTCAAAATCGACAACAAAAGGATAGCAAAAAAAAGGGATTTTTAAAAAATAAGATGGAGGGTTGGATGTGGTTAAAATCTTTGCCTCACAAGCAAAAGGATCTGAGTTCAGATCTCAAATCCCAGATAAAAATGTAGGGAGAACGTGGCTGTAGCCTGCACTTTCAGCCCTAGAAGGCAGAGCCTGAGCAACCCCAGAGCAAAGCAATAAGGAGGTAGAGCAACCCAGGGTGATTCCTGATGTTACCCTTGGGGCTGCACAGTCACACACACACACACACACACACACACGCGCGCGCGCGCATACATACACAAATGAAAAAATAAGCAATGTGGGGAAGAAAACCGCTTTTGACCTCTGCTCTCTGTGTACACACATGCACATACCCACATTGACAAATGTAGCATGTGCACATGGAACATATCACAATGTGCTCATCATATGCAAACAATAATGAAAGCTCTTATTTTTCCATTTCATGCGTACGTATATTCAGAGGACATGGATGTGCATGTCTGTATATATGTGCGTGTGGATGTGGCTGTTTGTACCTGGATGGGCTTGTGTGTGTAGGTGAGGGCCTCCTGAGTATGAGTGCGTGTGGAGGTCCAAGGTTGATATTAGGAATCATCCTCAATTGCTCTTCTCCCTTATTTTTTTGAGCCCGGGTTTCTAATCAAAACCAGAGCCTAACTAGCCACTTTGCTCTGAGGATTCCCGTCTCTGCCTTCCAGGGTTGGAATTAAGGGGGTGACCTGCCTGTTCACCATTGTATGTGGGATCTGGGGCATCCAAATCCTTGTCGTTTTGCCGGTGTGGCAAATCAGAGCTCAAAGAGATGGGGTTGAGATGCTTTTCAGTGGCACGTCCTCAGTGGCCTGCTCTCATCCAATCAGGTTTCACCTTTTGAAAGTCGGTTCTCTCATTCATGGGCTTCTGGGGATCGAACTCAGGTTGCCAGATTTCTGAGCAGGTGCCTTACCCACCAAGCCCTCTAGCCTCCCCCAGGTCTCACCTTTTAATATGTCTATCACCTCCCAAAATGGCACCACCAATTGAGGACCAGCATCAACACCCAGGCCAGTGGAGGACACATCACCCACACCACAGCTGCTGTGGTCAGGGTCAGCTGCACCTACTCATGGACAGTGACTACAGGTGCCCAAGGAGGCTCCAATGCCATTCACCTCTGGAATCATGCCTATCACAGATTGGCTGTGATAATTTACCACCAAGCAGTTAAGGGAACAAGGAGTTTTATTCTTGCTTAGAATTTTATCATTGCAGTTCATACTCCAGCTTGGTGGGAGAGCTCATACCAACACCAGAAGTCCAGGGGACTGGCCACACCATATCCACATGCCAGAGGGGTACACCTCTGAGAGAGGGGTCCACCTCGCTTGCTAGACTGCAAGACTGCCAGAGTATGCTGAAGTATTGAACCAGCTCCCTCTATTTTATCACATACATGCCCAGGGAGTGGTCCCACCTACTGTGGGCTGGGCCGTCGCACGTCAGTCAGTCTCCAGTAGGCGTGGTCAAGGCTTGTCTGAAGTACCATGCTTCACAGATGTACCAGAACTCAGCCTTCAACGGCCAAGTCGACACCTGTATCTCTAACCTGCACAAAAAGATGCCCCATCACAACGTTCCACACTCAGTAAGGAGCGTGCAGGCCGAGGACTACATCCTAGTTCCAAAGAAAACAGCAAACAGTTAAGCATTTCGCAATGTTGCACAACACACATCGTAAAGCAGCAGCTGAAATCCACATCTTCGTGGCAACTTATACTTCTCTTTCCGTCCAGCAGCCCGGCTGTGTGACCGGGTGAGATTAGGCAGAAGTGTCCGTGTGTGACTTGGAGGCTGAGGTGAGCAGGCCCACTCCCTCTTTGCTGTCTCTCTCCCTGACCGAGGCCAGCAGCTGTGTGATGAGCCACTGGCACCCCTGTGGAGAGCGTCATGTGGTAAGGACCTGTGGCCTGCACCAGCTCGTGGCAAAACACAGAGGACGTGGATCGTCCCTCGGGATGATCGTGACCTACAAGAGACCCAGAACCACCCAGCCAAGTGGCCCCCCCATTGTGACCCCAGGAAGTGGTGCGTGGTAACGGTGGCTGTTGTTTCAGGATATCAAGCGTGGAGCCCGTGTTCCTGTTGGAGTTCCCGTCCCTGCTGCTGTGAGGGGTCTTCTGCTACAACCAGCTTGAGGGACAAAGGGAGATTTAACTGGCTTACTGTTCAGAGGGGAGGGGACGTGCTTGTGTGTGTGGGGGCTTGTGCAGGTCAGAGGACAACCACAGGATGGTTCACGTGCCAATCAGCACCTCTTCTTCTTCTTCTCCTACCCCTTCCCCTCCCCCTTCCTCCTCCTCCTCTTGTTCCTCCTCCTCCTCCTCCTTCTCCCCCTTCCTCCTCCTCCTCTTCTTCCTCCCCCTCCTCCCCCTCCCCCTTCCTCCTCCTCCTCCTCCTCCTCCTTTCTCCTCCTCCTCCTCTTCCTCCTCCTCCTCCCCCTTCTTTTTGAGACTTGATCTTTCAGTGGCTGGCTCAGCAATTAGGCTGGACTGCCTGGGCCGTGAAGCTCAGGGATCTGCCTGTCTCTGTCTCCCAAGTGCTGAGATGACAAGCATGCACCAACATGTTTGTTTGTTTGTTTTTAAATGTGGGTTCTGGAGTTCTATTTCAGGTCCTCCTGCTTCCAGAGCAAGCGCATGGTTGAAGGAACTCTCTCCCCAGCCCTGCCCACGTGCTACTTGGAGGGTCTCATCCAAGGTCCGCAGAACCTCTGGCCCCAGCTTGTGTTCTTTTTTTTTTTTCAATAAACACCTTTATTACCAGCTTGTGTTCTTTTAAAAAATTTTTTGTTGTTGTTGTGTTCAAGAGAGTGTGTGGGCGAGAGGGGGGATTTAGGACAACTTTTGAAAGTTGGTCCTCTCCACCCACCATTGGGCTCCAGGGGGCCTGGGTCTGGGCACAGATACCTTTACCATCTTGTTGGTTCCACCCCAGCCTTCTCCACAAAGCCAGGGTCCTCATGAGTTCTTGAGAGAGAAGTAAAGAAGAAGCATGTGCAAGAAACACAGAGAGGAAAATTGTCTTTGCTAATCATAGCCGATCCAGGTTCCCCAGCCTGCCAAGTTCAGGGACACTATATATACATTTTTTTTTTGACAGACTTCAAAATAAGAACAAGCCATGTGCCATAGCATAATGTCAGCATCCCAGAACAAGCACATGTGCTAGACTTTAAATACACCCCGCTTTGAAAATGCCACCTAGGGCCTGTTTCTATGGCACCTGCCTATTTAAAGTTGCAATTGAGCGAACCCCGCCCCCAATCTCTGCAGGGTACAGGTAGCTGCTTGGTGCCTTGGGCTGCATAGACAGTGGTCAGGAGAGTGGCGATGGATGCTGTCCTTCATGGGGCTGAAGAACAGAGAGATGATGTCTGCAGAGGGTGTCTGACTACGTGACCCCGAATGCGTAATTCACTCTGTTAGCTCAGCTGTTTCCCGGGGCTGCCCCTCTTCCAGGGGCTCTTCTAACACTCCTTCTCTGGAAGGCGTGGCATGGACCACAGAGTGTCAGAGGGCCCTGCCCCAGTCCTGCTGGGGAATCTTTTGCTTGGCAACCCCTTCTGTGAAAAGTTCTGACTGAGCACCTCATTGGGAATCTAGACACGGGCCTGGATTCTCCAAGTCCCAAAGCAAGTAGTTTTCTTTCTTTCTTTCTTTCTTTCTTTCTTTCTTTCTTTCTTTCTTTCTTTCTTTCTTTCTTTCTTTCTCTTTCTTCTTTTTCTTTCTCTCTTTCTTTCTTTTTATTTCTCTTTCTCTTTCTCTTCCTTTTTCTTTCTTTCTTTTTCTTTATCTTTCTTTTTCATCTTTTCTCTTTGTCTCTTTTTCTTCCTTTCTTTCTTTCTCTTTATTTCTTTCTTTTTCATTCTTTTTCTTTCTCTCTTTGTCTTTTTCTCTCTCACTTTCTCTTTCTTTCTTTTTCCCTCCCCCTCCTCCCTTCTTCCCTCCCTTCCTCCTTCCCTTCTTTCCTTTCTCTCTTTCTTTCTCTGAAGAAGCCAATAGGAGGTATGGTGGAGTTGAACTCCTGGATGTAAGCCCTGGCTGCTTTCTCTCCTGGCTTTTCCAGAGACTGAGTGAGCACTGAAAATCTAGAGGAAAGAGGAATCTCTGAGACTTAGAGGCGTCCACAGAGAGGCCGATGTTTGTGTGGAAGTGGCCTCCGTCATCTGCTAAGCTCTTACGATGCCCGCAAGTTTCTCGCCGAAATTGGTGCTTTATTTATTTTAGTTGCTATTTTCAAAATGAACCTCTTAGGCTGGACAGATGGCTCAGGGGTTAAGACTCTGCCTCGCAAGCAGAAGGTCCTGAGTTCAGATCCCAGATCCTATGTAAAAACAACAGGTGGAAACTGTGGTGGCCTGCACTTAAAGCTCTGATGGGCGGAGCTTGGGAAATACCAGAGTGAAACAAAAAGGGGTAGAAGCAATCCAGGATGATTCCCAAAGTCACCCTTGGTCCTCCACAGGGACATTCAGTGCCCTCTGACACACACACAAAGTAAATAAAATATCAAAAAACAAACAAACCCAAAATGACCCTCTTAGAGCAGCTCTGTGTCCCCAGCGTACAGATGGGAAATGGAGGTGCAGAAGGGCGAAGGGGGCCATCACAGGCCCTACATGGTGCAAGGGGCAATGCTGAGTGGCCCTTCTGAAGGCACAACAGAGTTAGACACAGAGACACTTTTTCTTCAGCCACTTGCTCACTTGCGTGTGCTGCCTGCCACCTGTCCACATTTTAGACGCACATTCAAACTAGAAAGTTAGGTCGGGGAGGTAGTACAAGCCCATTACCCCATTGCTGGGTAGTGAGAGGGGGCCAGGAGTTCAAAATCAGCCTTAGCTACATAGCCTAGGCTAAGAAAGACTCTATTTCACAACCATTTTAAAAGGGGGGGAATTCATGTGAGCGTTGCCGTCAGATTTCCTTGATTGTGTCCCATTTTTTATCAACTATCTTGAGAATTTTCTTTATAGCAAAAAGACGTGGTACTGTGGTGTGTGGCACACCTAGCTGCCTTGCGTCTGTGTCTCTGGGCAGTTCCCTATTAGCCTGCACTCTTGTGACGTTGGGACTTGTAAGGACAACAGTTCATTGCTGTGTGGACGGGCCCTGCACTTGGGTTAGCCTGATGGGCACTGCCGAGCTAATTCAGGTTGTGCATTGGGGATAGGAGCATTGTGGGACGGACTCTGAGAGCCTTACATGGCATCCTGATTAGAGGCATAGGACGTCACTCTGTCCCCTTCCTGACCATGTACATTCCCGCCACTTGCTCAGAGCTTGTACCCTCAGCAGGGCACAGTGGCACAATGCCTGTGATTCCAGGCTGGGGGACAGGGGGTGTAGGGGGGAGGAAGGGAAGATTGAGTTCAAGGCCAGTATGGGCTACGTGGAGAGACACTATCTCAAACAGACAAGTCTCCTTGTATTTTTTGGGGTGGGGCCCTCTGGGCTATAAACAACTTTACTATTTATGTAATAGTGTGTGTGTGTGTGTGTGTGTGTGTGTGTGTGTGTGTGTGTGTGTGCGTGTGTAAGAGAGAGAGAGAGAGAGAGAGAGAGCGAGAGAGAGCGCATTGTGTGTCCTTGTGGAGGACCAAGAGTGATTTTGGGAATCATCCTGGATTGCTTCTACCTCCTTTTTGCTTTGCTCTGGGATTTCCTAGGCTCCGCCCACCAGTGCCAGAAGTGCAAACTGCCAGTGTTTCTGCCTGGCATTTTTTACATGGGACCTAGGATCCAAATTCAGAACCTTCTGCTTGTGAGACAGAGTCTTAACTCCTGAGCCATCTCTCCAGCCCAACTATAAACCCTTTTATATATATATGCAATGCGACATCTGCCTTCAGGCTCAGACCCAAAGCACTTAAAGTTTTCTCCTTTGTTCTCTCATGGACACTACAATGGTTGGACCCTCTCCCTTGCCCTGTATTAGAGCCTTAGGATCTAGTTTCTGTCCTGAGTCTGTCCTGCGTGCCAGGCAGATGTCATGTGTACTGCACATGTCACAGTGGCTCCAAAGACCTCTGTGTCAGTTCCCAATCTGTGTTAGCTAGTGTCACATTGGTTCCTATTGTTTATGGCACCCATGAAAGGCCATTTTTAAAAAAATATGGAACGTTTACGAATTTGCATGTCACCCTTGCGCAGGAGGCATGCTAATCGTCTCTGTATTGTTCCAATTTTATTATATGTGCTGCTGAAGCAAGCACAAGAAGGGTATTTTTAAGCCGTCTGGCTCCAAGTCCAGTGCTCTTCATAAGCTCTGACGTTGTCCACTGTGTCTTTTCATCACTTGGAGGAGGACAAATGGAAGCAAAAGTTAACTAGCATTCCTGAGCTTCTGTGTGCTTGCTAGTCGTCATTATCCCAACTGTGCTGCAGAAGAGGAAATGGGTTGAGAACAATGTAATGTGGATGCTGTGAGTCCCCAGCTTGCAGGCTGCAGCCGGGATGGCAACACCAGATTCCTGTGCTCTTAATACCATAGGCAGAGTCCACAGGGTCAGCCAGGGCTTCTCTTTGTATTGTTTGGACCTGATGCCTGGTGCTTGGTAAGTTTTAATATTAGTGATTGATTGATTGAATGAATGCATGAACAAATGAATTTATCATCTGGTTGGAAAGGACAATGAAGGGATTTTTCAGGAAGAATACCTGGGTACTAGGTAGTTTGCCCTTTCATTCCTTCAGGCAGCCTTGCCAGGATGCTCTGTGTACTGGGATTTATTTTGCAGGGGCTAAGAACGCAGGACTTTCCTTTCACTGTGTTGGGAATGGATTTATCTATAGTGTAAACAAAGGGTGACAAAAAGTTGTGAGGTCTCTGATTTGCTCAGCGCAGTTGGAATCTTCTAGAAAAGACTAGCCAGAAGCAAGGGAGTGTGCTTTTTTTGATTTATCTGTGGTTACGTTCAGAATGGTGAGATGTTGCCCTGGAAGGCAAGCCTTGCCACAAACTCCCAGACTTTACTTTTTTAAAAAAAATATTTATTAAGTGCGCGTGTCTGTTGGGGACCGAGAGTTCTGGATCGTTTTCTATCTCCTGTTTGCTTTGCTCTGGGATTTCCCAGACTCCGCTCACTAGATCCGGAAAAATGGGCCGCCCATTTCCGTCTGGCATTATTTATGTGGGACCTGGGTGGGATCCGAACTCAGGACCTTATACTGCTGAGGCAGAAGCGTAACCTCTGAGCCATCTCTCCAGCCTAGACTCTAGTTTTTGCTGAGAGGTTTATAAGATCCCCGTGGCGCGGGTTCGGACACATGGCCTGGACCCTCTCTTTGCGGATCTGACGCAGCGGGGTACGCTCGACATCACCCCACCGCTGTCTCGCAGCCGCTTCGCCCCATCTCACGCACTTGGGCTCCATCCTCCAGGGGAGGCCGTGGGCGAACACGGCTGCCGACCGCGCGGCCCCCCGGCCCGTGGTGGGGACCCGCCTCCTCCCTCGCCCGCGCGTCCCCACCTCCTCGTTCAGCGTCGGGCTGCTGCCGGGCAACCGCGCGCCATTTCCGGTGAGGCATACGTCACTTCCTGCGCGCCGGCCGGAACACATCCGGGTTCCGGACTGCGGAGCGCCGGTTTTCAGGCGTTGGGCGAAGACTCTCTGGGTTTCGCCCGGACCGAGAGGTGAGGGGCGGGCGTGGGGAGCGGGCCGGCGCCGGGTGGGGTCCCCTGGTCCGCTGGAGAGTCCGTCGTTGGGGGGGCAGCGTTCGTCAAGGGGACCCCCGGGCTTCCGTCTTGCACGCAGCTCCTCCCCGGGCTTCCCGGAGAACATGTCACTTTGCTGCGCCCCGCGTTTCTTCCTTGAAGCTGGGGGACTTCCATCCACACGTGTCCCCAGGTGGCCTTTGAACTCCAGGGGACGCTGTGACTCGGCGACGGCTCTGGACACCTTACCAGGCCCTGGGCCCACGCAGGCAGCGGGTCAGTTTCCCGTGTCTCGAGCTGCCCACCGCTGTTGAGAACCTTCCCCTCTGTACACTGGTTCTCGAGGTTGGAGCCAGATGAGTGCAACCAGGGCAGCGCTGGGGGGAGCAGGGAGACCTTTGTAGAAGCCGAGGTCGCTGCTGGCAGCAGCTGGTACACCTGGTTGGCTCATACCTAGCTGGTTACCGTGTGTACCGCTTAGATGTTTGACAATTGAGAACAGAGTCTTTAGGCATAACTAGGAAGACTCGTTTAGTTAACACAAGCCCTGCGATTATCTAATGACGTGGGAAGATCTAGCCCATAGTGGGCGGCACTAATCCCTGGGCGGGTGGATAAAATGGTTCATTACTTTGGCAGGTTGGCAAGCATGAGCATGGTTCTTTTCTCACCTCTGCGTGTATATAGTGTGGCCAGTTCCCTTCTGTCCTGATGGGAACGCTCTTGTCGACCAAGCATCCTGATCTGTGATAAATGCATTGCTCCCTTAAGCTCTCTGGGTCCTGTGCTCATTCAGCAATGGGAAGCTGAATCTAACACATGGTGTTTGACACTGCTGGGTGTCCATGTCAGGATATCGAGAGCCAACCTTGACTCTGATTTGCCTCTGTGAGAGTTGGCTCTGAGCCAGCCTGTGATGGTCCTGTGCGTGATCTCACACCCACTGTGGAGAGTCACTCCCCAGTCGGTGACTATTTGTGACAGTGAGTGACGAAGAAGATACTACTTTTGAGCACTGGTTGGCTCTCTGGTTTTTAAAACAGCACCTCATTCAGTTGCCAATCCACCTTTGAGTCTGAGGATACCCGTCCATGCAATTTGAGTCAGCCGATCTCACTACCTAGGTAGAACAGGTGGGCTTATTCCACACCATCAAAGGAGCTATGTCTGAGTGCCTTGGTTCTCATCAGTGTATTTCAGAACACGTTCTCAAGTCCTCCAGGACTAACAGAGGGCCAGGTGTAACTCCTTCTTGGATAATTGAGTGGGAGGCTCCACGGTCTGAGGAGACGCTCCAGTTTCTGGAATTAAATCCTTCCTGACGCTTAGGTATCTGTGTATGATGTCATGACTCTGACTAGGTGACCCACGCAGACTGTTGGGCTTGGTCCTTGGTTTCATGTGGTGTAGAACGAGTTTTGTGTCCTGTGTTTTTATTAGCACAGTTATTGAATAAAAAGCAATGGAATCAGGACTTGGGGTGTACAAGAAGTTCTGTAGACCCAGGGCAATGAGGTTCCCTCCATACGTTTCACACACTGCACTCTTGTCGCACCTCCAGTGAGTGGCCATGTCACTGTCTCACTTGTATCGCGATGGGGAGGGCCGCCTGGATGACGACGAGGACGAGCGGGAGGACTTTGAGATCACTGACTGGGATCTGCAGAATGAGTTCAATCCCAACCGGCCGCGCCACCGGCAGACCAAGGAGGAGGCCACCTACGGTGTGTGGGCCGAGCGCGACTCAGACGAGGAGAGGCCCAGCTTTGGAGGCAAACGGTACCACCTGCAGGGCTGCCCTGCTCTGGGGAACGGGGGTAGAGTCGGGGAGGGAGCCCCACATGAATCCATGTAGTCCTGCAGCTACGGTGTCTGCTGTGTGTTGGGGCGGGCAGTTTCTTCTCCCACCTGGTGTGCTGTCTTTACACTGCGGTTGAGCTCACTGAGCTACGTGCCCTGTGATAGGCCTCTGACTGAGTCTCTTGTTTTCTCAGAGCCCAGACAATAGTTGGTGGTGAGGTTTCAGTCAACCAGAGACAGTGTAGCTGCGTAACTGTGCTTAGGACCTGAGTGTGCTCACAGCTGCCTGAAGGACAGGGGTCTCCCTGGGAGGTCACACTAGTGTTGAAGTGAAGGTGGGAAGATGGTGGGAGAGGCTGTGGGGGCAGCAGGGTGTCTTTGGAGCACTGAGGGTGTTTGCAGCTGGGTGTGGGGGACACTTGAGGTGGTTTGGCATTGATAGTGTGCTGTGGTGTTTTGAGAAGACTCTTTGTCCTTGCTTGGAGTGGGCACAGGTCCACAGTGCAGGCCTGAACTCAGGAAGAGGCTGTGGTGTCGGGAGAACGGGTGGGGTCAGGCTGTGACTGAGGCGGGAGGATGAGGATTAAGGCCACAGTATCTACTGTGGCAGATATGTCTCCCTGATGTGTGTCCCATCTCCAGAGATAGGGTCTGCCTCACAGGTGGGGGCGGAGCGTTAGGGTCGTAGAGCAGTTGAGCTTCTTCAAGGAACTCTCTGGTGAGCAGTTTCCAGAACGGGTGAGTGTTGGAGAGATGCAGAGGAATTCTCTAAAGGCTGGGGGGCTTCATGTCTGCCTGCAGGGCCCGAGACTACTCCGCACCTGTCAACTTCATCAGCGCGGGGCTCAAGAAGGGGGCAGCTGAGGAGGTGGAGCTGGAAGATTCTGATGATGAGGAGAAGCCTGTTAAGCAGGAGGACTTCCCCAAGGATTTTGGACCAAAGAAGTTAAAGACGGTAGTGTCCTCACAGGACGGTCTCCTGCCACTGTGGTACTGCTCGTGAGGGCCGCTCCCGTGGCTGAGCACGCATCCTGTGGTGTCTCTGTTGGGTGTCTCAGGATATGCTTTTTGTCCATGTGCTGCTTTTTCCTTTTTCTCTTTTTCATGTCTGTGTTTATGGAGCGCGCGTGTGGGTGTTTCTGCATGTATGTGCAGTATGTATACATGCGTGCACTTGAGTATGCATGCCTGTGGAGGCCCAAGGGTGAAACTGGGAATTATCCTAGGTCGCTCTTTCACCTTACTGCCATCACGGCCAGCTTGCCCTGCACTTCCAAGGCTGTGCCTTCCAGGGCTAGAATCACAAGCTGACCTCCACACCCGCCTGACATTTTTTCCATGGGACCTGGGGATCCGAGCTAAGGTCCTCTTACTTTCACTCTGCTCTGTGTCCCCAGGCCCTCCCTTGTCTCCTGTCGTCGCCTGAGCCTTGCCTCTTCTCCTTTGCAGGGTGGCAATTTTAAGCCCAGTCAGAAAGGCTTTGCAGGAGGAGCCAAGTCTTTCATGGACTTTGGTAGCTGGGAGAGACACACGAAGGGTATTGGGCAGAAACTGCTTCAGAAGATGGGTTACGTCCCCGGCCGGGGCCTCGGGAAGAATGCACAGGGTAAGACTGCGGCTGCGGCTGCTGGGAAATGGGAGGGAGGGGGGAGTGGTCAGCAGAGACATGCTTCCCTGCAGCTTCCTGTCAGGAACCCCTGTTAGGGTAGGATGTTCACTGTGTGAGTTTGTGTTGCATGCACATGGCTCTGGGATGGATGTTCAGCACGAACAGAAGAACACAGCTTTTGGGCTGCAGCTGGTGTGCCCGTGTAGGCAGTGTGTTCCTCGACACCTGACTTCTGGAGTCCTTGCTTGTGTGGGAGGAAAGTGTCAGCCTGCAGACATACATACAGTCTTTGTTCATTTTGTTCTCAGGCCTTAACTAGTGTTTCTAAAACCACAAATTATTAACCAGTATTTAAAACTCTAGATTCTGCATGGCAGTAGTCATTTAATTTTGTCCTGACTGTCCTGGGGTTGAGGTCTTTCCCAGCCACCTGCCCTGCCCTACCCGATCCTCAAATTCACAGCTGCTGCCCTTGGAGTTTGAGTGCTCCCAAGAAGTGACCTGGAGCCTGGCGGCCATGCTTGCGCATTCCCTGGGCGACACAGCTGCACCTCTGGGAGCAGCCCTATGTTCACTCGGTGCATCCTCACAGGAGTGCTCCTCTCCTTCACCCCCAGCCACGCCCAGCAAGGGCCATGCCCAGCAGGCACGAGACTTCTTCCTGCCATGACTGGTCCCATCAGAAGTGTCCTCTGTAGTTCCGTAACTGTCAAGTCAGATGCAGGGTGTGTGTTGAAGCCACACCTGGGAATAGAGCAGCAGATCTTGGATTTCAGAAGAACAGATGAGGGAAGGGGCAATAGAACTTGGGGCGAGGGGCAGGAATCCTCCGGGAAGGGCATCATCTTGCTGACACTTTCATCAAAGCCTGACATGGTCCCTGGGGCTTAGGTGTGTCTCAAAGGTCCACCACAGGGATGTGAATACGGAGCACAGAGACAGGAACGGGCACTGGCCTGCAGCCCTCCTTCTGGCAGGGTCTCTTTGGCTTCTGTACAGCGGGCGGCGCAGTGCAGCTGAGTTCTGGCAGATAAGAACTGTTCTTTCTACCAGGCCACAAAAACAGTGGCTCCTTGTAGCAGTGGAAATCTACACATAGGACATAAATGACCTCAGGTCTCAAGCACATGGTTCCATGGTGAGCTGTAGCGTTCTCAGCACAGGCAGGGCGCTTGTTCTGGAGGTGCCCTATGTGGCTGAGGGGCAGGAAGTGGTGTCTCTGAGAAGCTCACTTTCGTGCAGTTGAGATTTTGGGATTCTTTGCTTTTCCCCTGCTATCCCAGGCATCATCAACCCCATCGAAGCCAAGCAGAGAAAGGGCAAAGGAGCTGTCGGGGCCTATGGATCGGAGCGGACCACTCAGTCTCTGCAAGACTTCCCGGTGGTGGACTCAGAGGAAGAGGCCGAGGAGGTAATGAGGCAGGGCAGGCTGGCTTCAGGTAGGCTGTCAGCCCAACTTGGAGACATGGGGGGCCAAGTGAGACTGAGCAGCCTTGATGACTGGACTTGTGGCTTCCCGAGCCGCTGTAAGTCCAGGAACTTCAAAGAATAATTATAGGATGAGCTCCTCAGAGCAAAATAAAATAGCATTCACAAAGCTGACTTTGGGGTAGGGCGGCTGCCCTCGACTCCCTGACTTTCAGTTGTGCAAACTGTATAACAGCTTTGGCCCATTGGCGCGTGTGCATCATTCTCTCTAGATCCTCTGTGCTGTTTCTAAGGTTGATACAAGGTAGCAAAAGGCCAGCATAGAGCCTGCCTCTGCCATCTCCCTCCCATCTGCTTTCTTCCCATTTCTCCATCCATGTGGGGTGCTGGGGAGAGGTGCAAGTGGGCGAGGGGAGCAGCCTTTCCTGTCACGGCTTACTGCCTCTCTGCCTTAGGAGTTTCAAAAGGAGCTGAGCCAGTGGAGGAAAGACCCCAGCGGAAGCAAGAAGAAGCCGAAGTATTCCTACAAGACCGTGGAGGAGCTGAAGGCCAAGGGCAGGGTCAGCAAGAAGCTCTCGGCTCCCCAGAAGGAGCTGTCTCAGGTCAAGGTACACCCCCACCGCTGTTCTCTGAGGGCTCAGGTCTCTAGTTCCTTGTGTGCATCTCCTCCTCCTTTCCTCTTGAGACTCTTGTCACATAATCCAGGTTGGCTTGGAACTCCCTGTTTAGCACAGAGTGTCCTTATGTGCACAATCCTTTTTACTTTATTTCATTTTATTCTAGCGCACGTGTGTGTGTGTGTGTGTGTGTGTGTGTGTGTGTGTGTGTGTGTTTCAGAGGGCATTGTGTGCCCTGTGGAGGACCAAGGGCGACTTTGGAAATCACCCTGCATTGTTTCTACATCTTTGTTTTGTGCTGAGATTTCTCAGGCTCAGTCCACCAGGGCCGGAGACGCAAGTCTCTGCTGTTTGGCCTGAGACCTGGGATCTGAACTCAGGACCTTCTGTTTGTGAGGCAGTCTTAATCCCTGGGTCATCTCTCGAGCCCCTTAATGCACAATCCGCCTCTGCCTCCTGAGTGCTGGGGTCACAGGCGAGTGCCCCTCTGGTTGTGTGTCCTTTGCTTACTTGATTCTTTCCACTGAGATTCTTAACTCTGTGCCAGGCATGCCTCCTGGCCCAGCAGTGGTAAGCAGACAGTCTGTCTTTCTGTGTCGTACGCTGTGACGTCACACGCTCTCATTAGGAACCCAGGTGAGCTGTGTGCAGCTCAGTAGTAGAGTGTGCGCCCGGCATGTGCCAGGCCCTGGGTTCCTGAGATGGGGGCCGATAGGACGAGTCCTCAGTCCCCTAACTATGTGTTGACATTTCGAAGTCACTGCTTTCTCTCAGCCACACAGCAGTGATAGCGGCTGCATGGCGTGGTGTGGGCAGTGTGGTTGTCATGGCCTCAGCCTGTGGTCAGTGTGCTGTGGTCTGGGGAGCTGGTGGAAGGGTTGCGCAGTGACTTTCAGTCAGTTGGTCTGACCTGGGCCCCAGTACTTGTCTCTGAGTGGTTCTAATGCAGGGGTGTCGCGTCTCCTCACTGCCTGAGAATGATAGCCACTGCTGTTCTTGGTGCAGCCCTCCTGAGCCTTGTTGCTCCTCAGGCCTTGTCATCCGTCCATCCTTATCTTGTGGTGGCCCAGTAACCATGGGCCCCACTGCGGAGCAGCAGACAGGGCATTTGAAGAAATGTGGAAGTCCAGGGAGGCGGACAGCAAGGAGACGCTCCATCCCCCCAGAGATCACCAGATACAGCCTGGAAATGCCTTCCTCCAGGCCTTCCTGTGCTCCACACACTGCCCCTAGCTGTCTCTGTGCCAGGGCAGGGTGCTACCCTGCTTGAGGTAACAGGGCAGCCACGGTTCTTGTCATCAGTACTCCCAGCATTTCTTTGGATTCCTAACATCTGTCCACAGGGGTTCATGAGATCTGCTTGTTGCTTGCTGTCCTGTGCTTAGGGCGCTGGACGTGCTGCCTTCATATAGTCCTGTCCACTGGTATGGCTCACATGATAGGTGGCCGCCTTGCACGGTAACCTGCTACAGTCCTTCTTGCCGCTCTCCCCAAGGTGATCGACATGACGGGTCGGGAGCAGAAGGTCTACTACAGCTACAGCCAGATGAGCCATAAGCACAGTGTGCCCGACGACGGGCTGCCACTGCTGTCACAGCTGCCGCCGGTGCCTGGCAAGGAGGCTAAAGCGCCAGGCTTTGCGCTGCCCGAGCTGGAGCACAACTTGCAGTTGCTCATCGAGCGCACGGAGCAGGAGATCATCCAGAGTGATCGGCAGCTGCAGTACGAGCGTGACATGGTGGTGAACCTGTCGCATGAGCTGGAGAAGACGGCTGAGGTGCTGGCGCACGAGGAGCGTGTCATCTCCAACCTCAGCCAGGTGCTGGCGCTGGTGGAGGAGTGTGAGCGGCGCATGCAGCCGCACGGGCCCGACCCCCTCACGCTGGACGAGTGCGCGCGCATCTTCGAGACGCTGCAGGGCAAGTACTACGAGGAGTACCGCCTGGCTGACCGCGCAGACCTGGCTGTGGCCATCGTCCACCCACTCGTACGGGACTACTTCAAGGACTGGGATCCCCTGGAGGTGAGCCAGGGTGCGGTGTGCGCTTAGGCCAGGGCATGCAGTCGTGCCAGGGCCGAGGACTGGATTGGTAACCCTGTGTCCCCCCAGGACGGCACCTATGGCACCCAGATCATCTCCAAGTGGAAGAGCCTGTTGGAGAACGACCAGCTGCTGTCCCACAGCAGCCAGGATCTGTCTTCAGATGCCTTTCACAGGTAGGAGCCCCCACGGGAGGGGTCACTGCTGAAGGCTGGCCCTGCCCCAGGGACCGAACCCTCACACTCACTCCTGCGTCAAGTGTCCCAAGTGTGTCCCGAGCCTGCTCACCCTGGGAGGACCATGGACAGCTTTGGGCTGAAGCCTGGTGGAGGCAGCAGCTATGGGTAAAGTGAGCAGGTAGTGCAGGATGGGCACTGGGTGCAGTGAGGACCCAGAGGGCAACTCCGTGGAGTGAGGGGGACGTGCAGGCTGTGGCCCGGTATGAGGGTGTGATCTTCAGACAGGAAGGGGCCTGAGCTTACCGGGTCCTGCAGCAGCCCTGCCTGGAGGGCTCAGGATGGAGGTCAGCCACAGGAGCCTCTGGGAGGCAGGCCTCATGGGCCTTTCTGCTCTAGAGATGTGGAGTTGTCCCTTGTGTTGCCAGCAGTGAGACTCACCAGCCTTCGCCTCCCCAGGCTCATGTGGGAGGTGTGGATGCCTTTTGTTCGCAATGTGGTCAACCAGTGGCAGCCCAGGAACTGTGAGCCAATGGTGGACTTCCTAGACAGCTGGGTGCACATTGTCCCTGTGTGGATCCTGGACAACATCCTGGACCAGCTACTCTTTCCCAAGCTGCAGAAAGAGGTAGGCAGCACGCAGGCCACGGCAGGCCACCAGGCGAAAGTGCTGTCGCTACAGCCTGTGCCACAGTGTGCCTCCCCAGTAGGGAGTTTAGTTTCTTGGTCTCTTCAGTGTGTCTGAGGTGTTTGGTCTCCCTCTGCTGTGGAGCACCGTGTGCACATGCCTGCAGTACTTGTTGCCTCTGTGGTGGACCTTGTCCGCCCTGTGTGCCTAACTGGCGGTGACCAGGAAGGCGCACGCGGACCTCCTTCCCCCAGGATGGCACTGGCTGTAACTGTATTTCCCTCCCCATTCACTGGCAGGTGGACAGCTGGAACCCCCTGACAGACACTGTCCCCATCCACTCGTGGATCCACCCGTGGCTGCCCCTCATGCAGGCACGCCTGGAGCCACTGTACTCCCCCATCCGCAGTAAGCTGTCCAGTGCCCTGCAGAAGTGGCACCCTAGTGACGCCTCGGCCAAGCTCATCCTGCAGCCCTGGAAGGACGTCTTTACCCCAGGCTCCTGGGAGGCCTTCATGGTCAAGAACATCGTGCCCAAGCTGGGTAAGGAGACAGGAATGTGCTGGCCAAGACTAGAAGCTGTGACAGCAGGCCCCTCAGCTCGGCCAAAAACACTGTTTGGACACAGTCTGAACAGCAGTGTAACAAGGGTCCTTTCTGCCATTTTGTCACAGCAGTGACACTAGCAGTGGACTCATTGTGACTCTGGTCAGTTTGGCCTTTGAATGCGAATCACTGGGAAGTCATTTCAGGAGCAGAACCAACAAATGAATATATAGAAAGGGAATTTATTGATTGGCTTACGAGATACAGTCTAGTTAGTCCAACAATGGCTGCCAGTAGCTGCTCAGTCCAGAAGCTGAACATCCCAGCAGTCCAGTCTGTGGCTAAGGCTGGAGGATTCCCTGAGAGTCTCTGGACTTCAGTCACTTTGGAGGGCGGAAGAACCTGGGAGGCAGGAGGAAAGAGTCTGCCAGCCCAGGACAAGAGAGTTCCTAAACTGTTCTGTCTTGTGGCTCCTTTGATCTGATCTGCTACTAGGAGGTTCCATCCAGATTCAAGGTTAGTTGTTGTATTGCAAATATACTGATTGAATAATTTCTTCAAGTGGTCTGGCATCTGATTAATCCCAGGCTAGTCAAATTGACAACCTAGATTAACTATCACAGAAATAAGTGATTAATTGTAAAGAATGCCAAGTCAAGGGGCTAGGAGATACCTCAGTGGTTAAAGCCTTTGCCTGGCAAGTAAAAGGATCTGAATTTGGATCCCAGATCCCACTAAAAATGACAGGCTAATAAGGTAACCATCTGTAATTCCAGCCCTGGAAGGTGGAGCCTAGAGAACCCCAGAGCCAAGCAGTAAGGAGGTAGAGCAATTCGAAAGGATTCCTGGTGTCACTCTTGGGCTTATACTGGCATGCATACTCATGTGCATCCACACACTTGTGCTAAAAAAAAGAAAAAAAATAAAGATCAAGTGAAGAGCTTAGACATTTGGAGCAGGTCAGGGACTGGCTGGTAAGTGGACCGTCTCTTTCAGGCATGTGCCTTGGTGAGCTCGTCATCAACCCTCACCAGCAGCACATGGATGCCTTCTACTGGGTGATGGACTGGGAAGGGATGATCTCCGTCTCCAGCCTGGTGGGGCTCCTCGAGAAGCACTTCTTCCCCAAGTGGCTTCAGGTGGGTGTGGCTCCTGGGAAGGACTGGGGCTGGCTGAGAGCAGGTGTCTGTGTATTGAAATGCTGTATTAGGCTGAGCCTTGTGTTGGCACCTCCCAGCAGCTCCAGAAGAAGGGACTAAGCCTGGCACGAGAGCATTCGGTCATAGGGGAAGTTGCCCCTCAATAGAGGGAAAACCAGTGCTGAGCAGGACAAATGGCCCCAGGGAGCTGTGCGGGGCCTAACTTTGTCCTTCTGGTAGGTGCTGTGCTCCTGGCTCAGTAACAGCCCCAACTATGAGGAGATCACCAAGTGGTACCTGGGGTGGAAGTCCATGTTCTCAGACCAAGTGCTGGCGCATCCGTCTGTCAAGGACAAGTTCAACGAAGCCCTTGATATCATGAACAGGGCCGTGTCCTCCAATGTTGGTGAGTAGGATTCCCGTTCGAGATTTCCTGGCCCTGGGTTCCATGCTCTTAAACCTGACAGACTGTTGCTGGTCCCTGTGCGCTGCCATGAGACACTGCTTCACCGTCACATGGAGGATGGCTTGGCCTCAGCTCCCACCCACCACATTGGTTCTGTGACTGCGGCTGTTTCCCTGAGTGCAGGTTGGCAGGAGCTGGTTCAGAAGACGGCTGAAGCCCAGGGCTTGCATCCTGCACTGTGGCATGCAGCTTGTGCAGTGCATCCGGCCTGCCCAGCAGCCTTGGTGTGCTTCAAGCATGCCATAGCTCGGGGCCTGGAGACAGTGGGCACTCAGGTTGCTTCCCCTTTCTGAGCCCATGTTCTGTGCTGTGAACTGAGCTCGTATCTGTGGCCTCAGCATCTGGTGTCCTTGTGCTGTCAGAGCTGAGCCTGTCACTCTGCCTGAGCCAGCCAGCCCCATGTTTCAGTGGGCTGACATTCCAAAGGCTGTTGTGGTCACTGTGGCTGACTTCCGATACAGACCTAGGCACCTCTTCTGTTTCAGAGTGTGGTAAGACCCAGAGCTTATTCACAGGAAGCAGCAGGGACGGGACTGTCTCCTTCAGTCCCTCTAACTAGCCTGTCCCATGAAGACAGACTATAGAGGCGTCTGCCATTCACCATGTTTTGTGAGACAAATGCAGGGCTGTCTCCACCTCCCCCCCCCCCGCCTCCAGGTTTCCTGTACCCCACAAAACTTGGCATTTGGGGTTTCCTGCCCCTTTCATATTCCCCAAGCGCATTTTCCATTCTTCATGGCAAGGGGCCTATGGACAAGGTGAAAGTAAGCAGAAGGCCATGCCCAAGGTACCCAGTACTGCCTGCTGGCAGCATGGGGCGGAATTCCTGCGGAGCAAGATGGTGATGGACTAGTGGCTTATAACTGCAGGTGGTCAGCTCTGGGGGGTCTCTCTTTGTATCTCATCCAATGCTGACTGCTTCCCTTCTGGCATTTGATAATCAGTTTTAAGTCCCTAAACGGTTTCGTGAAAGTGGCCAGTTGTTCGACTGACCCTCAGGCCACTTTGGACACATGTCAGTGCTTGTGTCTTTGAGGCAGAGCTGCTCCTGATGAATCACGTGGTCCTTGGCATGCCCAGACCTTGGCCACATGCTGCGTGTTTCCACATGTCTTGGCTCGCCTCTCCTCACTGCCCTGCCTTCCTCAGGTGCCTACATGCAGCCAGGTGCGCGGGAGAACATCGCCTACCTCACGCACACGGAGCGCAGGAAGGACTTCCAGTATGAAGCCATGCAGGAGCGCCGTGAGGCTGAAAACATGGCACAGAGGGGCATTGGTGTGGCCACTAGCTCTGTGCCCATGAACTTCAAGGATCTCATCGAGACCAAGGCTGAGGAGCACAATATTGTCTTCATGCCAGTCATTGGCAAACGGCATGAGGGGAAGCAGCTGTACACCTTTGGCCGCATCGTCATCTACATTGACCGAGGCGTGGTGTTCGTGCAGGGTGAGAAGACCTGGGTGCCCACCTCGCTGCAGAGCCTTATTGACATGGCCAAGTAGAGGGCAGCCTGGAGCCGGCCAGGTCCTGCCTTGAGACTGACGAATAAACAGTGCTTCAAATCGTGGGTAAAATGACATCTCTATTAGAGACAGACCAGTGAGAAGGAGGGAAAAAAGGTCTTTGTTGAAGACCAGGACGCTTGGAAGGTTGTAAACATGGCAGGATGCGCACTGTGCTGTTCCTGGTTCTCGTGCAGCACATCTTCCCCTGCTGGTCACCGAGCGCACAGTTCACGGGGAGGGTCTGTGGCCTCCTTCCTGATGATTTCCAGCTCCTCACAGTCCTGATACTCGGGCTCTTCCTGAAATGCCAACACTTCCCCAGGCAGCGCCTGTAGCCTGGCCACAGGGAACCAGTGCACGGAGGTGTCGTTGAAGGTGTCCATGTAGTGTGGTGTTGGGGGCAGCGCACACTCCTCCAGGCCTTGCAGGCTCTACGAAAGGTGCAAAAACAAGACGAGTCAGGGTAACCCCACTCCGCTTCACCCGACCACACGCCACCCCTCTAAAATGCAAGGCATGAAAGAGCTCCCAGAGGCAGTGGGAGCTGCTGTGATCCCAGGATGAGGGGAATGGGTGAAATAGGAGAGGCACAGTGCCCACGGCGCCTACTGTCTGGGACCAGCCTTAGGGAACCGTGCGTGGCCCCTGTTCTCTGGGCCCTTCCACACATACCTTTGCCACGTAGGAATAACTTTTCAGCAGAACTCTTGTCAACAACCTAGAAGGTAAAATGGGGAAGTCTGTGGACGCTTTGATTCCACTTAGGACAGACAACAGAAAAGCAAGATGACCAGTGGAAGGCGAAGACCCCGGCAACTGTGTCTGTTGAGACCACCACACAGAAGACCCTGCAGCAGGATGGTGGTGGCCCTGTGTGCACCAACCAGGCACAGTCTCAAACCTTTGTAGCCTGCCTAAGAATTACTGTGGACCCTGGACCTGCTCCACACTGGGCCTGAAGCTCAGTGTCTCCCGAGTGCAGAACCAGAACCAGCAAGGCCCACCTGCGGGTCATACTGCTGTGGGCTTCCCCTGTGTCTGGCTCACCTTTCCCTGAGGCCGGTGAAACTGTTCCCGATGATGACCATCCTGGAAAGGGCATCCATGGACCAGTTGCTCCACAGCAGGTTGTTGTACAAGGCCGTCCCACAGTGCGGCATGTAAAAGACGGTGGGCTCTCCACAGACGCTGTGCTTTCCTTCCTGTCGAGTAAGTACAGCAGGTGCACCAGGGCTCAGGGCGGGACTAAGCCAAGTGTCAACATGTAACTGACCAAATGGCTACTTGCTGATGAGGATGAATGCATCCAATCACAAGGGGCTAGACATGGGATGGTGAGGTCCAGAACTTGGGGTATCTGAATAAATGTGTGTTCCATGAACACAGAAATCTCTGGACTGTGGGGCTTCTTGGGGACAATGGCGACTGTCCCACTTCATGTATTCCTTGGTCCTCCACGTGTTCTGTGATGCTGTCTGCAGACTCCATTTCTTTAGGTGCCCCAAGGGGGCACTGCACCTATTCCTGAGGTCAGCCCCCTGTTGCCCCCTCCTCCCCTCCCCCACAGCGTCTCTCCCATCATGGCCTCCACACAAGCTGCTTGCCAGAGAACTGCATGCCCCCCATGCCTGCCCACTGAGGCCGTCACCTGTGGCTCATGGCCACATGCTGAGGCAACTGACCCTGTACTGTCACCTGTCTTGGTCTCAAAGGGCCTGCCATGCAGAGTGCCCAAGGAATGACCGACCTGGGATGTGTGAGTGCTGGCGGACCTGATGCTGTTGACTATGAGGTTACAGCCAGCCAGGCCCACATGTGCAGTGTGGCCTCAAAGCCAACAACCCAGGAGGTAAGCAGTGCTGTTCCTCCATGTCGGCACATTCCAGCCAGAAGTCTAGCACTAAAGGTGTCCCGACTACTACCTTCATTTCTCAACAGCAGGGGCTGGAAAGGGGGCTCATGGGTTAGACTCTGCCTTGCAAGCAGAAGGACCTGAGTTCAGATCCCAGATCCCATCACCAGGTGGAAATGGTGGCCTGCACTTCCAGCAGAGCCTGCAAAATCCCAACAAAAAGAAGGTGGAGCAATTGAGGATGATTCTAGAAATCACCCTCAGGCTTCCATGAGCACACACAGTGCTTTCTGATATACACAGACGTGCACATACAAAAAAAAAAAAAATCCATTTCTGAACAGCAGTGGTGGATGCCAAGGTAGCACCACCATTACAGATTTTGCAAACTTAACATGCTGGTTCGTATTGTCTGTGACTTAAATTTTTATGATGGGACTAACGGGCCAAGCCTAACCGAGCAGTGGAACTGTACAGCAGTGGGCAGGCCACTAAGTCGTGGAGGGGCGTGGCCATAGCTTCACAGACTACTTGCCTACAAGGAAGGAGGTCTTTCCTAGTCCTTCCAGAAATCCACAGTCACCTACCTCATTGTCGCTGAGCACAGTCAGGCCAAGAGCGGTGAGCACACTTGTTTCAACCTGGCTGAACAGAGGGTCATAGACGCAGCAGTGTTGCCTGGGGATCTGAAGAGCAACAGGACTCGCTCAGCCCTGGTACATCCTCACCGAGGGCGAGCCAAGGGACCCAGAAGAACCCGGAGTGTACCTGGCACTTCTCCAGCAGGAGCAGCAGAAAGGCGAGCTGGATCCTGGCGCTGACGCAGGAGGCGAAGTTCCCAAGGCCGTAGCACACACACTTCACGTGGCTGCTGCCTATGACCTGGGTCTGTCCTAACCTGTCAGTCTTTGGGTCAAGACACAGGCTACCCAGTGCTTCCGACAGGGTCCCCACCTTCAGCTGCTCCTGCTGCTTTCCAAGACACTGGGTGATGGTTCCTGAAAGAGCGCCACCCAGGGCCGTCAGAGGGCAGTGCCCCATTCTGGGAGCCCAGCTGCCCACAGAGGGCTGCTGCCTGGGTCCTGTGGCCAGGCTGCCTGCGCAGATTCTTGGACTCTGCTGTCCCAAGGAGAATGGTAAAAAAAGATGTCCACTTAAACTCATTTGAGTTTTAGACTCCTAAACAGAGAGGCAACAACTGAATCTTCAATTATAACCAAGAACAGACGAACAAAACTCTCCAAGCCACAATACAAATGAGAGCGAGCAGGCCAATTGGGGGCCTCAAGGACTGCTGAAAGACTCTGCTCTTGACCTTTCAGTGTGCTAAGTTCTGGCCCTCCTGCACTGGCAATACACGAAACAAAAGCTGAGTACCCCCACATTATGCTCTCACTTTCACACATCTGGGCAGGAAAAGCCCGGGCTAGAAAGGTTGTATGGAAAGTTGGCAGTGTAGGTCTTTGCTGATAGCAGGATGCCAATATGTTTCTGGAAAATATCTTGACACTGGACATTGGGGAGGTCCCAGCCTTCCACTCAATTCCTATAGCTCACGTTAAATTGGGCCAAGGCACTCTGTATGAAGTTGTTCACAAAGGAAGTGTAAACTATTCTCTGGTAAGCAGGACAGCTGAAATGTGCTGACCGTGCAGTAGTGCAGTGCTGGTATACGCTGGGTGGGGCAGAAGCCAGAGTCAACACTAAGTCAAGGACAAGGCAGCATCCCCATCAATTCCAGCAGCCATGATGACTGACAGCATGCTGCCCGCACTGCCACAGGGTAAAGCCTCTGCCTGGAAAGCAAAAGGACCTGAGTTCAGATCCCCAGATCTCATGTAAAAATGCTGAGCAGAAACGGGAGGCAGCCTGTAATTCTGGCCCTGGAAGGTGGAAACCCCAGAGGCAAGTACTAAGGAGGTAGAGATGATTCCAGGATGTTACCCTTGGGCTTCCACAGGCACACACACTTAAATGTTCTCTTACACACATGCAAAAAAAAAAATTGTTCCTCAAGAAAAAGTCTTGCACTGCAGGGTATAAGCACGCCACCTGCTTCAGGGCTCAAGAACCTGAGGGTCGGATTCAGAAAGGCAATGTGAGGCCCCAACACAATGCTCCCCAAGGCACAATATCCTCCAGTGAGGAATGAATGTCCTCATTAGTCCACTTTCAGGCCCTCCTCCCTCTCTCTCACCCCCCCTTCTCAGCCAGATGGTACCCACCCAGTGCGGCGCTGCAGAAATCAGAGATCCGCAGGTCCTCCCTGTTGAGAAGAAAAGGCAGAATCATCTCCCTTCTGTCTCAGGCCGCCCTGACCCTGACTGTGAGTCAAGTACACGAAGGATGTGGGAACCTCCAAGGAAGAGCCTGGATACAGGAAGTGTCATGACCAGTGTGTGGGCTGCTGGGATTACAGAGGACTCCCAGGAGACGACCCCCGATTCCCAGGAATGGTCTGGGTCTGTTTTGCACCCTTGGGTCCCAGACTAGCCTTGCTAAATTGTTGCTGAATGATGTTGATAAATCCTTGGACTTAGCCCTTCTGAGAGAAACTGTACCTGCCACAGAGAGCAACAGCACCGAGGAAATGAGTGCACCTTACCACAAGCCGTCCACTCCCTGCACAGCCTGAGCTCTAGGTAGTTCTATAGGGGCAGTAACACAGAAGGAAAAAAGGGGAGGGGGTCCTGGTATGTCTTTATTAAGTCAAATGGTTTCCACAAGCTCGGAGCAAAATGAAGTCAAGAACAAAGTGCAGTGACTGCAGTTGGGAGTGGGGTATCGCTCAGGGTTCGTCTAGTACAAAGCCCTGGAGTGGAAGTACAGGCCACTAATCCCAGCCCTCAGAAGGTAGAGGCAGGAGGATCAGGGGTTCAAGGTCATTCTTCCTAACATAGTGAGCAGAGAGGCCCTGTATCAACAAACAACTACAAAAACAAATAAGAAGGAGTTGGACTTACAACCCCTAAGCCAGAGGCAGTGCTTGGTGTGGAGGGGTCAGAGAGGGTGTGGGATTGGAAAAAAAAAAAAAAAACAAAAACCTGTCCAAATTCCTCAGAGTGTGCTTATATCACACAGGCCAGCACTTTGGAGCGCTCTGTACCAAGTGCACAGAGAGCATTGACATGCTGGGTTCCAATCCACTCACAATCAGGGAGTGGTGACCACATTCTCTCTGGGGTGGTGAGGGAAGCTAGGCGCTGCCTCGTCCTTATCAGACCATCCTGGTGGACAAGGTCCCAGCATGGCAGAATATTGATTTATTTTATTTTATTTATTTTTTATTTATTTAATTGTGCATGTGTGTGCATGTGTATATGTATGTGTGTGTGCGCATGTGTGTAGAACCAAGGACGAGTTTGGGAACTACCATGGGCCGCCTCCACCTCCTCCTGTTTACTCTGCCCTGGGATTCACAGGCTCCGCCCTACCAGGACCAGAAATGCAGGCCATCCCGGCTTCCGCCCAGCATCTATACGTGGGATCTAGATCCGAACTCAGGACCTTCCACCTGCAAGGCAGAGGCTTAACCCCTGAGCCACCTCTCCAGCCCCAGAATATTGTTTTAAGGAAACAATTTCTGGAAAAAGGTCATGGCATTATTTGATATAAATAAGAGAAATAAGTAAAATATGGGAATTGTCAGGCCTTGGTGTTTCTGCCCAGTTTAGGCCTAAAGTCTGCTCCCTGGGGAATGTCACAGTAACACCTATGGGCAGGTGCTAGGAATTCCTCCCTAGATAATTTAAGTTTTGCCTCTGGCAGGAGGAATTCTTCTGGGAATTGAGTGTGCCTTCTACCTGTTCTTAGGGTTTTTTTAGACTGGCTTCCTGATCTCTGATCTAGAGAAAAAGCCTGCTTTTAACTTTAAATCAAATTGCAACTAGAGATTTCATGTCTACTCACACACAGTAAGTAAACTTGTTAGCCAGAAAGTATACACTGATTTTAAAGAAATTAGAGCAATTTCAAGAGTCTTAAAACATAGGTGGGTAAAATTCCTATCTATGAACTAACTCAGAAATTCTGTAAGTATGAGACTATGCTATCTGTTCACTAGAACTTTAAAAGGATGTTTGATCCCTCTCGGCTTGTAATTTACGCTATCATAGGGGAGGAATTGTTCTTTTAACAATTATATTGCTTAAGTGTTTCCTTCAGCACGTCTCTCAGCAGCGCTCCATCAACAAGACCATGCTACAGGCACTTATGGCCCTTGAACATCCGAGCCATGGCCCCCCTAGAGACGTGGTTCAAGCTTGGATTGCAGAGATTCGTGAGGCCTTGGTCTAATCTACTACCCAGATATCCTGACATGCCTTCCCGAGGAGAGGTCCTTAGAGGGCCGGTAATCAATGACAGGTAAGGCTCAACACAAGGGTGGTATCTGACCTAAGGCAGGCACTGGTCCATTATGCTGGACCCCCTCTGAGGTGGGGTCAACAAGGTCAGAGCAAAGAACTCTGGCTCCTGCTGGTTATCAAAAAGGATGGATATGTAGGAGGAATGGACCAGGCAGGCCTGTATTTTCTGTTTGGGCCACGTGCAACTTCCCAAGCTAGAACCTGCTGCCATGCCTGGTGCTGATATCAACCTACCTGACTAAGAGGACCAACCCGGACAGGACAATAGCAAAAGCTCACGCTGGGACTTATGGGATCTTGGGCACATGTACAGTTAATTGTAATGAAAAACATGTTCCTTATTGAAATCAAAAGGAGCTCAATCCTCCTCTGTGCATTTTAAAAATGCAGTCTCTATTAAAACAATGACAACTATATGGGCTCAGCCCCATGGCTATTTGGTGGAACATTATAGATTAGCTAGATTTGGAAATACTGGGAAAATGGTTCTGTTAAGTGCCTTTACCCTCAAGCAGTGGGTTAGGTTCTTGAAAAAATGTCCTTCCTGAAGGTGATTTCTGTTGGAGAACAGGTGTCTTTACCCCAGAATTTTCTGTATAAAAGCTGTCACAAAGTTTCAGTAAACAGGTCCAGATTCACTCAGCCTAGAGAGTTGTGTGTTTCTGTTCTCCATTCTGCTGAAGCCTTGCCTTACCTGGTCCAGGGGAGCCCTGGTCTCGAGGCTGTAGCTCTGGCCTGTGGCAGGGCGCTCCTATGGAATTCTCAAGTCAATGTTCCAGGCATCCTCACCTGTACCTTCAGAGAGCTAACACAGATACTGCTGTCCTCCCTCCCTCCCCCCCTCCTTCATCTTTCCTTCCCTCCCTCCTCTCCAGCATGGCCAGGTAGCCGACAATCTTTCTGCCTGGTGGTCACTTCTTAGTCGTTGCTGCCTTTCAACCCTAATTCCAGGGGAGAACTGCAATGCAGCCCTGCTGTCACAGTCCTTCTGACTGTGATCTGAAGTTAGTGCTCCTAAAGTATTGTGTACTAAGCCTGCAATTAGCAAAAAGCAAGAATATTAAACACGGGATATGGGACACTGTGTGCTTTGGAAGGCATGGAGTGAGTTATGGGGAGATGGATGTTGGTGGGAGAAGAGTCGAGATCAATGGAGACAGGGAGCACAGGGTTTGAAGTCCTCCAGGCAGGGAGCTAAAATGATCACGTCTCTTAGAACCTAGGATCCCTCCCAGGGGGCTGTGATACTCAACACTGGAATTGTGAGGGATGCTTAAGCCAGTATCGGCAAAGGGTTGCTATGACAAACCACTGAAGGCAATGACAATCACATGATCGTGTTGAGACCTCTGTTTACAACACCAGTAATGATCAAGTGGGGATGGGGGCACAAGCTAGAGTGCCAGCACCTGGGAGGCTGAGGTAGGTGAATCACCTTGACTTCTATACTCAACTTGGGCTATAGTGTGAGGCTCTGTCTCAAAATCTCCAACTGAGTAATGACAACAACAGAAAATGGCAAATTGGCAATTTGGGGCATGGTAGTTGTTGGGCTACTTACTACACCATGTAGTAACCCTTCCCTCCTGGACAAAACAGCACCATGCCCCAGGCACATATGTAAGTGCTGTCTCTCCACCTGAGATGGCGCCCCCAGGCTTCTCTCTTCTCTCCTCCGGGCAGGCTCCGGCTCCCCCATGAGTCCTTCAGAAACTGGACTCTTCTCTTACAGTCTGTTCCCTAGCCCATGCCTCTAATGCTTCCCTGGTTGTACTGTACATAAGCTGAGAGAAAACAACACCCCCCCTGTCATTCCAACCATTTATATCAGGACAGCCACTCTGCTCTTGCAATAAATCTCTTGCGTGCATGCGGCCTGTGGTCTTTGCTCATATTGGACATCAGAGGGGGTCTCTGAACAAGCCTCCTTCATTGGTGCCCTGTGTGATGAACGGTTCTCCGGATTGTATCCGGTAACCTGTCCCTGTTCAGCGGAGTTCTAGACCCAGACCAGCGTTCCCTTCCACTTCCCCGTTGCTCCGTCTCGATACCCATCACCGACCTCCAATTGGTAAGTCCCCCTAATGGGCCCTGAAAACACCTCTCTGAGCCTTGGGAAACGATCCTGATCTCCTGGCACTTTGAGTCTCCTTGAGGCGGGGAGATCCCCTCGCTGCAGTCTTTTTTTTTTTTTTTTTAATACATTTTTTATTATTTCCGCTCATACAAACTTAATAGGTAGACCAGTTCCCTCCCTCCCTCCTCCTCCCCCCTGAACCCCCTGCTCTCCCTCCCTCCCTCCCCATCCCCCACTGCAGTCTTTAATAGACCATAGTGACCTCCTTAGGGTGCTGTCTAGTGCAGTGGCCTGTGGGCCTCCAGTCGACTCTGGGACCCACTCACCTCTGCCTGGGACCCTACTCTACGGATCTTAATCTCTACTCCACTCTCTCTTGCTACGAAATTCCTGGTGCCAGGTGTTAAGGTCCTCTACTTTTGTTGCCCGACTGTTCAATTCTCACTGGTGACGACTAGGATTATTGAATCTAGTCCTCGACTGGTTTTGATAGCAGCTGAGGGACGCCTCTTCCATCTATTCAAGGCAGATCATGGGTACAAGTCTCTCAATCCCAACTGATAGCCTACTCGGTTGCCTACTAGACAATCTGAAGGCCCTACGATTAATACCTGGCCTCAATATTAAGAAACTGATTCAATATTATAGTCAAGATTGGTCCCAATATTCCTTAGAAAAACAAACTAAGTGGTCTACTAATGGATCTTTAGATTCGAATGTTATTTGAGATCTATATAACTTCTGTGAACATATGGGCAAATGGAAAGAGATTCCCTTTATGCAAACATTCTCTTATCTATGGTTCAAACTTGATCGATGCTTTTCTTGTAATCTTAAACCTGTATTTCTCGCCATCCAGCCATCTTCATCTCCACCCCTCCCCTCCTCCACTTTGTGCTTCGATCCAGTTGATAAGCCCCCCTTCATTGGTGCAGAGGCCCCCATCCACATCCTCTCCCGCCAGCCTTGGAAAGCTCGCCCATGCCTTTCACTGCTCAGTTTCTCTCTCTCTGCCCAGCCCTCCCAACACACACTCCTGTGCTCTGATAACTGCTCCTCTGTGGGAGATGGCAGGGGTGAAGGGAGTAATCTGTGTTCACATTGCTTTTTACTCCCTGATCTTTCTCACATCGAAAAGCGCTTGAGTTCCTTTAAGATTTATCTGTCCTGTCTGAGAAGTCTCCTGGCTAATGGAGACCTTACAGGATATTACCACCTATTTAAGCTAGACTGGCCAGTGAGTCTTTTAACCTCTCTCTTATTTAATTCCCCCAATAATACCTCTATTCTAGTTTCTAAAGCAACCAAGGAAAAGAAAACCTCTGCCCTCCCTGTACTGGCCAGAATAAGAACTGTCTGTTGTTCTTTGTGTTTTGTCTGTGATGATCTCATTTTAAGGGTTACTTTAAAGTGTTTTGGCTTGCTTGGTTACCTGGATTTCACATGTGTGTTTTGTGTTTCAAAATAACTAAATTGTGGCCACTTCAATTTTTTTCTTCTTACTGTGTGCTTATATTCTTATTTTGGCTTTTGACTGTGTTTATTATTTGGCATGCTCAATTAGAATACATGTACAGTTTTAAAATGAACCATTTTGATAACATTAAAAGGCCTAAGTATGTACTGACTTAAATACTCTATCTTGTTTGATCTTGATTTTGATGAAACTTCATAAAAGACGATACTGTTTTTTTTTTAAACAAAGATCTAATAACATCACTTCTGTAATTTCTTTAAAGAATTTTTTCCCCCATGTGTTCCCAGAATAACAAAGCCACTATAAACTTACTCATTCCTCTAACTTCTTTTATGGAATATTATACCAACATATCTAGGGGCCAGAAAGAAGTTACTAATTTCTGAAAAATTCATTGGAATTTCTTCATTCTCCTGGTCATCTATGAGCTCCTGTTCTTGGAGACAAATCTGCCTTCTAATTCCATGTTCCCATGTATACTCCTGTGTTCTATTACAACCTTACTAGCTTAATTCAGATATAATGATTCATAAATATTTCTGTTGCCGTGTGCCTAATTATAAATGCCATTTATATATTATGCTTATCGAGTTCTAAGAACATGTGCTGCTTATTCATTCCATATTTAATAGTGTCTTGATATCTACTTAGAAGTTCATATTAACTTGTTTTTCAAAATTGCTAAATCAGACTCAATTCTTAATTTCTTTAAAAGATAAGGTTTACTGTTACTGTCTCTAAAGGGATCCCTTTTTGAGGGATATCTAACATGAAAACCTCAGGGAATCATCAAATAAAAGAAAGAAAATATGGGGCTGGAGAGGTGGGTCAGGGGTTAAGCCTCTGCATTGTAGGTGGAAGGTCCTGAGTTCGGATCCTAGACCCCACGTATAGATGCCGAGTGGAAGCGGGGGCGGCCTGCGTTTCTGGTCCTGGTAGGGCGGAGCCTGTGAATCCCAGGGCAGAGTAAACGAGGAGGAGGTGGAGGCGGTCCATGGTGGTTCCCGAATTTGTCCCTGGTTCTACACACACACACACACACCACATACATACACACACACATGCATACATGTACAATTGAATAAATAATAAATAATAAAAAAAGAAAATATGAAGGAAATATGTATGTTTCTTACAAAACTGGACTATGTACAGGAGATTTGGGATAATGTTTATGGAATAAGAAATGTATGGGAGATTTATGAGTTGGCTACTTAAAATATGTTAAAGTATGTTACAAAGGTTTATGGGATGTTAAATTTATGAGAAGATTAAAATTGATATGATGGATAAAGGACATGTTATGTATTATGTTTCTTCCATGTTATAGAAAAAAAGATACACAGAAGAAAAGAAGAAAACATACCTGTTAGGAATTGAGCTTCATGTATTCAAGTGTTTTTCAATGGTCTCTGTCTTGATTAAACTGAGATTTGGTTACTCATAAAATCCTAATTCCTAAAGGGTCTAATTGCTTAAGATCTTATAGAATTTAACTGTAGTACTAGGGTCATATATTTTACAAACAAAAATTTGGTGATGAGCCCGGATAAGAACTACAAAATCTTTGATTTCAAGGTAAAAGAGACTCTACTTAAGCCTATCTCTGCTCACCTTTCCAAAAAGGCTTCTCAGGCAGGGGAAGGAACATTTAAACTCTGTGTGAATATGTAAATGAACTAAACAGGATCAATGTATTCCTGACCCAGCATTAGTCTGACTTCAAGAGATTCTAAGTGCATTTGGGTCAACTCAGATTCATGTTTCCTTTTCCTTACAAGATTTTGGCCCAAGTTACTTTAGGAGTTTCTTTGAGGGTCCAGATAACTTCATTTTTCAAACAGAAAAGAAGGAATGAGAAAGAACCAGGAAACAAAGAAATCAAAACTTGACATTTGCCTAAGGGATAAATAGGCACACCCAAGCAGACCAACCCAGGATCCCTTTTGACAGGGGAGAAGAGGAAAAAGATGCTTTAAATGCTATTAGACACCTTGAAAGAAACTGTCCTGAGTGCAAAAAGCCTCCACATGGCTTATGTCCTGACTTGGAGGAAGGATTGCCCCTGAATCCCAGGGCTCAAGGGTCAAGCCCCTCTGCTGGGGACTAATGAAGTGACCTGAGGCTCTTAGCTTCCCTCCGATGGGAAACAGAGTTTGCTACTGATATCCAATGAAAGAAAGCTCAAAAAATGCCAGACTGATAATACCATCTCATGAGAATCTTGGGTTTAACATGCAAATGGGAGTCATTTTGTTCCTCTATTAATAAACAAGAAAGCACAAATATTTGGTGCTCAACTTCCTTCCTAGACCTCTGTCAACCTTTAACTAGAACTGTTAAGATCAGGAGAATGAACAGATTTAACAAAGTAACTATTGAAGTTCCTTATACCCTCAATGACAATGTAACCGTCTCTGTTCCAAGAACTCAGATTGTTCCACCCAAAGATGCAGAAACAGTCCACATATTGAACAGACCTTAGGATGTGACCTTACATATGTGCAGCTACCAAAGAAAAAGATCTCCTCCAGTATGTAAATTGCCTGCTGCTCTTTGCTTTCACACCAGACAAAGGCAATAACTATTCCAGACAAAATAACAGGTTTTCTTTACTAACTTTACCCACAGTAAGATTGCTAAGCCCCTTTGGTTTTCTTGTCTGCCTCCCCAGTCACAATGGTTTAATCCTTATGTTTAGATCTTGTAGGCTTAACTTATCTGCTTTGTCTCTTCCAGATTAATACCCATAAAGTTTTAAATATGGGGATCTCTGGACCATCCCAGCATCTCATGGATGAGGATCATTGTACTGCTCATACTTCCTTTGCCCCAATTCAGCAGGAAGGAGCCTGAACGGACATCCGCCTCTCATTCCTTGAGCAGTCTGGGTCCTCAGAAGATTAATGGGTAAAGTAGGCAGGTCTAGAGCAGCCCATGCTGGGACTGTCTCTGAGGGTCTTGGAAAGTCCCCCCCCCCACTGCTGGGATTACCTTGAAGGAACACAGCTTTGTGCTAACTTCCCCAACCCTTTGTTTAGGAAAAGAAGCCAAGATATTGGCCTCCTGACCTACACTTTGTCCATGGGGCTTTTCCTCATCATGCGCTGTAACTTCTCAAGCCCTTAACTTTTACATCCCAGGGATACTGGACACGACCGTCCTCCTCAGCAGGAAGTAGTTCTGACATTACGTTGTCCCTCTTCCCAATCACCTCTGGTCTAAATAACAAAAAGGGAGGAATGCTGGGCTACTGCATCATGCTGTGACCCTTCCCCAGGCTTCTCTCGCCTCGTGTATGTGCTCCTCCTGGCAGGCGCCGGCTCCCCCGTGCATTCTTCAGATAACTGGACCTCTTCTCTTACAGGGTAAAAAGCCGAGTGTCCGTTCCCTCGCTCACGCCCCTAATATCTTCTGGTCGTACTGTATATAAGCTGAGCGAAAACAACACCCCCCCCCCCCCCGCTGCTCCATCCACTTGTGTTGGGACACCTACCCTGCTCCTGCAGTGAATCTCTTGCGTGCACGCGGCTGTGGTCTTTGCTCGTGCTGGACATGAGGCGGGTGTCTCTGAACAAGCCCCCTTTAGCACTGGCAGCAAACACCGCCCGGTGCTTGCCACCATGCCAGGGGATGGTTTGGTCTACCACATGGCTGCACCCTAAAGCGTGCCTAGATCAGGAATGCATTCGCTCATGAACTTGTCGAACATGACACCGAGGCACGGAATGCCCGGCCGCGGAGCGGTGGGCACCACAGCGGGAACCGGAGCCTTCTCCGGCCCCGGGCTGCGGGGTCGTCAGCGCCGAGCCCTCCCACAACCTGTGGCCCGGGGCTGCGGCGCCCTCACTTTCCGGACGGGGACCCCAGCGCACTCACTCGGCCTCGCGCAGGCGACGCAACACCGCTCCGCTGTCGATCTCCGGCTCCTCGGGGCCGCGGGCGCGCCCCTGACTCCGCCGCCGCCGCCTGCGGCGCGCGCCCTTCCCCCGCGGGGCCACCGCCCGCCAGGGCTCCAGCGCCTCGGCCGCCGCCATGCCGTGACGACACCGCGCCCCTGCGTCATCATCGCGCGCCGGGCCGGGGGCGGGAGGCGGCGCGTGACCGCGGGCCGGAGTTGAGCGCAGGCACGGAGCGGGACGGACGTTCCGGTTTCGACCTGCCTGGGCCGTCCGCGGGACCCCCTCCCCGGGTGAGGCGGAGCAGACGCTGCGCCGGCCCGCCGGGGTGCGCGGGGTCCCCTCGGCCGCTGCTCTCCACCCAAAGAGTCGTTAACCAGTGACTGGGTTCCATCACATGCAGGGTGGGCGAGCATCCCAGACCCAGCCTCCGAGGGTCTGACGCGGGGGACCGCGCGAGAGGACGACCTGTCGGGTGACCGGCTGCGAGGCACGCGGAGAGATTAAACCTTGTCTTCTGATTTCTCCTAGTGTTCCCGCGGCGGCAGGTGGCTGGGAGGAGACCCCCGGCTTCGGAAGGCCGATTGTAATGCTGTGAACTCTCTCTAGAGAATTCCCCTGCAGGAGTTAATTAAGGTAGTTTTTGAACGTGTAGAAGAGAGATGTAGATTAGAGCGAGGGAGGCCGGGTTGCTTCTGATTTGAAATTCCCTGACTGACTGAGCTGTCTTCCTCCATGGGTTTGGAATGTGTTTTTTGGGGGGGTGGGGCATTTGAAATGAAAACCTCCTTGGAAAAGTTCTCTCTCTCTCTCCACCCCCCTTTTGCATTTTGCAAACTGGGCTCTGAAAGTCTGCATATTCGGGTTGCTTTCAGGCAGCCAAGGTGCTAGTTCCTCATCTAAGCTTGTTATTACTGTGAGGTGATAGCTGCCCTTCACCCTCCCCCCCTTTTGCACACTTATTCCCTCTTCTGCCAGGCTCATGGTGCGTTTGCTGTTGAGATGAAGAGACACCCTCTGAGGTTTCTGCTACCCTCCCTCTTTGTGAAAACAGCTCTCATTAAGGCAAGCTCTTCTGAAGTCTACCATTCACTTGAGTTTGTGGGTCATGTGATGTCTCGTGGGTTTCTGAAAGAATGGCTCTTCTGTATTTACTTCAGAGCTGGGATACTGGTGTTGGAACTGGATGCTTTAGACCCTCGGAAGAAACCTTCCAGATGGCTTTGAACTGGACAAGTTAGACTTCTCATCAGAAGCAGCCTCCGCCCACTTAGCATGCATCTTTCCCACGGAGGATCTGTGCACACAGCCATGCAGATGCCTCGGAAACCAGACTACTGCACTTGATTTGTTCAGTGGATCGAATGATCTGACCTTAGTGTATCCTGTCTGGAGGATTCTGAAAAGTGCAGAGATACTTCCAGAACTGAGTTGGGACAGGGATGTAGAAATCCCATGCTGAATGAAAAACGGTGACAAAAGCCACCTGAGGGGACCACACCTGGGTTCACTGGATTGGGGGAACAAAGAAGTGTTTCTGGGAGGACGCCCCAGGATGCAGCCTTTTGGAGTATAAATGGCATCCTCCACACCCCCAGAGACAAAGTGGTAAGTGTCAAGTTCTGCCTGGAGCTGCTTCATTTCCTCCGGTGAAACGAAGATCTTCAGTCAGATTGTCTTTGTTTTATTCATTATTTTTTTCCATTTTCATGTGCATGTGTATGTATGTGATTTTTTGCAGTTGTGTGTGTGTGCATGTGAGTGCACTGGTGTGTAAATGCCAGCATTTACAGTAAAATGGAGTCTCTGAAAGGGAGTGACAGAAATTGGCACCAGGCAGGGACTTTAGGGATCTCAGGCAGCCCAGCGTGAGACTGTACTGAGACAAGTTTATTCTCAGTAGACATGCTTGTAAATGATTCACATAGGGAATCATCCAGAATCAGTGACTATAAAGATTATAACAAGGTACAGCAAAATCTCACGGGAGCAAGAGACACATAAGTGAATTAACAGGAAGGTGTGTAAGGAAATACATAAAGACATCAGCCATCCTAAACAGTCAACAGCTGTAACGAAAGATGCAAAGAAGTTCATAAAGACATGTGATTTACTACATCCTCAGATGGTCAGTGATTGTCTACAGTAACAGTATCTAAAAAGACACATTTTCTTCTACAATGCTGGGAACCTAAGTATATGCTGGATCTTAAATATAATTTTAGGGAAAAAACATGTTGAGCTGTGTGGTATCAATCTTCTCATTTGGAGATTAGATCACAGGACAAATAACAGACACCGGAAAGTGCAAAGAACAGGAGATAAGTCTCCACTGCTGTCTGTTTCACACCAACTTGATCTGTATTCAGGAGTCCTGGGCAGGCCAGCTATGGCCCCTGCACTGGTGTTTGGAGGAGGCCTAAAGGTGATCTCAGGGATCATCTTCACTTGTTCTTCCACCTTCTTTTGAGGTTGGGTCTCTAAGCCCAGAACTTAATAAGGGCTGGTAAGAGAGCCCAGTAGCAGAGCGCTTGCCTAGTGTACATCGGGCCTTGGGTCCAGTCTCTAGTGCAGCAGCTAGAAACCCTTCAAGTGCTGCAAGCCCCATGCAGCATTTGGATGCTCTCCACTGAGGGCACAGGCAGCTTCAGCCAGCGACCTGGGCCACTGGTTGTGGGGAGACCAGAGTGGTTGCCCTTGAGGTTCCTGCAGTCCTGGCTCCCAAAGGCTGTTGCACAATGAATGCATGTCAGCCCGAAACTGCCCCACCCCACGTGGATTCCTTTCTCATAATTTGGTTCCTTGAAGGGAAGGAAAAAGGCGTGGCTTACCTAGACTCAGTCAGATTCAGTGGCTGAGTACCTATGGGATCAGAAAGAGGGAGCCATTGAGACTGACTCCTGAGGGGACCATGGAGCAGGGGGATGTTCAGAATGTGGAAGGGGAGGACTGGCCCGGCCACAGTGGGTGTGGAAGCGTTCACGAGGAGGTGTCTTTCTGCACTGGGCCTGCAGTTTGTTACACATTGGACTGGGGAGCTTGAGACAATGGATGGTGCTAGAGAGAGCAATGCCTGACATGACAATATGAGGTGTGAGGTCCCAGGGAGGGCACAGAGCTCTGCGGGAAGAACTCAGGTGACAGGGTGGCATCTCCGTGGGTTGCTTCAGCCTGGCCTGTGCTTGGTGAGATGGAGGAACTGAGGCCTAGCCTTTGCCGAGTTCACCTTATGCTTTGAAGCCTTTGTCAGAGGAGCTGCATGTGTCCGCTGTCGTGGGGTCTTCAGGAAGCCAGGGAGACTGTATGTGTGATCCCAGGACTCAGGAGGCAGAGGCCGAGGATAATGAGTTCAAGGTCAGCCTCAGCTACATAGCAAGAGGAGGAGAGGAAATCCCAGAAGGTTGTGGAAACTCAAGAAGCAATGTGGTTGAGCAACCCTTAGAACCTGGTAAGGTTTGGAGGCTCAGACAAGGGTCCATCCCCCTCCCCCCACCTTTCCCATTATAGATGTGTCGTCTACACCCCAGCCTGTGTGTTCCCAGCAAAAGGGCTGCTTTGGACCGTCGCTGTTACGGTGCCGGCACCCCGACTCTGCTTGTTCATCATCTTGAAAGGGGCGAGATGTCACAGGCCATGTGCCTCGCTGCCTGTCATGGCTGTCAGGCAGCGGGCGCGGGGCTTCCTCCCGCCACCACCACCTCCTTGGGCGGATGGGCTGGGGCTGGATAGGGGCGTATTTTTAGTTCTGCCCTGTGGAGTGCTCTTATCTGTTGGTGGCTGCTGCGCTCTGGCTCCTCGGGGTGCCGTTGTCACTGTCCTGGAGACCCATGGCTCCATTCTGCTCTCTGGCCAGGTGGAATTACTTCTTTCTGTACGACGCTTCCAAAGTGAAGGAGGAAGGAGACCCCACCAGAGCTGGGATTTGTTATTTCTACCCCTCACAGGTGAGTGGCACCCGGCCTTCCTGCTCAGCCAGCTGTGTGTGTGTGTGTGTGTGTGTGTGTGTGTGTGTGTGTGTGTGTGTGTCCCCTATCCTTTGTAGTGTAGAGGTGAAATCTGAGGCTACACACACACTATCGCTGAGCTAGTCTCAGCCCTCTTTTTACTTTTTTTTTTCAAATTTGATTCATGTTCTTAATAAGTTCCGCAGACACCTCCCATTTCAGCTCCAAGCAGCTGGTGTATCTACAGTACCTCTGGGACAGACTGTTGACTTGATCTTAACTTCCCTGTCCACTCAGTCTTTCCCTCTCTGCAGACTATCATCAGGAGGTTTGGGTCTGTTTTCTCTGCCCTTGGCTGTTTGATTTTTATATTTTGCCTCTTATTTATTTATGAGTGAGGCTGGAAAATGCATATTGTGGAAGAGGTGAGAGGACAATATTCACAAAGCGGTTTTTTCCTTCCAGTGTGTGGCTTATAGGTTGTGAACTCAGGTCTCCAGATTGCCCCCAAGTGCCTTTTCCCACTAAGCCATCCTGCCAGTCTTTCCTGTCACATTTTTGATCAGCTAAATTAAAAAAAATAATAATAGGGACAGAAGCAGAAAGAGCAGACATGCTTGTGGTAGAGGATATCAGATCTTTCCTTCTACCATGTGGGTTTCCATGGATCACATGCCGATTGCCACGTATGGGAGCATGCCTTACCTGCTCAGCTGTCTCTCAGGACCTTGACCAGCTAATTTGTAAAATAGCTTGTATGCCAATCCTAGTGTGAACAGCTGTCAGCGTGCCACCAGTGTATATGTCAGAACCTCCCTCTTATTTTTTTCTCCCTGTGAATAGTTTGCAGTAAATTCTGAGCATTGTATAATGTCACATGAAGTAACATTTCTAACTGAAGAGTATATTACATCATCACCACTCCTAACAGAAGTTACGGTGATGAGCAACAGACATTCCTTATAGCATGAAATAACCACTGTTCCAGTTGTTGTCCTGTGATCTTAGGTGTTCCTCTGTTGGCTCTTTCCCTCCCTCCTTCCCTTTAGGATCCTTACAATGCCTTCAAAGTATGTTCAGTTATTTTGTATTTAAGTGTTAGAGGGTACCCTCACACCATTTTTTATTTTTTTATTTTATTTATTTATTTATTTATTCAATTGTGTGTGCGTATATGTTTGTGTGTGTGTGTGTAGAACCACGGGCAAATTCGGGAACCACCATGAACTGCCTCCACCTCCTCCTTGTTTACTCTGCCCCGGGATTCACAGGCTCCGCCCTACCAGGACCAGAAATGCAGCCCCCCCTCCTCACGGCATCTATGTCTAGGATCTGAACTCAGGACCTTCTGCCTGCAAGGCAAGGCTTAACCCCTGAGCCACCTCTCCAGCCCCCCTCACCCCATTTTTTTAAAGTCCTAGTTTATACTGTTTATTTTTATTTGATTTTAGAGAGCGAGAAAGAGAAATGCATACATATACCATGTGGGCTTCCAGGGATTGAACGTGGGTCTCCAAGCTTGCAGGCAGGCTTGTCGCCCCCGTCCCCCTTTTTAAATAACAGTCCTCACAAATCTACCTGCCCTTCATTCTCCTCCTTCCAGTTGGTTAGTGAGGTTCTAGATCACCTGTGCAGGAAAGTGGTACGTTGCCCATCCTCCAGCCTGGGCTGGTCACTTCCTGGTGATGTCCTGCAGTGTCTCTGTCTACTTACTGTCCTTCATGTGCCTCAAAAACTTTAGACCCTTGTTAAGTTCATGGTTGTTTGGTCGAACCGTCTCTCTAGGTCTGGACAGGTTGTCTCTGCAGGTGGTGGGCAGGTTTCCTTGCCTCCCTGCAGTGTGACGGTGCTGTGGGTCAGTGAGGGTGATCGTGGCTTGGGAAGTTTGGTGAGCCTGCCTGTGCCGCACCTTGGCTTGGATAGCTGTGGGTGGAGTGACACCTGTGGCGCTCTGAATATCCAGGGTCTGCCCTGCATGCACCTTCCTTTTGTTTTGTTTTATTTTTTGAGGGGTGGTTGAGACAGAGTCTCATCTCATAGCCCAGGCTGGTCTTGAACTCTTGACAGCCTGTCTTGCTTACCAAGTACTGGGGTTACCTCCTGCCTCGGCCTACCAAGTACTACAGCTACCTCCTGCCTCGGCTTACCAAGTACTAGGGTTACATGCTCTTCACCAAGCTCTGCTCTCTCCTCCTCCTCTCTCACATAAATTGGTAAAATAATGTATATGTATATACTATATGTATAAAATACAGCCTGGGTGTTGCCTCAGTGAGTGAAAGGAGACCTCACCCTGAACGTCCCAAATCCAGAGCCCCGTGAGGCAGCTCACATCTCTGTCCCCAGTGGGGAGCCACAGATGGGAATCTGAGCACTCACTGCCCAGCCAGTCTAGCCGAATTGCTGAGAGTCAATGAGACCCTGTCTCAAGGTGGAAAGTGATTGAGGAAGACAATGATGTCGGCCTCCGACCTCTGCATGCACACATGTAAGGTACACATGTGAGCCCCTTTCCATTATATGTTAAAAATTTTTAAAAATTTATTATGTGTGTGTCAGAGGGCATTATGTGTCCCTGTGGAGGGACATTCTGGGAATCATTCTGGATTGCTTCTACCTCCTTTTTGCTGCCCTGTGGGATTTCCCAGGCTCTGCCCACCAGGGCTGGGAGTGCAAGCCACCACAGTTTCTGCCTGGTGTTTTTACAGGGGACCTGAGATCTGAACTCAGGACCTTATGCTTGTGAGGCAGACTCAACCCGAGCCATCTCTCCACCCCCCATTTTACACACACACACAGCCACACACCCCATTATTCTTAACCCTGTGAAGCAGGCAGCAGACTGGCTTTGGCCTAAGCTTTAGTTTGTGCTGCGGAACAACTTGTGTCTGCAACCCCCACCCCACCCCTCAGACTCTGCTGGACCAACAAGAGCTGCTCTGTGGCCAGATCGCTGGTGTCGTCCGCTGTGTTTCAGACATCTCGGGCTCCCCCCCTTCTCTCATCCGTCTGCGGAAGCTCAAGTTTGCCATCAAGGTGGAGGGGGATCACTTATGGGTGAGTGTGACGTCAGTGCTAAGGCTTTCATGACCTGAACCCAGAGCCTGTGCTGGGCTGAGTGATGTGCACATCTGGAGTAACTCTACAGGCCTTCTCCCTCCGCTGGCCTCCTCCCTCCGCGGGTGCAGGTGCTCCTTTCTCCGCCACCACTCCTCCCTCTGCAGGCCTCCTCCCTCCGCGGGCGCTCCTCCCTCCGAGAGTGCAGGTGCTCCTCCCTCCGTGGGCAGTCCTCCCTCTGCAGGCGCTCCTCTGTCTGTCTGTCTGTGTCTCTCTTTCTGTCACCACGTGCTCACACCCCAGCGCTATCTGGGCACTGGCCTTATGTGAGGGAGGAGCGCAGCTGGCCACGCCCAGCTCCCCCCAGAATATGTCTGTTGTGTCTTGCGCTCCACCAGCTGGATGTTTCCTTCTTTTCAAAGATTAGGCCATTTGCTCTGTATTGCATGTTGAAATCTTTTCTTAAATACCTCCTTAAAAATAAAGGCGCATTCCCCTACTGGTGGAACCCACAGGATCTGAGTGACTACGTCTCTCTCTCTAGGTTGAAGTAGGAACGGGGGAGGTTTGCTCACCTCGTGGGCACATGCAACAGGTCACTATAAAAATTTCCTGACAAACAGAAGAGTTCTTTTGTTAAAACTACTTCTTTTAAATTGACGTATGGGAGAGAATGGGGCTCCATGTGTGGATGTGCGCCGGTGCAGTTGGCACACTGTGTGGTCTTTGTCTCCTGAGGCTCTTAGAGGACAGGTCTCCTGTGCTGCCTCGTGGTTAGCTTGAGCCTCTAATGCTGAGCATGTTCCTTCTGACCTCTCCTTTCAGGGCTGGTGTTGCCAAGCAATGCTGAAGTTGCTTGAGATAAGGAGGCCTGTCCCTTACTTAGGTTTATGGGCTCCTTCCTACCTTACACGACTCATGTGTTCTAAACCAGCCTGATATCCCTAGAGTGGAAACTCCTTGGTCCTAGCGCAGAATCATAATAGGGTCGTGATTTCAGTTTACCAGAACTTGGGGAGGTGGGGGGATTTTTGTGTCTGTAGATTGGGAGACTGGCCTGCCTTTCTTTTCTGTGCCCTTATCTGGTTTTCACACCAGTGTACTGTGGGTGTCTCAGAATGAAATTGGCAGCCCCCGCCTCTTCTGTGTGCTGGAACAGCTCCAGCAATACCAAGCGGGAGCCACTGTGGGGTCAGCCTCGAGCAGGAGCTTTGGTGGGGTTAGCGCGAGCAGGAGTGGAGCTTTGGTGGAGTTAGCCTCAAGCAAGAGCCCAGGTGGGGTTAGCCTCAAGCAGGAGCCCAGGTGGGGTTAGCCTCAAGCAGGATCCCCAGTGGAGTTAGCCCCGAACAGGAGTCCAGTGGGGTTAGTCTTGGGCAGGAACCCTGACAGGGTTAGCCTCAAACGGGAGCCAGAGCTGAGGCGGAGTGACCTCCATCAGCAGGCCTGGCTGGGTTAGCCCTAAAGCAGGAGCTGCTGGGGGTTAGCCTCCGTCTGGAGTCTTGGTACAGTTAGCCTTAAACAGCAACACTGGCAGGGTTAGCCTCCAGCAGGAGTCTTGGCAGACTAAGCTTCAAGCAGTTCGGGTAGAGCTAGAGCCCCCACAGACTGTAATATGAAAGCCCCGTCTGAAGCTAAAGGCCGATGGAAGGACGCCGCCTTGCCTTGCATCCGGCTCCATGCGCTTCTGAGGTGGGATGGGGGGCATCACCCTGCACACAGGATCCTTTCCACCTTCGGGGGCAACGGGAGCACCGAGGTGCTTGGGACTCAGGGTTTTCTACCACGCAGGCCAGGAGCTGACTCCAGCCGCTACTCCTGCTGCCACAGACGCTCCAGCCCACTCTGTCCTGCCCACCGTTGAGCACCTACTGTGTGCAGAGCAGACCTCACGAGCAGAAGTCTGGGGCTATGTGAAAACTGGCAGGTACAGGAGCGCAGGGGCTGTGTGCCAAGACCACGCATGTCCGGCAAGCATGTTAGAGAGGCAGGATTGGGGTGTCGGGGACCTGATGGAGAGCAGGGGTGACTACAGTCTCCCTAAGTCATCACGCTGGGCCAAACACCATAAGGAGGTGTGGCCCGTGTGGGGTGAGATGTTGGGTTCAAATTCATGGGCTCCTGATGGTCAGGGGCAAGCCTTCAGTAGTGGCTCCCTAGTGAGCGTGGTGTGCGTGCTGATCGCTGGACTGACCCCAGGGGACAGTCACACGACCCCCTCATGGCGACAGCAAGCAGTGCCTTGGAAACTGGATGAAGATGGCTGGAGGGACAGCTGTCCATCAGCGCTAGCCGCAAGGACATGGCTGCGGGCCCCTCCTGGGACCACCCGGCCCCTGGTGGGAGGGGCTCCACCTTAATCCTCCAGTCAAATAGAGGCCAGCACAGAAACCTGGCTGTGAAGCCCTTACCTGTGGGCTCTGTCAGCACAGAGCCACGCCCCTGGGCCAGGGTCCACTGAGGCAGGACCACCTTCCTCCCTGTGCATGCTCCCTTCCTTCCCTCCTCTTCCTCCTCCTCCCCTCTCCTGTTTCTGGGCTTCGCCTCCCTTACCCACCACTTTTCTTTCCAGTATTCACAGGACAGCACTTGTTTTTTCTGTCAACAACATTGTTCAAAATATTTTATAAGAAAGTTAAATCTATAAGCTAAAAAACATTCAACAATTTTTCCAAACAACCTTAAAAGAATTCATTTTGTGAGTAATTAACACTAACTATCTAGAATACCATTCTGAAGTCTTTTTCCTAACAAGATGCCCAGAACACAGCGCACCAGTTGGACTTTCCCATGCGGGAGCACATGGGAGCATCGTCCAAACTCGGGGCCCGCACGCCACGACAGTCCACGTGCAAACTACACCAGCCCCCCAAATGCCAGTCTGCACAAACTTAAGATGCGATTCCTGCCTGGGTGCAGTGGGTGAGACTGTACAGAAGGTGCTAGAAAGAAATATGCCCCGTGTGCCATGCAGCAAGTCAGCCGTGCGTCAGCCAGAGCAGAGCGGTGACTGGGGACGGTTCTCGTCTTGGAATGCAGGGCGCTGCTGGAGAGGTTTGCAAACACCTGGAGCTTCACAGTAGTTTTCAGTGCCTCCAGGCCCAGGAGGCAGCGTGTCGTCCATCTGTGGGGGACTCAGGAGCATGCAAACCCCAGTCCAGACCTGGGACCCACCCAGCACTGTCCCCCTGGGCAGGTCAGCCCTCGGGCTTCTCACCTCCCTGTCCAGCAGCTTGCATGGTCAACCACACACACACCAGTGCCCAGGCTTCGATCCGACCCTCCATGGTCACAACTGTTACTTTGGGTTGGTTCTTGGCCTGGCCCTTGGGAGACTGTTCTGTACATTGCCAGATGCTGCCTGTTGTCTGGGGCACAACTGGCTTTCCCTACGAGCCTGGCGCTCCCGCTGCTCCTGCAGGCGCTGCCGGCCCCTAACTAGTGCCTCCAAGTACCACTGCTCCTCTTGCTGTCGCTGCTGCTTCCTCTCCAGCCGCTGCCTGCGGATGTCCAGCCTCCAGCACTCGTAGTTCAGCTGCTGCGCCTCCTCCTGCAGCCTGCGGTTCTCCTCCTGGATGCTCTTGCAGAAGTCCTTGTGGGCCTGGCGGGCCTTGGCCTCCAGAGCCTTGGCCTTGGTCCTCAGCTCCTTGGTGATGGCCTCTCCAGACTGCAGTAGGTCCAGTTCTTCCACCTGCTTCTCCAGGGCGGTCCTCTGCCACAGGAAGTGGAGATGCACCTCCTGGTCCTGGTGGGTGCTGCCCAGCCTCAGGTTCTGCAGCTCCTTCTTCAGGGCCCGCAGCTCCTGCTCCTGGTCCTCCTTCACCTGTGCGATGGTGTCCAGCGCGTCCAGCTGCCTCCTGAGGTTGGCCTGCTCCTTCTGGCTTCTTCTTAGCTGCTGCTGCAGCTCGGCCCCCCGAGCTGAGAAGGTGGCCGTCAGCTCCTGCCTCCTGTCCTTCAGCAGCTGGCACTGGCTGCGGTGCTCCTTCCACTGCGCCTCGTGCCTGAGCTGCTGCTGCTGGCCCTTCTCCCGCAGGAACCCCAGGAAGGGCTCGTTCTCCGCCTCCTCCAAAGCCTTCTCCTCCTGCAGCGCGCGGGCGTCCCGCACCAGCGCCTCCCGCCGGCCTCTGCTGGCCTCCATCTTTGCCTCTACCACAGTCATGGCCTCTGTGGTCTTCCTCTTCACCTTCCTCTCTCGCCGTGTCAGTGTCCCTGGCTTGAAATAACTGTTCAAGATGGTCATGCAGGGCGACAGCCGAGGGGAGGACAGGGGGCTTTTGACCTGGTTGATCCGGGAGTCCAGGATCTCGCTGCCAACAGTCTCCAGGTCGGCGAGGCTGACGGCCAAGGAGCACAGGCTGCTGCTCGGCCTTGACCACTCACTGGGCTGGCAGGGGATCTTGGTGGTGAAAATGGCAGGCATGGTCAAGGGCAGCTCCTCCTCGACCACCATGTCTGGCCAGTTGACCCTCAGGTCGCACAGGGCTTGCTTTCGGGCCAGTGCAGCCTTGGGCAGCTTGTACCCCAAGGTTGTCTGGTCGATCAAGGCGTTGTCCAGCCACTCGGTTGTGTCTGGCATGGATCTCCTGGGTGCGCTTTCCGTCTGGGGGAACATGGTGGGGCGCCTGGTCCTGATGTCCCAACGGCGGGAACCTTGTTCCTGAGACCCCATTGTGGCAGTCCTCTAGAGACTGGGTACCACCTCTCAGGGCCTAGCGTGAGATGCACAGACTCTTCTCCTGTCTTTCGGTGGTTTAAAGGTCTTCCGACTTCAGCTTCAACAGTCGCTGTATCCAGATCCGCTTGACCCTGGTGTTGGCATTCACCTTCACCCGGGTCTAGAGACCAAATGAATTCTCTGCACAGTGCTCCCCAGAATGTGGAATGTTGGGAAGGCTTTCTATTGGTTGGGAGTGTTGCTATGGCTTAGTAGGCGTGGCCTGTTGGAAGGGTGGGGCCATGAGAGGAGGCCACAGTGTAGCAGGAAGGTTGAGTCTATAGGAGAGAGGGCGGGGCCTACAAGGGAGCAGGGTTTTTTTGTTGTTTTCTTTTAACTTGGATCATTGAAAAAAGCAGCTGGGGGGGAGGGTGGAACTTGCAAGCATCTCTAGGGGCCAAAAGAGAAACAGGGTGGACCGTGCCTAGAGGGGAGGTGGACTTGCCTCAGAGACTGAGGAACATAAGGCAGGAGCTGGGGGAGGGGCGGGGCCTGGAAGGAAGATGCCTGCCCCCTGCCTATAGCATCCTGGGTCTTCCACCTCCTGGAGTCCACGTGGTGTCCTGTAAGGTGACCTGGAGCCTTCACAGTGCAGCTTGGTGGGCACTCTGACAGCCGGGAGGCCTGAAGTCATGTCTGTGGGGTAGGAGCCTCCAGGCACGGGCTCTGGCTCCTCTTCATGAAGGTTTTTATTACCTGTTTGCCTTCATGTGCATGTGTGTGGTGAGGGTCTACGTGTGTGGAGGCATGTGTAGAAGCAGGCAGGTGAGTGTGTGTGCCTGTGGAGGTCCAAGGGTGACTGTAGGAATCATTCTGGATTGGTCTACCTCTTATTGTTTTTCTCAAGGGTTTCCCAGGCTCTGCCTTCCAGGGCTGGAAGTCACGGGCGGTCACCATATCAGTTCGGCATTTTTCTGTGGCATTTGGGGATTCGAATACAGGTTCTTTAGCTTGGGAGGCAACGACATTAGCACTGAGCCATCTCCCCCGCCTTGCAAGAAGGTTTCGTCCTAGGCTGGGTCAGTGCAGGCTGACGTTTGTACTCCTCTGCGCATGTGCTTCAGCTGCTGACAGAGGTGGTCTTCCAGAGGACATGGCCGGTGCCTGGAGAAGGGGGCACGTGGGAAACTCCAGAACCCGGGTTAAGCCCGCAGGTGGCCAGGCAGCCTAGCCAGAGGATCGTGCATCGTGTGGATCACTGGTGGGGGTGGGCCGGAAGGAAGCTTCTGTGGGAGAAGCTGCAGGAAGGACATGGAGGGAGATCTCAGTACATGCATCGCCAAGGCTGGAGGTGGCGGGCGCAGGCAGGCTGTCAGATGTGGACTGTTGTTACGCTCTCCTTGCTGGGAGGACGCCCGCCATGAAATGTGCAAGAAGAGTTCATTTAGCTCGTTTGCAGATTTCCGTCCATCATGTTATGGCAGTGTGGTGGGAAGCACGGTTTGCCTGGGGGGCTCTGGGCAGCACGGAGAGGGACGTCCCTCCTGGAGGCCTTGCACCTGCAGGGCGGCCTCCAAGGTGGCCTTTGGTAGCCATTCCCTGTGCGCTGACACCAGCAGAGCTCCTGCTGCTCTGCGGTGCTGGGGTCTCAGCACTGTCCAGCCCTGGGACTCCTCCACGCACAGATGGCCCGGTGCGCAGTAGGTGCTCAGAAATGCAAATGGAGGAAGAAAGGAGAGAGCAGGAGAAAAGATGCTGGAGTTGCTGACCCCCCTGAGGACCTGCCGCTGGGACTCCTGCTTGGTGACCGTCTAGCGTGGGCCTGGGCACAGCCACAAAGGGTTTGCTGGCATCTAGACCCTCACATCGTCTCTTAGCGCTGAGCACAGTGCCAGAGGGCACGAGCATATGTCCTTGCAGATGCCCCAGGGAGCTGAGAACTGGGCTCATTTTGAGCTGGCTGCAGGGTGCCTGGGGAGCTCTTTTCTCCTTTGCGTGAATCTGCATAAGAACACGTTACAGTCACGTGACATCACGGATTTTACTGGAGTCTTTTGCATGAAAGAACGAGAGACTCAGTTGAATCCCCAGCACACACCCAATGCTCAGCCCATGCACGGCTCCGGACCCAGCAGCATGTTGGTGACAGGATGTCATGGTTTGGGCAGTGAGACCCAGACAGGCAGTTCAGAGCCCAGGCCACCGGCAGATCTGCCTCCTGTGTGCGGAGGAGTGTCATGGTTAAGTATAGATAAGGATTCGAGCTCTGGGCACATTGGTAAATAATTGGTAGTCGAGTTAGGACCAGAGCGAACCTGCAAGAGATTATCCAGTTGATGGGGCATACCCAGTCCAGGGTGGGTAGGATTAGGCCCTGGACCAGGTGAATAAAATACAGAGAGCTGGCTGAGGAAGTTGGCATCCTTGTGTACACTTGGCCAGACATGCTGGTCTAGTAAGTAAAGATTGCCCTCTCTCAGCTGTTACATGGATATGTTGTGGTCAGTTTCCTCAGCCCTTCGGTGATGGTGCATGCTCTCCTGCCAAGCTGGGATGAGGACTGTAACTGGGCAATCATAAGAATAAAACCCTTGTTCCCTGAAGCTATTTGATAGTGATTTTATCAGCAACAGTGCAGGCTAACTGCAACAGAATTTGGTACCAGAGAAGTTGGGATGTTGCTGAGAAATGTGGCTGTGTAGATTTTATGGATTCTAAACGTTTTCATTGGAAAATTTTGGAAATGTTTGAAGATTTTTGTGATTGCAAAAACGTTTGGACAGAATTTAATGGGCCATGTGATGCTGAGAGAGTTGTGGATTGCTTGGGCCCAGGTTGTGATAAGGGGGAACAAGGACTTTGACAGAGTTGAATCTAAAGACGATGGACTGGTTTGCTGGATAGAGGCGAGCTATGTTGGTGGCTATGAAACTTTCATTGTGGAAATGGCAGGCAGCAAAACAGTTGCCACTGTAGGAGAAATGAACCTCAGTGAAGGAAAACCTGGTGATTTGCATTGGGACGGTGGAAGACATAATACCACCACATGGCAATTCTGTGTTTTGAAAACTGGATTCATCCGGGGGTCAGAGCCCTAAGCTGAAGCTGTTTCTTGCACTTTGGAAGTTTTAGATGCCTAGAAAGAGGCTTTTCCAGAGTGAGTACAAGAAAGTTGGTACAGCTGTGGTTCAAGTGGAGCAAGCTACGTTTCAACTTTGCTGCAGAATCTGCCAGCATCCCCCAGGTTTTGGTACTATTAAGGGGTTCATGTAAAGCAGCAGAATCTTGGCATCAAGTGGCAGGCGTAGAGTTCTTGCAAGGAAATGTGAAACTTATAGCCGCAGAGGCAACCCAGAGTATTGTTGGAGATGTCAGAACCATGGGATATATGGTGAGGATGGCTTCGAATAGATATTCAGCCTGGTTCAGAGCAACTCTGTTTCTTCAACTTTGAGCTGCAAACAGGGACTGGGAATCTTGGAGCCACCGTGACTATGTGATGAGCAGCAGAAGATGGACATGAAGTACAGGGGGTAGTAATTGATTGCTGGACTTGATTCTAATTCGATATTTTCTTATTGAGTCAAGATACTTCTGTTTTAATGTTTTATGTGTTTAACTTATTGACTTGATAAAATCTTTTTTTAAATTTATTTATTCAATTGTGCGTGTGTGTGTATGTATGTATGTGTGTGTGTGTATAGAACCATGGGTAAATTCGGGAACCACCATGGACGCCTCCACCTCCTTCTTGTTTACTCGGCCCCGGGATTCACAGGCTACGCCCTACCAGGACCAGAAATGCAGGCTGCCCCCGCTTCCGCCCAGCATCTATACGTGGGGTCTAGGATCTGAACTCAGTGGGGTCTAGGATCTGAACTCAGGACCTTCTGCCTGCAAGGCAGAGGCTTAACCCCTGAGCCACCTCTCCAGCCCCGACTTGATAAAATCTTATGGATAAGATTTTAAAATGTTGGAACTGATCTTTTAATGACAGAAAATTGTAAAATTTATCTATGAGGGGGCTGGAGAGGTGGCTCAGGGGTTAAGCCTCCGCCTTGCAGGCGGAAGGTCCTGAGTTCGGATCCCAGATCCCACGTATAGACGCCAGGCGGAAGCGGGGGCGGCCTGCGCTTCTGGTCCTGGTTGGGCGGAGCCTGTGAATCCCTGCGCAGAAGAAGGTGGAGGCGTCCATGGTGGTTCCCAAATTCGTCCGTGATTCTACACATACACAGACACACACACACACACACACACACACACACACAATTCGTCCCTGATTCTACACATACACAGACACGTGCACGCGCGTGTACACGTACATACGCACATGCACACAGTTGAATAAATAATAATAAAAAAATTATCTATGAGAATTTTTAAGAATTAGCATTAAAATTAAATGTATTTATAAGATAAATTTATTATCTGTGTGGACAAAGATTGAAGGTTACAGTTTAAAAATTATTTATTTTTGTGTCAAGTTGACAAGGGGTAGAGTGTCATAGTTAGGTATAGGTGTCAACTTGATGGTTGAGAGTTTGAGCCCTGAGCACATTTGTAGATAATTGATAGTTGAGTTAAGCCCAGAGCGAACCTACGAGAGCTGGTTGAGGAAGTTGGCATCCTTGTGTATATTTGGCCAGATATGCTGGTCTGGCAAGTAAGGATTGACTCCTCTCAGCTGTTACATGGATGTGGCAAGGCAAGTTTCCTCGGCCCTTTGGTGATGGTGCATGTGAACCGTAGCCAGACAATCATAAGAGACTAAACCCTTGTTCCCTTAAGCCATTTGGTGGTGATTTTACCAGCAACCATGCAGGCGAGCTGCAACAGGAGGAAGGAGGGGTCTGTGTGCCCTGGTTACATCTGCTCTGCACCCACCTTTCCCTGGTTGTTAGACTTTAGTCTGACTCGTCACTGCTTACGATTTCATGGGGTTTGGAGAATTGATCTGAGTCGTCTGGGTCTCATTCTTGGCCTTCAGCACCTTGCCTGGTTATCCGGTAGCCCATGGCCCGACTGGGTAGGAAGCTGGCACCTGTTGTTGGGCACTGAACACTCCTGCCCTCTGCAGCAAAAGCAAGAGTCACAGCTCGCTGGATGACTTGATGGCTAGCAGGCAGGAATGCGTTCTTTGCTGTAGACCTCGGTTTCAACATTCACAACACCCTTGCCGCAGTTTGTCCTCCTAGAAGTCACCATCCCCCATGGGATGCAGAGTTTGAAAGCAGTATAGAATCTACTGGAAGGATTATTTTTCTGCCCTTCCCCAACACACAGCCCTCTTCTGCTTCCTCCCCAGAGGCAATCATCACAGCTATTGATCTATCTTCTTCCCATACTCTTCTAATCCATTCCCAAAGACAGCGCAGGTGCTTTGCAGATGTGGCCCTGTACTTCTTCAGGACCTGGAGTAGCATAGCTCAGAGCCAGGCCTGAATGAAGGTGGTGAGCTGTGCGCCGTTGGACGGTGTCTGTGTCCACCTCTGGCACTTGCCGTCCTGCACGCCTTAGTCAGTGCTGCTGGCCACAGTTGGCTCTACAGTCTGGTCTGGGATCTGCCAAAGTGAGTCGGGGTGGAGACAAGCCCAATATGGAGACTGTATACTTTGCAGAATCCCCTCCTGAGTCTTCCTCACCTGCTGGGGGCTGTGCTGTAGTGTCATGCACAGCCCTGGGATGTCAGAGTTCTCAGGCTCTACCCCCATGAGTGACAGATGCGGCTCCAACGTCTAATCCACCCACTGTGCTCAGAGCTCCCAGACTCGACCGTTACTCTCAGTTCCCTTACGGGCCATCAACAGCGTTCACCAGCCTCCTGCCCCCACCCTATGCTTGCTTCCTCAGCCACCCCTGAGGCCTTCCCTAACGCAGGGACTGTGAGGGAACTGAGGCTCCCTCCCTGTGGAAGCTCCTCCATCTCAGACTCAGATTTTAATAGTAGATTATCGCTCAACATGGCCCCCCAACCTCTGCCCTCCAAGTTAGGTAATGTGACAAAGTGAGACTCCCACCCCCCTTACCTGTCCTCTGGGGAATGAGTCTCTCCCAAACCCACAGGCTGGACTGAAGCTCAGAGTGCTGAGGGCAGACTACCTGGTTCACCTTGAGGGGAGGCTTGCACCTCTTTCCGTAGCGCTTCTCGGGGTTGCAGCTCTCCGGGTCCTTTCATGTGCTCCGCGAATCTCTATAGCGCTCCCTGCATTCTGCCTTACTCCGACGCTCCTGGCTGGCTCCCATGCCTTGCACGGGCCCATGCACACTTGCCTGCAGGGCTCTGTCATCAGTCCGTCACTGTCGTCACTGTCCCCTGAAGGTGCTGGGCTGCACGGTGGAGCTGGCCGACATCAGCTGCAGGAGGTTTCTGGAGCAGCTCATTGGGTTCTTCCATTTCTACAACGGCCCTGTCGCCCTGGCCTACAAGGTAGGAGCGTGGCATCGAGGCTGTTGGGCCTTTAGCAAAACCAGCATGGCTGGCATCTAGCCTTTGCGGGGCCCGTTCTCTACCTATCTTGTGGCACTGTGTGCCAGGCCGTGGAGCCCTGTGGGGTGCTCATGCCCTCAGGTGCCACCTCCTTCCCCCACTGCTTAGGGAGAGCACGTCCTGCCCTCCCTCCTTCTATAGCAGTGCCTGGCTTTACATGACAGTCCTCCAGAAAGGAGTGGGTCACGTGTGTGCCAGGGATGGGGACAGGCCTGTCTGCCCCCTAGTCTCCTGCATGCCCCGCCCATGCTGTGGCTTTGCCCTGCCCTCAGCTGATCCATGCCCTCTGTCTCAGACCCGGTCTCAGGCAGAGCTCAGCTGGCAGTGGGATGCCATCATCACGCAAGTCCTCGGGAGCACCAGCGAGCTTCACAGGGTCTTCAACGCCCTCTGGAACCTGGACCACACCAAGGTACATCTGCCACCTTCCTGCCTACTGTCTGCCAGAGGCTGCTTCCATCAGCACGTGGGGAGAGAGCAGTGTCCGCGCCGCTCTGCCGTGGCAGGCCCTGCCCTTCCTGCCTACAGCTCTCCCTCCAGAAGCCGGGAGGCCCTGACGGCCCAGGGAGGCCGCACTCTAGCCAGCAGCGCAGCGCCTTCGCAGGGTGCAGCCCAGATCCTGCTCTGTGCGTATCAGCAGTGTTGTTTGCCTCTGTTCTCACAGTCACCCACGCCTGTACCCACACGTAACTCTCATGGGAGCCTGGGCTGTGTTTTATCTCTGAGCCATTCTGTCTGCCCTTGGTACTTGGCCTATGAACCCTGGCTGCCCATGTGGCCTGTCTGGCTGCCTGTGCCATCTCCCCAGGAGCGAGCTGAGTCCTGGGGGTCTGGGGGTCTGCTGTGTCCTTTCCGCTTAGGAAAGCAGGGTCTCTTCCAGGGTGGAGCTGGGACTTGGCCTTCCAAGAGCTCCACTGTGCTCAGCACGGGAGGGCTGGCCTGCTCCTGCCCAAAACATCAGGAGCAGGAGATCTTGCAGGAGGCTGACCAGGATGGTACAGCCTGTGGTCACAAGACACCACACCTGCATATAATGCCGTATCAGAGTTGGCCTCTGCTCCCTTCTCCTGACCCTGTGTGGCCCTCAGGTGCTGCCTGCCAAATAGCCAGGGGAACCCAGGAGGCTGCAGCACCCACGCTGGTGGGACCAGGCCCGTGTGCTTCCCTTGGGCTCGTAGGAGATTCTGAGTGTTGTTCTTGCAAGGATTGTGGTCGGGGCCACATCAGCATGATAGACAGGCTGGCATTTCACACGACAAAGTAGGGTTCAGGGACCTAGCTCAGAAAGGGTAGGTCTTCTCCCATGCCAGTTGGAAGGAAGAGTGCTTCTGCTACCACCTGCCGTCTCAAGGCTGGTAGGGTCTCCCTGGCCACCTTCTTGGTCCCTTAGGAATAGCCATGTACCACCCTTACTGAAGTTTCCAGCAGAGTCCCCCAAGTGACAACGCAGACCCTGCTGTGAGATGCTACCAACCTTGTCCCAGGCTGTGTTGCACCTGCCCAGCTATTCCTTGCCCCTGATGCACATGCTCACAGAGCCTCGTCTTGTTGCCCAGGTGGAGCCCCTGCTCTTGCTGAAGGCTGCCCTCATCCTGCAGACCTGCCAGCGTGCACCTCACGTCCTTGCAGGCTGTATCCTCTACAAGGGACGGTGCGTATCGTTGACCCCACCCTTCACCCTCGTCTCCACTGTCACCTCTCCTGATTCCAGATCAGTCTGTGGCAGTCGGCAAAGGCCGGGTCATGTGGATTGTCCAGGCATAGTTATGATGTAACCTGTTCAGGACAGAGCTGGGGGCAGAATAGGGTTCCTGTGGTCCCCGGCTAGGGGTGTTGTGCTGCAGTTGTGAGTGGCGGAGTGGGACATGGCCCCAGATCAGCAGTAGCCAGCCCTGCGCAGCTCAGCTCTGTGGCTCAGCACCGCGCATGCGGTCTGAACCCTTCCTCTCTGAGCAGGACTCGCCACGCCTCTTCACACCCATGGAGGCCCTGGCGAGCCTGTCTTGAGAGCTCCTCCGCGCGCCCTCAAGGCTCTCTCCCGCAGGGTTTGCATTCGTACCTAGACAGACAGGTCTGTCAGGGCCCAGAACATCCCTTCGCAAGGGCTCTGCCAGTTCAAACTCCTGCCAGCCATCACCCCAAGATTCTCGGGCTCCAGGGGACATAGGCATGCCTGAAGTGGAGAGGCCTGGTGTTCTCACTAGTGTCCTTGTCCCCGTGTCTGACCCTAGGATTGTGACCACGCAGCTCCCGCCCTCCCTCACCGCCAAGGTCCTGCTGCACCAGACCTCACCTCAGGACCAGGTACAGTACAGCAGGCCTGCTGCCAGCCTGGCAGTCCCTCTGCTCTGTCATTGTGGCCAGAAAGGAGCTCTGTGGTGTGCTTGGTTGGTACCTGCTTGGCAAGCCAAGCAGAAGCTTGCCTCGCCAGCCTGGCCCCGTGTGACCCTTCACAAAGGAGGTTTCCTTGGAAGGATGGGGAAGCTGCCAGGTGCACTCCTGCAGGCCCAGCGCTGCGAGACTGGGGCAAGGGGACCATGAGCTCCAGGCTAGCCCAGCTACGCAGTGAGACTCTATCTCAAAAGACAGGGAAGGAGGGAAGGGGGGAGGGGAGGAGAGGAGAAGAGGGAGGGGGAGGGGAAGGGGGAGGGAAGAGGGACAGGAGAGGAGAAGAGGGAGGGAGGGAGGGATGAAGAATTGATTTAGAAAAACAATTGCTTTCAACACACTTTTGCGTCTGTCTGTAGTTGTGCTTAATGTTAATCATTAAGAATGAGTTGCCCATGGCAACCATGCAGTAGTTTAAAATGGCCAAACTACAAAGAGTGTAGTTGGCATTACTTTTAAATGGACGCATTGAATTTTATGTAATGACTCAAAAGTATAAAGTGCATTTTCTTAAGGGGGAATGCCCAATACTAGCTTTAGAACGAGGGAGTTTTGTTGAAGAATTTTACCTGGAGGGACTGAGGGGGTTGGCCCAGTGGACATAAAGGACTTGCAGAGCAGACATGAGGACCGGAGATCAGGTCCCCAGCACTGGTGTACAATCCAGGAAGGCATGGCAGCTCACCATAATCCCAGCACTCCCGAGGAGGAGGTGGGATCCTTGGGAGCAAGCTGGCTGGTTTAAATAAACAGAAACTGGCCAGCTAGACCAATGGAATTGAACGGACAAGCTGCAGGTACAGCGGAGACCCTGCCTGGGTAAATAAGTAGTGGGCAGCAGCCTCTGGATTCAACGCATACATGCGTACACGTGTTTGTGCATGCACACACCTGTGCCTGCAGATGTGTAAACACACAATGTCTGCTATGTACAATGTGTGTATAGGTGTGGGTGTGTATGTGTGGGTGTAGAAGAGTTCACTGTGTGAGCCTGTGGAGGCCCAAAGGTGACATCAGGAATCATCCTGGATTGCTCTACCTCATTGCTTTCCTCTGGAGTTTCTCAGGCTCTGCCTTCCAGGGCAGGAAGCGCAGGCCGCTGCCATTTCTGATGACATTTTTTTTTTTTTACCTGGGATCTGGGATCCAAACTCAGGTCCTTTTGCTTTTGAGGCAAAGGCTTCATTCACCCTGAGCCATCTCCCCAGCCCTTCGATTTTTATTTTTAGCCACCGAAGCCCTGTGTGCTGGAAGAGCATTTGGGACGATGATCTCTGGTTTGTCAAGGTTTCATTGTCTGTCAGAAAATCTGTGTGTGACTGGACTGTGACCAGGCAGGCGACACAGCAGGGTGTTCTGGTCAAGTCCTGCAGAGCCAGGACCCTAAGTGACTCTTGGTGGAGTAGCCGTTCTGTGAGCTCACACCTGGAGCAGGCAGATGCAGCTGTGCTGTTTTGCTAGGCACGCACTCTGCAGGGAGCTCCATCCCCAGCCCAGATTATTTTTGCGCTTGTTATTAAACATGCTGGGAATGCAGCCCGGGCCTTCAGTATGCTGAGCAGCATTCTCCCACTGAGCCGTGACCAGCTCCTGCGGCTGTGTCCTAGACGAGTTCCCAAAGGTCAAAAAAGAGAATCTTGCTTTTATCTGTGCTGGGAGACTGTCCTGGGAGCGCAAAGTAGCACGTGGGCTCCAGAACCACTACTCACAGCTGGAGTGGGCCTCACTCTCCTGGCCTTGGGGAGCATGTGGCCAAGGGGAGTCTCTGCCCCGCCCACTGTCTCCTTGGCACGGGGTTCCGACAGGCTCTCTGGGCTTGGCTGAGTGCTGTGAACAGATGGTGCTATGGATTGTTGGTGGTTGAGTCAAGAAGAGAACGTGGTGCCCAGTGCCAACCTGTGCATACTGTGTGTTTCAGACACAGCCCACGGCAGGCGATGGCCCACAGGAGACAGGTGAGTGGCATCGCCCTACTTCGAGGATGGGATGAGCTCGCTGAAGGCCAACTGGTCCCCTGTGATCCCATGTGGTTCCCCGAGCCCAAGGTTAGAGACACAGGGCGGGAAAGCCCCAGGGTCACTGGCCCTTTGGCTTCCTGGTCTCCAAGCTCACGATCTGGGTACATCTTCCAGAGAGCCCTGTGCTCGATCCCTTTAACTCCGTGTGGCCCTCAGACACATACCGAGTAAGACCAGAGAAGGGACAGAAGCTGGTGGCTACCACAGAAAGTGCTGGCTGAGGCGAGTCCCAAGAGGCAAAGCCGGAGTGGGGCTGGATCCATTTTAAGTCTTGTCCGATGTCCCTCTTCACCACTATTGGGGTGAGGTTGTCCCTGTGCCTCCTTCCTTCTGGTTACAGCTGGGGTATTAGGGTTTTGGCTGAAGTAGCACCCCAGGACCAGTGTCTGGCCTAGTGTGGCACTTGGTGACCATGTAAACAGTCCCTGCCCTCATCTCTGGCCAGGAGGGCCTTGCCCATGTTTCTTTGCATTTTAGGAGCACCATTGCCTCCGAGTGTGCGGATCACCCCAGTTTTCCTGAGTGAAGAGGAGGCTACCAGCCTCCAAGATTTCCCGACAGAGCCAGTCACGAGGTAGGTGGGAAGTCCCCAGGGTCCCCCAGGTGCATGTCCACGTCCCTGCCTCTCACCCCACTTCTCCCTGCTGTCTTGGGAGGGGCCTTGGGGCAGCCCCTGGGGAGGAACGTGGCTCTCGGCAGCCCCTCCTGCTGCAGGGATGTAGACCGTCTGCTCAGCCACCTCAGGAGGGCGATCCTGCCTAAGAGAAGCTGGTTCTGCTTTATTCCTGGGCTTGTCATGGTGGCATCTGGGCTCTAGCCTTGCCATCCCCCTGCCATCTGTGCCTGTGCACAGTCTCCCAGCGGGGGCCTCGTCCAGCTCCTGGCTAGCACGCACCTTCTTCACGGCTGTTTATTTTTCAGACTCCAGGATGGCATGTTCCAGTGCCCGCCCCAGGACCAGGGCAGCCTTGCCTTGGCAGAGAATGCCACCAGGCACGAGACATCCAGGACTTGGATGTCAGCCTCCCCAGAGTGGCTGTGCTCAGGATTGTGGGCCAATGGCAAGGGGGAGAACGGACACCAGCCCAGGCAGCAGTATATGGGGTCCCCTGGACCACACGCACTCTCCAGGGACCAAGGGTCTGGCCTCAGCAACTGGCTGCAGAGGGAGCTGTACTTGCCCCCAGGGGAGCTGGACTTGTCTCAGATCCACATTCCCCAGAAGGCTCTGGGAGGCGTCCCCTCCCAGTGCGCCCCAGACAGCAGAGCTCCTCACCACAAGGAATCTGACTTCACCAGCCTCTTGGCCCCCGCCTCACCTGAAGATGCGACCTTCGGCAGCTGCCTCGCTCCTTACTCTCCTGAGAGGCTCCCCGAGAATGGAGTCCTAGAGCCGCATGCAACCCCTCCTGGCCCTGGCAGCCCAGCCCCAGAACCAAGTGTGGCCCCTTTCCCAGACCTGCAGCCAAGAGGAAGTGAGCTTTCTGGGGAGGATCACGGTGTGTGGACATGTGGCAACGGGGACCTCAAGGGCCGTGCGGGCCCTGCTGACCACGTGGACCCTGCTGGCCACACTGTGCCTGCTGACCATGCAGGCCCTACTGACCACACGGACCCTACTGACCACACAGACCCTGTTGGCCACATGGACCTCGCTAACCAGCTGGTCACTGCTGACCATGTAGTCCCTGGTGTCCCTGCCTCCCCTGTTGACCACATGGCCCCTGCTCTAGCACATGCTTCCCTCTTGGCAGACTCTCACAGCCACGTCCCCTCAGCAGACAGAAGCGACCCCTGCCAGGAGCCCCCAGCTGGGCCCCACACAGGACTCGTGCCAGTGAATCTCTATACTCACAGCGTGAAGGGGCTGGTACTGGCTCTGCTGGCCAAGGAGTCTCTTCTCAGAGACACTGCAGCCATTGAGGAGGTGGTGAGTTTTCTCAGGTCCTTCTGGGGTCTTGCCTGCCTCTGGAAATGTGGATCAGCTGACCTCCCACTGTGTGCACGGGCAGAAGCTCCCTGGCCACATAGCAAGGCTAAGGGTTAGTGCAACCAGTGGGGCTTGTCGGATGTGAGAGTGCGCCGTGCATGCTTTGTGGCACTGGTCTGTTTCCTGCAGTCTCTGAGCGCAAACTGGAGGAGGCTGGGCTGGAGCATGCTCTCGCACACAGCTCTTTGCCTGTGTCTTGCTTCCTTTCCCGCAGCCTCTCATTCATGAGGCTGTGAGTCATGCAGGCAGAGCCTGTAGGCTCAGCCACTGGCCTTGGCCCAGCTCCTCGCTGTGCGGCTCTGGGCTCCGTGTCGGCTGGCACCTGTCCTCCGCAGCATGTCCCACAGCCTGGAGTGTGAGTTCCCAGAAACGCTGCGCTTGCTCAGTAGCCCTGGCCTCACGTGCTAGTGAGCTGCTTCTAGAAGGGCTTAGGGCATCTGAAACCAGGAGTGGCCTTGGGTGCCCCTTCTTGAGCCATCACCTCCCCTTTCCCTCCAAAAGCAGCAGATTGATCTCCCTGGGCCCACGCTGGAGCTTATTGCCATGGTAACAGCCTTGCTGTAGGCCAGGAGAATAGCAAAGAACAGCTGCAATTGCTGCAGGGCAAATGGTGCTCTGGATTTGTCTTGTTTTTATTCTTCAGTCTGTGTTATTCTAAGCTGATCTTATTAGCATGCGGGGCTCCTGACCCTCCACAAGGGAGCAAGTCACCTTGGAGCACAGAGGAGGGAAGGCTAAGAGTCGCTGGCTGTGCAGAGCTGCTAGCCAGAGTCAGCTCTGCCCCAGCTGCCCAGCCTGTCTGCCCCTACACAGACCCCGCCCGCAGCCTCCAGCTGTAGCCTGTGATTTGCAGTTTTGGCTTGGGCGGAGGTCTCCATCTCTAGCTTACAACATGGGGCATGGCTGCAGATCCATGCGCTTCCTGGCCTCGGTAATGCTGTTTTGAAGGCCTGGTGTTTGGAGGCCTCTTTGCGCCCCCATCCCCAAAAGAAGAACCGGCCCAGCTATGGCAAGGGAGGGGGGCTTCTGCATTATTACTTCCATGCCGAGCCCACCTTGCAGCTGCTGTGGGAGACGGCCTCGGGGTTCTGGGAGTGGCTCAGCGACTCCCATCCTACCACAAAGAACACCTTGCTGAGAGGGAGGCCTGGAGCAGCAACTGCAGAGTCCTTGTCCTCCCCCACACTCCCCCATCTCCCTTCCCCCCTCCCTGAACTAGTCTGTCCTTGCCATGACAGGTTTGGCGATGCTCGGAGATGTACGCCCTGCCCTCTGTGGCTCACTGCTTGGTTTGGCAAGGCCAGCCACGTCGTCATAACAACAGCATCCAGAAGCTTGTTTCTAAAGTACTGGTTAGGCCCCCGGGAATTAGAATGCACATTTACAGAAGACTAAAGCTCGTCTTTTCTAAAAAGTAGCGAGTACCCAGCTTTGGTCCGCATGTGGTTGAAAGTGAGTTTGCTAACAGGACCCGGTCCGTTTTGTAATGGGAAGAGATCCGGTTGTTGTCTCAGGCTTAACCTGATTTCCTTGCTGCTGCTTTGGGGCGGAGTCTGCAGCACTGTCTGCTGGGGGCGGACAGGATAACGGCAAACTCCCCTGGCAGAAATGCCTCGGCTAGGTCTCTGCCAGTTTGGCTTTCATGACCCAGCTGGGACCTCTGTGGTTTGCAGGGAGCTGGGGCCTGGGCAGCAGGGTGAGTAGGAGAGTCTGGGGACCCCTGTGGGCAGAAGGAACTGCTGATGGCGCCCAGCAGGGGGCAGTATGGAACCACTGAGCTTCCCGCTCTGAATCCAGCCTCCTCTCCTGGGCTTTCAGATACAGTGAGCTAGTGAATTATTCATCACACTGTGGAGCCCCGAGGCGGCAGGGTAGATGAGGCTTGTGGGGAGGGCGGTGTCTCTGGAAGAGCTGATGAGAACACTCCCCTCCCCCAGCTAGGAAGCTCAGGCCTCTCTGGCAGGGTGGACTCCACACACTGCAGCTTCCAATGACCGCGATGACCCTTGGCCCTTTGCATGCAAGTCAGAGGGGCAGGGACACAGCCTGGCCCTGCGTCTCAGGCTGTCTGGAGGGTCCTGCTGCATGTCAGGGTGGCAAGGTCTTTGTCTCAGGCCCAGAGAGCAGCTGTTCCTTACCTTGTGGGGCTCTCCAGCCCGCTGTGAGTGGTGTGGCTGTGTGCCAGGCCCTTGCTGACTTTAGGTAGCTGCCACATGTCACAGTGTTGCTCATCTGACCTTTTTCCTCAGCCTAACAAAAATATAAAATGGTTGACAGTTGCCAGAATGCACAAAAACAGGCAGGGTCTAGATTTGTCTACTCCTGCAGACCCCTTGTCTCTCATCAGCCCTGGACCACCAGGAGGAGATTGCCTGCATGTCATGTGATGTCCTCACCCTCGTGACTATTTGTGGTTAAGCGACTGTATCTGTGTGTGTGTGTGTGTATCTGAAGGCACCATGTGTCCCTGTAGAGGACCAAGGGTGATTTTTGGGAATCATCCTAGATTGCTTCTACCTCCTCCTTGCTTCACTCCAGGATTTCACCAGAGGAGAAATACAGGCCACCGCTATTTCCACCTGGTGTTTTTATGTGGGACTTGGGATCCGAACTCAGGACCTTCTGCTTAAGAGACAGAGTTTTAATCTTTGAGCCCTATCTTTTTTAATAATATATTTTTTAATTTTTTTCTAGTTTTACAAGCATATTGAGTACTTGTCTTTTCTAAAGAGTAGCAAGTACCCAGCTTTGGTTGGCATGTGGTTGAAAGTGAGTTAACAGAACCAGGGTCCGAGATCTGCTTGTTGTCTCATCCCGGACCTGCACAAAAGCTCCCTCTGCCCTCCTTTCCTTCCCTCTTCTCCCTTCAGCAATGTCACTCCCTCCCACCCTCCTGCCTGTCCCCTTCCATGGGCCCCAGGGTTTCCTCTGGTTGTCTGCTATGGTTGTTCAGGCCTCTGTGGCGTACCAAGTGGCCCCTCTTCGGGCTGATAAGGTCATTCCCCTTCACTCATCCGGCGCTAGTCCTCAGGGTTTCCACTGCATGTAATCATCTCTCCTGAGATCCTCGCTAGTCTATGGGGGCATGCTGGTGTGTCAGTCTTTATGCAGGTCTGGTAAGGACAAATCTTACTGCAGTGAGTGTGATTGTATCTTGAGTTCAAGTTAGGCGGAAGATTCTGGAAGCAGAGCTGGCTACCTAAAGGGAGCACAGATTTGGACCTGGGCTCTTGTCCTGATCTCATCCCTTCAGCGGGCTCCAGCTGAGGGGGGGATGGCTGACAGCAGGTCACTAGGGGCCACAGGCTGAGTGTGGCCACAGGGGCTCATGCGCATGATTGTTTGCATCTGTGCAATTCTGTCGGGCAGGGTATCAACAGGTGGCTCTCGGCACAGCACCCCGGGTGGAGCCTGCTGGCTCCCAGGTAGGTGGACAGTGCCTGGTGTGGCTGTGCTGGCATTCATTCGTAGTGGTTTTTTTATTTACATGCTAATTTTCTGCTGGGAGGGTTTGAAAGTACAGTGCGGTCCCCAGTTGGCTGCTGCATGCAGGAGGCCATAGGACCAGAAGGACGTGTCCTTCTGGAAGCTGCGCATTCTTAGCACACCAGTGAGAAGTTAGCTCATGAGGGCTTGTGGGCCCAGTTGAGAAACTCCCTGGTGTTAAAGCTGACAGTCCCAGGAAGCTGCGGGGAAGCCCTGTTAGAAGGCTGTGTGCCTTGTAGCTGCGCCAGTACAGGCTGGTAAGGTCGTGGGTAATTTTCTCAGTTTTTCCCTTTGCTTTCTTCTTCAGCTGCCTCCCTTTCTCCTCCTCTCATCTTTCAAACTTGTGATCTTCCTGCCTTGGCCTTCTGAGTGTTGGGATTATAGGCACGAGCCACTGCATTTGGCTTTTCTCGTCTTTTAACTTTTCTTTTTTTTTTTTTTTGTCTTTTAACTTTTCTACTCTGTTTCCCTATTACATCGCAATGTGACCCTTAAGTATGAGAACATATGTGGCCAGTCTGCTGGGGCAGGCCTGGGAGCCCCGCAGTTGGAAGGCAGAGGCAGGGGAGAGCTGTGAGTTTGAGGCAGCCTGGTCTCCACAGCGAGGTCCTGTCTAAAAAAAAGAAGAGCATCCGCGTGTAACTTGGCACCTGGTAAAGCAGGTGGACACACCGCTCAGCTGGTCCTGGTGAGCACAGTGGGCACTTTGGGCTCACTTTGTAACTGAGTCAAACGGAAGGCTCCTGAGGCCTGCCAAGGCTGGCCCTGCCACCTGTGACCCGCTTCTGCCCTGTTTGCAGTACCACGGCAGCCTGGCATCCCTGAATGGATTGGAAGTCCACCTGAAGGAGACGCTGAGGGGAGACGAGGCCAGCCTGGTGGGCAGCACATACAGTTTCGTGCACTATGACCGAGTACAGAGCCTGTTGACTGGTAAGGACGGGCTCGAGGGCGCCCTCTACAGGGGGTGGGGAAGAACACTGCCACACAGCTGTCTGCAGCCATCGCTAGGGTATCCCCCACATACACACACGCACACAGCTGTCTGCAGCTGGCAGCTAGGCTGTACCCCCCATACACACATGCACACAGCTGTCTGCAGCTGGCAGCTAAGGCGTGGCCTCCCTGCAGCCAGCCCATGCTGGTGGAACATCAGCCCACTGGACAAGCACTTCTGCTCCTTGGTCGTCTTCAGTGTGTCACTAGCACCCACCTCTGCCCCCAGGAGGATCCCAGCAGGAAGTGGAAGTGGTGTAGTGCATGGTGGGAGCTGGCCATGCTCCCCCTGCCCTGGCCTAGGCCCCCACACTCAACCTTAAGCTTCACTTGTGCCTAGGTCTGGGTCCAGCCAGGGGAGGGCAGGACCGCCGCTTCCTCCAGGCCGTCAGCCTCATGCACTCCGACTTTGCCCAGCTCTCCACGCTGTACGAGATGACCGTCAGGTGAGCCGCCTCACCGCTGCCGCCCTACCCCTGGCTGTGCTCGACTCTGGGTGCAGGACACTCTGGGTCCCCACTTGCAAGCCAACCTCTGCCAGTGTGCTCACTCTCATGTCAGGAGTGTTCTGGAACCTTCTGTGAACAGTCAGGTTACAGTAGTGAAAACCCTGCCCCCACCATCACAGAGCAGGAAGCTGGGCTGCCGACAGGCTGCCGACCCCTGAGCCAGAGGCGCTGTCTGTACAGTGCTGCTGGCTTCCTGCAGCCACTGGCCCTGCTCCAGCTGTTTGCGGCCGGCACCGCGGGTGCTGTACCCCATGTGTTATTCTTGTGTGTGGTGCGGCTCACTGGGTTTCTTGGTAGTTATGGCTCCCTTCTTCACGTCCAGAGCTTGTGTGCGAGGTGCAGGCCTGCTGCCCATGGCTGCCGCAGTGCCGCCTGCATGTTTCCCTCAAGAAACTGCTGGGGGGAGCAGGGGGCTCTCCTGAGGAGGTCGAAGCCTCGTTGGAGTCCTAAGGCATTCTGCCAAATGTTTAGGGGTGGGTGGTGGCGTCCTGGGGCAGGGCTGCCTTTTCCTCCCCAGACCTCCCCTTTAGAGTGTTCTACCAAAGTGCTCTCCAGAAGCCCCCACACGGTACAAATACTGTACAGATTCTGTGATGTGTCATGATGGTAGGGCCCTGGAGGGCGCCAGCCCTTGGTCAGTGCACGTGTGGCAGCTGGGAAGGATCCCTGTCACCTCGGGATGTTTAGCCACAAAGGAACATCCCAGCCATCAGGAGGTGCCATTATTAAGACGCAGCTGCATGTCCCCTGGCTCCCCAGCGTCGCCCCTGCTAACCAGGGCTGCAGCTGCGGTTCCAGGGCTCCCCCCCCCCCCGCCTCCACCTCCTCGATCCTCTTCTGCACAGTGCCCACCAACAGCCGCTTACACCTACAGCTTCTGCTTCTGTCACATCCTACTCTTCATCATCTTGCTCCCCTTTAGCGCACCTGCCCCCCCACATGGATTGTGCTGGAGATGGGAGCGGCCGCCTTCCTGGGCCCAGGGAGTCAGAAGGAAGGGGGGCAGGTCCCTCATGCTAGGGCGAAGTGTGGGCCAGGGCACTGTGCCCTGCCCTAGCCCCTGGGAGCTGATGGCAAGAGAAAACTGAGGGGGTCCATGTGAGCCGCAGCAGCCAGAGCCTCCTGAGGTCTCTGCACCCCCAAACTCTCATCCTCTCCCCTCCACAGAAATGCCTCCACAGTCGTGTACGCCTGCTGCAACCCTGCCCAGGAGACCTACTTTCCAGCACCACGCGGTCACAGCCCGCAGCTCCGGCTTCCCAAACCCCCAGGATGGCGCCTTCAGCCTCTCGGGCAAAGCCAAGCAGAAGCTGCTGCGACACGGGGTGAACTTGCTGTGACCTGAGCTGTAGCCTGAGCATGTTGCCCGGGGTGGGCAGCACCCCCATACAGCATCTCCAGAGGGGCGTTCCCAGGAGGCTCAGGCGGGACCGTAGGGAAGCCACCAGGGTGTGCTTCCGGCCCCGCGTGGGTTTTCATGCACCAGTTCTCTTATGTGACAGGTACCTTGCGATTATACGCAGACTGCGGGCAGAAAAACAGCTGAGTGTTTACTGAGCATGCTCAGGGTACATTTGAAAATCGTGGTATTAGTGGGTTCTTGGTTTATGACTTTTTTTTTTTTCTTCTCGAAACAAACTCAAGGGCTCAAAATAAAATAACCCAAACCAGTTCAGAGTTCTGAGTCATTACCTGGCAGCGTCTTAAATGACAAAGGATCAAGGCACTATATGTGGGCTAGGAGATGGCTCAGGGGTTAAATTTTTGCCTTGCAAGCAAAAGGACCTAAGTTCGAATCCCCAGATCCTATGTGAAAATGCTGGGCAGAAAGGCAGTGGCCTGTAATTCCAGCTCTGGAAGGGGGAACCTGGGAAATTCCAGGGCCTCCACAGGCACACACACACTTAAGTGCCCTCTTGTATACACAATACAAATGTGCACACACACAGATGTTGAGATATTGTGGAAATCTTAGGACGGGATAGCTGTTCACCTGCGCTGAAGAGTCTAAGTCTCTTATGTTAAACCATAGACCGTCTGCATAGAACCTATACGTGCCCTCGCAAGGATGGAAACGCCTGAGGTGACCTCCTGCTCCACCCCTGTGCAGACTGTGGAGGACGAGAGTCTCTCTGAGGCAGACACATCTGTGCTCCCTGTCCCATATGTTTCTGGCCCACAGTGCCTGCCTCACATGCAGAAACGACGGGCCTGGAGCCGCCAAGTGTTAGAGTACGCTGTCCCTTTCCTCCCTCCCCTTGGCGCTCACCAAGTGACATGTCTGCGAGGGACAAGGGCCACGTTGACCGCCAGCCTCTGTCTTCTCCCTGGGGCCCTTCGGCCACTGGCCAGCAGAGACTGACCTTCCATACGGGAGGTCCTGCTTCAAGCCAGCATGAAGACACGGGGTCCCCCGCCTCTGATCCATCCTCCCAGTAAATTCATTTCTAGTTGCTCCAAGGACTTCCCGTGCTGAACCTAATCACAGCTTGCTCCGATCCTGTTGCGGGGGCTTGGCAAACAGCCACACTTCTCTTTTTAATTAGTGTCCAATAGTTACCAAGTCCCAGACCCTGAGCTAGAGATGACAGCATGTCAGGTGCAGGGACTTGGACAGAATCCAGAGCTTAGCCACTCCATTCCCGTCACTGTGCTAATGGCTTGGGTGTGAGGGCTATAACGCCAGGTTGTTTTGTTTAAAAAAAAAAAAAAAAAAAAAATCCCTGGTATCCTTCAGCCCTTGCCTGAACACAGCTATCCAAAACCTTATAAGTTTTGTGTTCAAAACCTGTCTGTCCATCTGCCTTCATGGGGGCTACTTTCGGTCCAAACGGCACTGCGTTCAGAACGGCTTCATCGCTGAGACCAGTGGGGTTCCCATTCACACTCATCCCAAAGAGGGATCTTAACCCGTCAGGGAGCCCGCACACAGCCTCACTCCCTTGGGAACCCAAGTCTCTCATGTGCATGGATGGACCTAGCAGCTGTTTTCCCATGTGGTTGAGGACAGAGCCAGACTTGGTGACCCACAAAACAGCTTGGTAGCACCCCCTGGACAGGAGGGAGAACTTTGAGTTCAAGGCAGCCTTACTTACTGAGACCCTAAAAGTAAGAAGGAAGAGAGCTGAGGGTGTCGTCCAGTGGTATGTACCTGGTTCCATCTTAACATCACACAGAAAGCACTTACCTGACATGGGGTGTGGAGGACGCTGGTCACTTACAGGAAGGACACACAGGTGACCCTAGCCTCTGCCACAGCCAGATGTGGCCTTGGACAAACCTCTGGAGGAGACGGGAGCTGGCTGTTCCCACAGCAGCTGCAGAAGCTGAGGTGTGAGGTGACGGACGGACACAGGAAGCTTCTCCTTGGGATCCCTGTGTCCCAGCAGAGGTGACAACGACACTGGCAGCCCCCTCTCCCGTGCCCTGCAGGGTTTGCACAGGGTGGTGGCACATATCGCTGTCACAGCGGCTTCCACCCACGGTGACCCCCGCAGGCACAGCTGTCTCCTTCCTCCGACCCACCCTAGGACAGGATGGAAGCCCATGTTCTGTGATATTGCAGCAGGTGGAGGTGGGGACTGGGATCCTGGACGAGGTAGGAAAGGTTGTAGGGGGCAGACTTGTGACTTGTGGTAGGAGGGGCCAATGATCTGGGACAGTACAGTGTAGTAAATGACAGGTGCCCATCATTTAGATGCAAGCAGGGTGGAGGTGGTTCCTGCCCCTGAGCTCATGGAGTTGACAGGAAACCAGTCAGTGCGTGGTCACCATCCTTCTAGCATGTGTACACACGCATATATATGCATGCACGCACATGCATGCACAAATATACATGTGCATGCATGCACACAGATTACAAATGTACGTGGACACATGCATACACGCAACATATACATGTGCACACATGCATGAAAACATGTACACATACACATCTATACACCAATATGCATGCACACATGCACTCACACATAGGTGTACACACAAACACGTCTGCTAGTGCTTAGCTGCTGGCTTCTGGAAGATAAGGAGGGGTGACACCTGCCCTCAGCTTTGTTCCTCCATTCTGAGCACCCCAGACCTTGAGGTCATGAGATTGGGGTGAAGGATTCCTTTGCTGCTCTTGTTTGGAAAGGAAGACACTTGGAGTCTTATCTCAACGATCTTGGTTTGTTTGTTTTTTTTTTTGCGGAGGCTTAAACTAAGGCCCTGGAGCTTCAAGGAGAAAACCCGACACCTCTGTTCTGCTGAGCTCAGATCGAAGCGTGTGCTGAGCCGCTCTCCTGAGAGTCTCCAGAGAAGCTTTGATCCCTGGTTGGAGGCCCTGTGGTGGCCAAAGGCACCACATCCACCTCCTAGTTGGTGCCAGGGACAGCCTCTGGCTCCCATGGCAACCCTGCATCTCACTGCACCGACCCTCCTATCTTGGTGGCCTCTTGTTGAAGCTGAGGCAGCCTGGGGCCTCAGAAGAAGTTCCAGGAGCCTCCGAGAAGCTGATCTCGGGCTTCAGCACCTGGGGGGCGGACTGAGTGTGCGTCCACATCTAACTGTTTCTTGGACCTGCTCTGAGTTCCAGGACCCTCATGGGTATCCCATGACCCCCAAACTTCTTGAAAGCTAAAGTCTCCTTAGCTGCCTGTTAGCACACAGGAGAGGTTCCTGCAAAAATCAGCTATTGAGACAGTGACAGAGGGACATGCAAGCAGCATGGATACAAACAGTTTGGGGAGATTGAACCATCATTGAGTTACTTCCTAACTCCTACTTTTTACTTCACTCAAGATCTTCCTAAATGTCAAACTTATGAACTCACAACTCTGCTTCTACCTCCCAGATGCTGGGGATGTCTGGCCAGCACTACCATGCCTGGCTTTTCCAGTGTGGATCCAAACTGGCTAAGGCTGTGGCCATAGAACCTTTGGATATAGGGGTCAAGTGTTCTAAGCTGAGGCTCCCAGACCTGCTTTCTTTCTACCTGGTTTTCTTATCTGTCCAATGTGTGAGGCTGTCCCTGTGCTAGCCTCAGGACAACAAGCAGAAAGGACCTTGGGACTTAAGGAAAGCATTCAGTCCGGGGGCGTAGCTCAGCCACAGCATGCTTCCCTAGAATCCGCCAGTGAGGCTAGGAGCATGGCTTAGTAAGTAGCATCTGTTTAGAATCCCCCATGAGGGGCTGGGGGCTTGGATCAGCAGTAAGCCCTTGCCTAGAATCCCCAGTGTGGAGCTGGGGGCGCAGCTGAGCCTTGCATCTGTCACTGGTGCATGCAACTCAGAAGCAGTGTCGCCTGGTATGTTCAGTACTATAAACCCACCTGCCAAAGCAAACCGAAACAACAGCAATGAAAACTAAACACACGCTCACTGTTAACTTGGGGTGACTCATGCCTGGCAGCAGGGTTGGGGGAAAGGCAGAAGTCAGAACCAATACGTGGAGCTGGGAAGGAGGCGGAAAGCGAACCTGTCAATCCTCGCGTGCGTGCCTCCTGCCACCTAGCGCAGCAATCTGCTTGCGTGCTCTCGGCCATCTGTCGGCTGCGCTGAATGCCTGGCCTCGTTCTGAGCTGTTCTCTGTGTTTACATCTGGTTACTAGGAGTCCGTAACAGAAGGCTGCCCCTTTGGAACAGCACTAGGTTCTTAGCCTTTGCAGCCCCTTAGGGACATGTTGTACATATATTCATTCACATGCACACACACATATGCGTGCACACATGCATACACACATACACACACACACAGACACACACGTGCATGCCCTCCTTATTCACCTCCTTATTCATGTGACATCCTATTATCTTATTCACATCTCATCTTGGGGTCAGCAAGATGGCTCAATAAGTAAAGGCACCTGAATTTAATGCCGAAGTCTACATGGTAGAAGAGAGAGAACTGACTTCTGAAAGTTGCCCTTGACCTTGCGTGTCACGGTACTTGTGCACATTTAAATATATATTTATATTTGTATATTTATATATATCCATGCCTTCAGTTTCAGCCTTGAAGCAAGCGTAAGTCCCGTCTTGAATAGACTGGGACTTGTCCGGTGTCGAGGGAGAGATGTAAATCACAAGTCTTCGTCAGCTCAAGAACCCTTTGGGGGCTCCTGGTTGTAGGACTGAACAGTTCTATCTACTTAACTCTGAGTGGCTCACCCTGGGCTTCCTTCCTGTGAGTCCACCCAGTGGAAGGCTGCCTCTCACGCTCAGGGGTCCCCGAAAAGGAACCTGGGTCACTCTGACTCGGTCTAAGAGCTGAGTACTCAAGAGGCTCTGGCTGGTCAGGCTTGGGTCATGGTACACCGTGGTCTAGCACGCACAGGGTGTGGCTGCGTGAGACACTTGGGGTTGGGGATGTTGCTCATGGTAGGGTGTTGGCCTAACGTCTGTAAAATCCTGGGTTCCATCTCTAGCAACGTACCAACATGGGACCAGGGTTCAGCAGACAAGAAGGGCTGCAGATGGGGGGAGGAGAGTGAGGGCTGATGAAGGTCAGGTCAGGAGTCCTGCCCAGCATCACATAGAGATACACCCCAGACTGTTCTCCGCAGTTGGCTGCTTTTAGGCTTTTCTATCCTGCTACCCAGCACAGCGATCCTCAGCCCAGCTACCTTGGAACCACCACAGGAAATGTGTTACAAAAAGTACAGGGGGCTCCATTCCATCAGACAGGGCAGAGGTGCCCTGGATTGTTCAGAAGGTCCACAAAGGAGCAGTGGTTGGTCTCTCCTTTGCTTCCTACGAACTTGGCCAGTGTCACCAAAGACAATCCAGGTGGGTTTCTGACGCCCTTGAGGACCTTCAGCAGAGGAGGTGTGACCTCCGCTGCAGGGGCAAGAAGGGGGCCTCACTCCACAACTCTGGGTGAAACGTGAGGATTCTGTCTAGCACAGGCGGGCTCCCCTTCTCACCTCGAGAGTCCCTGGTTTACAAACACGGGAATTACATTAGCAAGCTGGAGAGTGAGGAACACCCCAGCCCTGGGTGAGGGGCGCTCTCCCCAGCCTGGCCGCCACCCGCCCAGCTCGCGGGGTGTGTGCCAGCACCCTGGGATTGGGGTGGTGATTCCTGGCTGCCGGTCCCCACGCCGTCTTCTACAAAGGGGAAAAGGGATTGGTGGGCCGGGTCAGCACCACGGCGGGTCCCGGCTTAGAGCAGCTGGCTGCGGCTGCTAGGGGCAAAATGACTTGGGAGTGAACTCAGGTGCTGAGGTCGAATCCAGGTTTCCCGAAGCCCACTGGACACTTGGACTTCTTCACTGTGGAGGCTGACTAGACTCTGCACCCCCACACCTGCTTATTAAGGTTCTTTATTTACAGAGCTGGGGATGGAACCCGGTGCCCCCCCCCCGCATGCCAGGCTCCCTGCCTAAGTCGGATGAGACACACCTCTAACTTCATTTGCCTCCCACCACCAGAAGCCAAGCTCCCAGGAAAGAGCCCACCACTGGAGATGTTGGCCCAGATCCTGCCCCCCCCCAAACTACTTGACACCACTCTGGTCAGCAAGATCCTTTATTTGTCTTCTGTTCCCCACCCATGTCACCCCACTGCAGGTGGCAAGGTCTCTTGGGTGGGTGGGAGGGGGGTCAGGATGCGTACAGATCATGCGCCTGGGGAGGGGGGTCGTATCCCCTGATCCTGACGCGTCAGAAAAAGGTTGGGGTTGCATTTTACTCTAACGTGGACCCACCGTACCGCAGCCCCTTCTAGAAGCTGCTGGTTAACATTCCACCACCCAAGCTGAACCCTGCTCTGACACTGCCTGCGGGCCCTCACTCCCAAAATGCCCCATGGGACCGTGGTGGGGAGGTGACGGTCTGCAGTCTTGCACGGCAGCCAGACAAGACTCGGGGGCTTCCCACAGGCTTTGGGAAGAGACGTGCGAGTCTTTGAGGGACACCAAAAAGCCAGTGTGATGACCGTGCACCCTCAGGTGGGTGTGGCTCTTACCCACGCCACGTCGTCCCACGCTGATGAGGGCCACCTCTGCGCGGCGGTAGACGCAAGGCTGACCCTACCCCGTCTCCGCGCCTAGTGTTTGAACATCTACACACAGGGAAACATGTGGACAACAGACTCGCAAAGCAGAACGGACCTCCGTCTGCCAGAGGAAAAAACAGTTTCTTAGCGCAGGGTTGGTGGCACCTGATGGCCACCCTGGGAGACTTGAAACCATGGGGGAGGGGTCTCGGGCCTGGCTTGGCAGTAGGGCTTCGGTAGGCAGTGAGCTAGGTGGTACCCCGTTCTATGGCTGACCCGGAAGTCCCCACTGGGCTTTCGGTTGTGTAGGAAGACATGGTTGAGGAAGCCCTGGTCTCTCAAGTCAGATGTCCCCACATCTAGGACCCTGACCGGCTTTGGGTAACAGCAACAGGGACAGATCCCTGGGGACGTGCTCTGGCTCAGCCCCGATGGTGATCGGCCCCTAATGAAGCATGGTTTGCAGGCTGTCCCCTGCCCAGCGACAGGGCGGGGCTCTCTGCCCCCCCAACCCCCGCCCTGGAGACCAAGTTCTCCAGCTTCAGTGGCTTAGGATCTGTGGCGTTTGGTGATTTCTCTGAAGGTGATCACGAGAAGTTTGACATTGTGACATTCAGACAAATAACCTTCCGGTTACTCTGAGCACTGAAAGAGACCAGGTAGTAATGTGACACAGACTAACCAGGGGGGTGCGGAAGTCTCTGACCACAGCGCACGCCACACGTACTAGTAGTAGTAGTAGGCCAGAACGAGATCTTAGCAAAGAATGAGAAGGAAAAAGAAATCTAAGAGATACAAGCTGAAAGCTTCCCACTGGCGGACACGGAAGGAAACAGGACCCCCGTGACGGAAACCCCGCGGATGCGCCCGGCTAGGGCAGGTGTGTGGGACGGGAAGACGGCCAGGGACTGTCCCTGGGCGCCCGGCTCGCTTGGCCCCACTCGTTGGTTAAGGTGAGGGCGGTGTCTTCATCGGCCTGGGGCAAAGATGAAATCCAGGGCCTGCCGCTCGGCGGCTGCCACGTTAGGATGCCAGAGGTCCACCATGAAGACCACCCGTGGGCCGTCCTCGGCTGAACCTAGGGGGGGAGGTAGGAGGGTGAGGAGGGTCCGTGGGCTCTCACCAAGCTCTGCACCCCAGCCAGGGGCAGAAGGTCACCCCCTCCCTGTTGGAGGTTCTGAGCAAAGGCAGGTGACAGAAGGGAAGTTTCCCAAGTGGGTAGCCAGACTGTCCCGCCAGGGTGAGAACATGCCGCATCACACATCCCCGCCCACAGAACACCCGGCACCAAGAGCGGCTTCAACATAGACTGTGGGCTTTAGGTCACAATGGCATGTCGAGGTTGGCACGTGGCCTGTCACAGAGAAACTGTGGGTCCTGGTGGCTCTCATGGGGGAGATGGCGTACAGAGAATGTGTGTACGGGGGATCCTCCCACACAGTTCACTAAGCATTAAGCAAACCTCAAACTTCTCCTCAAGAACACCCAATTAGGGTTGGTGAGCTGGCTGAGGGGGTCCACTCCCAAAGCCCACCCAGCAGGAGAGAACTGACTTCTAAACGTCGTCCTTTGACAACCTGCATCATGGCACACACATGCCTATTCTTTCTCCATCTCTCTCAAATGCATTATGTATTTGTGCGTGCGTGCGTGTGTGGGGGTGGTTTTCTGTGTGTATGTGTGGTGTGTGTATGTACAAGGGGCACTTGTCTGTGTGTGCCTGTGGAGGCCCAAGGGTGACTTTGGGAGTTAACTGGATTGTTCTACTTCCTTATGGCTTTGTTCTAGAGTTTCCCAGGCTGTCTTGCAGGATGCTTCCGTATTTATCAGGCATTTGTGTGTGGGATTCAAATTCAGGTCCTTTTGCTTGTGAGGCAAAGACCTTAAGCCCCAAGCCATCTCCCCAGCTCCAATGTATATATTTTAGAAAGCCTACTAGTTAGCCAGCAAGCAAACACAGGGGGAGACAGCCCACCTTCGTGGAATGCGGTGTGCAGAAAGGAGTCGTCAAATAGCAAGCAGCGGCCTTCCGCCCAGCACTGAGGTTCGCCGCCCACCACCAGCTCACAGCCACTGGGGGTCTTCAGACCTTGGGGGAGGAGAACAGGAGAGAACATGATAATGGGCAGGTTCAAGATGCCACGAGGCAGGGCCACACCAGCCAGCACCCTCCGCTCCCGGAGGGCCTGTCTCCTGCCCACCGAAGCCCACACTATGTTGAACCTCCATGACCCCCTCAGAGGCTGAAGTTGTCCTTCTCCCTGGAGGATGGTGATTTAATCACAAAGCTCCTTTGGCCCCTTGCATTACAAGAGAACATAGCAAGGAAGTGCCAGTCGCCCTGGACCAGGGGGCGCGTGGGCGTGGGCGGGTGTCTAGCCCGCCACACTGGGAGCTACAAGAACATCCTTGAGAACCGGCCGTTCTTTTCAGACAGGGATTCACTAAGCTGCTTGGCTGACCTTGAATATGATCCTCCCGTGCCAGCCTCCAGATGCCTCCCTGCCCTGCCGCGTCCAGGCCGTGTCCGCTGCCCAGGCCATCCGGGCACAGGCAGGTAAGGCAGCGCTGGCTGCTGCCTAGACGCTCATTGGCAGATGCTCCGCTGAGTCACTTGGACTCGGTCCGGGGCCCCTTTGCCAAAAGCAACAGCCTGAAGCTCATGTGACTCGGGGGGACTCCTGGGACGCCCCTCCCTGGAACTCCTGAAGTCGACAGCTGCCAGGTTCAAACCTGCTCAACCTGCTATTTACTACATCCCATTTTTAGGCTGTTTTGGCTACTGTGAGGGCTTGGGTGGAGCTCACATCTATTTTTTTTTTTTTTTTTTTTTTTTTTGAGGCACATGTTCTGTGTCTCCCTGCTCCCATTCTGAGATTTTGGAGGACGCCCCTAAAAAAAAGACTACCCCGGTGCCTGCACAGGGGGCCACATGCTCGTGTGTAGCGAGGCCCAAGCTGGGGTGCACACCACACCCCCGAGGGGCTGGCTGCTTGGGGGCTTCATGCTTGTCGTCAATACTTGACCTCTGTGCTGTGTCCCTTGGCAGACGGCAGCAGCCACACAGCTACCGAAAACTTGTGTTCAGTGTTCTCTGGGGGGAGCCGGGCCCTCCCCAGAACCGGCATGTTCTGGTTTGAAGGTCTTGAACACCTGGTCTCTAGCTGGAGGCCGGAAGCTGGGAGGTGGGACTCGGTTGCAGGACGTGGGTTACTGGGGTGGGATCTAGGGGGACGTATGATCCCTGACTACTTCTGGGCTCCCCTGCTCTGCCTCTCCCCCTTCCTGCCCCCTACAGACTCCTACCGCCATGCTGCCTGTCCCAGTGTGCGGGGCCGAGCACCTACAGATGGACCCTCTGAAGCCGTGAGCCGTTGAGAGCGTCATCACACTCCTCCCCTGACCCTGGGCACAAGAGCCGCGAGTTAGAGCATCGCAGGCAGTCGTGTCTCTTGACGCACCGGCAGAGGGCCACGACCTGTCCACGCTGGAGCGGTGGCTCCTCCCTCTGTTCTCAGCAGGGATGTGAGAACCCGGCCGGCTGCACCTCTTCCTGGGGTGTCCTTGCTGCTCAGCGAGGGCGGACAAGGGCTTCCCACAGGGCCGGCCCACCCCAGGGCTGCAGAAAGGGGTTCCTCTTTCTCTGAGTCACTAAATGATGTGTTTGTGTCGTGGCTCGGCAGACACAGACACCTGCCTGCTCCCCCATTCCCCGCTGCCTTCTGCTGTGGCCCTGGGAGACGGCTGCCCACACCTGCCCAGAGCCTACAAATGAAGGGTCAGCACCTCCTCAGACAACATCTGGGGCTCCTGGGGTGGAGACAGGCCCCATCCATGACCTTAGGCAGCCCCATGTGTCCCAGACCCCTCGGGTTCAGGTCTGGTTGCTCTGGCCCACCACTCAGTGGAAGCTGAAGGAGAGGTGCAGAAGCTCCCCACTTTCAAGAGACTGGTGGCCCACTGAAGGCGACTGGAAAACACACGTTGCCCATTGGCCCCACCTTCCCCGATGGTGTAGACACCGGCAGCACTGAAGGACAGATCAACGAGGCAGTGTACTGACTTCGCTAGACTGCTGAACGCACACACACCTTCTTTCGGTGTCTCTCAGGGACCCTTGCCCTGTGGCTTGGGGGTCTCACAGGTGACTCTCTGGGGTCTCTGGCAATGCAGTCCCATTGTGAGTTCACGAGACCTGTAGAGCAACAGGTGGACAGGGCCCCAAAGCTGCACATAGACTGGGGACAAAATGGGGTCCTCTTTCTAGGCAGCTCATAGTACAGGCTTCAGCACATGTGTGCAGACATGAGCAGCAGGCTTCAGCACACATGTGCAGACATGGACCCCAGGTCTCAGCAATTGTGTGCAGACACATAACACCAGGCTTTGACACATGCGCGCAGACACCCGGATATCCCAGGCGCACCCCAGCAAGACCTCTTCTAAGAGTCAGGCCAGGGAGAGAATGACAATCCAGGACGGCAGCAAAGTGGGCGTGCTTTACGCACACATGCACGTGTGTGCACACACAATACACATAACACAGCACCTGGCACACCAGATCCCATCACAGGAAGCCACGCCCTCATGTCACACACACCTGGCCCAGCTCCCTACCACGGCCTTCCCCTCCCCAGCACGTGGAAGCTTCTGGAGTTGGAGATGTAGCTTAGTGTCAGAGCACTCGTCCAGTGCGTAGGAGACCCTGGCTTTACCCTCCCCCCAGAACAGATCGAAAGCACACACACAGCAAAACCTTTGAAGAGGACACACTCATTTCCTGCCCACAGCCTCGATCCGAGCCCGGCCCTCAGGTCTGCAGCTTGCTCTTCCCAGGCCTGTCCTGATCTCCCCAGCAAACCTGCCACGCTGCCACAGGCCCCAAGGCGGGAGGAGTCCTCTCTGCCACTCGCTGCTCACCACGGTACCCCAAACATGCCCACTTACTTCTGCCCTTTCAGTAGCCCTGGGGTGGGCTGGTCACCCCATTCCAGGAGTGAGAGAAGGATTCAGGGCTTGAAAAGGGAGTATAGGGGCTGGAGAGATGGTTCAGAAGTTAAATCTTTGCATCAGAAGCAAAAGGACCTGGGTTCAGATCCCGCATCCCACGCAAAAATGCCAGGTGGCTATGGTGGTAGCGTACACTTCCGGCCCTGGTGGGCAGAGCCTGGGAAACCCCTGAGCGAAGCAAGAAGGAGGTAGAAGCAATCCAGGATGATTCTCCACGTCACCCTTGTGCCTCCACAGGCACACACAGTGCCCTCTGATACACACACACACACACACACACACACACACACACACACACTCACACAGAAAACAAACAAACAAAGTCAATTGAGTGGGGCTGTGACCTCAGATTTGCTGACTTCCGAAGCCTGTTTCCTGGGGGTGGGGACCATGCCTTTGCCAGCAGTGTGTGATCACGCAACTGCCCGCTTGCCGCTTAGGAGATGCTGAGTGTGCTGGGCACCACGCCAAGTAGTTGCTTTGCATATCATATGCAGGCTCTTCCCTATGGGGCTCGGGGTCCGTGCTGTGTGTCCATTTTGCAGATGAGATACCGAGGGTTGGGACATTCACAGCCCTCCACCTTCTACTGAGTCTTCCGGCTGCCCAGGGATCTAGACCCCAGCCTCGAGCCCCTGCCCTCTCCTGCCTGTCTCTACCCTCCTCACCAGCACTCTGCCAGGGTGGTGGCTGCTGCTGCTCGGCGCTGACACCCGTCCAAATGGTACCTTACCCAGAATTCCCAGCCGAGGAGCAGGGAGCAGAGCTGCTGTGGAGGAGGGGCCGGAGCGCTCACAGTGGGCGCACACGCCCTGCAGAGCATGCTAGCAAACCACAGCTTGTGCGGATCCCTCTGAGGTGTCCCCCGTCTCCTAAAGCCAGCCGACATCGAGTGACGGCAGCCACCCGCCTCAGCACGCAGGGCCTTGGCAAGCAGGCTGCTGTCACCAGGAATAAGGCTCCTTGCAAGACGAGCAGCCACATTCACCAGCAGGTGTGAGGCCTCCCTTTCCCGGGCTCTACTCCACACCTGCTGACCACGCCCACGCCTCCTCATCTGATCAGATCCCCAAGGTACAGCAACAGCGCATCTCTGATTTTCACTTTCTAGAGAGGAATGGAGGCTCAGAGAAAGGAAGCGACTTGTCTAAGGCAGCACAGCTACCTTGTGACTGGGCCGGGTGCGAAGGTGGCCCCAGACTCTGTGCAAAGCCACTGCTATGCACACACGAGCGTTGCCAGAACACTACCGTCATTTTTTTTTTGTGAACAGATGCTTTAAGCGCTAAGCTATACACCAGCCTGCCACGTCCTCCTCCTGAGCGTGTCTTGCCACCTCCTGGACAAGGGGAGAAAACGCTGGTGTCTGCAGCCTGACCCCTGGCTGGAGAGCTACGGGACACAGCAGTCACTGACCGCCCGAACCTAAGCTTAGCTCATCTGTTGCACTGGCCACTTTTTAAGCCCTCGGCACTTGTCACATGTGACGGCTGGAGAAGTGACCACAGTGTTTTAGGAAAACATCTATCAGGCATTCGCCTAGGGTGTGGCTTGGTGGCAGAAGGCATGGCTTGGCAAGCCAGGAAACTGGGGTCCACCCCAAGCGCCGCAAAAGATGAAGAAAAGAAATTAGGTTCAGGTCCACACGAATCACTAGCGTCTTTCAAGACTCCGTTGTAGGCACAAGTGTTTTCTTTCCACTTTCCGTTCTTCCCCTGGGGCTGAAGACATGGCTCTGCCAGCAACCTGCCTCGTGCAAGCATGGGGACCCGAGTTGGAGCCTCGGAGCCCACTCAAAAAAGAAGGCAGAGACAGGAGGATTCTGTGGCTCAATGACCGGCCAGCCCAGTATAATTGGGGAGTCCCGGTCTCTACAAACAAGATGGACAGCTCCTGAGGGGCACACCCAAGTTTAACCTGTGGCCTCTACTCACAAGTGCATCCACATGTTCATGCTCCATACACACATCATACACACATACATATATAGACACATACATATACACACATTATACACACACACAATACATACATACAGAGGCATACACACATATACATAGACATAGACACACATATATACACAGACACACACACGTCATACATACACATATGTACCACATACACAGAGACATACAGACACATGCATCATATACACATACATCACAGAAGATACACACATATATACATGCATACACACAGAGACATACAGGCACACATCATACACACATACACACAGGCACACACATACACACAGGCACGCACATACACAAACACACACAGGCACACATATAGACACACAGACATATATCATGTACACACATATACATAGTGACAGCCACACATATATATACATACGGACACATATATACATACATAGACACAGGTACACATTATACATACACACGACTGCATGCACGCATCATGCACACAGATACACATAACACAGACATATACAGGCACACACAGATACATACAATGCACACACGCCTACGGACACACACGCCCAATTTTTGGAGACGAGATATTACTACACAGTCCATGCTGGTCCTCGAGCGTAGACCCTCCCGCCGCAGCTCGTGAGCGCCTCCTGCACCTCCCACCAGTGTCTGATCAAAGCGTGTGCCTTGGTTCTCTGCACTTTCTTGATGTCTGGGCCAGAGAGGCTGGGGCACCCTGATCCCTCCCCCCACCCAATGACCTACCTAGGTGGCACCGGATCCGGATGTTGGTGGGTCCGTAGTGCTCCGTGATCACGGTCCCAGGGCTCAGCACGGAGATGCACGCGTTCCCGAAAACATTGTTCCCGATACAGGTCCGAAGGCTGCCGAGCAAGCGGTACGTCCGTGGGCACTTCCTGCAGTTCCGGGGGACGCAAACACCCTGGCTGACAAAGTAGAAGGTGAGCCACTCCCCGCTGGGGGTGCTGTTCACCTTCCAGCCCTGCGGAAGGCTGCAGTTCGAGAAGGCCTTGTAGAGAGCTTCGAACTCACAGAGGATGGTCTGGAAGTTGCGCTCCAGCAGCTCCACGTCGTGCCTCTGGGCGTCGCGGGAGAAGTAGGGCGTGGTGGGCAGGTCGGGAAGGAAGAAGATCTCGGGCTTCTGAATGGACGGCCGGCTGCTGAGGTAGCGGCCCTGCTCGCGGATGCCCTTGTGGATGCGGCCCATGCCTGACCACGAGTACCGCTTGGCGTACTCCTGCAGGTTGTGGTACAGCTTCTGGTTGAGGCCGTCGTGGTGCGTGCAGCGGGCGCACTCGGGCGCCTGGCAGTACAGCGAGCCGTTCTGCAGCCCGTTGGCGTCCGCGCCCTGCAGGAGGGAGTTGACCGACACGTAGGGCCGGGGCTGCTCGCGGCCCACGTGGTAACAGTACCACACGAACAGGACCAGCAGGCAGGCCACGGTGGCCACGGCGCTGCCGTCGCAGTCCCGCACCGACTGGATGCCCGAGGCAATGCAGTCCCGCAGACCGTCCAGTGACCAACTCCAGGCCGCCAGCCACTCGAGCGACATCTTCGGGGAACTCTGCGGTGACGCTGGCTCAGGCGATCGGTCCTCTGGGGGTTTCCGGGGCACCTGCTGCAGGCAGGTCAGCGGGAGGTGGGGGGAGCATCTGGGCCGGGGGGAGGCAGGGCTGCCACTGTCCCTCGGATCCTGCCAAGGGCGCCATGGGTAAAGGATGAGGCCGGCGGGTGGGCCCCACCATGCCGCTCCCAGCGGAAGTCCCGGTCCTGCGTGTAGGGCAGGGCGTAGGCAAGGGCTGCTTTCACTTCAGCAAGTGCAGTGGGTCTCGGAGAACGGGTTTGCTTCTAGGAAGCCCCAGCCTGTGTTGGAGGCCAGAAAACAACATAAATACTAAGCCTGGACAAGCCCTGGCCAGATGACGGGTGGTGTGTGTGGGACGCTTTGGAATGCTGGGTAATGTCTGCCCACACGCCCCTGCCCACCTCCCCAAAGGTCGGCATTGTCGTCAGCACTGAGACAGTCTGGTTCTCTCAGTGGTCCTGGCTGCTCTGAGCCATGCGGAGGAACTGCCAGACCCCACTGCACAAGAGGAGAAAACTCAAGCTCAGAGAGGTCGTCTAACTCAGCAGAGTCACACAGCCAGGCAGCCCTGCCTACCGTCACAGGTCCTGCTTATCTACTTGCTGTGGGGCTGCGGGCTTGTCTGCCTCTTCTGGAGAAGAAACAGATTAAAAGGATCTTGGAAACGGCTAAGGGGCCTGTGAGACGGCTCAGTAGGCAAAGGTACTTGCCACCAAGCCTGTTGATCCGAGTTCAATTCCCAGAACCCACATGATGGAAGAAGAGAAACGACTCCCCAAGTTGTCCTGTGACCTCCACTGTGCACGGTGTGACATGTCTCATACATCACACATGCAAAATAAATGTAAAAAGGAAGGTTTAAAAAGCAATGGTCAAGGGCGTCACAGTCCTGCGTTCAGTTCACTTTCTGTCCCAAGCACCCCATTGCCTGCATCTGGCTTGCCCTGTGACAAGGGTTGGGCTAGTGCCATGGTGGAAAAAGGAAGTGGCCACCCTGGGGTGACACCTGTGGTAGCCAAAGGGCGCTTTCTTTCTCTGGACCGCTGACCAGTCTAACCCAGGAGACCACAAAAGGGAAAAGACAGGAATGGAAGGGGGAGCGAAGCTCTTTCAGGTCCTGACTCAGTTTCCCACATCTGACAGCAGGGACACAGCCTCCCACAAGGGCAGAAGAGTCGCATCAGCTGCACAGCTGGGTGGACGGAGTGGGTGGAATGCTCAGCACCTTCCCAAATCACCAAAAAGCATGATCCGAGCCCAGTCGCCACGCTGCCCGAGTCATAGAACACTGCCCTGTTCCCCAGCTTCTCTGAAAGTCTCTGTCCCCTTCTTTGCCCAAAGCGGTGCCAAGAGTCACATAGATCTGCCTTCTCTTGCAAGTCACTTGCACCAAGAGCACACCTTCCGTACTCTGCTCTCTTGGGGAGACGGGAGAGCAACTAGTCTAGCAGCAACCTCCCTGTGTCCTGCAGATGAACGGCTGAGTCAACTTCTTCAGCTTAGCAGAGAAGTTATGCACCCAACCTGGAGATGGGTGGAACCGGACAGCCATTCTAGTCTCCCCATGAATGAGTTCCCCTCTCTCCCAAGCTCATCCTTCACATGGAATCTATGCTCATCTCGCTGGCTTATGAAGCTCACCCAGGTGGGTGATGCACGCTGCTGCCAGTACACAGGGGCGGGATGCACGCCACGCCCATTGGTCAGCAAACCAGAGGTGGGCCCGAAGGGTAAAAGCTAAACGCAGCGTGCCCCTGAGCCACCTGTCCCAGGACTTGCTGAGCTACAGGCGACAGGGAAAGAAGCCCCAGGTGCTCGGTAACTGTTGACTGGCAACCACCCCAGCGTGGAGGCATAAGGAAATCACTCCACTATCAAGTTTAGGAAGTCAAACACACACACGCTGAATATTCATGGGGACTTTTTTATGCTTCTAGGAAAAATACAAGAGTGGGAAAGGTTAGGAGCCATACTGGCTTCTCCGTATCTTCTCAGATCCAGGGAGAAGCTTCCCCCCTTCCCCGCTCCTCCAAGGATGTGAAGAGACTCAACCCTCCTCTTTCTGTGGGTTATATCATCAACCCGCAGCTGTTTCCTCTTTAGGAAGATGGGGGGGAAGTTTCCCACGAAAGGTGTCTTCTCGACACACCACCTTTCACACCGAGCCCCAGGATTCCTGAAACGGTGTGAAAGTCTCACATGGGATGAGAAGCTTCAGGAAAAGCCTCCCCTCCCCTCCACACACTCGCACGCTCGCTGAGCTAACTGCTAGCTGGGACTCGGAACCTCTCTTCTAGAAGCCAAGTTTTCTCTTAGATGTTCCAAGATCCGAGCCCAAATCCTCCACCAGCCTTGTCGGTCACTCAAGTTGAAGTCAGATGAGATGCAAACATCGAAAACTGAGCCATTGAGAGGTCCCCAGCTCTCCCACTCTCCTGTATCCCCGCCTCCTGGGAGCACCCTCATTCTATACAGTCAGGAGCCCCTCCCCAGAACTGAGCGGGGAAACATCAGCGGAACAAAGATGCCCCATCTTTCTCCCCACCCCAAGATCAAAACCAGTGCAAAGAGTTGAAGTTGGGTCCTGCCTTTCCCCAATCTGCTAGTCAACTGAGCCCCAAAAGGTCTGGAGTCTCACCTCCAGGGAGGGGCTCCCAAGCTGCTCTGAGGGCCCACAGTGGTTCACTAAGTATCAGATCTTTAACTCTTACAAGTTCCAGAACCCTCAGACGGGAGGGGATCTTCCCCTCACCCCCACACAACTCCACGTCTCTGGGAACTGGGAACGTGGTATATGTCTTCGCACATCTGTTCCTCTGCATATTTTATTTCTGTCCCCATCAGCCAGGAGAAGCATCTTGCAGCAACCCCGAACCTCGGATCTTAAAGGACACTTGGCTCTGGGAAATCAAGTTCCAATTCAAGTCCAGTCGAAGCCAACTTCTGACAAGCTCAACGCCTGGGAAAAGGGTCAGTCTGCCCTGACCCCAGGTCAGTAACTCATCGAGGCCTCCTTGAGCCACCCTGGAAACTCCCCCAGAGGTTCTACTCAGCTGGGTAAGGGCCTATCCACCGGAGAGCCAGACAGCTGCCCAGAGACCTGCGAACTCCCCGGGGACCCTCTCTCCCACTCACCCGCAGGGTTTCAGGAAGAGAGGAGAGGGCAGAAAGAGGGGTTGCAGCAGCTGGTGATGACCGGGAGGCAAGAGGATGGGACGACACGAAGTCAGGAGTTGATGTTGGCTGGAAAAGTGGGTGATTAACTGAAGATGAAGGCAGCAGGTTCACAGCGCGTGGCAACTCGGGACAGGGGAGGTGGGTCAAAGTGGGTGACGCTGGGCAGGGGGACAGAAGGCGGGGAAACGGGGCGCAGAGGAATAAGGGATGGGGTGGCGATCGCGATGGGGCAGTGAGGAGGAGGAAGATGAGGAGGAACATGGTGATGTCTGAGTGGCCGCGATCCAACCCAGGCAGTGGTGCTCAGCACGCAGCCGGCGCTCTCAGCGCCCGCGGGGCCGTGGACCCGCCAGGGATGCAGAGCGCGGGCGTTCTGAGCATCTTCGGCGGCGGCGCCGGGGACTCGGGACCGGGAACCCCGCAGCCCTGCAGCCTCCCGGTCCCCGTTTCCATCCCATCCGGGGCCAGCCGGGCCGCGCAACCTCCCGCCCCGCAGCCCCGGCGACGCGACTTACCTGCGTCCCGGGTGCGCGGGCGACTGCGGGGACCCAGGCGCTAGCAGCGCCCGAAGGCGGGACGCCCCCTGCCCGCCCCGCGGAGCCACCACGGCCCGGCCGCGGCCCGGCCCACGCCGCCCGCCCGAGCCCTGCCGAGCCCTGCCGAGCCCAGCCGGTGTCCCTGCCGGGGCCGACGCCGCGCCTCGCTCCGCGGGGCCCCGAGGACCACAACTCCCAGAATGCCGCGCGCGCCGGTCCGCGGGGGGAGGGGGCGGGGCGGGACCCCCGGCGCGTGCACCTGTCGCGCGGCTCGCAATGCTGCGCGCGTCCGCGTCGGAGTCCCTCGGGGTCTCAGGCCCGTGCATCGACACTCGGATGCGCGCGAGCGGCGGGCGCGCCCCTCGGGGCCCCGGGATTCCGCGTCCGCGTGGTTTCAGACTCCCTCTGTCTCGCTCGGTCTCTCCCCTCTCCCCAGGTTTATTCCTCTTCCTCTTCCCGCCCCCCACTTCCTTTTGCCCCTCTTGCCTCTCTGCGTGGATTCGGCACTCACCCGTGCGGCCCCGCAGGCACGTGCGAGGAATCGCCTTGGAGCCCCAGGCGTTCCTTGCACGCAACGACCCGCAACTCCCGGCCCGGCCCTGGGCTGTGCTGGGCGTGAACTGTGCAAGACCTGCCTGGCACAGGCCCATCGTGAGGCCCAGTCCAGTCTGCCCTGGGCCACTCCTGCCCGCCGTCCCGGGCCCCAGTCGACAGTCACCGCTGCAGAGTGGCAGGCAGGGAAAGTTCAGCGCAGGACGCGCGCCGCGAAGTGGGGCGGGGGCTGCCCATTGTCGAGCAGGGTCTGCGGAACACCAATAAGCTAAGCGCCACTACCGGGAAGTGGGCTCCAGGGGAACCATGCCTGGGAGCACAGAGTGGGCTGGCCAGCCCACAGCCCATCTGTCTGTCCTCGAACCTGCTGCTTCCAGCTCCCAGCATGCATCTCTGCCATGGCCTAGAATCTTCCTCTTTTGTGTCTGAGATCCACCTCGCAAGCCTGCTTCTTCACCCGAGAGCCTCCCCTCACTGGGGTAACCCAGCACCGACCTCTGCCCTGCGTGGGGACCTTACATCCACCTTGTCCCAGAATTCCCCTCTCCCATGTTCCAGAACCTACGCCATCCCTATACTAGACCCACACTTACTTTTCCTGGTTCCTAAGAACCCACCTGCCTGTCATAGCTCCCCTTTTCCCAACTCCAAAAGGTGAAAGACCATTTTTTTCCTCTTTTTATTCTGCTAAAATAAACCAGAACATCTGTGTAGCAGCTACTTCGTGTTGCCGGGACCAAAATAGCCAACAAAAACGACTCAAGAGAGGAGAAAAGTTACCTTTGGGCTCACAGCTCTGGACCATTTCTGTCCATCATGGCCTGAAAGACTGGTGGAGTTCTGGGCCACCAAAGTATATGATGAAGGCCTGAAGGCTCCTCCTCAAGGCCTGGGAAGGGAAGGGAGGGAGAAACTAGGGGCGTGGTATAATCCTCAAGGTACAGCTCCCAGTGATGCTTTCAGCAGTCAGACCCTGCCTCTTAAGACTCCATGATTGATACAGCACCATCAGCTTGCGAACGCATGTTCAAAACGGAAGCCTGTGAGGGACATGTCAGATTCAAACCACTGGGATTGGAAGACATTGTAGATAAGCCGCAAGAGTGAGTGGTCAGCACGGGCTGTGGGGCTCCTAAAGGCTGTGCAGGAAGCCCTTCCCACTATCTTAAGTAACCTGAACACTGCCTAGGTAGGTTGCAAAAGGAAGGGTGTCCGTGCCCTGCTTTGTATTTAGAAAGTGGCTCCAAATGTAGCCTGTATAAACACCCAGGTCCAGAACCATTGTGTCTGGCTGGAAAAGAAAGCTGTTCTATACCATTGTACAAGCTTTGTCCTGTCCCTGGGTCACCTTATTATCAGTCCCTAGCAGGATCTGTGCTCCTGTTTTGCCCCACCCCCATTTAATAAGAATTCATAGCGACAGTGAAAAACAGGAGGAGTAAATGTTTTCAATATGATCATAGTGAGAACAGTCTCCAGTGTGTGGGTCCAGTCTCTTTCTCTGGAGGTGGTGGGGAATGTGGAATCTGGCTTCTACAGGGGTGAGAGTTATGTTCCAGGTGTGGCTCCACCCACTTTTGCTTTATTATTTCTTTTATGGCTGGTCCTGGTGCGATCTCTGAGGGAAGTTTCCTACCTCGGGGTCTGTCACTTCATAGTTCTGACAGTCAGTGTGGCGTGGGGAGGTCACTGTCTATTACAGTCTGTACAACATTATGAAATAATAACATCTCTGAATCCTGTAATTATCTGTGACCAGCACAATTACGTAGTTCCATATTAAGAGTATTTATTTGTTCAGCGGTCAGGTTACAAGACACAGCTTTTGCTAACCCTTCTGGTGATTTCTCTTGGGAGTCTCAGGAAATGAAAATGACCCACATCTCTGGCAAGCGCTGGTGACCTTACTCGGTGAGATGTGCCGGGGAGCACCCAGGCCTTCCAGAGAGGGCCCTGTGTCAACGAGAACTGGGGGTTCATCACTGTGCTGATGGAGGGATGGAGACGGGACTCAGGGCATCTAAATTGCTCCTCTTCAGCTGGGCTGTCATTGTGCCTTCTCTCACTGCCTGGCGGAGGGCAGTCACCACAGCTCACTGTAGCCTACACAGCCTATCATTAGCCCATCTCCGGCGCTCTTGGACCACCCAACTCCCTCCTCTTGCAGATGGAGGTGGGGGAGGCACTCGCCCAAGAAGCTGCCTCCTGTTCAGTCAAGGTCACAGCCAGACAACAGAGAATGTGCTTGAAGGAATTGGCGTGATGTTCAGTTATTTATCTGTTCAAATATTAAATCCGTAAACATTGGGCTGGAGAGATGGCTCAGGGGTTAAGACTCTGCCTCACAAGCAGAAGGTCCTGAGTTTGAATGCCAGGTCCCACGCAAAAAAAAAAAAAAAAAAAAAAAGCCAGGCAGAAATGGCAGCCTGCACTTCTGACCTTGGTGGGTGGAACCTGGGAAATCTCAGAATGAAGCAAAAAGGAGATAGAAGCAATTCAGATGATTCCCAAAGTCACACTTGGTCCTCCACAGACACACACAGAGCCCTCTGATGCACACGCGTGCGCGCACGCGCGCGCACACACACACACCGTGTCCACATTAAGAACCAAAAGTTTATCAGGGCCCTGGGGTGTACCCCTATAATCCCATTACTTGGAGGGCAGGAGGAAGGCACAGTTCTGGGCCAGCCTAGGCTACACAGCAAGACCCCATCAGAAGAAATGATAATAACCACATGAAAGATGGATGGATGAGTAGGTAGATGAAAGAAAGAAAGAAAGAAAGAAAGAAAGAAAGAAAGAAAGAAAGAAAGAAAGAAAGAAAGAAAGAAAGAAAGAAAGAAAGAAAGAAAGAAAGAAAGAAAGAAAGAAAGAAAAACTAAGAAGGCAATCACAGTGGAGCCCTCCAGTAGGGTATGATGAAGAAGCAGAGGCAGGAGGATCATGAGTTTGAGGCCAGCCTGGGCTACACTTTTGGGGCTGACAAGAGGGTTCAGCCAGATAAGGCACTTGCTGCCAAGTGTGATGGCCTGAGTTTGATCTTCAGGGGGAAGGAGACAACTGGCTATTGAAAGTTGCCCTCTGACCTTCACACAGGCATGTGCCTGTGCACTTGTATACACATATGATTAGTCAATCATGATAAAGACAGCAAAGATCAGGCAAGCCCCCTGCTGCCTCTTCACAGTAGAGCAACAGTGGGGTTCCCTGTGATATAATATAGTTAAGTCAAATGGAAAGGAGGGCTAGATGTGTGGGTTGCGTGGCAGATGAAGCTTCTAAAATTCTTCAGTGAAGAAGACAGAATTATATTCGTGCCTTCATTTCACCTGCTCAACACACACACACACACACACACACACAGAGGCTTCTGTGAAAGCCGTAGAGGTATGTACCAGTATATTCTCTCAAAATGCTTCACACAGGTGAAAACCATCCCTCCCCTCAGAACTTCACGGGCAGCTGAGAAAAGAGAAAAAGTGAGAAAAGGGGACAAAGAAGGGTTCACATTTTTATAACATTAATAAGTTAATATTTTTGGTGTGTGTGTGCACGTGTTCGAGCATGCGGGTGTGTGTTGGCATGAATGTGGGTGCATATGCAAGTGGAATGTACACATATGTGCCCGTGCATGGGGGCCTGAGGTTGATATGGAGAATTACCCTCCATCGCTCTTCCACCTTATTGCTTTGAGACAGGGTCTCTCGTCAGACCCAGCGTTCATCAGTAGGGTTGGTCTGGCCAGCCAGCGTGCTCTGGGGCATTCCCAGGCTCTGCCTTTTGGCTGTCATGCTCACCTCGCACATTAGGTAGGATCTGAGGACCAGAATTCTGGCATTTGGGTTTGAATGGCAAGCGCTACAACCACTGAACCATCATCTCTCTAGCTCCGCCCCCTTTTCAAAGGGTACCAGGGATTGAATTTAGGGTCTTGCACATGCCAGGTAAAGAGATCCACCACTGAGTTACATCCTTAGCCCTCCGTTAGAGTTGGAGTTGAAGTCACACAGACTGGCTTTGAACGCGCCCTGTAGCCCAGGCTGGCCTTGAACTTGAGATGCCCCTGCTCCACCTTCTGAGTAACAGGGATTACAGGCCTGTGCCTGGGCTCTTTTCTTTCTTTTCTCCTGGGGTTTCAGCCCAGCACCTCGCTAACACTGGAAGGTGTTCATCCACTAAGCCGTATCTCTAGCCCCAGAGCGTCTCTGTGGCTGTCAGTGGATGGTTTCTGCTAGTGGGTATCACACGGAGGGGGCTCCGTAGCTTGATTAAGTTACTGCCCACAGGTGTGCCCGAGTCTTATCTCCCAGGTGAATCTAGATGCGATCAGGTTGACAGCTGAGAGCAGCCACACAGGGAATAGCCACATGTCCAGATTGTCTTGTAAAAAAGGCAAATATGCAAGAGACATGGCTCAGGGGTTAAGACTCCACCTCAAAAGCAAAAAATCCTGAGTTTGGATCCCAGGTCACACACAAAAATGTCAAACGGAAATGGTCGTGGTGGGTGGAGCCTGAGAAATCCCAGAGAGAAGGAGGAGGAAGGTAGAAGCAATCCAGGATGATTTCTGAAGTCACCCTTAGACCTCCACAGGGACACACGGTGCCCTCTCTCTCTCTCTCTCTCTCTCTCTCTCTCTCTCTCTCTCACACACACACACACACACACACCAATAAATAAAATATTAAAAAAGGCAAATGTCCAGCCATGGTAGGCAGATGTCTACTAGTTGACTATCAGCACACGTGTGATTATCAGCTGTCGTCCACCCAGGACTCTGCTGGAGAACACCAGGGCGCTTGCCCTCTGCCGTTACTGTTGTTTTCACGTGCCCTGTGTGAGTGTATGGGCATTTTCCTGACTCCCTGCTCTGTCAAGAAAGTGGGAGAACAGAGGCCGGACCAAGAGGGTGGAGCGATGTTTGCAGGCTGCCCCCCTTTCCTGTGTACACCATCTTCCGTGTTCTGTAGGCACTTGAGTTTGCATTTGCCTTTTTACAAGACTACCTGGTGATGTCGCAAAATGCAAAGTTTGAAAAAGTGAATATCAATCAGGGATAAGTCTGTGGGGGGAGTCACAGACACCTGGGTGAAGCCCACCCACCTGGAACCAAATAGGTGTCCCAGATAAAAAGGAAAAGAAATGGAAAGCTGGGAAGAGTGAACACGGGCGGGCGGGATGGCTCTAGGGGTAAGTGTGCTTGCTGGGAAGACTGAGGACCTGAGTTTGATCCCAGAATCTCCATGGTGGTAGGAAAGAACCAACCAACTCCCCGATGTTGTCCTCTGGCTTTCACATGTGCACTGTGTCATGTGTGCTTATGAGTACGCACACACATGATAAATAAATAAATTTAAGAGAAACGTGAATGTGTTTGGTCTATAAATGACAAAGGGAGTAGAGAGACATGAATTGGACGTTGATCTCATATTGTTTTGTGTGTGTGTATGTGTGTGTGCACTCTTTTGTCTATGAATATACGTGTGTTCATTCATTTTGTGTGTGTGTTCAGTTATGTGCATTGTGTGTGCATGTGGAGGTCAGATATGATGCTGGGTTGCTTTCTTAATTACTCTCTACCTGATGGTTATTATTATTACTATTATTTTGAAGACAATGTCTCATTGAACCTGGAGCTCACCGATTCGGCCAACCAGCAAGTTCCGGGGATCTACCTGTCCCTGCCTCCTCAGGGCTGAGATTACAAGCATGTTTTGCTGCACCCAACTTTAAATGAAATATTTCACTCATTTATGAGAGAGTTGGGGAGACAGAAGAGAGAGCTGTACGCTTCCCACAGTGCATGGATGGAGGTCAGAGGACACTTTTCACAAGTCAGTTCTCTCCTTCCACCATGTGGTGGGCTTCCAGTGATTCAACTCGGGTCTCCAGTTTGTGAGCAGGCTCTGTACCTGCTAAGCCATAGCACTGAGCCATGTCCTTATAATTTTTATTATTTTAGGGTTACGTACACGAATGTAGTGACTATATATTTTACACTTTATTCCCAACCCATACCCTCATTATCTTATTTTTTGACAGTTTCCTATAGGAACGCAATGAACTTATGTGATATCATCCTTTACTTCCCAATCCTCCCCCCACCCCCCTCTCCCCATTTCCCACTTACATCCAGCCTGTTTTCTCCCTCCTATTTTTTGCTTCTTTCTGCATGTGTTTCTTCAGAACCCGTTTTTTTTTTTTTTTTTTTAAATGTGGATTTGGGAGATCAAATTCTGGTGCAGCCAGCACTTTGCTGACTGTGCCGTCTCCCTGGTCCTTGGCTCGCAAACCTTCTCATCCAAGTGAGAAGTTTGGGTGTCATACTGCACTGCTGGGGTGCCGGCCGGAGCAGCAGGCAATGCGGTCTGTTCTCACCCTTGCCGTGACATCACTTGGGTTCCCAGGGGTGGGGGTGTCGTGACTCCAGTGGCATCTTTTTTATAATAATTTTTCAACTTTATTGAAAAAAACTTTATTTTAGTGTGTGTGTGTGTGTGTGTGTGTGTGTGTGTGTGTGTGTGTGTGTATCAGAGGGTACTGTATGTCCCTGTGGAAGCCCAAGGGTGACTTCAGGAATCATCCTGGATTGCTTTTACCTTCCTCTTCCTTTGCTCTGGGATTTCCCAGGCTCTGCTCATCAGAGCCAGAAGTGCAGTTCACTATCATTTCTACCTGACATTTTTGCATGAGACCTGGACCCGAACTCAAGACCTTCTGCTTGTGAAACAGAGTCTTAACCCCTGAATCAGCTCTTCAGCCCCCAGTGGTGTCTTTTGAAAAGCTTCCAGCAGCAGAATTGAGCTGCATTGATGGCAGGCACAGAATTCCAGAGCTTATTTTAAGGGAGACAGTCCCCACACCCAAGAGGGTAATGCTGGGTCCTGAATACTTGAAAGAAAAGAGAGGGAAGATTCATCTGATTCCTGGCTCTAGGAGGTTCAGGTTGTGCATATTTGGTCCTGTGGGCTTTGGCCACACCTGTAACAGAGGGCATTCTTCACTTCTTGACAGACAGGAAGCAGAAAGAAGGAGGGTTAGAACGAGATGCAGAGACCCAAGGGTATATGACCCTTGTGACTAATTTTTGTGACCAGGCCCCACCTCCTGTTACTCCTCCCACAATGCTATCATCAGGACCGTCTATCAAACGATGACCCTATTCCCGAGGTTAGAACTCTCGTGAGTGATGCTCTCTGCAGACCTAATCGCCAATGCAGTCACAGGTGTGAGTCAGGAATCCCCTAAGTGTCTGGGAAATCAATCAAATGTCCAGTCAAAACTAGCCACCGCTGGACATGGGCGGATGAGAGGGTGTAGTCACCAGAGTGGGGATGGGAAAGAAGGTTTCTCAGAGAGGGCTGGAATCTTCCAGAAGAAGCAGCCAGGGGAAGGGCTCAGTCTGTTGTCTTATCTGCTGTGGGGTTCCCTAGGCCCCCCCAAAAAAAACATTGTCATAGAAAAGACAGTGCATTAGCGGAGTCCGGGTGGGCAGCCTCCTGGGAGGTTCAGAACAGAAAGGAAGACACACAACCAGATACGTCAGTCACCTTCCGGGCAGAATCCATCCTGGGTTAGGAAACCGGAGCCCGAGCAAGGCAAAGTAGAGCATCTGCTCTGGAAGATAAGCCCATGGGACTCTGCCTCAGAGGCACCTCCCATCGGACAGCTGTCCCCCGAGAGGTGTCCTGAGCTGCCGTTGCTGGGATTTGCAGCTTCCGTGACAGATGTCGGGGGTATGACTCACCCAGTCCATGCCTGAATTTCACTGGAATCTATCACTGGCTTGTTTCTCCTCACCCCACCCTCCCGCTGCAGCTGCATCCCGAGAGGTCTCTGTTGCCCCTGGGGAGGGACCTTCTTGCTTGGCTCACTTTCTTGGCACACTGCATGTAACCCGAGTTGCCTGGGTTCCCAGGACAAAGAAACAAGTCCCAGGAGACCAGGCAGAATGTCACCAGGTCACTGTGCACATTCCTAGAGGGTAAGAGCTGTGGTCGTGGGCCACTCTGGAAGTCACATTGGGCCCACGGTCTAAACGTGTCACTAGATCTAGGGTGACAGCCTGTGCTTGGACAGGCCGGGTTCAGCCTCTTCTAGAAGGTTCCAAGGACAAGCTGTGGCCCAGGAAACGGATGTTGAACAGCTCTCCAGGATTGCATCTTCCTATTCCTGATTCATTAATCTGGTTCTCATGCATTTGGGAGTTAGTACAAGCTGGCATCCCATAGGAGTCCCTTCACTCCCACTCCCCTACAGCCTCACACATTTGCATCCTTAGCATCCTTAGTCAGTGTCTGCGAAGGTGGTGGTACCTTTAAAAAGATGGAGCCTTGGTGGAAGAAGGCAGGTCATGGGGGGGGGCAGACCTTGGAGTTTGATGGCCCGGGCCTGCTTGCTCTCAGCTTTCTTGCTCTCAGCTTTCTTGCTCTGTGTGACTCCTGAAGCCCGTGGAGACCTGAACCTGCTTCCTGCTTCTGCCCCCAACCCCACCTTCCGCTATGTGATTCCCACTGTAACAGACTAGCTCCGGTCTGGAACGGTACGCTAACTAAACCTCTTCCTCCCATAAGTGGCTGAGTCTGAGTTTTGTCTCACATCAGAAGAGAAGCAACTGCCAGAGCAATGCAGTGGGGGGTGGTAGGGTCACCATGCGATTGCTGTGAAATCAACTCTCTGTCTGACGCCATCCGGGGCCCAGCACACCTCAAGCTCCTCTGTGTGTTTGGTGGGGAAAGATGCTGGGTTTTTTCCCCCCGATGGTGACATGCACATGTTCAGGATTTTTGCTCACATAAACTTAGCAGAATAAGGATTTCCATTCAGTGTGAATGAACCGTTTCACCCATTGCTGCCCAAGCGGCCTTGCTTGAGGCTTACTCATGTTGGGTGGGCCTCGATGGTCTATCTGCAACTATGGACGTGTCCTTATTGCCCTGGCCTAGATGCCAGTATTTACAGTAACTCGGGATCTCTGAAAGGGAGCGACAGGAATTGGTTCCAGGCTGGGACTGGAAGGATCTCAGGCAGCCCAGCGTGAGACTGTACTGAGACAAGTTTATTCTCATATAGACCTGCTTATAAGTGTTACACAGGAAATCATCCAGAATCAATGACTATAAAGATTATAACAAGGAACAGCAAAATCTCACGGGAGCAAGAGACACAAGTGAATTAACAGGAAGGTGTGCAAGGAAATACATAAAGACATCAGCCATCCTAAACAGTCAACAGCTGTAAAACGGGGAAGATGCGAGGAAATTCATAAAGACATATGCGATTTACTGTGTCCTCAGATGGTCAGTAATTGTCTACAATTAACAGTATCTTAAAAAGACACATTTCCTGCTACAATGCTGGGAACCTTACATAGAGAGTGTTTTAGGGAAAAAGCATTTTGAGCTGTGTGGTGTTAATCTTCCCGTTCCAAGATTAGATCACAGGACAAATAACAGACACCAGAAAGGCCAAAGAGCAGGCGCTAAGTCTTCACTGCTGTCTGTTTTGCACCAGCCTGATCTGTGCTCAAGGAGTCCTGGGCAGGTCAGCGACAGCTCCTGCACCCTGGAGTGTTGTGACTGGCTGAGGCAGGCAGATCCCCAATACGCACTCTGGCCCCTGACACCCAAACCACAACATCTGCCTAGCCCAGCCCCCCACGGGGCTCATTACCACACTGCATGTTCCTTATGCACTGATTGGCTAGTCGCTTGTCTCTGCCAGGCAGGGACCATGTCTTTTTTGTCCTTCTTTGCCTCTCTAGAGCCTGGCTCAGAGCTGGAAGTAGACATTGGATGACACACTAGACTGGGGAAAGACCGAAGTGGCTGTTAGTTGCAGGTGGGACTCACCAGGGGATGTGTTCAAACACAGACATCTCCCCACCCCCCGGTCTGATCAGACTTTGTGCAGCACGTGCTCTTTGACAACCGCGCCCTCGGCCAAGGTCACAAAAGAGACTTCAGGACTTCACGCCGGACCGGGCTCCTCCTGCTGCTAATTGTTGTTTTATGGAGACAGATGGTGGTCATGGTGGTATTGGTGACGTTGGTGAAGATGATGATGGTGGTAGTAGTGTTGATGGTTGCTAAAAATGCTCAAAGTGTCTTCCCTAGTTACGCATTCCTGCCTTAGAATCATCTTCACCTTATCTAGCTAAGAGAATTTTTTATCTTCTAACCCTGAGAGGTAAGACTGAAGTTTTCTTTGACAGGAGGGAATAAAAAAATGGGGACACTAGACATCTGACATTAGCCAGGTCTAATCTCTACAGAGATTAGAAAAAGCATTTGCTTAGGTCCTACAGAAATGTGATATAAATAATGCAATAAAACTATATTATTATAAATAAATATATAATATATAAAATAAAACTATATATATAATGTAAAATGTTAATTAAACCTCTGTCCCAGGCAAGGGCATTAAGCCCACCACCTCTCCCTTCTTTCTCTTATCTTCTTTGCACACAAAATACTAAAGTTAGAGTGTCAGATGGCACCATAGCCAATGGAGGATGCTCCAAATCACAAATAAAAAACTACAACCACGTATCTGGAGTGTGTCTGGCCTGTCAGCTTTGCCAGCATCCTTTAGATCAAAAGTAAATAAGCCTCGCTGAAAGACTCAACTGTTTAATGTGATTTCTTTGTGACAGGTCTCTAATATGGTGATGGTGGTGTTGATGGTAGTGGTGATGGTATGTATGAGACTGGTACATGCATGCCCACGCTCCTGGGTTACAACAAACACCCTCTCTTTTATTAAAGTGCTTCTGAGGTGGCTTCTTCACTCAGGTCCAAGTAACAGACCGCCGTATGAGAAGACATAGCTGCCAAGCCAGGACTTCATGTTCGAAAGTTCGGAAGACGATCTGAGTTCCCTCCCTTGGCCTTCGGAGTGCTGGCACCCGGATTCATCTACTTATATTTTCAATTGGCTTTTAAAAAATAGCACGTGGCCTCTAGATGGGCGTTGACATTCCTCCTTGAGATGTACCCTCGGTCTGGCGCATTATTTTTGAGTTTGCTTTCCGGCCTGACACAGCGGATTCTGGAGGAAAGGGGGGTCGAGGTGGGGAGGGTCCACAGACTCTGCAAAGAACTTCTGGGTGCTCACAGCACAGTGCCAGTCAGGAGCCTGTTCATGCAAGGTCCCCTTTTCTTCTAGATCTTATCTTGAAAAGGACCCCCCCACCCAAACAGGAGGGGGAAATCTGAGAAAGGCATCAAGTCTCTTTCCGGGTTGTTTGGTTTCCTTCTTTGTGTCCTTGGCCCACGTGAGCTTCTGTTTCTCCTTCAATTCAGGGCTCCGTGGAGCATTAGGCAGGCAGCAGCGGCTCCTTCGGGCATCTCGATTTGCAATTCCCAGCAGCTCTTCCAGACACTGCCTTTTAGTTTCCATGGCAACCAGCAGTGTTTTTTGAAGAGGCGGTGACAGGTTCAGGGCAGGGATGCTTCCACAGGGGGATTGCATGTCAGTCTGTCGGTGGAAGAGAGTTTGAAATGACCCCGTTCCGGGCCTTTCTCTGACGAGGTCAACTTGACCTTCTTAAGAAAGAGAGAGAGAACGAGCATGATGACGGCATCGGCCCCTCCCCCCCTCGCCGGTGCTTGGGAACATTTACAGCCCTAGGCTGCGGTTCTAAACATCTCCTGCACGCCCACCTTCAAGCCAGCAGTGCAGCAGGCGTGTTGACCACACCCGAGTAATTCCTGTTTTCTGGGGGGGGGTACTGGCGACGGCAAGGGACTCCCCAGTGCCTTGGCTGGCATTTCCCTGCTTGAAGGATTTATTTAGAAGCCCAGGACGTTTGTTTGTTTGTTTGTTTTAAATAGCAAATTTAAGAGCTCATAGGTTTTGCATGTGTGTGTGAGGGGTTGGGTTTCTGAGGGGGGGGTTCACTGACTCACTGCTGATTCACTGCCATGGGGTCAGCCTGCCAAAGTCCAAATATTTGGGTCCAGAATTGGACGCCCACTGCAGCGACACAGGCTGCCCTGGATCCCATTTCCCAATGAGTCTGGGGATAACTATATTTAAAAGGAGTGGGGGAATCCTTCAAGTCTTTCCTTTTTCCACTGTCATGTGTGTATGTGAGTGTGGGTGTACCTATGCACCCGGGTGTGTTCATGTGTTGGTGGGAAGATACGAGGCTGGTATCAGAACTCATCCTCGATGACTCTTGGAACCAATTCTTTCGAATCTGGATTGCTCATGAAACCCAGAGCTTCTACTGGAGCTAGTCTAGCTAACCAGTCTGCTCTGGGGATCCCCAGACTCTGCCTTCCAAGGCTGGAATGAGAGGTGGGCTGCCACAACTGCCTGACATCTTCCGTGGGATCCAGGGAGCCCAACTGAGGTCTTTTTGTTTCCGTGGTGTCGCTTTTACTCTTTCTGCTGCTGCTGTGAGACAATAATCAGAATCAAGCAACTTAAAGGGAGAAAAGGAGATTATTTGACATAGGCTTCCAAGAGGGGAGTCGCGGTTCATTGTGATGGGAAAAGCAGGACTGGCTGGCACGAGCTTGAAGAGGCTCAGGTCACCGAAGATGTCATGATAGGGGCCGAGAGAGCAAGTGGTAGGCTACTAGCGGAAGCAGGGCTGAGCTAATCAACTTCAAGACCTGCCCTCTGTCCCATGACTTCCTCCAGCCGGATGCCACCTCCTAAAGGTGCCAGGACCCTTCCCAAGCATCAGGACTAAGGCGGCAAACTCCGGAGCCTGTGGAGGACAACTCACGTGCAGACCGTGACTCGTGGCAAACGCTTTAACTGCTGAGCCGCATCCCCAGACCTTCAGTGGGGTTCCAAGGACCGTTTTGCTGCTTTTTGCAGAGAGAATATCGCTCTTGCCTTCCACAGGTTCATGTGGAACTGGGTGAAATAACCCAGCAACAGACAGATGCGAGGGAGAAAGGCATGCATGCTTACTAGCTGCGAAGGTCTCTCAGAAGTGAAACCGCCCACCCAGCCACCCGGCGGGATCCAGAAGCCAGCGCACTGTCTACATACGCCAGAGGAAAGTGGGAGACGAAGCCATCTTGGTGGAAGAGGAAATGCTTTTAGAGGAGATGAACAACAGCTCAGGACCCAGTTCCCGCAGGCTCTGGCTGGAAAGGCTTCCTGTTTCTTTTCTTCTTCTGTTACAAATACAGGACTCGAACAATGCGGGGAAGTGAGGGACTTAGTCTTGCTAAGCATCATCGGGATCTGAGGGAATGGGCCACCCTACACCCACAGGAAGAGCTGAGGACACGATATGCTTTGTCACCTGTCAGTATGCCTGTCTGCCAAACTCCTGAATCAGCTCCCTCCACCTTATGCACCTGTCCAGGGAGGGTCGCACCCACATGGGTTGGATGTTCCCACGTCAATCAGATCATCTCCCATAGGCTCCCTCAGGGCTTGCTTTAATTAAATCATTCTTCATAGGTGTGCCCAAAGGCTCGGTCTTCAATCGCCAGTCTTTTGTTCCGAAGTATTACAGATATTGGGAGAGGAGCGATGAGGCCTTAACCCTTGCAGGACTTCCCTCAGCAGTGCCAGTACCCCGGATTTCCCTGTTGGTGACTTGCATCTACTCGTGCAGTTCCTTTTAAGCTCAGGACAGAATGGCTTACAGATCACATGGCGACTCCTGCTTCTGTCTGTGTCTTGACGAGAGAGGAGAGAAACCAAGGGGGGAGGACAAAAACAGAGGGAGAGAGAAAGTAAGGGAGAGAAAGAAGGATAGATAGATAGATAGATAGATAGATAGATAGATAGATAGATAAGGACTGGAGGGATGGTTGAAAGGTTAAGATGTTGCCTTGCAAGCAGGTCCTGAATTTGGATCCCTGGTCCCACATAAAAAAAGCTAGGCAGAAAATGCTAGGCAGGAAATCCCGGAGTGAATCAAAAAGGAGGTAGAGCAAATCCAGGATGATTCCCGAAGTCACCCTTGGTCCTCTACAGGGACACAGTGTCTTCTGATACACACACACACACACACACACACACACACACACACACACGCACGCACGCAAAATTAAAAAATTTAAAAAGATAGATAGGATAGGATATGATAGATGATTGACAGACAGACAGATAGATAGATAGATAGATAGATAGATAGATAGATAGATGATAGAGAGCTTCTGGAAACAAAAGACAGGGACCCCTATGTCTTCAACAGGCCTCCCATGAGACTCACCGGAGGGTGTGGTGAAGCCTCCTCTTGGATAGGTGATCTCCAGACCCAGCCGAATTAGCTCATTTTATTTTATGTATTAGGGAGACAAAGTGGAGTGTGGTCTCTCATGTCTCTGAACCCTCCACTCTCCTTTTTGGGGCAGACACACCTCAGAGTCTCATCATACATACTGTCCTTCCATGGCTTTAAGAACTCCCATGGAAAACACACACACACACACACACACACACACACACACACACACACACACGCACGCACGCACATGCACGCACACGCACACGCACACACAAATATGTGTGCGTAAGTGCGTGTTCCTGTGTGGAGTGTACCGTGTGACCTGAGAGCTGGATTCAGTGAAAGAAGCAACAGTTCCGGGAGCTCTCTGGTGGCTCAGCAGGTGAAGCGCCTGCCGTGCGCACAACCCCGAGAACCCACCGTAAGAAGCCGGATGCGGGGGCGCACGTCTGTGATCTCTGAAACAGCGAGATGGGAACAGAGCTAGAGGTGAGGGTCAGAAGCTGTGTAAACTTCACAGAAATAGCGAGCCAGACCCATGTCTGCCTAAAACTTGTTCTCTGATCTCCACACACGGGCCTCGGCCAGGTGTACACATGTGTGGGTCTCACTCATACTCACTCGGCAGCCCGGCAGGCCTTGAACTTGCCCCTCTCCTGCCTTGGCCTTCACAGACGTCCAGTTTGCCCGTTCAAACTGAGCCAGAACTAGGTCCACTGAAACCCTGCTGGAGCTGGAGTGAGTCTCTGAGGAAAGGGAAGGAGGCTGGAAATGGTGGCATCCAAGCATACGTGTGTATGTGCATTCACGTGTGTATGTGCATGGATATGTGCATAAGTGTATTTGTGTTTGCATAGTGTCATGCATGAGCTCATGTGCATGTGTGTGCATGTCTGTATGCATGCTGTGTATGCTCATGTGCATGTGTGTGCTTATGTGTGCATTTGTATATGTGTATGCATGCACGCACGTGTGTCTGCATAAATGCTGTGCATGTACTCACATGCACATGTGTATACATACCTGTGCTTGCACATATGCATATGTTATGCATACATGCTGTGCACGTGCTCTTTTGCTTGTATACATGTGCATAGGTGCACTCGCATATATGCATACACGCATACTCATGTGTATGTGTGTATACATAGGTGCTGTGGATGTGCTCACAGATGTGTGTGCATATGCATGTGTGCCAACGTGCATCCGTGTGTGTGTGTGTGTGCATGCACAGTGAATGCTGTATACGTGTTCGTGATGCATGCTCATGTGCGTCCATACATGATGTGCATGTGCTCATGTGTGTGCAAGCATGTGTGTTTCCCTGCCTTCTCCTTCGCCCCGTCCTTCCAGCTCCCCACACTGGGCCCCCAGCTGGCTCCAGGAGCTTCAGAGATAACAATGACCTTGGCTCATCTTTCTCTGTCAGGCGTGAAAGGCAGGCTGCCACCTCATACACAAATTCTGCTTTATCAGAGATAAACCATTTCTTTCCGTGTCCTCATCCATAGGAAATACCCATAGCCTGGGCCGGGGACCAGTGTGGAGATGGAAGCGGGTATGGATGTTCCTTGTGCAGACTCTGGAGGGTGGGGCCAGGAGGTGACCACAGAGCTCTGTCTGGGACTTAGGCCTCCCTGAGAGTAGCCAGGGCGCACTGTGGACATGGTGCTGGGCCAGGGGCAGGTGCTGAATGTATCACTCCAGCCCTCCACGCCACGCACACTGAGGGCAGAGCGGGCTTGAGCCATTGTAGACGGACTGACAGCTCTCGATCCCGTGCCTAGAGAGGGAGTCTAGTCTGCCCAGAGAGCTGGGGTGGCACCTGGATCCCAGAGCTCCGAGTGCTGGGGGGAACTGGAGGGGTGAGCAGGCTGGGGCTCGTGAGGGTCAGTGGGCTGTCCTGGGAGCAGGGTCCTGCACCTCCACTTACCATGAGTGTAGCTTTTGTGAGCAGCTCAGATGTTCCTGGGCCAGAGGAGCAAGGAGAGCGACAGCCTCGTCTCCCCGGCTCCCCATCTCTGCACATGCTCAGGGGCAATCACGAATGCATTTTATTCATCATTATTCTGTGTGGAGGGCGTGAGGGGGCATCCTGTGTGGCACACGCGTGGACGTCAGAAAACAACTCTGTGGAGTTGGCTCTCCCACCTTTATGTGGGATTTGGGAATTGAACTCAGGTCATCAGGCCTGGGTGGCAAGCACCTTTACCAGCTGAACCATCTCACAGACCCATAGGTTTTTTTTCCCCCAGTGCTTGGGAATTGAACTTAGGGCTTCACACATATCAGCCAAAATCTCTGCCACTGAGCTACACTCCCAGCTCCCCCCCCCCCTTTTCGCTTCTGCAGTGTTTCACGTAGCAGGGCTGGCCTTAGCAAGCAGACATTCGAGCCAGTTATAACCCTGACCTTCTACTCTTTAACCTCAAGTCCACGCCTAGAGGCTCTGGGGAGGTGACCTCACAGCATGGGTACCTTGAGTATTTGTCGGCTTTGTTTGACAAGGTCCGACATGGGGAAAAACTGCTTCATTCAAGCGTTTTCTGGGAACAGGGCATGGCTTATTTGGAATAGAGAAATAAGAAAAATATGGGGTTGTTGCCCTAAAGACTGCTCTCTGGAGAATGACATATGAGCATCTAAATGGGCAGTTGCTAGGTGCTAGGGGCCCCTCCCTTTTTGTAAATTGAGTTTTGCCTCTTGCCCGCATTAGACAATGGCAGGTGAATTCCTTCTTCTGAGAGCTGAGTTTACCTCCTATCTGTTCTTAGATCTCTTTTGTTTTTCTCAGGGCTGGCTAGGTTATCACCTCCCTCTACAGTACCTTCTCTATGCGTTTGAAATATGTAGACCAGGTAACTCTGCTTTGAAGCATTCATTGTCCGTTCCCTTTTAACAAATAAGTGTCAGGCCTGTTTACCTGGAGATGTCATTTGGTCCCACACCACAAGTAAATGTCACTTCTGCCCTTCACTTGTTAACTGGAATGAATGCATTTTTCATAATCTTGTAAACAATTTGGTCCTGCTCGTCTTTGATTTTTCCCTATATACGTATGGACACATTCTTTGCCCTCTACCCTAAATTTTCTTATAAAAACTATGCTAAAACTTCAATAAATGAGTTCAGATTCACTCAGCCTTGAGTTGGGTGTCTGTTTTTCACCTTTGCCGCTCTGTTGACTCCTTGTGGGATCCTTGATCCAGGCTATGGCCAGACTGCAGCATCGGCTCATCAGGGACTGAACCTGGGTTTAGCCTGAGACTGGACACATCGCTCCTAGGCCAAGGCACCATCTGGCCCCCTGCAGCATCTTCCACAGTTTTCTATCTGGACAGATGTTCCTCGGTCTCAGCCCTTGGATGGCCTCCTCAGAGGCTGGTGTCTTGACCCAGTATACATTTATGTCTGGACACTTCATGGAATGACATACATGCACACACGCACACACACATGCACATGCATATGCACATGTGCGCACATGGACACACACGCACACACAATGCACATTCACGTGAATGCACACGTGTATACTCATATGAACACATACACACATGCACATGCGCCCGTTCACACGAACACACATACACACACATGCACACATATGTATACATACATACATATGCATAAAAAAGTAAACAAGACCAGCAAGCGCTCAGGCACATGCCGGCAAAGGCAAAACAGATGAAACCAGAAAAGACCTGAATACAGGAGGGAGTCGGGCAAAGGAGAAGAAGGGTGGTAATAGGAAGAGAAGGGGGGGGGGTGAGGTTGGGGATTGAGGAAGGAAAATATTGTAAATTTACCACATTCATGTATGTAAAAGAATAAAAATGAATCTAAAAAAGTGAGTGAGAGTAGCCAAGTGGAAGATCAGAGGATATGAAATCTGAAAAGTCAGTAGAACATTCTGGAAGATCACATCCTGCCACACCTCTGTCTGGATTCTACTCCAGGGAATCATTTTGGGTTACAGAGCTGTGCGCCTGTCACTTGCGTGCACAGCCCGGGTGGGAGGAGGAATTCCAGTTCCTCCTCATTTTCCCCACACCCTGTCCTTCTTCCTGGCCTCATGCTGGCTGCCTCTGTAGCAAGGTGGTCTCGATGCCCACAAATATCCGGCTTAGTTTAAGGCAGGAAGAAAAGGGAGCAGGGACAGAAATAGCAGTGTCTTTCTCTCCATCAGGAGACTTGGTGGTCTAAGAGACCACCATTTACCCCACGCATCCAAGCTGATCCTTGTCGAGACCCAGGAGTGGCTGGTGGGGTCAGAGGATCAAGGCCCAAAGCCAAAGATGATTGGGAAAATTGACATAAATTCTTGTAAATGAAACTAACCAGGAGCCTCCTTGCAAGGCGGGACTTAATTGTGTCTCATAATTCAGACACTATCTCAGCAAACACACGACAAACCAAACACTAACAAACCAACACAGGTGGCTTACGGAGGAAGTCTATCAGTCGTAGACATCTGAATGGAAAATTTTCTGATCTTCGGAAACTTTTTGTCTGGAGGCAGAGCGATCACTGTAGCCCAGGCTAGCCTCGAATTTATAATCCTGCCTCAGCCTGTGGAGTGGGGGGGGGGGGCCCAGGAGTGTGCCGGGAACTACCCTGCCCTTCACTTCTTTCTTCCATCACAGTGACCTGGGCTTCCTTAGGAAAAGACAGTTTAAAATTTACAACGTGACTTAGATACGTGGTCGTCAGTGAGAGAAAGGTTTTTCAGTGGAGTGCTTAGAAATCTTCCTATTGACAACTGACTCATGCTTTTCAGACTTTCCCAGGGTTGGAGGGAGATGGATGATCGAGTTTATGGGGTTTGCTGTGTGGCGAGCCGCACACAGTAGGTGTGTGCACGGCAGGCCACGACTTGGGCGGAGCTGGCCGGGATGTTCACATGGACACAGCTGTCATTCTTCCCGTGAACTATGAGATGCGGCATTTGCTCCAGCATGTTCGACATTCCCCAAGGACCCAGCAGCCTAAAGGTGCCTGGGAATCCCTTCCTGCTGTCCAGAAGCAACGGGAATCATCCTCCATCGCTCTTCCATCTTATTCTTTTTGAGATGAGGTTCCTCATCAAACTGAGACCTCGCCCCCGGGGCCAATCCGGTCAGCTGGGGATTCCCCAGCTCTGCCTTCCGGGGTTGTCACGTGCGCCTAGCATATCAGGTGTGATCTGGGGATTTGGAACGCTGGTCCTTTGGTTTGCGCGGCAGGTGGCTGAACAGAACAACCATTAAATCATGGTGTCTGGGAGCTGGTGGGTAAATGTATCAGACCCTCATCTTGCAGGAGCCGACGCCCAGCCTGGCTCTTCCTGTCCCCTGGTGAAACCCAACAACATGGAGCCCAGATACCCTCCTCCTCCTTTTCTTTCCACGTAATGCTGAGGCTCACAGGCGAGGCAAGGGCTTTGCCCTGAGCTCCACCCCTAGGCCCGCCCAACATGCCCACTGCTGCTGCCCCAAGCCCCAGGGGGATGGTATTTGGAGCTGGACGTCTACGACTTTGACAAATAGATCACTGTGGCTTTTGCTGCCCAGGCTGTATTTACGTAGTCTGCAAATGGGGGGGTATGCTGATAAAAATCCCCTGAGACCTGTCTTCTTCTCAGCCTTCTTTAAATATTCCCAGACCATGGGGGGAGTGGGAAGGGAGTCTCACCTCAGCATTCATGATATCAGGAGGAGTCGTTATCCCACCTTGGTCCCCAGAGAGCAGGAATGTCCCTCTTCGGTGTTGCCTCGGAGCCTTGGGAACAAAACTCCCCCTGCAGCTGCCAGACTTTTTCATGTTTTATTAGCATCAATATATACAAAGTGGAAAATGATTTCTCTTTTTTTCTAGCTTAGAAAGTTTGCTTCTTTATTATTCTGTTTGATGATAAAATGAAAATCCTCCGGGGGAGGGGGGAAGTTTGCCTTTAGAGGTACCCCGCCTGACACGACCCTCAGCAAGGACAGAGGAAAGTCATGCCTTTTGGGCTTACCCCGAGGACAGATGAGTTCAGCCCTGGGTTCGAATCGGAGCCTCTGGCTCCCCATTCCCTCGCTGAAGTCCCCTGACGTCATAGTCTTGGATCCATAACGGCTCTCCTTTCTCCCAGGCTGCGTAGTGGTTTTCAAAATCGGCCCCTCCTCCCCCACCGAGGTTCAGTCCAAGGATCTGACTTTGAAGATTGTCGGAGAACACTTCCAGGTCGGTAAAGTTATTCTACCAAAAAGGAGATTTTTAAAAAAAGGTTTGAAAAGGCTGAGGTCCAAGCTTGAGGAGGACGTGCGCGGTGGAAGCTCGGGGCAGCCGGCGTGAATCAGCGTGATGCGTGCGCCACGGCACGCACACAAATCAGCGTGAAGCATGTGCCACTGCACGCGTGTTCCTGCATCCCCAACGACATCAAAGCCAAGGGGCGGCCTGCGGGGAGCCCCGGTCCATGCTGGAGTGTGTCCTGTTCGAAATGGTTTCATCCCAGCAGGTTTGGAATGTTTCCATCTCATACAAAGCAGATGCTGATGGGCCGCGACGAGATGCTGTGGACTTGCTTTTTTTAATTTTTTTTTTTTTTTTGGCACTGGCGAGAATGTCTTTAAACTTTGACATGGCATGAACAACACGGTCAGAGATTTCAGAAGGAAAAAACAGACCCCAAACCATTGCTTCAGACCCACGCAGGGAGCTGAGCTCGCGTGACCCGCTTCTTGGCTGACACAAATGTTTAAAACGTGGGTTCGAGGGACTGTGTGGCTAAGACGGAACTCAGACAAGGACAAACCACAGCCTTCCGTTCCTCCCCACCTCCCCACCAGCCCAGGGGGGTCGAGGTCTGAGTAGCTTCCCGGAGGGAGGCTGTAGTTAAATGATCTGACACGCTGGCCCACTGTCTCCCCTGTGCTTCCCACACAGCCCTGAAAGTCAATCCAGGCGGGTGACCCAGGGCAGGGGGTAGACTACACAGGACTGCAAATCAACGGCAGGACTTGGGGTTTGCCTTTTCAAGGAAGGCTACCTTAGAGGTTTTGGAACTTTCTCGATGAGCTTCTGCTCCCTAGCTGTGTGGATCTTTTCCCGAGGGGCCAGGTTGCCCTGTCTTGCCCCCCCAGGAGAGGTCTGAACTCCCGGAGGGGACCAGGAAGTTCCCACTGGACACTTGTCTGCTCAGCCATGCTCCCCAAAGGCCTTTGTCTTTTCTGAAAGCCAGTGGATTTCGCACAGTTCCAGAGGTGACAGGAGGCACACCCTCCCCCTCCAAGGAAGGTTCCAGAAGCCCTGGCACCCTGAGCGGCCAGAAGCCACACAGTCGCTATGAGATCTGTAGATGCCCATCATGTGATTGGAGAGCCATCCTGCTTGATGCCTGAGCCTCCCTCCTCCCCTCCACCCCCGTACCCAGTAACTTCTCTACACTGTACTTACAAAAGAATCTCCAGAAAGCCACAGCCCCTGTCCCATTGGACTGGGACCCAAGGATTCCAATAGAGTGTGAAACTGTCATGGGAGCAGACAGAGGCCGGAGACTCCAAGGGACCCTCCTGTCCCTTGTGCCACCCGGAAGGTTCCTACAGAAGAAAAGCGGTCTCTTTCTTGGGCCCTTCTCGCCTCCCAAGAAACCTCCGCGAGTGAGGAGGTCCCAGCGGTGACATCTCGGCCCTGGCTGGAGACCAGAGCTGTTCCCTGGCCTTCAAGACGGGGGTCCCTTCCTCCCAAGCACTTGGCGGCCCAGGCGGCTGTGGATTTGCCACCCCGGCCTCAGCACAGGCCCCATGACAGGACAAAGCGGTGGGTGCGGATCCAAGTGGCTGGTCGCTTGGGGGGGGCGTTAGGAGCAAGAGCATCTCAGTAAGTCACTACCCCTCCACAACACGCTCACTCCGCCCACCTGTCACTTATCATCTCTACTAGAAGAAACCCCTTGTATTTGCCAGCACCCCGGGAGGCGGGGAGTATGTGGGGGCACTCGAGATGGTTCCGTTGCTGTGTTCTGAAGGTTCGCAGGAGGGGCAGATGGGCTGAGATCTTTTAGAAGCTCGTAAAACTGGCAAAGAGATTTAAAAAAAAAAAAAAACAAAAATGGGCTGAAGTGCTCATGCTGGATTCCGATTCAGGACCCCCGGCGGCTCACCTCGGGGCTTCGCTTGCACAGAGCCTGCAAGCGAAGTGGGGGGTGTGCGTGGGATGCTGTGGACCATGCAGATGGCTCGGCTTGCCTGGCGCTGCGGATCGCCTGATTGGTACTTCCTCTCCTCTTGGGGACGGAGGTGGTCCCAGGAAGCTGGCTGTGGCGAGCCACCCCACGGGAGCCCACCGGTTTCAACTTTAAATGTCATAAATACAGGTGAAGGAAACGGAAACTTTTAGTCCCAAAGTCTAGAGAGAAGGCGGTGGGCGCGCTGGGCTGCGGTCCATCCAGTGCCACGTGATCTCAGATGAGCGTCTGGGGGTAGTGGAGACTTCGGTGGGCGTCCGATCGCTCCCTTTGTGCAAGCGACTCTCGCTAGATAGAAACCTCGTACTCTCTGGTCTCCTGTGGGAGGGATCAGCAACAGGTGTTAACCCTTCTCCCCAGTCCGGGGGGTAGGGGGAAAGGGACATCCCCAGGTGTCCTAGCACCGTGAGTCCAGCTGCCTACTTCTCTTGGAGGCTCCCTAGCCCCTCACGGCACTCTAGTGCCATGAGCTCTGTTTCATGTCTGCTTCTCATGGAGGCGCCCTAGCCCCTCACGGCATTCCACATCTGGAATCCGTGAGTTCTGTTCTTTCTCTCCTCTAATGAACTCTACCTTAATCCTCTACACCGTATTCTGTTTTCAATTTTCGACTCCGGAACACAAGAACCCGACGACATTGGGACGGTCGAGACCGTTTCCCTGAGTCTCCCTGTAACCCCGCCCTTGGCAGGTGGCTCTGTCCCACACATGCTTCTACTGTGCTGTGAGTGTGGGCACCCAACGCATGCTTGGAAGCTGCGTGGCACCTGCTGGGCACCCATCTGTCAGCCTCCCAAGCAGGGCATGCTGACAGTCCATCAACAAGTGGAAGGTGAGCCTGTAGGCTCTTCTGTGAAGAATTCTTTAGCTCAAGCAAGCCTATGAGAGATTATCTAACTGATGTAGGGGGATTATGGCCACAGTGGGTGGGTAGGACCGTTCCGTGGGCAGGCAGGCAGATAAGATGGACAGAGAGAGACAGCGAGAGAGAGAGAGAGAGAGAGAGAGAGAGAGAGAGAGAGAGAGAGCGAGTGCTGGGTGGAATTGGTAGACTGGCTAAGAAGTGCACCTTTTCTCGCTTTGCCTGCGGACGTGGTGTGCCCAGTTCTCTCGCTCTCCTGCCGTGATGGTCAACCGTAGCCTGGAATCCTGAGCGTGCATTAGTCCCTTGTTCCCCTAAACTGTCTGGGCCATGGTTTCATATCAGCAACAGAAATGCGAGATGAAGATACAAGTACCCAAAACCTCCATTCCCTGGCCAGGCCACAGGGGACACAGGGACAGAGCCCATGACCAGCCAGTCCTGGTGTTCTCTCTTCCTTGATACCAGTCACTCCCCCTGCCTTGGGGCCTGTGGGGTCGGGGTGCTCCAACATGCTCTTTTCCACCTGCCCAACGCCAAAGCAAGTCACATAGCATGCATAGCAAAGCATGCTTAGCTCCACCCACAGGCACCTAGAATAGTAAGGACATGTGGGTGTGGCTCCCAGGTTGGCATCACAGATTCCAGGCCCCCAGGGAACTAAGAGATCCCTGACTTCAAAGGTTCCGCTTTGTCATTTGCCTGGGCAGAATCTAAGATGGTGTCATGGTCTCTCTCCTCCTGGTGAGTTAGTACAGGGAGGGAATTCCAGAGGCATCCAGGTTGATGTAGAAGAAGCCAGGGTGGAGAGGTAGGGGGAAGGAGGGCTCAATGGTTGAAGCACTTGTTACGTGAACAAATGGACCAGAGCTGGATGCCCAGAGGCCACGCCTAATAGTGGGTGGGTGTGGTCATTCCAGCTCCCGGAAGGCGGAGCCTGAGGATCCTCAGGGCAAGCTGACTAGTCCACTAGCCTGACAGCTGTGGGATGGATTCGAAGACTCGTCTCACAAAGAGTGTAGTAGGGGCTCAGCAGATATGGTGCCTACAGACCTAGCGACCTGAGTTGGATCCTTGGGCGCCCTCATAGCAGAAGGAGAGAACTGACTTCCGAAAGTCATTCTCTGGCCTCCACTTGTACGCCGTGGCGGGCGTGTGTGCATCTGCCCTCTCTTTCTCAAATAAATTAAGTAAACAGATATTTTTTTTAAAAAGAGAATTAGGTAGGAGAGGGCACAAGAGTGATTCCAATAACCAGACCTCCATGTGCGAGCTTCCCTAGGGAGCAGAGCTCGGCTGCACAGGGGGACCGAGGCCTGCTGCCCCCCTCCCCCAGACCCTTTTCCATGTCCTTAGCAGTAACCAGCTCCTCCAACTCATCCTGGCAGGTGATCAAAGGCACACACAGCGGTGTCGGCAGCTGTAGAACAAGACCCCGGAGTCCCTTCTGCCAGTGGCCCTGTGGACCAGGGGTGGGGTTGGGGGTTCACGGCCCTGGGAGAGCGGGGAGACCCACTCACCCCCGTCTCGTAGATGGGGTTGTCGAACTCAGTTTCCACGGTGATCTGGCTGTACGGGTGTGAGTACATGAGCGGCAGGCGGAGGTTGGAATAGTATCGGCACCTGCAGGGGGGTGGACAGACAGGGGGGTGGACAGACAGGGGGTGGACAGACAGGGAGGTGGACAGAGCTGGCATCATTCCTCCCTGGAAGAGTGCCCTCCACGCGCCACCCAGCCAGGGCGGAGGTGGGACAGTCTAGTCACCTCTCCTTGCTGGGAGGGAGGTGGGGTCCAGCGTGTGCCCCAAGGAAAGTACTTCAGGTCCCTCCTGATCTTTTCTCCCTGCCTGAGGACAGAGCTGATGTCTGACAGGCCTGCCTCAGGGCCTTTGCATACTCTTTTCTCCCCCTGCCCGCCTCCTGGATTGCTTGGGATCACTTCCAGGTCCTTACTCAAAAGTCGTTTCTCAGCATGGCCTCTTTCATCTGCTCTGCCCAAATGTGTTGCTGCTACCTCTGTCCCAGAACACTTTTCTTCTCCTTCCTAGAGATTTTTTTTTTTCTGTCAGTATTTATCACAGAATGTGCTGTGTTGCTTTTTGGAGATCTGCTCTCTTCCCTTCCGGGAGTCCTAATCCCCCAAGGGCAGATATATTCCCTCCATTCTGTTCATGTGACTTCCCAGCTTCACCTGTGCTGTGCTTGTATCTGAGACCCCCCCCCCACACACACTCAATGTCTTCTTTCACTCTGGGCGAGGCTGTGGCCTCCAACTCCCGAGGCCACGCCTGGTCCCCATTCCGTGCCACTGTGTATTTGTTGAATGAACAAGCGATCCGGTGCATGGCAGAATGACTGTCACTGTCCGGTGTCCTGCAGGGTCCTGATGGTTTATGGGGTGTATGGGGGGGCTGTGTCTTGTTTGATGCCACCTGTCCCCCTCCAAGATGCAGGCTCTCCTGCTGAGAGGCTCTGGACCACAGCATCTCCCTCATTGAAGGCTGCTCTGCCCAAGTCACAGTGGGGAGGCAGGACCCCCCGCCACACCTACCTCGTGACATAGATGTAGGCTCCTCCCAGCAGCAGGGAGATGAGAAGAACCGGGATGAAGATGGCCAGGGCCATGCTGCCTCCCTCCAGCGATGACTCTGCTGCCGCTTCTGCTACTGAACACAAGAGCTGTTTAGTTCCACGTGCTCCCTGGCTCCCAGGTGAGCACCCGGCCCCCTCTCCTGCACCCACAGCCCTAGACCCCCCAGAGAGCTGGAATCTCCATCCTTCCAGCCCATGGCATGGCCTGATGTGGCTGAAATCTGTTTACAGTCTAACTCATGGGGAGACCTGGACAAGTCTTACAGTGATTCTACCTCCAGTCCCAGAATCACTGCAATCTAACTGTACCCGGTGTGGATCCTGCCCGAGCTGGCGGTAGGATCAGGGCCCGGAATGGCCCTGAGCAACATGGGCAGCTTTCAGCTCGGCCTCCCCGAGGCCTGTGATAGGATTGGTGATTGCAATCTTGGGAGCGTGTGAGGAGCTTTGGGGTCTTGAAGCATAGCTGGGGGCAGAGTGAAGGGAGAATCCTTCCTATCCGCAATGCCATCTGCTAATCTAGAGACCCGTCAGCCACCACCGAGGGGCTGCACAGTAATACATAGGGGCCTTGCATTTGCTTGCACTTCCAGGCGTGGCCCTCTGACCACGCTCTTCTCCATGGCCTCATGAGGCAAGAGGTGGCTTAGGCACCCTGTGGAGGTCACTGAAGGACACCCTGATTCCTGATCAGATCACAAGCCCTCCCAACGCTGCTCTTTGACCCCTGCTCTCCTGGCGGGATTACGTGACCCCTGTGGCTTGCATCAGTGACCCGGGTGCAGTCATCGAGCTTATGGATGTAGTTACAAAGGGTCTGGGGCTTAGCGGGGTGATGCGTTTCTTCAATGTCTCTGACAGCTTTTGAGGCACACCAAATGGAACCATGTTAGCCTTGGAATGCTTTGTGCACGGAAGGGTTGTGTGATGTGTCCTCCTTACTACCTCCTGGGCGGGGTCCAGGTCACCATGGAGACACACCGTGGGATGAGTCTGGGAGGGGGTTTCCAGAAGGGTCAAGTGAGAAGGGACCAAAGAGGGAGAGCCCACCCTGAATGTGGACAGCATCATCTCCTGGGCTGGGGTCCTGGAGTGAATGCAAAGGAGACAGCGAGCTGACACCTGCCTTCATCTCTCTGCTTGCTGAATGTGGGTGTCACATGACCAGCCACCTCCCGCTCCGGCCGCAGGGGTGCACCCTCAATCTATGAGCCTAGGCCAAGCCTTCCTTTCTCAATTGCTTTCAGCAGGTACTTACCACAGCAAAGAGCCAAATGGCTCATGAAGATGGGAAAGGAAGCGGAAAAAGAAATGAGACCCCAGAAGCAAGTGTATGCATGTGTTCTGCTGGAATAATCCACACATGGGGGTACTGTGCAATTCTCCAAACAGCACCTGCGGCTCTTTTTAAGGACCCGGATGAAGCTAGTTGAGGACCTGTGTGGATGCACTGAGATGTTTCGAGACAGAACAACACTCACCTTCCAAAGCATGTTCGAAACTGTCTTGATTCACTGAAAGAGAACCAGGAATACCGGTCAGTATCAGGAATTCACTGTCCGCAGCACATGCCGGACTGTGGGGTCAGGGTGAGTAGAAGCCTGGGGTACCCTCCGCTCCATGAAGAACGCTGCTGGCGTCTGCAAGGGCGGCTCCCCATCGAGGTGGGGAGGAGGGAGAGGAGAAGGGAGGGGAGAAGGGAGGTGTGGAAGGAACAGCGGGAGGAGCAAAGGGGAGGAGGGGGAGCACCCAGGGGTGATGCACGGCTCCCTTGCTTCCCAGGCTGTGCCACGAATCTGGACTCATCCAGCATTGTTATCTTTCATTTTAATTCCATGTAAGATTATTCTCATCCACCTTTACTTCCTTTAACACCCTGAAGGTCAAGGAACCGGGGTGCATCCCATGCAGAAGCACTCCTGTAGCCCAGACCCGGAAGTGAGGAGCTCAGATGGGAAGATTCTCCCGTCTCGGGAGAAGAAGGCGTGGCCACCGGGGTCACTGAGGTCACACTGTGCTCCGCAGAGCTTGGGCTGATGTAAGTCATAGTCGCAAGGTGATGCTTAATAGATATCTCTGTGAATGTGCCCTCCCCAACTCATGAGCGGATGGTTTTGGAGATGACTGGAGTTCAGTGAGGTTATGGGAATGGAGACTCATGGGGGTCTTTGCAATAAGAGTTGGGACAGGAGCTTGCTCACTTGCTGTCTGGCCACCGCACAGCTCCCCCACGTCGGTGCACATCTTGAGGCCCCACAGGGAAGTGCTGTGCTCTGGGATCTCCAGTCTGCAGAACTCGGCTGTATAAACTATCCGGTATCAGGCATTTTATGATAGCAACAGAAAACGGGACAATAGAGCTGGGCGCAGCGACACCCTCTTGCAATCACAGCACCAGGGAGGTAGAGGCAGCAAGATCAGGGGTTGAAGCTAGCCTGGGCTACGTGAAACGCTGTCTCAGAGAGACAAACGGAAACAAGCAGAAGAAAGGAAATGGACCTCGACGGAGACAGGCAGCCATCAGAATTCGGAATACTCTGAGTCACGTGGGCCCCGCCCCGCCCCTGGCTCCCTGGACTTGTTTACCTTTGCAGACGGGCAGGGGTCCGCTCCAGTGGGAGGGCTGCCCCAGGATGCAGCGGATGGTCACCTCGCCCGTCAGCTCGAAGCCCTCGTAGCACATGAAGGTGAGAGATTCTCCCGGCAGGTACAGCCGCTTGTACAGGATCTGATACCCGTTCTCCGGAAGCCCCGGGTTGTCGCACGCCAGGGACTCTTCCGCTGAAATCGAGCCACATACAGCTCTGATGACCCGTAGCCAGTCTCGGGGAGACTCCCCTTCGCACCCCGGGGGACCTAGCTGCGGCCCACTTACCAGCACCCCCTCTCGGCAGTCTCATCCCTCTCACCCGACCCATGCCTGTTGCTCATTCATCTTTCTCTCTGATCTTCAATTCCCTCCTTAACAAAATGGGACCACGAGTGAGTACCTCTCTCATAGGAATTCACAGGACTACAGATAACCTGTCTGAGCTGTGTGGAATGTTCCTGGCATGTGGTGTGTGTGTGCTCAACAAGGTGGGCGGGCTGGGGACATGGCCTCAAAAGCAAAGTTCAGATCCTCAGATCCCACGTAACAAATGCCAAGCAGATATGACAGAGACCTGCAATTCAGGTCCTGGAAAGTGGAGCCTGGGTAACCCTAGAGCAAAGCAACAAGAAAGGAGACCAATCCAGGATGATTCCCAGAGTCACTCTTGGGGTCTCCACAGGCACACACAGTGCCCTCTGACACACACATGCTCAATAAAAAAGAAAGAACTGTGATTCATAGTGGCGTTTGATCAAAAATCACCTCTCTGGACACTTCTCAAGTTGCCCCCTTCTGCCTCCAAGATTCATTCTGAAGATGAATTCAGAATGATCCAGCTCCCATCTACTTCCCACGCTGGAGATGTCTGCATAGCTCCGCGGGAAATTCAGAAATATCTGGAACCTGTGGGCTCACACCGCTCTCTCGTGGTGTCCTCTGGTACCGCACCCAGCTAATCCCACGTTACAGAGAGCCCGTTTCCAGCCCGCGTGTGGGCAGCGGCAATTTTACCGCCCACCTGCAATAGTCAGTCTGCAAACGTGCAGCTTTCGTGCAGCGCCACAAACCCTAGAACATTCAAAAGATTTTAAATTGTGGCAAAACCTTCCCACATAAACTCTACCATTTTAGTGGAGTTAGGACAGCCAGTCTGGTACATCTTGCAAGTATACGCCCACAGGCATTAAAAAAAAACACTTCTCTTCCCCTTCCCACACCCCCAGAAGCTACCCTTCCACTTCCTGTCTCTGTGGGCCTGTTGTCGCTATGGTTCTCAGACCCTTGTGACCAAGGGGGATGTTTTAAGACATTTTCCTCTGTTTGTAACACAATGACGTCTCCTACATTGCTGCCCACCCCCCAGGCTAACCCTAGGAGTACAACTGGAAACATTGTATCTCTGGGGAAGATTCATGCTTCAGAAAATAGGCAGCTCTTAGTTTCAGAAAATTCTCGAAACTAACAAGACTCAGGGATGGGCATGGCTTTCCCTAGGGTAAAGAAAAGCAGTTAAGAACTTGGAGATCTGCCATGTCAGGCTGGCATCCCATCACCCCAGAGAGCCTTCCGGGGTCCAAGCTTCTGTGAGCCCCACCTAAGCCGGGTTGGGCTTTTTGGTGTTTGCAGCTGCCCTGATCCTGCAAGTTTTAGCCCTCACCCAACTCCTCAGGAGACTCATTGATTCACCAGTGCTGTGACCTAGAAGGTACTTTAGTCTGTTGCTGAATCCCTCTTTGGGGTGAGCAGATCTCATGTGGCATCTCCCCAGGAAGAGCGTCCCATGGGGGGGGTGGTGGTCTGGCTTGTGCATGAGATTCCTTGCGGCAGCAAACACCACTGCAGAGTGCCACCTAGTGGAGGATGGTGTTTCTAGAAAAGGAAATCTCTGTTCTTGATTTTTAAAAAAGGCATGGAAGGTCAAGAGCAGTTGGAATCACTAACCTTCCATGGAAAATGAAAGTACAGAAGCGGAAGTCTAACTCACTGATGCTTCAGGGAACCTCTTCATGGAATAAGGTCAGAGCCTGAAACCTTGGGGATTTCTGTTTATTCTGGAAGGAGCTTGTGAATATAGACTCTATCTGTCCCATGCTGGATATCAGGAGAATTGATTCTCTGGCTCTCCTGCTGACCATATGAGCACACACTCAAAACTAAGACAGCCCCCATTTTTCTTTTTCCTTCCCACAAATGAGAAACCCCCAGCCTGGATTTGCATACAGATTCCCAGCCCCCTGGCTATCTCCTGGGTGTAAATAAAATCTGGTAGGACTGGGTGGTGGATTTCCCCATTTGTCCCTAATGGAGAAGGATGGATTTTTTTTCTACCTGTTTTGGCCCCACTTTTCTTTCTATTTCTGTTTCTGTGCATTTCTTTCCCTTTCTGCCTTTTTAATATTTCTCATTCCCAGGTTAGCTTCATGAGTCACCATGCTTCGACATGGGGCACTTAGAGAACTTTTAAGAGTGGGCCACCCCAAGGGGAAAAAAAAAACTCTTAAAAAACCATTTCCCCTTTTTAAGGTTAAATAGTATCCATTGATGAACCAGTCACAATTTGTGGGTCCCATGCACCCACCGATGGACACGTGGCTTGCTCCAGTTGGGGTAATGTGAAAAATGCTTTGTGAATTGGAGGTGCAAGTACATCTGCATCCCCGTGTCATGGCTGGAATGTGAGCCGTCTCCCACAGGCTCATGTGTGGACATCCTTAGCTGCTGTTTAATATTTGGAAAGATCATGTACTGCACCTTTGGGAGGTGGCCTTTCTGGAGGAAGGCACATCACAGGGGGGCGGGCCTCTAGGCTGGTTAGCCCCGCCCTGCTTCCACTAGCAGCACTTGCAGTCTGTAGCTAGTTCTCTCAGCCTCCATGATATCTGCAGCACCCGAGTTGCCCCCAGCTTCTGCTGCCTGCCTTTCGTGCCACAATGGATTATCTCTCCCCCTCTGGAACTGTAAGCCAAATGAATCTCCTCTTTCTCCCCTTAGGTTGCTTGAGTCTGAGTAACTGCAACACCCCACATTTGGCTCTTTGGGGTGCACACCTAGAAGGAAGCTTGCTAGACTCTCTGGTGACTCCTTTTGTAGTGTTTTGAGACCCGCCTCCTGCCTTCCCCAGCAGCTGCCCCATACGTCCTTTCTCCACAGTGCACGTGATTTCCGGTGTCTCTATGCCAAAGTCTAGGGTTGTGCAGGCTGTTCTGGCTCTTGCTTTAGCTTGAGAAAAGCCACATCTTTTTTTTTTTTTTTTTTTTTTTTTTTTTTTTTTTATTAAAAATTTAATTATACATTTTAAAATTTTTTACCAGTTCCCTCCCTCCCCCCTCCCCTTCCCCCAGTGTCTCCCCCCCAATTCCCAGAGAGTCCTTTATTGTGTGCGCCTAACTCTCCACTGGGTCCTCCTCTCCGATGACATATAAGGACCCAGTGGCAGAGAAAAGCCACATCTTTGATGTCACATCTTATACCTGTGGCAGGCAACTCAGAAACTGACCTGAGATGTTCTGGGGCGTGCGACTTGATAGATTTATCTTTCAAGATACAGAGCCAGTCCCTGTAGACTTCCCTGAAGGATGGAGGGGGGCACGTGACATACCTGCTGGCTCCCTGCCCCACACTGAGTGTGGGCACCTTGCTGGGTGCTGGGAGGGAGGTGCCCCTCCTCCTTGTGCATGGGTCTACGCAGCTCCCTTCCTCCCGCATTTGCTCTCCCGTGAGTGAGCTTCGCAGACACATGCTGAGTCAACTCTTGGCGTCGCTCTGAGTGTGGCCAGGACTCGGAGGCAGGGCCGAGGCCGAGAGGTTGGGATGCCACTTCCGTGATATTGGCATGCTGCTCCTGTCCTGCTAGCACATCTGTCCTAATGTGGCTGTGAATTCCTGGCTGTGGGTGCCCTGCTCCCCTTCCTCCCAACCATCCACTGGGTGGGGGGACCGAGGCTGGCCTCAGGCCACAGCTTGTGAGCAGCCAGCCCTGTGTGTACCCCAGTGAGCGGGGAAATGGATCCTGCCCTGCTCCAGGCAGGTGGAGCCTCGCTGAAGGAGGTGGGTCACTGGCATGGGCTAGGGGTCACATACTGGTCCCACATCCTGCTCTCTCTTGGCTTTCCTGGATGAGACAAGATCAAACTCAGTCCATTATGACGGGACAGGACCAGCTGTCCTTGCTATGGTGGACTGCAGGCCTTCAGATAAAAGGCAGGAGAGCCTCCTCCCTCCTTCCCTCCCTCCCTCCACCCTCCCTCCCTCCCTTCCTCTTTCCCTCTACCCTCCCTTCCTTCCTTCCTACCTTCACCCTCTCTCCCTCCCTTCCTTCTTCCCTCCCTTCTTCCTTCCTTCTTCCTCTTTCTCCTTCCTTCTTTCCTTCCTTCCTTCCTTCCTTCCTTCCTTCCTTCCTTCCTTCCTTCCTTCCTTCCTTTCTTCTTTCTTGTGTCAGAGGGCACTGTGTGTCCCGTGTGTGTCCCTGTGGAAATCTAAGGGTGACACTGGGAGCCATCTTGGATTGTTATGCCTGGAGGCGGATCAGTAGCACACTCCCCCTTCAGCCCTTGATGGACTAATGCTCCCTTGAAATGTGGGTTCTACAGATAGACTTGAAGTCCACTCTTGGCACTGAAACCATAAGGTCCTAGGGGGCATCCAAGACCCTTGATTACTAATCCTGAGATTCAGAAGCTGGTGGAGGGGTGGTTAACCCCGCCGTGAGTCTGCTGAGACTTGGAGTGGTAGAAGGGATAACTTTTAATTTAATTTTCTAGAGCTGTAGGCACACAAGGCACACATGTCACTTAGAACTCAGCTCAGCCAGATGGGGTGAGAGCCATCAGGTACCCTCAGCCCAGGGAAGTTCCCTCCCTGTCTCCCTGGTTGGAGAAGGGGACTGGCTCTGGCTCCCGCAGCCAGAACAAAATGTCAGGTCAATTTGTGCAGTACCCAGACATGACCAGCAGGTGGCAGTGGCGCATCAGAGGAGCGCCCCAGAATCCTTCCCCTGGAATTTTCTTTCATGAATTAAAGGTGACTGACCACAGCAACTATTTACTCGGCACCTTCTGCCATTCGGGCGCTGTCCTCACTCCTTGGGGACAGAGACACATGCTACCTGACTCCATATGGACTGACAACAGGTTACTGATTACATGCCACAATAATGTTTCCCCCTCATTACATCCCCTCTCCAAGTGTGTCCGATCAGCACCTGGCTCTGCCCTGAATGGAGGTAGCCGGAGCAAAGGAAACATGAGCAGCCTGGACCAATGGAGTGGGAAGGGGTGCGGGGGGAATGAAGGAGCAATCAAGAAGGCCATGCATGCTAAGGGATTTCACTTAATTAGACACCCCTCCCCCCCAATCTGGCCAGCCTTCCTCCTCTGTCTATCTATATACAGCATGCACGCTGCCCTCAAACTTGCAATTTCCAAGACTCAGTTTCCCAAGTGCTGGAATTTCCAGCATGTGTGCATGCTAATATACATGGGTGTGTGCTAATATTCATGGGTGGGTGGGTGCTAACCGTGCCAACTTGTGTGTCTTTAAGGTACTGTTTTTGAGAGTCTCCATGTGATTCTAAAGTTCAGCAGAGCCCCAGAATCATTGCATCAGTGTCTTAGTGACTTGTGACTATGACAAGAGACCTGACCAAAGAGACCTAAGAAGGAAGAGTTGATTCTGCTCAGCTCATCAGAGGGGTGAAGGCCTGGGGGGGTCACATTGTGTCTGCTGTCAGCCATCAGAGAGAGAGAGAGAGAGAGAGAGAGAGAGACAAGGGGTGCTGGTGCTCAGCCTGACTTCTATTCCCTTCTAATCAGTCCCAGACCCCAGGTTATGGGGGTGGTACCACCCACTTTCAAGGTGAGTCTTTGCTGCTAAGTTAAACCCCTCAGGGAGCTGGAGAGGTGGCTCAGGGGTTAAGCCTCTGCCTTGCAGGGTAGGGCGGAGCCTGTGAATCCTAGGGCAGAGTAAACAAGGAGGAGGTGGCCTCGTCCATGGTGGTTCCCAAATTTGTCCGTGGTTCTACACACACATACATACATACACACACACATACATACATACACACACGCGCACACATGCATACATGCACAATTGAATAAATAATAAAAAAAATAAAAAAAAAAACCCTCGGGAAGTAGCCTCATAGACACGCCCAGAGGTGCGTCTTGCAGGAAGTTCAAAATGCAGTCGAGTTGTCTACAGGGAGGAGCTGTGGCAGTTCAGCTGGTGAATGAACCCTGTCTGAACCAGCTGATGTTCATTTTCTGTTAGATTGCCCCATCCCCCATAGCTGGGGGCAATCATAGGCGAGTAGCTGGCATTTCCTCATGATGGTCTATGCACCACTGATGTTTTTTTTAATTTAAATATTTACTTATGCATGTGCGAGCATGCTACAGTGTGTGTGTGGAGGTCAGAGGGTGATTCCAGGTAGACCTCCTGCCTCAGCCTCCGAGGACTTGGATGACAGGTGCGTTCCATCACACCTGGTTTTCAGCACTTCTTTGTGTGTGTGTGTGTGTGTGTGTGTGTGTGTGTGTGTAGGTGTGGTGTGTGCATGCTTGCATGTACATGGGAGCATGCGTGCATATGCACATGCATATACATGTCTGTGGAGGCCAGAGACTAGTGTTGGCTGTCTTCCTCCACTATGCTCTGCTTTATTCACGGACGCAGGCTCTCCTGTTGAACCTTATTCGGCTGGTCTAGCTAGCTACTTTGCCCCAGCACTTTGCCCTGTCTCTGCCTCCCAAGTGCTGGGATTACAGACAAACTGCCAAGTCTGCTAGGCTTTTATGTGGGTGCTCGGGATTTGAACCGTGGTCCTTGTGCTTGCATGTGAGCATTCCATCCGCGGAACCCCTTTCCCACCCCAGCAGAACAGCTCTCCGAGAAAGAAAAGGGAGAGATTTGGCTGTGGACTGAGCGCAGCGCTGGATCGTCACCCCACGTGGTTGCAATAACACGAGTCTCCCTGCCCCCCATCCTCCAGTAGGCTGATCCCAACCATGAGATGAAGCGGGCCCGAAGAGACTCACAGACACAGTGCGGCAGGCGGGATGTCCAGATGGGTGTCCCCGTCTCGCGGCTGTAGCAGGTGAGGAGCGAGCTGCCCTCGAGCACGAAGCCGGGGCCGCAGGTGTACTGGATGGTGGTGCCCACCAGCAGCACGGGGTCGGAGATCAAGCGGGTGGAGTGCTCCACCTCCCCGGGGTCCGTACAGTACATGACTGTGGAGACAGCGGCACAACACACTGAGCTGTGGAAGGATGGAGAACGGGAGACAGCGCGTCTCCTTTGTTTAGCGAAGGTGGCCGGGGAGCAGGCTGGGGGTAGGAGCCCTGACTCCAACTTCTCGGTTAGGAATCTGTTCAAAGATTTTGCATCAGGGTTTCAGGATCTATGTCCAAGAGTATAGATTACCCTGCTGTTTACGATGCTGGCTGGGAAGGGAGCTGGGACAGACTTGTAGGGGGGGCTGGGGGGCTCCATTTCAGCCTCTGACTGTGAAATCCCAAGGGGCTGCTAAAGATAATAAAGCAAGGCCCCTTCCTCCTCCCTCCATCCTCCTGCTTTCTTTGTGGCTCTGAGAGGAGACAGTTAGCGTCCATTACTGTTTAATTAAAAAATCGATACAGAGGAAAGGAAAATGGTGAGCCAATTACAAAGGGAAGAAGCAGACAACCTGTGAGAGATGGAGACAGCCACCGTCCTGGCCAGAAGGGTGTGTGGGCAGCTATTGCACAGGGGGCCTTAGAGGGTATGAATCTGTGTGCAGAGTGCCTACCCGTGTGCGGGGAAACCCACTGTATGCAGGGCATCCATCTGTGTGCAGAGTACCCTCCTGTGTGCAGGACAGCCATTTGTAGATGCTTCTGTCTGTCCATCCATCCGTCCGTCCATCCATGCGTCTGTCCATCCATCCGTCCATCCGTCCATCCGTCCATCCATCTATCCACCATCCATCCATCCATCCATCCATCCACCCACCATCCATCCATCCATCCGTCTATCCATCCATCCATCCATCCGTCTATCCATCCATCCGTCCATCCATCCATCCATCCATCCATCCATCCATCCATCCATCCACCCACCCACCCACCCATCTATCCATATATCCATCCACCCACCCACCCACCCATCCATCTATCTATCCATATATCCATCCATCTGCCCATCCATTCATCATCCATCCATTTGTCCAGTCATCTGTTTCTCCTTCCATTTATCCACCCATGGATACATGTGAACTCATGCACACTCACATGACACACAAACACTTCAATATATATACCACACGTGTTCATGTAGCCACACATGCATGCATGCTCACAGGCCTGAACGCACACCTGCACACATATACACATATTCATGTGTGTATGTATACATACCCATGCACGTACACACAGATCCATACATATACACCCATGCATGCATGTAGACATGCGCTCGCACACACACCCATATGCACGCACACCCTTCCCAGGCTGCTGGAGACCATCTAGAATATTTGTGTGTTTTCAGCAGCTTCTTCCAATTTCGTAAGGTTGATTTTGTTGGAGGGAGGAGGTGGATCAGCCCAGCTCCTCCCCCTGCTGGTTACATGGTGGGATTGAGGGGCCCTGAGCTTTCTCAGGGCTGGGAGGACAGGACCTACTATGCAGACAAGAAGCAGGCTGCCTATGCACCGCCTACGGCACAGGGTAGAACTGGGGATTGGAGGGTGACTTTGGCTTGATTTGCTGGGCTCTGCAGGTCTGTGCAGACTGGAGCAGACCGTGAATGCTGCCCTTTGCCACAATCCCCACTGCTCCCTATCGGCCCAACCCATTTCACTCATTCTCATTTTCTGCCAGGCTTCTGCTGGCCCACGGTCTGAGGTTCCAGCGGGACCTTGTGAGCTGCAGGGATGAGTTGGAGGAAGAGGAGGAGGAGGAGAAAGAGGAAGAAGAAGGAGAGAGGAGGGAGAAGAGGAAGAAGAGGAGGAAGCGAGGAAGGGGAGTGTCAAGGTTTGAAATGTGTCCCCCACAGTCTCATGTGTTTGGCAAGGTCATGGCAAGGTGGAGCCTCGCTGGAGGAAGGCAGTCACAGGGGTGGGCCTTGAGGTGGATCAGTCCCACCCTACCTCCAGGAGAAGTCAGCCTTTGCTGCAAGCAGTCTGCAGCCCTCAGCCTCACGGATGGGAGTGACTGAGCCTGATTCCAGCTTCAGCCAGCCAGCCAGCCAGCCATGCCGCCTCTGCCATGAAAGACTGTATCTCCCCTCTGGAACCCTAAGCTGAATAAATCTCCCTTTCTCCCTTAAGTTGTTCCCGTCTCAGTAGAAGAAGACATGACAGCTCTTACTTTTCTCACAAAATGGGGGGTCGCTGCTCCAGCTGAGGTCCCACTGGCAGGTGAGGGTGTCGCTCCCCACGATGTCATAGCCGGGGTCGCACTGGTAAGTGATCCGGGCGCCCCGGACCAGCTCTGTGTGAGATGTGGTCTTCCAGCCATTCTGGATTTCAGGCAGATCTGAGCAGGAGTCGTTCCGTGACACCTCTGTGGAGAGATACACGCCTGAGATGCGCTGAGGTGCCCTCCCACCTCATCCCCTGCACAGATGCCAGCGGATGGGATGACTGTGGAATCCTGCACATGTGCATGTGTGTGGTCTATGCACACCTGTGTGCTGGGTGTTTGCATCACACGTGTGCATGCAGAGGCCAGAGGAGAACACTGGGCATCCTGCTCCACCACACTCCATTTTATTCCCTGGAGACGGCATCTGTCACTCAACCTGGAGCTCAGCTGGCAGCTAGCCAGCCCTAGTGCTCCTGCCTCTGCCCCCTACAGTGCTGGGGAATCCCTCAAATGGCTTTTTTAAAAGCATGAGCTCTGGGGATTTGAACTCAGGTCCTCCTGCTTGTGCAGCAAGCGTTTATACCCACTGAGCCGTTCCCCCAAACCCCAAAGGCAAGAGATGTAACAGTGAGATTTTACTGTGATCTCTCCGCAGATAAGCTCCAGATGACTGCAGTCCTAGTGGATATGGGGGCTGCATTCTCATGAGACCTGGGGAGAGATGGTCCAGTTAAGGAGTTCCTGCACTCTGAACCCCCCTCCCCAGCAGAGGTATTGCATGTGTCGCTCTCTTTTGTTGCGTAGTAGCTGGTAACAGTTGCACGCGGGCCCATCCTTAGACTTCCCCAAAACCCATGTGGTTGGTGATAAAACCAAAATCAAAACAGGAAGAACCTTAAAACTTCACCCACTGAAGTCAAACAGGGCTCAGTGGCTAGAGAGCTTGCTGCATAAACAAAAGACCAAAGTTCGGAGCCCCAGGTCCCAAACCAAAATGCTGGGTGGTTATGACCGCCCACCTGTAATTCCAGTGGAGCTTGGGAATGCCTAGAGCAAGCTGGCTGGCCAACTAGCCCTCATGGCTGCTCTGAGTTTAATCAGAGACCCAGACTCACAACAGTAAAGTGGCAGATCAATAGAAAATGACTCCTGATTCACCTGCACAGACACACAACACGTGTTCACCTTGAGCACCCACAGGCAAAACCACGCATACGCATCTCCATCCACATGGAGGCAAAAAAATCAAAGTAACTGTTGGCAGATTCTTGAATCTTGCACACCGTCAGCAAGCGCTGGCCGTGACCGGGAAGCACGCTACCCACAAGCGGTCACCACAGATCTGCCCTCTCCAGCTGCAGCTGTTTTCTGTCACCGGGGCGGCCATCCAAACCCCACTCTTCCCGGCCTTTCATTAGCACGTGCGCACGTGCTGCGTGGCTTTGGAGAAGAGAGCTAATTTTGCCGGGTAATTAATTTGCAATTCTCATGTCCTTCGGGGGAGAGCAGAGAGCCAGGGCTGTCGGCGGGAAAGCCGTTTGATGGAGGCTTTCCCCAGGACTTCATGACAATTGTATTTGGAGAGAGATGATCTCCGGGGTGTCTGCAGGAAGCGGGGGACAGGGAAACGGCTTCTGGAATTGCTTGGTGGGGGACAGGGGCCTCTATTTTTAGGCTTTTGGAAAAATCAGGCGAGCTTTGGATCTGGGACACAGCTGGTAGAATCTGGATGAAAAGGGAGAGCTGGTGTGTGTGTGTGTGTGTGTGTGTGTGTGTGTGTGTGTGTGTGATGGGTGAGAGGCTGGGGGGGCACTGAGGTTAGAGTTGTGGTCTCCTCGGGCCCAGCGCTCTCGACTGAGCTGGACTTTCCTGTCTGGTCTCTTAGCCTGAACTGTTAGACTTGGTGGTTCCCCGTAATCAGCCTTGGGGGGAGTCAGGTGATTGGGCCGGGCCCATGGCCTCTGGGAAGGTTAACTCTAGCATCAGGGGACTGGGTAAGTCAGCTATGACCTCATCGGGAGACAGACAGATTCGGAGGCAGCAGCGCCTGTCCCTCCAAAGGCTGCTGAGCAGGTGGGCTCCTCCTTCAGGTAGCCCCCAGGAACAATCCTGTGCAACTCTGTAATTATTTACTTTGCACTCAAGGGTAAACCCCCACCCTGCCCCCTAGAAGCACAAGACAGAGGACTGACAGGCGAGTCAGCCTCCGGGAGAAGTGACCAGCTGGGGACGGAGGCGAGGGCTTTACGGTAGTGTGCACTGCCTTCTTGGGAGCAGGGGGTCAGGGGTGTGGCTTGTCATTTTAGATGCAAGGACGGTCACCGAGAGGAGAGCTGCTGCTGGATAGAGGTGGGCGAAGACGTGGGAAGATGTGCTACAGGGTCCCTGTGGCGATGGTGCGGAGGTCCATGAAGAGTTCAGCTGCATCTTGGGAGTTATGGTGCCAACCATAGTTCCCAGGAAGTGCCAGCATTCACCTGAGCCACTCGGAAGTCGCACCTTCTGGGCGTGGCCACCTCCATTTGGTCCTCAGGAGAAGTCGGGTACTGATCCCCCCCCCACACCCCACGTCCAGGCTCTTTGCTTCTGCCAACAGCTACAACTGTGACCAAGGTCACGAGGCTGAGTCTTTGGCTCTACCCTGACGCGTAGTCCCTGTCCTTGCTAACGCAGGGTCTTGTTTCTGATATGATAGGACAGAGTGAGCCCGGCAGCCCAGCAGCCCGGCGAACTGTCCGAGTCTCCCCTGAGCAGGGTCAGCACAACGTCTCAGCATCCCAGCTCCCCATCTGCTGAGGGTGGTGGCAGGTGAGGCTGGGGTGGTGGCCCTGGGAGAATATGCGCCTTACTTGGATCTGAGACACAGCGCATAAGAGGGAGACCGGATGGGCGTGGGGCAGAGAGGAGAAGCGGCCTGAGAAGCCGGGGCTCTGTGCTTCCATTTCCCAGGATGAGGCATTGCTGGTGCTGGCTATGATGGTGGTTATGCTGATGGCGATGATGGTGGTGGTGGTGGTGGTTGTATTGTGGTTGGGGACAGGGTAAGAAATCATTCTGGCCACATTAGATCTGATTCTCAAGCTACATGGAGGGTCAAGGTTGGAAGTCCAAGTTCAAGGTCAACAGGACACAGGTAACAGCGTCACTGACCAGGGCGCTATGAGGCATGGAGGGAGCGGGTCTCTGTGGGGAAGAGAGCGGGGCCAGGCTGGAGCCTTGGAGCCTGAGCAGCAACAGGCGATGGAGCCACCAATGAACGAGGGATTGGCAGCAGGGAAGGGGGGTAGGTGGCATTGTGGGGAGGGGCTGCTGGTGGTGGAGGGTAATGCATGAATGTGCGTGTTGCTTTTTGGTTTGCTCTAAGCTCAGTAGGGCACCTCCAGGCCCTAAGGTATGCAAAGCAGGTGGGAAAAAAATGGTTCCGCCCACGCCCACATGCTTGCAGGGCAAGCGGTCCCGAGAAATACCTAGTGTCAAAGTGCAGGCCTGCAGCAGTAGCCATTAGAGGGGAATGGGAGGATGTCGCTGCCCAGAACTAGAGGGAGGGGGTCTGGATGTTGCCAGACACTCTGTCCTGAGTTCTTATGTCTGCCCCAGCATGCCCGATTTACAGATGATGAAGAAGAGGCTCGGAGACGCTCAGTGACTTGCACAAGGTCACACGTACCCTCCGTGCTATGAAAGAGCCTCCCCGAAGGAGAGAGCCCATGCTCTTAAAAATGGAGCACATGGGCTGTGCAGACGCAGCCACAGGCCCACGAGGGCGCCCAGCCTTCAGGCGGACGCGTCTCCAGGAAACCACCGCATCCTACGACTCAGACACTCGATAGGCGAGGGGGTGAGACACCTACCTACATAGTTCATGATGAATCCTTGACCCTTGCCAAAGATGAGCCCAGCAGGGTCCGAGTGGAACTGGATGGTGAGGTCCGGCGTGGACGAATACAGCTTCTGGGGGCTGCTGTTGCCGAAGTACTGCCCCAGGATGTGGGGCGTGACCTCGTCTCCATCATAGACAGTCAGGATGTCGCTGCTGCTTAGGTTCAGGCTGCGAGAGGGGTAGAGAGGACAGGAGGGAGTTACTGCGTGCTTCGGCTTGGCTTTCTTATAATCTACTCCGTGTGTGTGTGTGTGTGTGTGTGTGTGTGTGTGTGTGTGTGTGTGTGTTGTGCTTTGTGTACCAGAGGGCTTTTCAGTAGGAGTGCTCTATCTCCTTATTGCTTTGCTCTGGGGGTTTCCCAGGCTCCTTGTTCCACGGCCAGAATTGTCGGCCAACGCTGTACCCACTTTGCATTTTTACGTGGGATCTGAGGATTTGAACGCAGATCTTTTTTGCTTGTGAGGCAGAGGCTATAACCCCTGAGTCATCTCCTCAGTCCTCCTGTGGCTTCTTAAGAGAGGATGAGTCAGGTCCTGAGCTGGGAACCAGGAAGGGTGGGTGCCAAGGGCACAAATGTACCCAGGACACCAGGCTCCTCCTCCTCCACAAACAGCAGGCATCTGCTGGTGGCCTGGGCTCTAAAATGCCTGTCTGGGTCTCACTGCCCAAACCATGAAATCCTGTTACCAACACGCTCGTTCGTGGGCCCAGAGCCGCTCAGAGGCCGGGCATTGGGTGTGTGCTGGGATTCAACCGAGTCTTTTGTTCTTTCATGCAAAAGACTCCAGGTGATGTCACGTGACTGTGACGTGTTCTTATGGAGATTCGTGCAAAGGAGAAAAGAGCTCCCTGGTCACTGTGCAGCCAGCTCCTCAAAATGAGCCCAGTTCTCAGCTCCCTGGGGCATCTGCAAGGACATATGCTCGTGCCCTCTGGCACTGTGCTCAGCGCTAAGGGACGATGTGAGGGTCTAGATGCCAGCGAACCCTTTGTGGCTGTGCCCAGGCCCACGCTAGACGGTCACCAAGCAGGAGCCCCAGCGGCAGGTCCTCAGGGGGGTCAGCAACTCCAGCATCTTTTCTCCTGCTCTCTCCTTTCTTCCTCCGTTTGCATTTCTGAGCACCTACTGCGCACGGGGCCATCTGTGCGTGGAGGAGTCCCAGGGCTGGACAGTGCTGAGACCCCAGCACCGCGGAGCAGCAGGAGCTCTGCTGGTGTCAGCGCACAGGGAATGGCTACCAAAGGCCACCTTGGAGGCCGCCCTGCAGGTGCAAGGCCTCCAGGAGGGACGTCCCTCTCCGTGCTGCCCAGAGCCCCCCAGGCAAACCGTGCTTCCCACCACACTGCCATAACATGATGGACGGAAATCTGCAAACGAGCTAAATGAACTCTTCTTGCACGTTTCATGGCGGGTGTCCTCCCAGCAAGGAGAGCGTAACAACAGTCCACATCTGACAGCCTGCCTGCGCCCGCCACCTCCAGCCTTGGCGATGCATGTACTGAGATCTCCCTCCACGTCCTTCCTGCAGCTTCCCCCACAGAAGCTTCCTTCTGGCCCACCCCCACCAGTGAGAACACAGTGGCCATACGATGCACGATCCTCTGGCTAGGCTGCCTGGCCACCTGCGGGATTCACCCGGGGTTCTGGAGTTTCCCACGTGCCCCCTTCTCCAGGCACCGGCCATGTCCTCTGGAAGACCACCTCTGTCAGCAGCTGAAGCACATGCGCAGAGGAGTACAAACGTCAGCCTGCACTGACCCAGCCTAGGACGAAACCTTCATGCAAGGCGGGGGAGATGGCTCAGTGCTAATGTCGTTGCCTCCCAAGCTAAAGGACCTGAATTCGAATCCCCAAATGCCACAGAAAAATGCCGAACTGATATGGTGACCGCCTGTGACTTCCAGCCCTGGAAGGCAGAGCCTGGGAAACCCTTGAGAAAAACAATAAGAGGTAGACCAATCCAGAATGATTCTTACAGTCACCCTTGGACCTCCACAGGCACACACACTCACCTGCCTGCTTCTACACATGCCTCCACACACGTAGACCCTCACCACACACATGCACACGAAGGCGAACAGGTAATAAAAACCTTCATGAAGAGGAGCCAGAGCCCGTGCCTGGAGGCTCCCACCCCACAGACATGACTTCAGGCCGCCCGGCTGTCAGAGTGCCCACCAAGCTGCACTGTGAAGCCTCCAGGTCACCTTACAGGATACCACAGGGGGCAGGCATCTTCCTTCCAGGCCCCGCCCCTCCCCCAGCTCCTGCCTTATGTTTCTCAGTCTCTGAGGCAAGCCCCCCCAACCCCTTCCCCTGTCCTCCTTCCCCTCTAGACACCCTCCACGTTCAAGTCACTCCTCATCAGCTCTGGAGCCACCCTCTGTCCATGTCTCTCTTCTGGCCCCTAGGGACACCTGCAGTTTCCACCTGCCCCTACCTCCTAGCTGCTTTCTTCAAGGAGCCAGGAAAAAACCAAACTGTTCCCTTGTAGGCCCCGCCCTCTCCCCATAGGTCCCGCCTTCTCGCGCTGCACTGTTGCCTCTTCTCCTGACCCTACTTTCCCTGTAAGCCCCGCCCCTTATCCTACAGACCACGCCTGTTTCACTAAAGGCTCCGCCCCTTACCCTATAGGCCCAGCCCTCCCCTCCAATCCCTACTGCTTCCTCTCCTGGCCCCGCCCACTAAGTCAAGTAGCCAGCATTCCACATTCTGCAGACCATTGTGCAGAGAATTCATTTGGTCTGTAGACCTGGGCAAAGGCAGAGGGCAAGGCCAGAGCCAAGCGGATCTGCAGACTGTGGAGTGTGGAAGTTGAAGTCGGAGGACCTTTAGACCACCGAGAACTGGGACGAGAGACTGTGCATCTCACACTTGGCCCTGAGAGGCAGAGCCCTGTCCCCAGGGGACTGCCACAATGGGGTCTCAGGGACAGGGTTCCCGCCGCTGGGACGCCAGGGGCAGGCGCCCCACCATGCTCCCCCAGAGGGCCGGCACAGCCAGGAGGGCGGTGCCAGGCCCAACGGAGCGGCTGGACCTCATGATCAACCCGACAAACCTGGAGTACCCGGTGCCCAGGGCCTCCCTAGCCCGGAAGAGAGCCCTGTGCGACCTGCGGGTCAGGTGGCCAGACCTGGTGGGCAAGGAGGAGGAGGAGCTGCCCCCGCTCGGCCCTACCTCTCTCACCACTGAGCTTCCCTGCCAGTCTGGGGACTGGTCAAGGCCGGGCAGCAGCGCGTGCTCCTCTGCCGTCAGCCTCCCCGACCTGGACAGCATTACCAGTGAGAGTGCAGGCGGTGAGATCCCCGACTCCCAGGGGGACCCCGCCGCCAGCCCCCAGGTCCCCCTGAAGCCGTCGCCCTGCACGACCGGCTTCAACAGCTACCGGAAGCCCAAGACGCTGAAGCAGTTGGAGAAGAAGGTGAAGACTAAGACCCTAGGGGCCAAGACTCAGCAGCACAAGATGGAGGCCAGCAGGGGCCGGCGGCCAGAGACGCTGGTGCGGGACACCTGCGCGCTGCAGGAGGAGAAGGCTTTGGAGGAGGCGGAGAACGAGCCCTTCCTGGGGATCCTGCGGCAGAAGGGCCAGCAGCAGCAACTCAGGCACGAGGCGCAGTGGAAGGAGCACCGCAGCCAGTGCCAGCTGCTGAAGGACAGGAGGCGGGAGCTGACGGCCACCTTCTTGGCTGGGGGGGCCGAGCTGCAGCAGCAGCTAAGAAGAAGCCAGAAGGAGCAGGCCAACCTCAGGAGGCAGCTGGACGCGCTGGACACCATCGCGCAGGTGAGGGGGGACCAGGAGCGGAAGCTGCGGGCCCTGAAGGGGGAGCAGCGGAACCTGAGGCTGGGCAGCACCCGCCAGGACCAGGAAGCAAATCTGCACTTCCTGCGGCAGAGGACCGCCCTGGAGAAGCAGGTGGAAGAGCTGGACCTGCTGCAGTCCGGAGAGGCCATCACCAAGGAGCTGAGGATCAAGGCCAAGGCTCTGGAGGCCAAGGCCCGCCAGGCCCACAAGGACTTCCACAAGAGCATCCAGGAGGAGCACCGCAGGCTGCGGGAGGAGGCGCGGCAGCTGCACCAGCAGCAGCTGGAGAGGAAGCAGCAGGGGCAGCAGCCATACCTGCAGGCTGTGGTCAGGGGCCGGCAGTGCCGGCAGGAGCAGCGGGAGCGCCAGGCTCGCGGGGAAAGCCAGTGGTGCCCCAGACAACAGGCAGCATCTGGCAATGTACAGAACAGTCTCCCAAGGGCCAGGCCAAGAACCAACCCAAAGTAACAGTTGTGACCACGGAGGGTCGGATCGAAGCCTGGGCACTGGTGTGTGTGTGGTTGACCATGCAAGCTGCTGGACAGGGGGGTGAGAAGCCCGAGGGCTGACCTGCCCAGGGGGACAGTGCTGGGTGGGTCCCAGGTCTGGACTGGGGTTTGCATGCTCCTGAGTCCCCCACAGATGGACGACACGCTGCCTCCTGGGCCTGGAGGCACTGAAAACTACTGTGAAGCTCCAGGTGTTTGCAAACCTCTCCAGCAGCGCCCTGCATTCCAAGACGAGAACCGTCCCCAGTCACCGCTCTGCTCTGGCTGACGCACGGCTGACTTGCTGCATGGCACACGGGGCATATTTCTTTCTAGCACCTTCTGTACAGTCTCACCCACTGCACCCAGGCAGGAATCGCATCTTAAGTTTGTGCAGACTGGCATTTGGGGGGCTGGTGTAGTTTGCACGTGGACTGTCGTGGCGTGCGGGCCCCGAGTTTGGACGATGCTCCCATGTGCTCCCGCATGGGAAAGTCCAACTGGTGCGCTGTGTTCTGGGCATCTTGTTAGGAAAAAGACTTCAGAATGGTATTCTAGATAGTTAGTGTTAATTACTCACAAAATGAATTCTTTTAAGGTTGTTTGGAAAAATTGTTGAATGTTTGTTAGCTTATAGATTTAACTTTCTTATAAAATATTTTGAACAATGTTGTTGATAGAAAAAACAAGTGCTGTCCTGTGAATACTGGAAAGCAAAGTGATGGGTAAGGGAGACGAAGCCCAGAAACAGGAGAGGGGAGGAGGAGGAAGAGGAGGGAAGGAAGGGAGCACGTACAGGGAGGAAGGTGGTCCTGCCTCAGTGGACCCTGGCCCAGGGGCGTGGCTCTGTGCTGACAGAGCCCACAGGTAAGGGCTTCACAGCCAGGTTTCTGTGCTGGCCTCTATTTGACTGGAGGATTAAGGTGGAGCCCCTCCCACCAGGGGCCGGGTGGTCCCAGGAGGGGCCCGCAGCCATGTCCTTGCAGCTAGCGCTGATGGACAGCTGTCCCTCCAGCCATCTTCATCCAGTTTCCAAGGCACTGCTTGCTGTCGCCATGAGGGGGTCGTGTGACTGTCCCCTGGGGTCAGTCCAGTGATCAGCACAGGGCGCACACCACGCTCACTAGGGAGCCACTACTGAAGGCTTGCCCCTGACCATCAGGAGCCCATGAATTTGAACCCAACATCTCACCCCACACGGGCCACACCTCCTTATGATGTTTGGCCCAGCGTGATGACTTAGGGAGACTGTAGTCACCCCTGCTCTCCATCAGGTCCCCGACACCCCAATCCTGCCTCTCTAACATGCTTGCCGGACATGCGTGGTCTTGGCACACAGCCCCTGCGCTCCTGTACCTGCCAGTTTTCACATAGCCCCAGACTTCTGCTCGTGAGGTCTGCCCTGCACACAGTAGGTGCTCAACGGTGGGCAGGACAGAGTGGGCTGGAGCATCTGTGGCAGCAGGAGTAGCGGCTGGAGTCAGCTCCTGGCCTGCGTGGCAGAAAACCCTGAGTCCCAAGCACCTTGGTGCTCCCGTTGCCCCCGAAGGTGGAAAGGATCCTGTGTGCAGGGTGATGCCCCCCATCCCACCTCAGAAGCGCATGGAGCCGGATGCAAGGCAAGGCGGCGTCCTTCCATCGGCCTTTAGTTCTGGCACAGCAGCTAAGTCTTGTTTTTGATCCCTTCTGTGGCTCCGCACGAGGCTAAGCCGCCACACGTCCTTGTTCAAGAAAAGGCAGAATGGAGGTGCTGGAAGAGCCACCAGTGTGGGGAGGAGAAAGCCCGGGGTGTGCTTTCTCCAAGTCTCCTGCCTGAGCCTGGTGAGGGCACTTGAAGCTCAGGTGACTGTGCCCCAGGTTGACGGTGACCTTTGTCATCATCACCAAGATCGTTGCCAGAACCACCATATCTCCAGCATCACTGCTGCCATCAAAACCCTGCCACCCCATACCCACCCCGACCCCATCATCACCTACTGTCCTCCATCACCCCAATTGCCATGATCAGCATCATCATCCCCTTTACCTTTACCACCATATCTCCATCATGTTCACCACCACCAAAGCTCCCAACACCACAATTATCATTATCATCATCATTTCAAGCATTGGCATCAATGTCCTTGTCTTGAAGGCTATTTGTGTCCGATGGTATCATGTGACCATGTTTCTGGCTGCCAAACATAGATTTTTTTCCATATGAATCATTTGGTCCGGGTCTGGAGGCAGGGTTGTCCTGTCCGGGCAGTGGTCTTCATTGGTTCCCCCACTGCTGTGAGAAGCAACTTACTTGGGTTCTCAACATCACAGGATAACAGGGCATCAGGGCCGGCTGGCATCTCCTGAGGTCTTTGTGGATCCGGAAGTACAGACATGTGGGGCTTCATTCAAACCTCCAAGACTTCATCTCCTCCCCCCCCACCCTGGGACCCAACCCCGCTGCCATGCCTTCCACACTAAATTTCCAATCCCCAAGAGTGCCTCTGAGAATGTGGGGACCTTTCACATTCTCCCAACAGCGGGTATGGCTAAAGAAAGACAGGAAAGCGAACTTGTCAGACATCCTACTGTGCGCACGACAGCACAGCACCAGGCATCAGCTAGTCCAACATATACCAGTGTCCAGGCCTGGGGTGGAATCAGTGTCCCAACTTGGTAGTTCATCTGACTGTCTGGATGTTAGTAAAAAGCCATCTGTGTTGTGGCTTTGGAAGTGTAGTGTGTGTGTGGTGAATATGTGTTTGCATTTGTATGTATGGTATGCTGCGTATGTGTGTGGTGTGTGTGTGTGTGTGTAGGTGAACATGGTGCGTGCATCCATAGAGGTCAGAGGAGGACGCTGGCTCCTCTCCACTCTCTGCCTTACTCCCTGGGAATCTTCCCTCAGCTGGAAGTTGCTTCAGTTTCCCAGAGTACTCCTGTCTCCGTCCCCCATGTTGGTGTACGGCTGTCTCTGTTGCTGTCTCTGCTGTGGCGAGACATCATTCCAACTCAAGCAACTGAAAGGGAGATTCATTTAGCTCACAGTTGCAGAGGGGAGATACGGTCCATTAAGTAGGAGCAGCATGGCAGGTGGCCAAAGCTGGCCCAGGTCAGTGCAGACATCATGGAGGCGGAAAGAACTAACTGAAAGAGCCAGTGCAGAGTGGAACTCACCAATCCCAAGGACCGCCCACAGTGACATGCTTTCCTCCAGGAAGGCTTCACCTCCCAGGCTTCAAACTTAGGCTTCGACACATGAGCCTGTAGGGGACACCTCACGTTCAGTCCATGTCAGATGGAGCTGGAGAGACATGTGGTCATGCCTGCTTTCTAGGTGGCTGCTGGGGAGATGAAGGATGGTCCTGCTGCTTGGACAGCAAGTGCCCTTGCGTATGGAGTATCTCCCTGGCCGCCACCTTCCTTCCTTTATTCTCTCCAAACACACATTTGACCGTTGCTTAGAAATCATGACCTTCTAGCTGGAGAAGAGGGCTCAGGGGTTAAGACTCTGCCTTCCAAGCAGAAAGTCCTGAGTTTGGATTCCTGGTCTCATGTAAAAATGCCAGGTGGAAACGGCCGCAGCATGCACTTCCAGCCTGATGGGCAGAGTCTGGGAAATTCCCAGAGCGAAGCAAGAAGGAGATAGAAGCAATCCAGGATGATTCTCAAAGTCACCCTTGGTCCTCCACAGGGACACACAGTGCTTTCTGATACATACACACACACACAAAATAAAATTTAAAAAGAAATGTTTAAAAAAAAATCATGCCCTTCAAAGGTGCCTGAGTGACATTTGAAAGATGGCTTTTAGCAGATAACAGATTAAAAATGTCTAATGATTATGTATTTATTGAAATGTGAACTATATACACCTGTTGCAGTTCGTCTGCATGGTTGCTGATAAGTCACCATCAAATGGCTTAAGGAAACAAGGTTTATTTTCTTTTACGATTGTCTGGTTACAGTTCTCAGTCCAGCTTGAGAGGAAAGCTCACACCAACACCAGGGCCAAGGAAACTGGCCACACCATCTCTACATAATGGCTGAGAGGGAGACGATCCTTACTTGCCAGACCAGCATGTTTGGCCAAGTGTACCCAAGGATGCCACCTCTCTCTACCAGCTCTCTGTGTTTTATTCCAGAGCCTAGTCCCACCCACCATGGGCTGGGCCTTCCCCATCAGCTAGACAATCTCCTGCAGGTTTGCTCTGGGCTTAACTCAACCACTTATTCTCTACAAATGTGCCCAGAGCTCAAACCCTCAATGTCAAGTTGACACCTGTGCTATAACTATGATAGCATTCATACATGTGGTTTGTCCATGACACTGTTAATTTTATGAATGAGCAGAAAAGACAAACCCATTTATATGCGATCGGAGGGGCTAAAGAGGTAGCTGGGAATAGCATCCCCCAGAATGCACCTGGCTCTTTAGCTTGCTCTCCAGGAAGGTCCAAAGTTGGGGACTAGCTGAAAGAGGACATGCTACCTCTGGGACATCTGGCCTACCACACGCTACTTGGCGCCCAGAGCTGCAGCCAAACACCTGCCCAGATGTTACTGGATGGAGGGAGCACTCACTATCGCTATGGTTGGCAGCTAAGGAGGAGCCACTCCCCTTCCCCATGGTGCAGGAGGTGTGGCAGAAGCACAAGGCAGCAGGTCATACAGAATCTGCAGTCAGGAAGCACAGCGTGGACAGGAAGTGGGCCAGGCTATCAACCTCAAGTCCCCACCTCCCTAGTGATCCACTTCTTCCAGTTGGGCTCCACCTCTTAGGGATTCCACAAACTTCCCAACCAGCTCCAACTCGCTAAGAAGCCAAGTGCTCAAACACGCCACAGCCTGTGGAGGGTGGGAGACAGTTCATGCTCAAACCACAGCGTTCCCCACCTGACCCACAAGCTCGAGTTCACCCTACGAGAACAAGCGGATTCTCTCCACGCCCAAAGTCTCGCATCCTTTTGAAAGTCCGTGCATGGTTCATAATAGTATTCCATCTGTTCTGGGATGCAAGGCAAAACCTCTTCACCGTGAGCCCCCTTCCCTCAAAGAAAAAGCTAGAATACACCGATCGCATACCACAGCGCAGGGCAGACACTCCCACTCCAAGTGGGAGGAAATAATTGCACAAAACAAGACTGAAACTCAGCCCAAAACCTGTCCCCGGGCATCAGGGCCTCGACATGGGGTTATCTGGGATTCCTTATGATTTGAGTAGCCTTGATCCTGACTTACACGGCATGGACATGTTACCAGTGGCTAGACCACCAAAGAAAGCGTCTCTCTTCCCGGCAACCCAGTAGCTCCTCCACAGTGGGTGTGGCCTATACCGTGAGGGGTGATGTCTCCTGAGCTCCTCCCCATCCCTGGTGGAATGTATGGACTTGGCTATACGGAGAGGGCAGGTCACAGTTGCTGTGATTTCGAGAGCCAGGGTCACATCGTGATGGAGAGACAGCATCCCACCCCTGTCCTCTGGCTCTTACATTCCTTCTGCCCTCTCTTCCGTAACTGTCTTGGCGAGGGGAATATCCTCTCTCTTGGGACTGAGCAGTCAACGGTCACTTGTTCTCAGCACTTTGACCAGTTATGAAGACGCCAGCCCGCAGCACCCCACAGCCTCCCAGAGCATCACCACCAACTGGTGGACAAGCGTACCCACAAGACGAAGGAGGTGGGGGGGTGAGACAGATGGCACCGTGGTGAAAGCCTTTGCCTCACGAGAAGCAGGACCTGAGTTCAGATCCCCAGACTACATGTAAAAATGCTGGGTGGAAATGGCAGCAGCCTGGACTTCCAGCCCTGGAAGGCAGAGACTGGGAAACTCCAGAGCAGGGCAATAAGGAGATACAGCAATCTAGAACAATTTCCAATGCCGCCTCTGGTTGCGCGTGCATGCACACACACACACACACACACACACACACACACACACACACACACACACTACCTTCACCCATGTCAACTCCTCTCCCCATGAGGTCAATTCCTTGCTCTGTATCTCCACTTGACAATGTCCTGTGTGCTTTTCTAAGGCTCTTTTGCCAGGAACTGTGCCCAGTTCTTGCTGGGACCAAGTTCATGACTACAGGCTGAGCATCTCTCTCATGAGAATGTCCCCGATACAAACCACTCCACATTCCAAAACTGTTGCAACACCACAGAGGGACCTTCCTACCCTGACTTAGAGGCACATGGCAGAATCGCAGAGGAGGTGCGTTCAAACTATTCCACAAGCTGACCTTTGGGGTCAGGGTATGAAGAGCCGGTGAGATGCTCAGAGGTCAAGGTGGCTGCGTACAAACCTAGAGAGTTTAATCCCTAGAAGTCCATGCAGTGGAAGGAGGACTGAAAGTTGAACTTTGACTTCCACCTGTGCACCATGGCGCACATGAACTCTCCTTCTTTCTTTTCCTCTCCTCTCAAATAAAGAAATGAGATGTATTTAGTGTGCATGAAACATGAAGAAATTGTGTTGAGACCCTGTCCCCTGGCTCACATTACATGCAAGGGGTGGAGGTAGGAATGGTGCCCCTCACTGTCACACCCAGCAACCCATTAGGAAAATTTTTGCTTCCTGTCCCCGCAAGTCTGTAGTCTGCTGGCTTAGACGTTTTGGTTCCAGAACAAAGGACGCTTTTGTCAGGATACACAACAGGCATTCCATTGGAAGTTAAGCTTCCTCCTGGCTCCTTTGGGCTCCTGGTGCCTTTGAGCCAACAGGCTAAGAAAGGAATAGCTTTGATAGGAGGTGTGATTGATCCAGACTATCAAGGGGAAACTGCATGGCTTCTCCATAATGGCGACAAGGAAGAGTCTAAATGGAGTGCAGGAGATCCACCAGGGCGCCTTTTGGTGTTACCATGTCCCGTGACTAAGGTCAATGGGAAATTGCAACAGTCCAATGCAGGATGGTGGATGGCCCAGATCCTTCAGGAATGAAGGTGTGGGTGACCCACCCCTGGGTAGACAGCCTAGACCTGCTGAAGTGCTTGCCGATGGTATAGGAAATACAGATTGGGGAGTGGAGGAAGGTTGCAGTCAAATATCAGCTGTTGCAGTCCGCCTGCACGGTTGCTAAGTCACCATCAAATGGCTTAAGGGAAGAAGGGGTTTATTTTCTTTTATGATTGTCTGGTTACAGTTCTCAGTCCAGCTTGACAGGAAAGCTCACACCAACACCAGGGCCAAGGGGACTGGCCACACCATCTCTATGTAATGGCTGAGAGAGGGACAATCATTACTTGCCAGACCAGCATGTCTGTCCAAGTATACACAAGGATGCCAACTTTCTCAACCACCTCTCTATTTTATTCCAGGGCCTAATCCCATCCACCATGGGCTGGGCCTTCCCCATCAGCTAGACAATCTCCTGCAGGTTTGCTCTGGGCTTAACTAAATCATTAATTCTCTACAAATATGCCCAGAGCTCAAACCCTCAACTGTCAAGTTGACACCTGTGCTCAACTATGACACCAGCTAATGCCATGTGATAAAATACATATGGTTTATAACTGCCCTGAGCACTTCTGTTCTGCTCTGTTAGGAATATGCTTGTACATGTACACATACATTAAGCAGATATTTATGTTTTCTCTCCTCTATTTCTTATTATATAATGTGATGTTAGCTTAGATAATATCTATAGTCATGCAGTGAAGTGGTACAATCTACATTATGATGTTGTGTTATGAGACATTCAAGATTAAATATTTCTCGGGGGACTTTGCCATCTGTCTTGGGGAAAATAACACTTTAGTGGTTTTACATGGATAGATACGTCATGTTAGGTGGAATTATGATCTGATTATCATTTTCATGTGGAGTTAAAGGATGGCAAGTGATCTGTTGTCCAGTGGGCAAGGGGTGGACTTGTGATAATAATCCTGGTTCTTAACTTGAGCTGGCCTGGGATTAACTAACATATCAGCCATCAGACCACCAAAGAGGTGATTTGGATTAAGATATTCTATGGATTGATTGATTGATTGATTGATTGATTGATTGTGTGTGTGTGTGTGTGTGTGTGTGTGTGTGTGTGTGTCAGAGGGCACTGTGTGTTCCTATAAAGGACCAAGGGTGACTTCGGGAATCATCCTGAATTGCTTTTTTTTTTTTAAAAAATTCAATTGTGCGTGTATGCGTATGTGCGGGTGTGTAGAACCACGGACAAATTTGGGACATGATGCCTCCACCTCCTCTTTTACTCTGGCCCGAGATTCACAGGCTCCGCCCTACCAGGACCAGAAACACAGGCTGCCCCCCCCCCCGCCCCGCTTCTGCCTGGCGTCTATACGTGAGGTCTAGGATCCGAACTCAGGATCTTCTGCCTGCAAGGCAGAGGCTTAACCCTTGAGCCACCTCTCCAGCCCCATCCTGGATTGCTTTTACCTTCTTGCTTTGCTCTGGGATTTCCCAGGCTCCACCCACCAGGGCCGGACATTCAGGCTGCCACTGTTTCTTTTTCCGCCTGGCATTTTTACGTGGGAGCTGGGATCTGAGCTCATGGCCTTCTGCTTGTGAGACAGAGTCTTAACCCCTGAGCCATCTCTCAGGGGTTAAGTGACCAACACTAAATGTGGATGGCACCTTCCAGAAGCAAATAAACCAATAAATGCTCACTCAATGATACAACTTCTTTTGCCGTTTTTGGTAAGTGTGCCTAGGATGTGTGTGTATAATGTGTGCAGTGTGTGTGTGTGCACATTTGTATATGTGAATACAGGTGTGGCTGTGTACCCTAGGGCATATGTGGGTGGAGGTCACAGGACAACCTCGGGTGTTGGTCCTGGGCCGCCATCTTGCCTGAGTGCTGGGTTCTTTCTTGTTGCTTGCCACTATGTGCCCCAGGCTGGCTGGCACGCAAGCTTCCAGGAATTCTCCATCTCCCCATAAGAGCACTGGGATGCCACACTCAGCTTGACATGGACTCTAGAGATTCGAACTCAGGTCAGATGCTGGCAGAGCAAGCACTTTATCCATAGAGCCAGACCCCCTAGCCCCTCAGCAGTGTGATGAGAAAAGAGCTTAATGCTGAGTGAGGGTCTCACACTGGAACCCTCAGTTTGAAGGCAGCCAGTGGACCCTCTTCTCCCAGTTCCCAGGTCCCCGACTGGTGTGACGTCACACCAGCCTCCCTCCCATGTGCGTATACCTGCCTGACTCCTAAGACTCCATGCTACCATCTCCCTTTGGGTTCGCTGGCCATCTCGTGGTAGTGGTGGGGGAGGCAGAGCCCTTGAAGCGGGAGGCAGGTCCTGGGGGGCTCTGGGTGTGGAGCACTGTGTTGGGGAGGAGGGAGTTGGGGGGGGAGAAGGGAGCTGAAGTCTTGTTGCTCTGGCCCAGTTCCTGAGCCCCCAGGAGAGAGGGCGCCTGTCCTCTGCAACCCCCCTCCTGAGCTGACGTGTGTAGGCAACTGTAGGAGACCAGCTTCTACCTTCACGGCTTGCAAGTCTCCTTTGCATATGTGGGATTGGTGGTGGAAATAAAACCTGATTCGGTGTCAGGCTGCAGGTTAATTGAGCATTTGCTGCTCAGCAGGGGTGGGGGAGGCAGAGGCCAGTCTTCCTGCTTCCGCATCAGCTCAGACACCCATGGGGGGGATGCCGGCCAGTCAGGCTTGGGCAAAACCACACATGGGGGATGCTCCAAGGAGGGCCGAACCAAGCAGAAAAGAGGGGGAAGGTCCTCAATTCCTTAGGGCTGAGGCCGGGCGGAACCCCATGCAGGGAGCGAGACCCTGGGAGCCAATTTAACTTTCTCCTGCCGAGTCTCAAGTGGTTTTCCAGAAAGTTCTATGGGGAGGTGTACGGAGCAGGCTGTACATTCACATAGGACAAGGAGGCACAGAAGAGTTCGAAAGTGAGAAGCCTTAGAATGAAACTTTCCGAGGCATGAGCTAGAACCGGGGACCCTTGTTTGTTCTTTCCTGGTGTACCCCTTATGCAACCACCATTTTCCAGCCCAGCTAGATGTCCTGTAAATCCCTAGATAGGCCACCCTCCCCTCCCCTCTAGTGTTTACAGATGCTGTCTTTACTGTCTGGGATGCTTGGCCTTTCTCTCAGCACCCGTATGTCCTCTCTTTCATCCTTGTTCACGATGTCCCTTCCTCCTGGCAGCCCTCCCTGATTTCCCCCAGGGCCACAGCTGTCCAACTCTTTCATCTTGCTCTTACCACACTACACAAGTCCATCTCAGGAACCATGGATACCTATGCTGATATTCCATGTTCTAAAACCACTGCAAGGGAGACAGAGAGAGAGAGAGAGAAAGAGGGAGATAGAGCTAGGAACAAAAGGAAGGAGAATTTAGTTCCAGGCTCAAAAGGGACAACTATTCAAGCATTGTGGGTCTTTGACTTAGCTGTGGTGGGAAACCCTAGGACATCCTCCAGGGCTACCTCTGCTGCAAAAGACAGTGTGATAATTAGATATGTTCAACTTGACAATTGTGGCTGAGCTCTGGGCACATCTGTTAAGAATTAGTAGTAGAGCTGGAGAGATGGCTCAGGGGTTAAGACTCTGCCTCACAAGCAGAAGGTCCTGAGTTCAGATCCCAGGTCCCTTGTAAAAAACTCCAGGTGGAAATGGCAGCTGCCTGCACTTCCTACCCTGGTGGGTGGAGCCTGGGAAATCCCAGAGCAAAGCAATAAAAGGAGGTAGAAGCAATCCAGGATTCCCAAAGTCACCCTTGGTCCTCCACAGGGGCACATAGTGCCCTCTGACACACACACACACACACACACACACACACACACACACACACACAAAATAAATAAATAAATAAATAAATAAATAAATAAATAAATAAATAAATAAATAAAATATATTTAAAAAGAATGAATAGTTGAGTTAAATAAGCCCTGAGCAACCCTGGAGAAGATAGTCTAGGTGAGATGGGAAGATCCAGCCCTTGGTGGGCGTGACCATTTCCTGGTTAGGTGGGTAAGAAGGAGGGAGCTAGTTCAATGAGTTGGGGGTCTTCAGCACACTCAGGCAATCTTGCTGTCTGGCAAGTGAGGTTTACCCTCTCTCTCAGCAGCCCTATGGATAAAGTGCGGTCAGTTTCCTCGGCCCCTGGTGGTGGTGCGGACTCTCCTGCCCAGCTGGACTAAGAACTATAACCGGACAATTGAAAGGCAGAATAAAAGCCCTTTCCCCCGGTTAAGCCTCTTGGTTGTGAATTTATCAACAACATGCAGGCACGTGGTAACAGAGTCACTCACACATCCTGCTAGAATAGAGGAGTCAGAAAATAAGCCCCCCAACAGCTCCCTGATTATCAACAAAGGCGTCACACTGGGCTGAAGCCCCTGCACGCGGCGCTGGGTAAAGACTGTTTCCACACATAGAAGAATCAAACCAGACGCTTATCTCCCGCCCTTGTACAAAAGCCAACTGAAAAGGGTCCAAAGCTCTTAAGTAAGTTCCAGAACTTTGCAACAGTGAACGGAGCATGTGGAAAAGCACTTCAAGACCCGGCGCAGGCAGCGACGTTCGAAGACCAGTAGTGCAAGAGAGAACAGCGAGAATCCAAAAAGCAGGAGCTGGCAAGATGGCTCAGCAGACAAAGGGGCCTGCGTGTAAACCCGGAGACCTGAGTTCGATCCCTGGAGCCCTCATGGTGGCTGGCAAGAAATGCCCTTCCAAAAGTTGCTCTCCGACTTCCTCTGGTGCACCATGCCCCACACGGGTGCATCTCTCTCTAGCAAATAAAATTTGAAAAGAAGGATTTCAAAATATTCAAGAATTTCTACGTGACTGGGGGGCATCACCAGTACCACAGTGGGTGTGTGTGTGGGGGGGTCAGTCTCAGAAGGTGAGATAATCTTGGTCAACTCCCCTCCAGATGGGAAAAGGAGCTACAAGACGTTGGTCCGCAAATGAGCAAATAGATGATGCCGGGTCCCAAAAGATGACGCACAAACGGCACATGAACGTCGGAAGACACAGTCCCCGTCTACCATGTGACGCATTGGCTACATCGAAGAGAGCTAAGGCAGCATAGACGGCCTGGGCTATGGCTATTCAGATCACAAGAACCGCATTATGGAGCCGGCCTAGATACCCACTAATAAAAGATGTATGGATGAAGAATATGTGGCCCAAAGACACACCAGGGTTGATTCTGCCATAAAAAATTCCCCAAATCACATCATTTGCAAGAAAATGGATGGGAAAGGGGGGAGCCTGCTCCTCAGGGCACTCCATGTCTAGAGTCCAGTGAGTTCTTTTCCAGCTCCCTCATGGATTCCATGACAGGAGTCTGTGAGTTTCATTCTTTCTCTCCTCTGACAAACTCTGCCTTAATCCCCTCACAAAAAGAAAAAAAATATTAACAGTTAAATTAATATTTTAATTAATAATAACTTAAAATAATAATAAATAAAATAAATAAAAATAATAAATTAAAAAATGTTAAATAAAATAACCACACACACAAAGATGAAGATCATGTTTTTTTCCCATATGCAAAATTAAATTTAAAAATTACATGTAAAGGGTAAAGTACGAGGGAGACTTTTTTCTTTTACTTGCTGATGAATTCTGCTCTTTTGATATTATCACATGCATGTGGAACTTTCCATTCACTCTCCGCCCCGCCCCCATTTCCCACCTTCCCCGCTCTGAGTCTTCTTCCCATCTCCAAATTCTTTTGTTTTTGTTCTGTGTTCTGCGGGCTCTGCCAGGGCTTCTTGTGTGATTCTGGGTTGGGGATCTATCTCTGGGAGTCTTCTGGTCCCTCCTGGGGAACACTACCAGGTACATTTGTCCGCCTTCGGAACCAGTGGGTGACCCATTGCCCATCAGAGTTTTGAAAGGTTTCTTATCAGCTGATCGCTGATTGCTGGCCATGTATATCATCTGCAGGCACGTCAGTCACCCCCACTGTGGGGTCTGTGATCACCACCTTGTGTCCCCTTGGGAGACTCTCACATCTTTCTCCAGCTCTGACTGGCACATTTTTTCTGCCCCTCTCCCGCAGAAGTTCCTGAACCTTGGGGAGGCGGTCAATGAGGGCTGGATCTCTGCATCTCCCTTTGATGTGCCTGAGGCTGAGGGTGGTTGAAATGTCCCTTCTGTTCCCTCATTGGTGACGGTGGTCTGCATGCTCCACAGTCTTTTGTCCTCTGCCGACACCAACTTCAGCTTCAGGGCTGGAGCCTACTTGACTGCACAGTTCTGGAGGTTTAGCACTAGCATCCTTGTGTGGGCGAGGCCATGCAGTGTATTTGGGACTGAGTTATGTCACGTGGTATAATTTTTCCGGCTCCATCCATTCACCTCTGAATTTCATGATTTCATCTTTCTTGAGAGCTGAATAGTATTCCATCGTGTATGTGTACTGCGCTATCATTATCTATCTATCCATCGATGGGCATCCAGGCTGGCGCCATTTCCTGGCTATTGTGAATAGCGCTGCAGTGAACACAGGTGTGTATAGGTCTCTACGGTGAGATAGGCAAGTCCTTTGGAGGATATTCCTGAGAGTGACGTAGTTGGGTCAAATGGAAGTTCTGTTTCTAGTTTTATTTTTGTAGGAAAGATTTTTTTTCAGGGGTCCCTGGAAAGCATTGAGGCGGACAGGAGAGGGCAATGGGGTGATGGATGTAGTCAAAGTATGGCATACGCATGCACGAAAACGTGGTACACTATTGTGCACAACTGCCAAAGAGTGCGTGCCCAGGGAGGTGTGAATGACTGATTTCCACTCTCACAAAGCCAGCCTTGGGTACCCTCATCCTGCCCCTCCCCCCACTTGCCAGGATATCTTTTTCTCCCAATGTCACCTACCACCTTTCCCTGTCCCCTGTCCCAGTTTGCACAGGGCAGGGGGAAGAGGGTGGCTGAGGAGTCGGGATCTGTCGGCCTGATTGCTGCCAGCTCATGTCTGTGGGAACCTTGCGCAGACCATGATAACGGCGCTCCAGGCAGGTCTTGGTGAGGAAGACCCCAGGCCCTCACATTCAGAGCAGACCCCCCCTGAGTCAGGAAGACCCCCGACACCCATGTTCAGAGCTGGCACCCCAGCTCCTGGCTCTGGGTCCCCCCGCGTCAGCTTCCTGGGGAGCTGGGGGTGGTTCCAGACAGAACTCGGCAAGCAGACGTCAAGGATGCCCGTGAGCGCTTGTCACAGCAGCTAATTCCTGAGCATATATCATGTTCTGTGCCAGATGTATACCGACTGGCAGAAGCTTCCAGCTGAGGGAGGAGGGCAGGTAAAGCAAAACAATGCTGGGGGCCACACACTGCCTTCCACTCTCACCACCTGCTGGCCATCTGGTCTTTTGGAAATGGTACGCGTGCTCATGTCACAGGGCCTTTGCACGTTCTGGTCTTGCCATCCCATCTCCTCCTTCAGCCCCAGCCTTCCTGTCTAGTCCCTAGGGACGCCCTTTCTCACACCCCTCCTGTCTATATGAGATCCATGGCAGACATTCTCATATCCCGCACCCTTCCCTTACTTGGCTGATCAGAGTTACCAGACATGATTATCTTTGCATATTCTTGATGATCATGTGAGTTTTTGGCAGAAGGGTTTTCTGGAGCACCAAGACTCTCTCTGCCACTATCCTCATGGTAGAGTTCCCAGGGGCTCCCCCATCCTGCCCAGGAGGCGAGAGTGGGACCACCCATCCCAGACACTCACAACTGGATACTCACAACTGGATGTCGAGGAAGATGCGCTTCTCCTCCCCTACGTGGATCTTCCACACGCAGTCTTCACCTTCCATGTAGGGCTCGGGCCAATTTGGGGATAGCACCACCCCGGCCATGGCCGACAGCTCCCCGCCACACGTGGCTGTAACAGATGGTCACAGAGTCAGGAGTGTGGGTGGTGAGATCTGACAGTCTTGGGGTCCCTGTGCCTTGACTGGCACTGATACCAGGGGAATACCCAAGTTGTGCGAGTACCCAGTGAATGAACCAGGCAATGGGCCTCCCTTGCAGCTCAGGGCTGGGGGAGAGGAGGGAGAGCGTTTCAGCACCAAGGTCAGGGCCCGTGGCCCCTAGGGCAGCTCACTTTGTCCTCTGCGGAGAGAGACCTGGCTAGAGAGGTGGGAGTAGGGGAGGTAAGAGGTGGAAAGAAGGGGTGCTCCACTTTGCCCCTGCCTCAGCAGGCTTTAGGACAGGGTATATAACATCTTTCTTTCCTTTTGTTTTTGCATGCAAGTACGCGTGCATGCGTGTGTGTGTGTGTGTTTGCATATGGGTGGATGTACCTGTGTATGGCGTATGTACAGAGGGCACTTGAATGTGTGTGCCTGTGGAGGCCAAGGGTGACGTTGGGCATCATGCTGGATTGCGCTACTTCCTTGTCTGGGTTTCCCAGGCTCCGCCTTCCAGGACAGGGACCACAGGCTACTCCTGTATCCACCTGACATTTTTACGCAGGATCCGGGAATCCGAACTCAGGTCCTTTTTCTTGTGAGGCAAAGGCTTTAACCCCTGAGCCAGATCCCTGTCCTGGGTCATGTAACATCTTTGGTCCCCATCTTCCTTTGTCGTGCACCCGGGAGACGCCTGGGGTGAGGGTGAACCAGGGGGAAGCACACAGCCCCACCCTGCCCCGACCCTCGGCGGGTGAGCAGGTTGCTCTGTAACTTGGCAACCCGGCTTTGAAAAAAACCGTCCAGCCTGGCATGAGAGCTGAGACGCGGCGGCAGTTGGCGCCCTCCCAGGTCTGGCCCGTGCTTACTGCCCTGGAAAGATCTGGACGTGGCAGAGGCCAAAGCACCGATACATTCCGCTCTGTTAAGCAGTACATTCGATTCTTGGGCCAATCCCTCAGTAGAGCAGCGCCGTGGTTCCACGTGAACCACCATCCAGGCGGCGGCTGCCAGGAGCTGGAGCACCGTCTGTCGTGCCTTAGGCCAAGAGGATGTGGGGGGGCTGTACAGGGCGGCTCTGGTGAGTGTTATAGACAGCCAGTAGCAAACAGACTGTGAGCACAGAGAGACGGCTCACCTAGGACCCCCAAGGTCTGTCTAGGCTGCGCCCCTCCTGTGTCCGTGTCTCCATGCGTAAGCAAGGCGAGTCATGTCTGTTTCACAGGCTCTTACAGAGGATAAGGTCAGACGAGGCGGGCAGTCCTTGTGGTTCATCTGCAGCATAATTACTGCGCAGCTGTAATCCACCACGGACATCATTCATGGGGCTGGAGTTGCCATGGGTTGCTGACTGAGCTGTGCCCCAAGGCAGAGATCGTGTCTCCCACCCTGTACTTGTGTTCAAGACTCCTTTTAAAGTGCACCCTTTTTGTCAACTCCCTAAGAACAAGGCCCCAGGGATTAGGGGTCCTGGAAAGAGTCCCACCTTTAAGTCGGTGCATCATGGAGTCACACCCCCTCCCTCAGGGAGGGGCGGGACAGGAGGAGGCTGTGGCCGCTCACCTCGACACAGGGGCTCCGTGTCGTTCCAGTAGGGGTCACGCACGTTGACACACTCGATGACGGCCGGGCCCTGCTCCAGAGAGTGTCCGGGGTCGCATGTGAACTCCACCACGGTGCCGATGTTATAGGTCGGGTCGGACGTGGTAAAGTTGCCGTTCTGGATGTAGGGTTCGTAGCAATGGCCTTTCTCAAAGGCTGAGGTATGGACAAAGGCAGGGGGCAGCCAGGTGAATGGGGGCAGCCGCTTAGGAAAAAGTCCCGAAGGAAAGGTACTCTAGAGGTTCCCGAGAGGGCTCAGTAGGTGGTCAGAGTTTGAACATGGTGGAAGGAAAGAACTGACTTCTGAAAGTTGCCCTCTGACCTCCACATGTTATGACATGCATGTGTGTATCTCCCCCCCCTGATAAATAAGTAAAATATTTTTAAAAAGATAAGGTGCCCCAGGCCCAGGATTCTAGTTCTGGCTGGTTTTCCTTGCGTGTGAAAATGTTGACAGTAACATCTGTCCCCCATCCTTCAGGGCTTGGGGGCTTGGCTTTTCTTTGTGTCCCCACACTTCTGAATCCTGTCGCTGCACACACCAGCCTGTCTCTCACCAGAAGCATGGTCCCCAGGGGACACAGGACACACATGGCCCGGGTGAGAAGCCCTGTCTCTGAATGCCAAGCTGCAAGGAAGAGGGGCTGGGATGTGACTCGGTGGGCACAGGGCTGGCTCAGTATGCAGGAGACCCTGGGCTCCATCCCTAACCCAGCCCCTTGGAGAACATGAAATACTGCACACACTGGCGAACTCAGCGCTTGGGACGTAGAGATGGGAGGGCCAGGAGTTCAAGATCAGCCTTGGTTATAGGGCAAGAGAAAGGTCAGCCTGGGTAGATAAGATCTGGTCTTGAAAGAAAGGGGGAGAGAGAAAGAGAGAGAGAAAGGAAGGGAGAAGGAGAGATAGAGAGAGAGGGGGAGAGAAAGAGGAAGGGAGAAAAAGAAGGAAGGGAAAAGAGAGGGAGAGAGGAAAGGAGGAAGAGGTAGAAAGAGGGAGACAAAAGGAAGGAGGGACAGAGAGAAGGTGGGAGGGAGAGAAAAAGGGAGAGAGGGAGGTGGAGACAAAGGGAGGGTGGGGGCAGAGGAGGGAGGAGAAAGGAAGAGACACTGCAGAGACCCCTTGGCATAAAACCCACCATGTCTGTGGATATTGGTGGGTCACTGTAGCCACGGGGGTGACCCCATCTCTGGTGCTTCATGGTCCCCCTCCCGGGACCAGGCTCACCCCCCTTCCTTGCTGCATGCTTCTCCCACCCCCAGGTCACCACCTACAAGGAGGGGAGCCCCTCACCCTCAAAGCGGATGTTGAAGGCGGAGGCGGCCTGGCCGTGGTCGGACGTGAACTCGATGCGGATGCTGCTGCCCTCGCTCAGGAGGCCCTCGAAGGGCACGCTCTCGCTCCCCAGGGAGTCGTGGAGCAGCGTCGACTTGTTGGTGTGGCCACTGTAGACGGTCATCCTGGGGGTGACAAAGGACGGGGGCTCCAGCAGGCCTTCCCTGCTTCGATCATGTGTGTGTGTGGACCACCACTCTGGGGTCCCCCGTTTGTTCTCAAATCCTGGCCCCCGCCGTTTCTTGCCTGGGACCACATACTTGTCCCGTGTGCCCCATGGGGGGCACATTGTGTTGTGTGTGTGTGGGGTTAAGGCGAGTGTGAAGCACATGCGCTGTTGTCTATCAGCAGACGTGGGTCATGGTGGGCCGAGGGGGCGGGTGGAATGTGCTTTCTCTCCCGTCTCTCTTTGCTCACTGCTGGGAACGGAACCCAGGGCTTGGTGTTAAGCTTCGGAACAACTCTCTTGAGCTAAACTTTCACCTATTTCCTAACTCCTCATCTGGTCCTTCCAGAGCTGGGTCAGAGGGTGGGGCTGGGGCGTCACCCCATATTGTGTGTGTGGGGGGGCTCACCTGTCCTTCTCATGGAGCGACAGTCTCTCGAAGTGCAAATGTAGCTTTTGTCCTTCGGGAGCCTCGATGGTCCACACGCATTGCTGACTGCCATTGGCATTCGCCGGGTAGCTGGGGGACAGGACCCGGCCGATGGTGGCATTGCGGACCGTCCCTCCGCATGGGGCTGGGTGAAGAAAGCGGGGTGGGAAGGTGAGCGGAGAGCGGAGGGGAGGTGGGCGCTCTTTCTCCTCTCACTCACCCCTGCCCTCCAGCTAGGCTGGGGTGGGAGGAGCCGGGCAGAAGCCGGGAGCACTTGGAAGAAGTTGGACGGACACCCCACCACACTTGCGTGTACCGTGATGCAGCGGATCGGGATTTAGAGAGCGCTCCACAGTGTCGGCTGTCCCTGAACTTCCAGTTATGGAAAGCTGCGGAAAGCCAGAAGTGTGGGCTGGAGACAGGGCTCAGCAGGTGATGCGCCCGCCGCTTACGCAAAGGGCCTGGGTTCAATCCCCAACACCCGAGAAAAAGTCAGGCGTGGGGGTGCACTTCTGTAACTCCAGAGGGTAGACCGGTCCTCCCACGCTAATGCCAGCTGTATCTGGTTTCACCCAGCTAAAGGTCAAGATAAAAACCAGCCAGGAGACTAGAGTTGGAGGTGGGGGTGGGGGTGGGGGGAGTAACGGGTATGGTCATGCCTGTCCTACAGGGAGACAGCTGACCAGGCTGCATATCACCACCCTTCTCCCCAGGACATTAAAAATAAAAGTCCAAACACCCGGCCCTAGAAGTCAATCGTGGGAATTTATCATTCCGAAAAACTCAGTGATTTGCCCAGGTTTGTACACCGGTCTCCCTGGCTTCTCAACCAAGCGCCAGACGTGGACACATTTGGTGAAATAAATACCTTCTATTCTTGGATTCACCTCAGACCACGCTTGCAAAAAACCGACTTTAAGTTTTGAAAGCGAGTTAGAAACCGGCCCATCCCGACGTTTCAATGAGCCATAAGTGAAGACCAGGGCAAATAAAAGTGATTTGTTCCCGCTGTCTGTACGTTTGTGTTTCTTGAATTATTTTTTTAAAGTCAGAACTATATATTACCTTCATGTTTAAAAAAAAAAACTAGTGAAGAAATGTCACAGAAGTGATTTCTGGCTTGAAAAGAAGCCCTACAAGTCTGCCGGCGGCTCACGAATAAGGAGCTGCTGAGACTCGAATCCCCAGGGAGAAGGGAGCCGAGAGGAGAGTTTATTTTTAAAGGATGCACTTTGAGAGAGGTGCCTGAACTTTCTCAGGCTCAGGGCAGCCAGCGGAGGGTCCTGGAGGACGTGTGGGAAGGAAAGGACAGCCACAGGCCTTGGCTGGGGGAACACCCTATATTCTGGGGTCCTCCAGTCTCTCGGGAGAATCAGACACTAAGGAACCTCCTATCCCAGTGGGAGTGCCCATGTCCCTCCAAGGAATGGAAGAACCTGAAATCTCATTGGGACCCGCCATTTGGAGCCAGAGCAGAGTGGGCTCCTTTGTGGACGACATAGAGCCTATCTGGCAGCTTCCATTGGGGCTCCCCTCAAGTGCCCCCTTCTGGTACCGTTTTTTTTTTCTGTTGCGCGTGTGCGTACACAGCGTAGGTAGTTAGTTATACTAGAGAGCACTTGAGTGTGCGTGCCTGTGGAGGCCCAAGGGTGACCTCGGGAATCATCTTGGATTGTTCTACCACCTTATTGCTTTGTTCTGGGGTTTCCCAGACTCTGTCTTCCAGGGCTAGAATTGCAGGCTACTGTCATTTCCACCTGGCATTTTTATGTGGAATCTGGGGATGTGAACTCAAGTTTGCTTGTGCCACGAAGGCTAACCCCTGAGCCATGATTCCACTCATCTCCTTCTTTTTGAATTTTTTCCTTTTTACAATAGGGTCTCATGGTTCACCCCCATAGAGGCTGCCCATTTGCTGAGCCAGGCTGGAAATCTGACCCTCGTAGGGCTCAAGGAGATCTACCAAAGGGGCAGCTAGGTCTGTGGGTTCAGAGCCCAGCCCACTGTGGGAGGAGCTCTGAAGGACGGAGTGCAGGGTGAAGAGGAGAGAATCCCTTTTGGGGGAATTCCAAGTGTGGGATCCCTTGCAGGTCCACGCCCATCCACTTCTGCCCACTAGAGGGCAGCAGAGTGTATTGTCACTGACTTCTGCCTGATGACTTTGGGGTAGTGGCCCCAAGGGTCGACCCTCAGCCTACCAGTTGGGTTAGGAAACCAAACAACAGCACTCGTGCCCAAAGCCAAAGCAAGGGCAGAAACGACAGGTGTGTCAGACTACCATAATAGAACGTGCTTGTGCTATATCCAGAAGTGAAAAGAGCCGCAGCATGGGTGGAAGACTTGCAAACCGTATATCCGAATGAGGGTTTAGTATCCAGAGTATATAAAGAGTGTTTGCCATACAACAACAAAATTGTCTAATTAAGTTATGGTGAGCTTGCTGTCATTCTTTAAAGAAGACACGCGAACGGCGAACAGCCATAGGGAACGTGAAGTGGCCATGAGATGCCTTCAAGCCTGCAGGAAATAATACACGAGGGAAGATGGGCAGACTTGGGCACTTTGCCCACCACCACTGGGAAGGTAATGAGAACGGAAAACTACGTCCACACAGAACCTTGCCTAGCCAACGTTCACAGCAGCACTGGGTATAACTGGTAAAAACTAGAGATGGTTTAGATGCCTGTCCTCCGCCGATGGATGGATAGACAATTAAAATGTGGAATGTCCGTACAGTGATATGTCCATATAGTGGACTACTATTTGGTCAAGAAAAAGAATGCAGTGCTGGTACGTGTTACAGTACAGATGGGCCCTGAAGGCATCTCAGCAAAGGAAGGAAGATGGACATAGAGGCTGCCCAGGTAAGACCTGCCCACAGAACGTGTCACAGTGGGCAGAGTCCTCTGACCTTCACCCATGCACAGGAGCACTTGCTTTTTCCTCTCTCTCCCTCATGAACACACACACACACAAATAATAAATAAATACACACAAAAGAACTAAATAAAAAAATAAAAGAGATTAGTGTCTGTGAAGGGTGGGCAGAGCACTGTATAGCTGATGGAGGCTTGGTGTTTAGAATATATAAAGAGCATTTTGAGTACAATAACAACAACCAAAAAGAGTGTGGAGTGACTGGAAAGCACCGGGTTCCGGCTGGCGGTCGCTTGCTTGACGCCCATACTTTATTCCAGTGAGACATTCAAGCCAGGGCCTGAGAGAGGGCTCAGCAGTTAAGGGGCTTGCTGCACAAGCAAGAAGATCAGCGTTCGAATCTGCAAATCCCACATAAAATTCCCGGTGGGTGTGTTAGCATGTCTGTGACTTCACTCTCAGTAAGTAGAGATGGAGAGTCCCTGTAGATAGCCAGACTAAGCCCCTAGGAGCTTGAGTAATGTGGACGAGTGATCAAGAATGACCCCCAATAGCAACCTCAGGCTGCTACGCGCCTGAGAACTCACAGGCACCCGCACACACATGTGCCCCACACGCAGGCAAAACATGAATACACACATGCCCCTCCCCCACATACACGTTGAAAATGGGAAATAAAAAAAAGCACTGGGGGCTGCAGTTTCTGCACTTGGAGGCTCTTTTCTAGACTGAGGACAATGTCCAAAGTCGCCCCAGATGCCCTGAGGTCACTCCGGGTGTCGGAAGTCACACCTGGTGCCCCGGCCTCCCTCCCTGCCCCTCAGCGCGACTGCCCCGTACCTGAGCAGACCGGCTCCTGGCTGCCCCAGTGGGGCTTGGAGGCGTTGAGGCAGGTCAGCGTCTTGGCGCCCTGCAGCTCGTAGCCCAGGTGGCAATGGAAGTGAGCCACCCCGCCCGAGTGCAGGTCCATCACTGTGACGTCCCCCGACTCGGGCCGGCGGGGAAAGGGGCAACTCAGCATGAAGGCTGCGAGAAACACAGAAGCGGGCAGTCACCCTGTGGGCAGGAAGATGCCGTGGCCCACATCTGGCAGACTCAGTGTGGAAGACAGACGAGGGTTGGGGAAGAATGGAGGTGGGGCTGAGCCTAGAAGGGGGTGTGTCTAGGTTCCTCGCCGGCAGGATCCTTCAGGGGGGCAGATATTTTGTCAGCTGTTTGAATCTGGTGAGGAAAGCAAAAAGGAAGCAAGAAAGGGGTGTGTGGAGGGTGAGGTACAGGAAGAAGGAAGGAAGGCGAGGGGCTAGGAAGGAAAGGCAAGAAAGAAGAGTCAGCAGGGGCTTTGTCTTGAAGCCTCGGGCCTCCTGCTGAGCTCGGGTTGGTCCATCTTTCCCTCCTGACTGTAGAAACGCCCAGGACGGCTTGTGGAACCCGGGACTTGGTTGCCAGAGGAAACAGGTCTGTCATGGCTTACATGTGAGTTGTTTGTTCCCCACAGGCTCATGCGTTTGCGTCCTTAGAGGATGGTAATGTTGGCGAAGGTTGTGGCACCTTTAGGAGGTGGAGCCTCGCTGGAAAGAGTCTTGTTCTGTCGGCCTCCATGATGACGGCTGTGACCTAAGCCGCTTCCAGCTTCTGCCGCCCGCCATACCTTTTCTACCATAATGGACTGTGTCTCCCCTCTGGGACTGCAAGCCAGACAAATCTCTCTCTCTTTATGTTGCATGAGCCTGAGTGTTGTCTCACAGCAACAGAAAGAGTAGCTGCAACAAAGTCGCTTCCCGAACTCTGAGGGGCACCCGGGCCTCTTTCTAGAGATGTCTGCAAACTCTGACACTGTAGTCATTAAGGAACTGCTCGGAAGCATCGGTTCACATCTGGGCCAGGGAGCTGTCATGAGGATAATATCTTAACGGCTGTAGCTCCACTTCACCAACTTCTTTTAAAATCGTGAGTGTTACATGTTTTTTTGTGTAGGTATGTGCATGTGCATGTGTGCATGTATTTGTGCATATATATACACACACACATGTGCATGTATACATATGTATGGATGTTTGCATGTACATGAATGTTTGCATATGTATGTATACGTGCAAGTGTATGTATATGTGTGGGTGCGTGCATATATATGCATGCTTTTTGTGCACGAATGTGATGTGTGTGTGTTATGTATATGTGCATGTGCATACATGTTTATGCATGCATGTCTATGCACGGGTGTGACGTATGTGCATACATGTGTATGTATGCATGTCTGTGCATGAGTGTGATGTGGGTATGCATGTATTCACACACCTTTAGGTACCAGAGGTTGGTGTCAGATATTTCTCTGTCACTCCTTATTTTTTTTAAGGCAGGGTGTCTCATGAACTAGAGCTCACCTGCTAGGCAGCAAGCCGTAGGGATCCTCCATCTCTGTCTCCCAGTGCTAAGACTGCAGGTGTGCTCCTGCCTTTCTAAATGAGTGCTGGGGATGGTCTCTGGTCCTTGTGCTTGTGTGGCAGTCACATTACCGAATGTGGCAGTCACATTACCGACTCAGCCGATTCCCAGGCCCCCACATTGTGCATGCTTTTTACTACACTTGGAAGATGGATCTGTTAGTTTTATCAAACTGGCAATAAAGGAATGCACGGGAGTCACCGGGAATTGAGGGAACCAAGGCCCTGTGCTCTCTGGTCCCGCCTCTCTGACCCCACCCTACCTTGGTAGTGCAGTTGGAAGGTCCCAAGGCCGTCGTCCTGGAAGGTCCGGAAATAGACGGAGATGCTGTTGGTGGGACTCCGGATCACCTGTCCCTCCACCAGCAGCGTCTGGTTGGCCAGGACGGTCAGGGTGGGGCCATCCACCCCTCGGATGGACAGAAGCTCCCCCTCTGACAGGTTCACACTCTTCACCTGGGGACATGCAGGCACAAAGGGAAACCGCGTCAAGTTTGAGCCAGGGCTGAGGTCCTGCAGCTTCGAAAGGGTAGGGATCTAGGCTGGGGAGAGGATCCTGTGCCAAGAGCTGTGCCGGGCACCAGGGACAGCCAGAACCTGTTGCTCAATAAGTTCACAGCAGGAATGAGCGGAATGAACCACCTCTCGATGTTGTTTGAACTGTACATCAGCTTCCTAGGGGTGGCTGGAGGGTAGGGGTATTGCAGTGGGCCACAGAGTAGAAGAGCAGACTTGTCACACGTGTATGCACGTGTACACACATGTGCATGTGTGAGCATGTGTGTGCAAGCGTGGATCTCTGTGTACATATGCCTGTTGTGTGTATATGTATTTTTATGTTTGCATGTGTGATTATGTATGCAAGTGTGCATCTGTTTGTATGTGTATGTGCTAGTTGTGCATGTGTGTACGTGTATACATATGTATTTGTGCGTATGCAAGTGTGCACACACATGTGCATGTGAGAGTATGCATGTATAAATGTGATGTGCATGTATGCGTGCATGAGAGGACATGTGTGTGCAAGCATGCACCTATGTGCATGTGTGTGCATGTCTGTACATGCATGTCTACATGTTTGTGTGTGCATGTATGATTTTGTGCTTGCATATCTGTGTGTTAGTGTATACATGAATGTTTATGTTTGTGCATGCATGTGCATTTGCATATGTGCATGTGTGCATGTGTGTATGCACACACATGTGTGTTTGTATATACATAGATGTGTTCATGTGTGTGTGTGCATTGTGTGTGTTTGCATGCATGAATGTGTTTGATAAGCAATCTGTGGGGGAACGTTCCTTGTAGGTAAAATACATCACAATTTATGGACACATTCCCACAGTGTACCCCAAGCTATTTCAGCTGGACATAAGGAAGGGAACTCCTACTGGCTCCCCAACACCCAGCTGAAATAGCTGTTTTGTGCAAAGATGGAACAAAGCTGATGGAAAGGATGACTGTGGATGCACTGAGACTGTCCCCAGAGGACCTGCCAGTGCCCACATTTGAGGAGGATCCATCAGCGCACACCTTTTGGGCCCATTTGGGCGCACCAAGACTGTTCCCAGGAGGAGGACCCGCGAACGCCCTCCCCCACTCGTGACTACCTGCAGTTCCACGCCGTAGCCAGTGTAGACCGTCACATTGTACGTGCACTCCAGGAAGCTGCTGACGGGCAGAGGCGGGAAGTCACTGGAGTCGATGTAGCCCTCAGGCTCGGAGAAGCTCACACTGCAGAGAGCTGAGGAAGAAACACTTTCGTTAGACCCGGAGGTGACTTGGATGCCACAGGAGGGTTGTGGGGAATGTGGCCCCTGGGGATCTGCAATGCCCTGTGCTGACTTCAGATGTGTTCTCGGCTCTGGCACTGGCGTGAAAATAGAACCAGAAGAACAACTGTCTGCCACGGGCACCATGGACACTATGGCGGCAAGCAGACAGGGCACCTGGCTTGACCTCCTAAGGGATAACTTCTCACCCCCACTTTAAAGACTAGGAGACACGGGGCTGGAGAGGTGGCTCAGGGGTTAAACCTCTGCCTTGCAGGCGGAAGGTCCTGAGTTTGGATCCTAGACCCCACGTTTAGACCTCTGAGCGGGGGCGGCCTGCGTTTCCGGTCCTGGTAGGGCAGAGCCTGTGGATCCTGGGTGGAGTAAACAAGGAGGAGGTGGAGGTGATCCATGGTGGTTCCCGAATTCGCCCGTGGTTCTAAACACACACATACACACACACACGCACACACGCACAACTGAATAAAAAAAAAACTGGGAGACACAAGTGCCAAGAGGCCACGTCTGAGCCGAGCTCACATAGCAAGTGTGTTCAGACGCAAGCTGATGGTTCTCTTTAACGAAAGGTCACCGTGCACTTGTCTGACATGGATGCATGCTTGACGGCCGGGGATCCTCTCCAAGCCCAGAATGGAGAGACATGGTTCCAAGGCTGGGGAGCCATACCCTTGGGTTCATTCCTATCCCGGTCAAGATGGGGGGAACCTCCACTGCTCCCTGAGAAATTAGTTTCCAAGATGATCTGGTCCCTTCCACAGCAAGAAGCCGAGGCTCCACTCTCTAATCATTGCTAGGTGACCCCCGAGTCCTCATGCAAGATCAACACTAAGCATGGTGACTAGGGATGAACAGAAGGAGAATGTCTGCCGTGCACAGTCCATGTGCGATTTAGTTAGCTACAGGTGTCTACATGACAACTGAAGGTTTCAGCTCTGGGCGCAGTTGGAAAGAATTAGAAGTTGAATGAAGCTCTGAGCAAGCCTGCAGAAGATTGTTGTATCAATGGGGAAGGCCCAGCCCAGGGTGGGTGGGACTAGTCCCTGGCCAGGTGGATAAAAATTGGAGGAAGCTGGTTGAGGAAGTTGGCATTCCTCTGCATACTTGGCCAGACATGCTGTTTGGCAAGTGAGAACTGTCCCTCTCTCAGCAGTCCTGCGGATTTGGTGTGGCCCGTCCCTTTGGTCCCTGGTGTTGGTGTGGGCTCTCCTGCCAAGTGGACAAGAAACTGTAACTAAGAACCTTAAAAGAGAATAAACCTCTTATTCCCCTTTATATTGTTTGGTTGTGAATTTGTTGGCAGCATGTAGAATAAGTGCGACACTTGGCACGTGCTAGACCGTGGCTGGATCTATAGCATCACATACACACACATACATACACACATACACACACACGCACATACACACAGAGAAACAGAAAAAGACAGTCTTTGGCAAAGGCACAGGGCAGCCTCTTGTGCATAAGCCAAAGCCTTCTGCTGCAGAAAGAATGGTTTTTGGGTCTGCTTATTTGCCATGCCACCTTGGACAAGTTGCCTGGCATCTTGGGGTCTGGTTGTTTGTTTCTAAAATGGGTGTGTTGGGGGGTGCATGTCTGTAATCCTGTCAATAAATGGCTGCGAAAGCAGAATCTCATGTTCCAGACCATCCCCATATGTGCTGCTGGAGCTTATAAAGAGGAGCAGGATGAGCAGGAGCAGGAGGAGGAGGAGGAGTAGGAGGAGAAGCAGGAGGAGGAGCAGGAGCAGGAGGAGGAGCAGGAGGAGCAAGAGGAGGAGGAGGAGCAAGAGGAGGAAGAGGAGCAGGAGGAGTAGGAGGAGGAGCAGGAGGAGTAGGAGGAGTGAGCAGTGATGAGGACAGGAGGCAGGAGAGGAGGAGGAGCAGAGGAAGCAAGAGGAGGAGGAAGAGCAGGAGGAGCAAGGAGGAGAAAGGAGAGAGAAGCAGGGGAGGAGAGCAGGGGAGGAGGAGTAGGAGGAGTTAGGAGCCAGAGAGGAGGACAGGAAGGAGTCAAGAGTAGAGGAGGAGACAGAGGGTAGGAGGACAGGAGCAGGAGGAGGGAGAGAAAGGAGAGAAGGAGGAGAGCAGGAGAGGAGGAGGAGCAGAAGGAAGAGGAGGAGCAGGAGGAGGAGGAGCAGGAGGAGCAAGAGGAGGAGCAAGAGGAGGAGGAGCAGGAGGAGCAGGAGGAGCAGGAGGAGAAGGAGAGCCAGGAGGAGGAGCAGGAGGAGGAGCAGGAGGAGAAGGAGGAGCAGGAGCAGGAGGAGGAGGAGGAGCAGGAGCAGGAGGAGGAGGAGCAGGAGGAGGAGGAGAAGAAGAAAAAAGCCAGGGTCTAGAGAGGACAGGCTCGGGGACACTGAACAGCAAGTCTGTGGCTGTCTAGAGCAGCCAAACAAGACTGTCTCAAAATAAAAACCAGAAGTAGAAAGAGGGCTGGGGTTGGAGCTCGGGGCAGAGTGCCTGCCCAGGGCACGCTCGGGCCTGAGTTCGATCCCCAGTACTGGAAAAGGAAAGATGGGCGTCAGTGGTGTGGGGTGTGAGCCGCACCTGGCGCCTGCTCCGTGGTGATGATGGTGGTGGTGATGATGGTGGATGTGGTGGTCTCCTGGCTCTCCTCCGAGGCGGAACCCGTGAGCTCGTTGTCTCCTCTGTCACCCAGGCTGCCCGGGCTGATGTCCTCGGGGGCCTCGGGAACCTCTGGGGACTCGGGGGGCTCGGGGCTCTGAGGGATCGTAGGGGCTGCGAAGGGCTGAGCCGTGAAGGGCACGATCTGTAAGGGTGCGGGTGTTGTGGGCACCGTGAGGTCCTGTGGTGGGCCGGGCTCTGAGGTGGCCGGGGTGGAGGACCCCAGACTCCCCAGTGTGGCCGCCGAGGTGAGCTGTGGTCTCAGCTGCTTCCTGACCGAGTTGAGCTGCTTCAGGGTGGGCAGGGTCCTGCCCGGGGCCGGGGTGTGCTCAGCACTGGCCTCTTCTGCCCGTGGTGGCCACGGGCCGTGGGCGTCGGGATGTGGGGAGGGTTCTGTCCATTCAGATGGCGGCTCGCCCAGCTCTTCCCCTGACTGCGAGGGGCTGGGAGGGGCCAAGGTCACCCCCTCTTCTTGGCTCTCTGGGTTCAGATCAGCGCCCTCTGGTGAGGAGGACGGAAGGTGGGCGGCAGGAGGGCCAGTGTCTAGCTCGGGTCCAGCATCTGGAGAGAAAAGACAGCAGTTAGCTTGGACCCCACCTCGTGTCGCCCGCCTGAGAGGATGGTGCCAGAGGCCGCCTATGCTGCCTTGAAATCGTTTTCTTCTCTTCCTGGTTCCTGCCTGTTCCCGTCTCAGAATTCATTGCTGTAATAAAACACCCGACCCAAACCACTTATGAGAGAAAAGAGTTTTGTTCGGCTCATCATTCCAGGTTCAATCCATCTCCGCAGGGGGGCGGCCCCATGAGCAGCAGAGGGAGCCCCCCCCCCCACATACAAAGTCAGGAGCAGGATAAAGGATGAACACAGCTGCCAGCTGACCAGCCTCAGCCTGACAGACAATGGTGCCCGGCGCACCATGGCCAGGGCTTTCTCCTCCTCCAAAGCCACCAAGACAGTCTCCTGTAGGCGTGCCCAGTCACGCCTGCCTTAGCCAGGAGATTCCTTGCAGGTGTACCCTGAGGCTCAGCTTCTGGTGTCAGGTTGACATCTCAGACTAGATCACGCTTCCCCTTCTTCCTTCCTGTCTTCCCTTTTCTTCACAGCTGGGAGTCAACCTGTCCAAGAGCTGGCAAAGAATTCATAGAAGCAGAGGATGCCAACCAGCTGGGGCAGGCGGGCGGGCAAGCAGCGCCCATCACTTGTGGCGTGATGAGCACTGAGCGCAGGAGAAGCCCGCGTGCTGACAGGACAGAGAGGACAGGATCCTGACACCGTCACCAGGAACGGTTGGGAAGGTCGTTCATGGGGAAGGGGATCCTCCAGCTCAGAGCGAGGGTTTGGGCGCAAACCAGGCTCTTGAGCCTTTGCCAAACTCTGAGCCCTGGTTTGGGGTCTGGGATGCCGGGTGCATTTGGTGAACACTAACAAACCAAAGTGACCTCGTGAGTGTCTTTTCTGACTGGCTGCAAGCAGAGGTATGCGAGAAGGCAGTCAGAAAAGACCTACGAGGTCTGGTGTCCTGGGTGAGGCTCATAGGAGGACCGCGCAGGAGCACCTGGGAGAGGACCAGGGGCAGAGTGGGGGAGGGAGGAGACAGGGGGGCGCCAGGCCCTCTGTTACTTCTGTCCTGAGAGTTCAAACCAGCTACACATGAGCCTCCAGTTAGGGGGGATCACGGGTGCAGCAAACCCAATTGACAGGACCTTAGTTGATGTATTGGAGAGCACCAGCCGCACCCAGCCCCGTTGCTTAGCAACAGAGGCTCCAGAGCCAGCCTCCTTTGGCCCGCCTTGGACTGCATCTGACGCTGCAGGATGCAGTCGCCTGCAAGGCCAGTGTCATGGGAGAAGGACACGAGCCTCCTGCCCGAGGAAAGGTCCAAGCTCAAAGGCAAAGGGCGATTTACTCAGAACATAGATGGCTTTTGTTGCATCTTTGTCTTAAACAAACAAACCTAAAAATGGCGTTTTGAGGCTCAGCGTGTCTCGGCAGGTCGAGATGCTTGCAGCCAAGCCTGCCAACCGAGTTTGATGCCTGGAATCTACCTGGTAGATAAACAGAGCTGATTCTTGCAAGTTGTCTCAGGCTACCATATGTGCTACATAGCACATGAGCGTCCTCTCACCAAACAAACAAACAAAGCAAAAATACTAAACAGAATAGTTTTTTTTTATTTTTTTATTATTTATTTAATTGTGCATGTGTGCGTGTGTGCGTGTGTGTGTGTGTGTGTGTGTGTGTGTGTGTGTGTGTGTGTAGAACCACGTGCGAATTCGGGAACCACCATGGACCGCCTCCACCTCCTCCTTGTTTACTCTGACCCGGGATTCACAGGCTCCGCCCACCAGGACCAGAAATGCAGGCTGCCCCTGCTTCCTCCTGATGTCTATACGTGGGGTCTAGGATCTGAACTCAGCATCTTCTGCCTGCAAGGCAGAGGCTTAATCCCTGAGCCACTTCTCAGCCCCAGAATAGAAGGTTTTAAGTTGAACCATTATGTTTTTTTTTTAACTTTTTTTTTTATTATTTATTCAATTGTGTGTGTGTGTGTGTGTGTGTGTGTAGAACCACGGACGAATCGGGAACCACCATGGACGCCTCCACTTCCTCCGCCCCGGGATTCACAGGCTCCGCCCTACCAGGACCAGAAGCGCAGGCCGCTCCCCGCTTCCTCCCGGCGTCTATACGTGGGATCTGGGATCTGGGATCTGAACTCAGGACCTTCTGCCTGCAAGGCAGAGGCTTAACCCCTGAGCCACCTCTCCAGCCCCCATTAGGTTTTATTCTTTGTTTTGAGACAGGGCCTTGTGGAGTCCAGGCTGGCCTCTGATACATACAGTCAGGGTGATCTTGACCTTTCAAGTCTTCTGCCTTTAGCTCTTGAGTGTGGGAATTTCAGGTGCGTGAGTTTACACAGTGCTGATTCTCCGCAGTGGTGGGGGCCGGAGAGGGTGGTTTTGTCCCTCACTTCAGGCAGACAGGAAGGAGACAGACGGACTGGAGGGCTCAGCTGACCCCTCTCTCTCCCATGGATTCAGTCTGACACCCCAGCCCACGGGGCTGGTGCCGGCCATGTTCATGGTTGTTCTCTCTGGAAATGTCTGCAGCGTTTTAGCTTGGACAGAAACCCAAGTTGAAAGACGGTGAGTCAGGGGACAGTCTGGCTGGCTGTTTCTTTGGGGAAAGGAAGGCTGGTTCCAGAAGGTTCTGGAATGTTCTCAGCTATGGCTTCTCTTTCTGAGCCTCCGTGGCTGGCTCAGGTGGTGATGGTGGTGGTGTGTGTGGTATTCCCTGTCATCATGCAGTGAGCTGATTCATGCACACACTTCGGGGTCTTCTCTGTCACCATGCAGAATCTCTAGAGCCCACATAAAAGCCATAATCCCAGCACTTCTATGGAGCGATGGGGATGGAGATGGGGGGGGTCTCAGAAGCTCTGGAATACACCTAGCCTGGCGTTCAAAGCAGCAAACAAGAGACAGACAGCTGAAGGTGTCCTTTGACCTCCACATGCACGTATGGTCTGTGTGTCTGTGTGTCTGTGTGTCTATGTGTCTGTCTGTCTCCCTAGTCCTTTTGATAATTCTAATTGGCTGGAGCGATACCTTATGGAGGTTTGGATTTTCATTTCCCAGAGAAACCAGGGAAACTGGGACCTGTGATGGTCTGACCTGCTCTGGGGTCTGCTTAGCTTTGCCTCCTGGGTGCAGAGGGCAGAGAGGGAGAGGGTCTGTGCCATGCGGGTGGGTTCTGGGTCCTTCCAAGGCATGTGACAGCTTTGGGCGACCCCAGCCCCGCATCATGGGAATGTCACCAATGGGAAGCACCCCAGGAGAGGGTGGATTCCATAACTCTTCCCCTCCCCCCACCAGCACTCTCCCCTCCCTGGGGTGCCCTCCCAGCTAGAGCCCAGCAGTGGGCAAAGGCAACTGCTGGAGAGTCTCCTGCCTCAATAACCTTCCCTTGCCTGTCCCCAAGTGCCCTCGGGCTCCCACAAGCCGCGTCTTCCGGCGCACAGAGCAGACAGTCACAGCTTGGGGAGGCAGCGCAAGGACTGGTGAAGGAGGATGGGGACACCCGCCAAGCCAGCCAGATCAGCCCGAATCAGTCCTGGAATCATAAGGTGACAGACACCTCAGCCAGATCACATACCGGTCCCCACCCCTGTGAGGCTCCTCTCTCTCTCTCTCTCTCTCTCTCTCTCTCCTCTTTCATCCCCAGGGGGCCTCCTGTCTTAGCCTCTTCAGAGTTGCCATGCCTGGTATTTTTTACCTGGGTTCTGGGAATTGGGGGGGGGGTGGAAGAAAGTGAGCACAGATCCAGAAACGCTCTGTTGGGCTGAGTCCTGCGTCTCTTTGGGGTTCAGTCTTCTAGAGGAATCAGACTATACCTGGGACCGTTTGCAGTGACTGCGTTCAGGACCCTGGGGCCGCATTTGGGGACCAGGAAGAAAGTCGTCAGCACCCTGACCATCATGCCACAGACCCCAGCCAGCGACTGGGACTGGCACCCTGAGGTTCTGCGAGCGCTTGCCCAGCTGGCCCTGTGTGCTTGGGTATTGGGGAGAAACCCCTGAAGTACTGCTCCCTTCTAGGAGACCAAAAGGTTCCCAGAAATCACGGAAACAAGTCAACCCAGAGAAGAAACATCGGATCCAGAAGTTATAAGACCAGAGTATCCGAGGCTTAAAGGCCACAGCCGAGCACACTGAACAAAACCCAAATCACAGCAAGACCGTGCCAGGCTGTGGCCGAGCCACATCACCAAGATGTGTCCAGGCTGCCAGCCAGGTAGGAGCTCACGCGGCGACCTTGCTGCCAGTGTGTCTCAGAGCCAGTCCCTGGTGTGCATGACGGGCGACTGCGGGACCAGAGACACACTGGCTCAGCCAGAAACTGTAACGCATGTCGGAACTGGTGCCAGGAACCGAGGGCTCTGAGCACACAGTACTGCGGGCACAGGTCAGCTCGCCTGTGTGGAGAAAGGGGGTGTGTATCCACAGAGTCTTGGGTGACCCTGACTCACAGGCTCAGGGTTCGGGTGGGAGAGTCACATTTTATTTATTCATTATGTGTCATCTGATGGACTGATACTTTTACCATGTGCATGCATTTTTGTTGCATGTGTGTTCAAGTGTGGGCACATACACAAGAGAGCACGTGAGTGTGTGTGCCGGTGGAGGCCTAAGGGTGACTTCAGGAATCATCTGGATTGTTCTACCTCCTTTGCTCTGGGGTTTCCCAGGCTCTGCCTTCCAGGGTTGGAGTTGCAGACTCTGTTGGCATATGGAATGCCATATCCACTTGGCATTCTTATGTGTGATCTGGGGATTCAAACTCAGGTCCTGTGACTTGTGAGGGTTTTAATCCCTGAGCCATCTCCCCAGCTCCATGCATGCAATTTTTTTTAGAGTTATAGTAAAAGCAAGAATTAACCATCTTGGTATTATCACCCCATTTCAGAGTAGGGTAGAGAACATACCCCCTCGCCCCCAGCCCTCCTGAGGCCTCCTGTGTCCCCTGGGGAAAGGGGGGAAATGTGCCGGAGGACTGAGATACAGCACCGCCCAGCTCCTCCTCCCCCTTTCCTTCCCAGAACCAAGGAGCGAATGCAGTGTGGCTCAAACCTCCTTCCTGCCTCCCTCCAGGCTGGCTGTACCAGTCACCACATCCACCCATGCAGGACACGTGTTCATCTTTACCAGCAACACAGTCAGTCTCCTTTGGTTCTTGTTCAGAGATGAGTGAGTTAGAGCGGTCACCACCTCCGGTCTGCAGTCTGGCTAACTCAGAGCCAGAACCTCAGGGAATTGTCTAACATGGTCTTTTGGCCTTGTTTATTCCACAAAGGTTAAGAGCAATGACCCAGAGCTGCAGCCGGCTCATCCAGTTAATATGGTGGGACTTGGGGTCAAGTGGCCCTGGCTGGCCCTGCACCTCCCACCAGATAGATAGATGGACCGTTTATAGAGAGGATGGCAGCCACACGCACGGTTGGTCCCCACCAAGTCCCCAAATCAATCCCCAATCAGGCTCGATCTCAGAGGAGCCTTTGGGAACGACTTGCATGTTCAGATTTTATGTTTAAAGTCAGAAAAAACACATCCCAAGAGGTGGGTGGTTCTTCTGAGACATCAATCAGATCACAGGGCCTCTTTGCTTAAGACCCACCCGGGACTTCCCGGAACATCAGGAACAAGATCAAAACCCCTTTCATGGTGTGTCAGTTTCATTCTCTGTTGCTGAATGGATGCAGGACTCAAATAACTTAAAGGGAACAAGGGGCTTATTTTTGGCTCACCCTCTCTGTCAATCCTGTTGGGAAGCAGCTTCACAGACACACCTAAAGGTGCACCCCACATATTCTCTGGATGTTCTTTTTCTTCCCTTTTGTCCTGTGCATTCATGCTGCATGTGTGTACATGTACACTGCAGGTGTGGGGGTGCACATGGACATGTATGTGTGTGCATGCTGCAGGTGTGTGTAGATGGAAATGTGTCTGTATACAGGTTGCATGTGTGGGTATATACATAGACGTGCCTGTGCATTCATGTTACATGTCTACAGGTGCATCACATTGTAGGTATGGGGATGCACATGGATATTTGTGCATGCATGTTGCAAGTGTGTAAGATGGGCATGAGTCTGCATGCATATTACATGTGTGGGGTATATGAGCATGTGTGTTCATTTATGCCTCGTGTGTGTGTACATGGACAGTGTGTGCATTCATGTTACATGTGTGCAGGTACACATGGACATCTGTGGGTATGCATGCTGTATGTGTGTGAGCACATGGACATGCATGGTGTACATGCAGGTGCACGTGGACATGCGTATGCAAACATGTTGCGTGTGTGTGTGCACATGGACATGTGTGAGCAGGTATACTGCAGGCGTGTGGAAGCACATGGACATGTTTGTGTGCATGTGGAGGCTTGAGGTTAATGCAGGAAGTCATCTCTGATCCCCTTTCCATCTTCTTTTTTTAAAAATTTTTAAAAATTATTTATTCAATTGTGCGTGTGTGCATGTGTGCGCGCGTGTGTATGAATGTGTGTGTGTGTGTGTGTGTGTGTGTGTGTGTGTGTAGAACCATGGACGAAGTCGGGAACCACCAGGATTGCCTCCACCTCCTCCTTGTTTACTCTGCCCCAGATTCACAGGCTCCACCCTACCAGGACCAGAAACGCAGGCCAGCACTCCCCCCTCCCCCCTGCTTCTGCCCAGCATCTATATGTGGAGTCTAGGATCTGAACTCATGACCTTCTACCTGCAAGGCAGAGGCTTAACTCCTGAGCCACCTCTCCAGCCCCTCCATCTTCTTCTTTTGAAACTGGGTATCTACACCCAGAGCTCCCTGAGAAGGATCCCGCAGCTCAGTCTTCTGTAGTCTGCATTTTACTCAGGAGTTGGTGATCCGAACCCTGGTCCATTCACTGGCTTAGCAAGGGCTTTAGCCGTTGAGCCCTTTCCCGATCTCAGCTTCCCCGCCATGTGTTAATCCAATCAAACTGACAGAGTTAGCCATCACAACCTAGTTCTCTCCTGGGTGATGAAATGAGTGAATTCTCTTCCACATTTTTTCTCTTCTCAGAGAAGATTTGATTGGCAGTGAGAGGAGCAACAGAAGAAAGAGGAGGCGGGGACCATTGACTGACTGACTGCTCTCTGTGATTCATTGTAACAGCACACGGTGAACCCAAGACGCCCAGCCTCTTTGTTACACTTAGGCGAGGTGTGACGGTTAATCCTGAGTGCACTGAGAAGCATTTAGGAGACTGATAAAGCACACATCTGGGCGTACTGGAGAGCTCCCAAAGACGCCTGACAGGCTGGCGTTCTCTCTCTCTCTCTCTCTCTCTCTCTCTCTCTCTCTCTCTCTCTCTCTCCTGGAAGCTGTGCAAACAGTGCTCCAGGTTAGCTGAACCAGATGTGTATTGAATCATATTTATATTTAGACTGTTTCTCAGCATGTAACCCCATCTTTTCCCCAAAATGCTTAATTAATTTTCTTCCTTGAAAAAGGGGAGAAAGGGGGAGAGGGAGAGGGAGGTGCATATTTGCCATGACCTCACAGGTGGAGAGGTTAGAGAGCAACTTTCAGAAGTTAATTTTCTCCTTCTGCCATGTGGGCCTCTGGGGATCGAACTCAGGCCGCCAGGCTGGCGAGCAGATGCCTTACTCCATGAGCCTCTTGCTGGTCCCGCATGGCCCCATCTTAAGATGAAAGGGCATTGGCTTCTCCCCCTCTGTGTGGACCTTATCTCTCGGGAGCTTAGTCTTCCCTGAACTCTTGACACCACCAGAGATGTCCATCAAAGTGCTGGGCGTGCCCTTCTCCGTAAGGGCTTCTTTGCCGCCACGCCCACGAATAACTTTCTCCAGGATACAGACCGTGCCGTGATTCCTCCGGTCACCGCCGTCTCCCCTGAAACCTGTCCTGAGACCTTGGACGCATAGGTGTGCTTAGTAAGTGTTCAGTTACGGAACCATGAATGTGCCTCCATTTTGGGCAAGATGCAGGGTTCAGACACGGCCCTGTGCGCTAAGGAATATCTTTAACATCAGACAGACCCCTGGGGTCACTGGGTAAGCCCCCTGGTGAGTTCCAAGTTCAGTAAACGATCCTGTCTCAAAAAAAAAAAAACACAACATTTGCAGCTCCTGAGGAATAATACCTATGATTGACTTTGTGTGAACAGACCCCGGGAACCCCTCACCCCTGGCCCAGAGCCTGTGCTTCCAGCCCGGGGAAGGTGCAAGTGGGCAGACAGGCAAATGAACAGGTTCACCTCGTGCTCACTCCTGGTCTCCCACGCCCAAGGGCAACCTGTGTGATTTGTGTTGCCTTCAGAAAGCCTGGAACATTCTTTCCCGTCCATCTTACGTCTCATCAGTGCAACAGCTGCCTTCTGTCTTCGTCCTGTGAGTCAGCCCAGTGTCTTTAACACCCTGATTAACTGAACTGGCTGTTAGTCCCTCCTTCGTCCCTCTCCCCCATCATGGATCTTGGTGTGGCCCAGTAGCCTCACCAGGAGAGGACGCAGTGTGGTTTATTTGTGTATACGAAGATCAGCGACTGAGGGATCGACACGGATGCGCCAGATGGCTGCTAGGAGAAGTGTGGGGTAGGGAAATCTGCTTAGATTCAATTCCCTATATTCCCATGTTGATAAATATAAAGCTGGGTGGACCCACGTGCTTTGCACATGACTTTCAAACCCATGAGTAAGTTAGCCATGACTCTCTCTGTTAGCCCGAATGAAGAGCCCTGGGGAAGCATAGCCAGATATGTGTAGGGGTATCCGGAGCCTGGATGAGGGTTGTCCTGGATTCCAGTTGTGACATTTGCTTCACATTCAACTTTGACCTTCAGCAAATTCTCATCTCCTGAAGACACTTTATATCTGACCGGGCCAGTATAGACTTTTCTTGTCACGATTCTTTACACGAAACAACATCACAGCCTTGTGTCTCTGCAGCCGTGAATGTAACGCTCACGGGAGGGGACATGGTGTCCTGCCCAAATTGTCCATCATTTCACATACAGGGACTTGAGCATTCAGGGGTTCTGTCGTGTGCTACAGAGGGTTTGGGAGCCACCCCCCTGGGGATGGATCCACACCAACTGTGTGATTTCACAGTGAAGCCAGCAGCTGGCCGTTCTGGATTGTTCTACCTCCTTATAGCTTTGCTCTGGGGTTTCCTAGGCTCCTCTTTCCAGGGCCAGCATTGCAGGCCGCTGCCATTTCTGCCTTGGTGTTTATTTACTTTGGGATCTGCGGGTCTGGACTCCAAGTCCTTTGCTTGTGAGGTAAAGGTTTGAACCCCCAAATCATCTCTCCGATCCCTGCCTGGGGTCTGGCTCTCTGGCGGTTCAGCTGGTCCATCCTCCTGCCTCGGCTGCCAGATTCATTTCCTATTAGGAAGGAACTCCCATGGAAGACCTTGGAAGGAAGGTGAGTTGGAATGTAACGGATGGCCTGGGCAGGCGGTGGACCAAAGACATTTAACGTTCTGCACAGAGGCCACGCATCATTGTTTGGATGGTGATGTGTATGAGCTCACTGTTCCCCACTGGGTCTGTGTGAGCAGAAGACTGCCTCAGAAGCCAGAGGGCTTGGGGGGCAGGCCAGTCCCCCCTCATGGCTTCTATCATACCAGCCCGGGAGGGTCTCAACTCCAGTAAACTCTCCAACTCTGCCGCCTCTTCTTGTTCTCTCCGGCCTCTGTCCCTGCTGTTCTAGTATGTTCTCTCCCAGTGCCTGCCTTGAATTGCTTGAAGACCTCACGATCCTTGCGGGCAGCCCTCAGATCCACTACTATTCCATGGGCCGAGAGGGTAAGTAAGCTTCCAGAGATTTTTCCTTGTCTTGGAAAAGCACAGTGCCTACCTTTCTGTTCAAGGCTCTGACAAGTCCTACAGCCGAAAGAAAGAAAATTTGGGCAGCATAGTCGAAATCCAGTTTCAATTCACTGGCATAGTCAAGATCCAGTTTCAAGTCAATTGCATGTGGACTCTCCTTTTCCTCCTCATAATTCATGGCTGAGTTATTGACATCTTGCAACACAGCTTTTTTCCGGATCCCTGCTCAGGAAGGATCAACTCTTTAGGCTGGGATTTTCAGGTTGTGGACCAGAAGTTCTCTGGTGCAGTCTGACCTCAGGTCCCACCTTGTGGCTGTTTTATGAGCCTTCCACTTCGCTAAGCTTCACGCTTTGGAAAGGTTGCGTGGGAAACCCCGGGGTGACAGCCCAGCCCAGAGACAGAAAGTCACTGAATCCTCTGGAAGAGATGTTATACTCTCAGAGGGGGGGTCTTTAGAGAGAGCACCTTGGTGGCTACGGTTTCTTCTCCCATGACCCTCCCACTGCCCCGCACAGCTTTTGGCAATGAGGCGCTCCCTCTCTAGTGCTCCTAGGGCATTTTGAATTCGTTCATTTCTTTGTTTGCTCCTCCACTCGTTCATTCATTTCTTTCTTCATTTGATTTGGATCTAGCCCCACCTCCTCCCCTGCCCTCCTCCCCCATCCCACCTTTCTGTGGACATAGTGAGCTAACCTGGACTCTGCCCTGAGCTTAAAAAGAAAGTCAATAGGACCAAAAGATACCATCTATGGTGACTGCTGGGTGGTGGTGGTGGGGGATCCACTGTGCTCTCTCTCTCTCTCTCCCTCCCTCCCTCCCTCCCCATCTCTCTGTCTTCCTCTCCCTCTCTGTCTCTCTGTCTTCATCTCTTTGTGTTTCTCTCTGGGTCTGTCTCTTCTCTCCCTCTCTCTGCCTATCTGTCTCTGTCCTTGTTTCTTTCCCATTTCTAATGTATTTTAACGACTCATTTTAAGTGTCTCTCCCCCTTTCACTCCCCCCACAGCCCTTTTCAGGGCTGACTGGAATGTTCCCTGAGGCAGGAAAGGTGTTTGAAGGGCACGTCTCCATCCTCTGCCCGCTAACCAGACAGGCCTTCCCGTGCCAACCAGGTGCGGCCAGGCAGGAGCCAGGCCTGCCAGAGGCAGAACGACGTGGCTCATCTGTTTGAACCGCCCGGAGCCCTGGGCGCCCACTTCGGAGTTCCACATTTGTTTCTCAAAGAGAAAACAAAACAAAACAAAACAATAAGCCAGGCTAGCTATAAAGACAACAGCCAGGAAATGGGGGGACAGTAGGAAGCTTAAGTCTCTCTCAGGCGCTGTCCTTGTGGGTTCTGAAGACAGGAACAGAGACACGCCACATCTCAAATAGCTCTTCTCTTTACGGGGATTACACGATTGTCTCGATTAAAACGTAGACCAGGATGTTTAATAGCACGGAAATTGATTATGATGCTATTTAAATAATTCCCCCTCCCCAGGAGATGGGAATGACTTGCCCTCGTTTCCTGTAAGTTGTGGGTTCCCAGCTCAGAACTTCCAAGGTGAGGTCTTACACACACACACACACACACACACACACACACACACACACACTCACACACTGTAGTCCTCACTGTTGATCCATCTCCCAGGCCTTTCTGGGCTCCCAGAGCTGGACAGCTAAGCCAGGAGAGCTGGGGGTGGGGCATCCTCAGTCTCTCTGGGGTGAGTTTACAGAGGTCCAGACCCAGGAAGGAGCTTGGGTGTTGCTTGCTGGGCATTGTCTATGACGTCATAGAGTAGGTGGGCTGAAAGGAGGTGAGATCAGTTGAAGGTGGAGCTTGTGAGCTCCCTCCGTCTCCACAAACTCGGGGGGGGGGGACACAAACTCAGGGGGAGGGGGCAGAGGTGGACTGATTGTACTGCAAGTTACTTACCCTGTGGCTGATCTACAGGGTGAATTATCCATACAGTGGGTTATCCTCAAAGCAGGTTACCCACCTTGCGAGTTACCCTACCCTGTGAGTTATGCACACAGTGGGTTATTCACCTGGGGATTATCTGTATTGTGGGTTATTCACAGTGGGTTATGCACTGTGAGTTACATACCCTGCAGTGTTAACCGCACAGCAGGTTACCTACACTGCCAGTTATCTGCCCTGTGGATTATCCACTCTTCAGTTAACCACACTGCACATCTCTAAGCTACCCTTCTTCCAAGAGGGCATCTAGGGTGTCTGAGTGGGATGTGTTCAGGCTGCTAGCCATATGGGCAGCAAGGATAAGGATGCTGTGAAATCCCAAGAACACATCTTGTTCTTTTCAAGATGTAACAGTGTTTCAAAGCAGTTGTTGACAAACTCAACACACAGGCCAAATCTAGTTCTCTGTCTGCTTTTGTAAATAAAGTTTTATTGAAACACAGTGTGCTTTCTCTTTGATTTTTGCCGTGGCGGCTGTTCTGCTGCTTTGAAGCATCTGCCGGCTCTCAGAGACATGTAAGGCCAGGTGAGCTGCCATCTGGTCCTTTAGAGAGAGCTTGTTGGGATCTGTTTCCCAGCAACGCCTCCACTTCTCCGGTACCAAATTTTGTCCTGGTTCCCTATTTCTGTTATGAACACGGGGACCCAGAGAGCTTAGTGGAACAAGGGGGTTTTTATTCATGCTCAGGATTCTAAGGTTACAGCAAGAGAGACACCAGAACCAGGAGCCAAGGGAACTGGCCACACCACCGTCACAGGGACAGATGAGAGAGGGGCTTGCCTTCTAGCTTGCTGGTTGCCAAATTCCGATCAGCTCTCCATCTTATCCACCTGCGGGGGGCGGTGGTCCCATCCACGTGAGTTTCTCCCACAGGGATTGCCCAGAGGCTCGCCTAACTTAGCCTTCATAGCTGTGCCCGTGACTCATCTGAGTGTTAAATCGACACAACGCATCAGGCACACACATGCGAAAAGAAAAAAAAAAAAAAAGAAAGAAATCTCTGTCTTAGCACTAGACACTTGTCTGCAGCTGAAGTTTGCCCCTTGGGTTGCATAAAAATTATCCCTTCATCAGACCTGCAGCGACCTTGAACATGTCCCATTGGGATGCAGGGAAAGACTGGCCCACTCAGGATCCCCTTGGGGAAAGAATCGACTGGTCATTAGAAACATTGTCAAATGTTCAGAAACCTGAGCTGGGGCTCTGGGTTTCTTTAGTACCACAGACATTACTTCTCTGTGTGTGTATGTGCTTATGAGTGTGTGTGCAAACTTGAGTGTGTGCAGACACGCGTGTGTGACCTGCAGAAGCCAGAGGTGCATGCCCTGTGTCTCCTCACTTAACTCTCCACTTCATTTTTTTTTAAAATTTTTTATTATTATTTATTCAACTGTGCGCATGTATGTGTGTGTGGGTGAGTGCGCGCGCGCGCGTGCATGTGTGTGTGTGTGTGTGGGTGTGTGTGTAGAACCACGGACGAACTTGCGAACCACCATGGACGCCTCCACCTCCTTCTGCCCCGGGATTCACAGGCTTCGTCCCACCAGGACCAGAAGCGCAGGCCGCCCCCGCTTCCGCCTGGCGTCTATACGTGGGATCTGGGATCCGAACTCAGGACCTTCTGCCTGCAAGGCGGAGGCTTAACCCCTGAGCCACCTCTCCAGCCCTTTTTTTTTTTTTTTTTTTTTTTGAGGCAGGGTCTCTTACCAAACCTGAAGCTTGGCCATTCAGCTGGACTGTCTGTCCAGGAAGCCTCAGGGATCCGGTTGTTTGTCACCCCAGGACTGAGATCACGGTCACAGCAGCAAACTCGTTTCTTACTCAGAAGCTGAGAATCTGAACTCACAGCACATTGCCCACGAGCCGTCTCCCCAGCCCCAGGATTTGGCTTCCTGATCACTGGGTAAATGGGACTCTCTGCCCCTCAGACTATTCCGGAGCTATTGACACATCTGGCACCTGGCAGGAGGTGTGCCCTGTCATTCTGTCCCCGGAGCACCCACAGGGGCACAGACGATGTATCCAGGTCACAGCTGTCTGATGGAGAGGTTTCAGTACTTACCAGCCCATGCGCGTGTCAAATGTGGACTGAGTCCATCTCCACCCCCCCCTGCAATGCCCTCTGTCTCTCATCTGGGTGTGGGCATAGTAGATGCCCACAAAAGCCAGTCTGAGTGTGAATGAGCTGGGAATATCAGCTGCTACTGAGGGCTGTCGCAAGGCCATCTCGGTGGGAGGAGCGGGCGGCCGGCTGGTAGGAGCAGTCAGATAAAGCCAGGCAGAGTTGGAGGAAGCCATTTATCCTTCTGAAAGAATCAAAGCTAATCTTTCTGAGCAGTCTGCTCGGATTCTCGTTTCTAATCCCGATGCTATCAGGGCTTAGATGTGATCAACTCCCCAGGGTACCTAAAAGACACGGGCGCTAGCTGGAGTTAAATGCCTGTGTGCCCCTGGCTCCGACGCGGTAGCCCCCCTCCCCCGCACCTGTGAGTGGCAGATGCTCGCTCAACTGCGGGGAGCCTGCAGGGGCTCTGCGCGGGTTGCAGGGACCGAGACAGGATGGCCTCTCAGCCACCCATCCCTCTCCCTGGGGTCTCTCTCCTCAGTCCTGCTTGCATACATCCTTCTCGGCTACCTCGCATGAAGAAGTGTTATATATGAACCAGAGAGATCTTCAAAAGGGAAGGAGCCAGCTTGCTATTTGGGTGACTTGAAATCAATTCCCAGAAAGCCACGTGGAGGAGAGAGAGAACTCATCTGAAAGTACTGATCGCATGTGTGACCGTCTCTCTCTCACGCAAAGAAATGAAGCAAAAATTTTAAAGTATTATGTAACATAAACATTAAATCTATCTATCTATCTATCTATTGATCTATGTATCATCTATCTATCCACCAATCCATCCACCCATCTATCCACCCATCCATCCACCCATCCACCCACCCTTCCATCCTTCCATCCATCCACCCATCCTTCCATCCATCCACCCATCTATCCATCCATCCATCCATCCATCCACCCATCCATCCATCCATCCATCCATCCATCCATCCATCCATCCATCCATCCATCCATCCATCCTTCCACCCATCCATCCATCCACCCATCCATCCACCCATCCATCCATCCATCCATCCATCCATCCATCCATCCATCCATCCATCCATCCTTCCACCCATCCATCCATCCACCCATCCACCCACCCATCCATCCATCCATCCATCCATCCTTCCATCCATCCTCTGTTATCTATCACCATCTTCCCCTGAGTCAGTCTTACCATGTAGCCCAGACTGCTAACCTTGAACCTCCAATCCTGCCTCCACTTCTCCAGCACTGGGGTTGTAGACGTGCACGTGATTAGAAGTCCCATAACTTCGAAGATGGCCAGTTTCAAACCGCCCAGCCAGCCACCCCCTCCTAGTATCAACATAGTACTGCGCCTACGCCTACCGGGTCAGACTCTCTCAAGGACTCTGGCTGTCAGACTTGAGTGACAGCAGTGGCCCTGGGAGGCCATGCTAGACTCAACCCTGGACCCGCCCCTGGAGTTTCTGCCGTGCTTCGAAAAAGCCTGAGTATAATGGTTGGTGCTGTCCACCTGACACAGGGGAAGAGGACCTTCCTGCCCACTCGAGAGGGATTCTCTAGATGAAGGCGTGGCCCCTGGGGGCCTGTGGGGGAGTGTCTTGATGGCATAATTGATGTGGGCAGACCCAGCCCACAGTGGGCAGGGCACCCCTGGGCAGGCGGATGAGCCGCAGAGCTGACTGAGCACAGGTGCGCAAGCACTGCTGGCCCTGGCTCTCTGCTCTCGCTGTGGACGTGATGTGACCCATTCTCTTGGCTCCCCCCAGGAGGGTCCGACACCTGGAGCTGTGAATTAGCATTCAAATGACCCCCTTCTCCCTAAGACACTGGGGTCATCAAACCCCAAACACCCAGAGTTTTGCTCCAGCGTGACTGCGTCCACCTGAGTTCAGGGCTAGAGACACAATCCCGTGTCTAGGGTGTTGGGCGGCTGACAGGCAGCGAGTGCTCAGGGGGCTGACAGGTTGGCGCCCTTGCTGCGGGTGCCACCACAGCACGCACGGTCACTTGCCACCCTGACCCTTCCTCCTGTCTTCCGTCCCAAACAGCTCCGGCCAGTCGCGGCCGTCCCTCCCTTCACAGACAGGAGCTGAGTAAATTCCTGTTCGTCATAAGCCATCCAGTGTCTGGCACTGCGCTCTAGCTACACACATGGCCCCGGCCCCGGGGCCGAGAGAGTTTATGTTCCAACCAGAGGGGACCAGGGCGGCTCTGTGCAGCCAGTGCCCCGTGGCATAGGGTGGCAGCCTGGAGGGCACAGGAGGGCTCCTGGGGCCCGTCACTGTCCGGCTTGACTGTGAGCCCCTCCCACAGGCACATGGGGTGAACACTGGCTGGTGCGGCTGTTTGAGAAGGTGATGAACCTTTGGAGGCGGAGCCTTGCTGGAGCCAGTGGGCCACTGGGGGCAGCTTTGAAGTTCATAGCTCCGCCCCACTTTCTGTCCGACTTCCGCTTCCTGACTGCAGACGGGCAATGCAGACTGGGTGCTCTGGATCCCTCGGGTCAAGCCACCAAGCCTTCCCCGCCAGGGAGGACCACACCCACCTGAACCCTAAGCCAGAACCAACCCATCTTTCCTTAGGTGGCTTGTGAGGCACGGCGATGAGGAAAGCAACTGATGTTAAGTCTTTATGCCGCCTCACACCTCCGACTCATCGCCATAGCCTCTGGAGGTGTTGTGGGACATCTGGGTATTTGCCAGGGCGTTTTTCAAGGCTGTTTGCTCCAGGTGGTCCCGCCCTTTCAGACTAGGCTGTCAGTTCGGATGCAGGCCACGAGCTACAGGAATGGTCCTGAGCAATCCTGCCTTGAGTGTTGCTGAAGGGGCCTTTGGGCCATGTTGACCTGGGAGCTACAGGAAGAAAGGAAGGAAGGGAGGGAGGGAGGGGAGGGAAGAAAAGGAAGGGAAGGAGGAAAGGAAGGAAAAAGGAGAGAAAGGAAAGAAAGGAGAGAGAAAGGAAAGGAAAGAAGGAATGAAAGGAAGGAAGGAAATAAGGAAGGAAAGAAGGCAAGCAGGAAGCAAGCTGTTTTCCCTTTGAAAACCCTTTCCTTCCTCACTCCCCCCAGCCCCAGCCTCTCATCTGTGGCCTTTGCCACTGGGCTATCTTATCTCCCATCCCTGCGTCCCCCTCAGCTGTCCTCAAGAGTCCTGCTCCCTTCCCTCTCCCTCAGGGCCCCGCACCCTTATCTGCCCCTCACTTTTCACCCGCCTCTGGTTTCTTTGCTTGTTTCTTTCCCTCCTGTGGCTCAGCCTCCCTCTCGTTTTTATCTTTGCTCATTCACATGTCTCCTTTTGTGAGCAGAGAGAGCAGGCTGCGGCGGCTGAGACAACAGACTCTCTGTACAAGCAGGCAGTCCCCCTCCTCCTCCTCCTCCTCCTCCTCCTCCTCTTCCTCTTCCTCCTCCTCCTCCTCCTCAGCCCTGCTCCTTTTGAACTGCACTGACCGTCCCTCCCAAAGTCTCTGGGCCAGCTTTCCTCCACTCCCCAGCAATGTGGACCTGCAGTTTTAAAGTTCCCTGAGAGCTGTTTATCTGTCCTCCATGCTCAAGAGCTGCATAAAGCGGGGTCGTCTATCTCCTGCTTTGTGCCCCAGGCCTGGCTTGTGACTGACATCTGCTGCAGCCCCCGTCACCCCACTGCTCTGGAAGAGGTCCTTGGTGTGTGTCTCCCCCGCATCCAGGCATTGAGCTAAGAAGGCTGGAGAGAATTCTATGTGCAGGAAGCTGTGGCTCATGCCTGGAGGTGCGTCCCACGAGCACGCAGAACTTCAAGGATGCCCTCCTGCACCCTGCAGCTAGCTACTCTCTTGACTGGCTGGGGTGCTATTCTAGATCTTTCTGATTGTGACCCCTGACACTCATTCTGTTCCACAAAGCCCCATGGGAGAGATGCTCAATTCTCTGTCCTTGCTGCTGGCTGGAAAGGGGATTAATTGGGGTGTCACTGTCTCCTGGAGAACTCACAGGTGCTAGGTGGGACTCCCTTCCCTTCCTTTCCCTCCCTTCTTCCTTCCTTTCCCTCTCCCTCTCCCTTCCTCTCTCTCTTTCCCTCCCCACGGTTGCTACACAGCTAGCAATCATATCCTGTGCATAGTTTTCTCTACCATGGAATCCATTTCCAAGTTCAAACTGTCTGGGATGAAATCCTTGGCTGAAGGGCGTGGAGGTTTTTCCAGCTGACTGAACCAAATTGCAAATCCTTCTGCTAAGGAGACTTTCATATTATGAAACAAACCCTGCCCACCAATGTTCCTGTACTTAGCTAGCACCATATGTTGTGGGTTCAAATGTTTTAAGCTAATTTAGAGGGGATAATGTAGTCTCTCCAGAGCACATGTGGGTGCTGTTTTCTTGACCCCCCCCAACCAAGGACAGCTATGCTCTGCAAGCTTCCCACCTGTGTTGCCCCCTGGTGGATTATTTAATATGTGCTCTCTTGTATCTGTGGTGGTCCAGATGCTAAAAATGGCAGCTTTGACTGAATTCTATCACAGGCCTGTAAATCAACCAGAGTTTCCATCATGGCCAACCTCAGGATGGAAAATGTCACACTGTGCTCATACCACATTTTCTACGGATGCTCTGCACACAGAACTGTCCTTTCTGCACATGCAGACCCCGAGAATCATAGCTTTTCCTTCAGAGACACACGGTCCACCTGAGACTGCTCGCAATGCACTGGGTTCCACGCAAAGGTTCAGCTGTGGAGTCACGTCTCACAGCCAGCTAAATAATAATGTTTTCTAGGAACCTATTATGCATGCATGCTAAGCCTGCCCTGCAGATTCAAAAGAAGTCAGGGGTCCTGATCTCTTTCAATGCAAATAGGCAAGAAGGCAGGAGAGCCCGAAGCCAGGTCTAAGACAGATGGAATAATAGACAACCTCAGCCACCACAAAGGGACACCAGAGAGGTGGCCGGCAGGAGGACTGACCGGCGCAGGGGGCTGGAGCAGGAACCATGCTGTTTGTCTGGCTTGGAGGGTGAGAGGCCCCCTGAGAGACCCAGTTCAGGGTCCAACTTGTTCCGGTCCTATAAAATGGAGGGAGCTGTACCACTCGGGGCTCCAGCCGGGGATGAGGAATGAATGAGCCAGTGTTCTGAAGCCGGTCATGTGGGCCTGGCTCAGATGCGGGGCTGAAAGGCTGTGGGTCGTTCTTATTAGAAGCATCTTTGTTGGGGCTGGGAGATGGCTCAGGGGTTGGCTCAGGGGTTAAGCCTTTGTCTCTCAAGCAAGAGGACTTGAGTTCGGATCCTCGGATCCCCTGTAAAAGTGCCAGGCAGAAATGATGACGGCCTGCTCTTCTGGCCCTGGAAGGCAGAACCTGGGAAGCCCCAGAGCAAAGCAATAAGGAGGTAGATGCAATCCAGGGTGATTCCTGATGTCACAGGCACACACACTAAAATACACACTCTTCTACACACACACACACTGAAAAAAGAAGTTTCTTTGTTACTTGGAGCAAGCTGTCTGCATGTGGCAGTGGCAGGCACTTGGGGGACTTGGAGGCTATAATGAGCTGCCTGAGGTAATTAACTTACTTTGTTTTATTGACTGAAGTTAGCATACAAAGCGGGCTCATTACACCATCTCGAGCATATGTCTTTCTTCTCCCTCCACCATTGCCTTCCTGTCTCTCTTCCTTCCCAAGTCTCTTCTCCTCCTATGGCCCCCTTTTTAGTGTGCCAGGAAGAAGAGGAGGGCCCACACAGCCCCCCAAACCCTTAGTCTTCAAAGACCTCTGTCTGGACCTCACCTCCTAAAGGTACCATCTCCTCTCAACAGCGCCACCTTGGGGCCAGGCCCGTAATGGCTCTTGTGGGGGCAGGGGGTGCTCAACACCCAAACTGAAGCCAGGATGATTCTGGCAAAAGTTTTCAAAGCATCTTCCTCGCACGGAGCGTGATGTTCAGATGTAAAGTCAACGTAAGCTCATGAATAACGGGGAGCTGCAAGTGACCCTCCTTTCCAGATTCTTCTTCCCCACTTCCTCCCTTGTTCTTGCGCTCCGACTCAGGACTCAAGCTTGGCTGTGCACCCGAGTCGCAGCTAGTGGGCTGAAGCACGGGCTTTGATTTGGAGGGCCCGGGATGGGGTCCGAGAGCTGGGCATGCTAAAGAGCTCCCTGCGCTTGCAGCAAATGGGCAGGCCGGCTCTGCCGCTGTGCTTGCTCAGTGCATGGAGGGGCAGGAGGGGTGTGGAAGGGGTGCAGACTCAGGCTCCTGAGGGGAGTGGGGGTGTTGGTAAGAGGCTCGAAGTTCGCCGCTGCACACGGGCCTCCCCCTGGCTCAATGGCTGAATGTGTGTTTAGAAGCTGGTGCAGACTCTCCTTGGCTGGCTCTGGGTGGGACTTTACGCAGTGCTCAGCTGTGCAGGGCTCGACACACTGGGCGTCCTTAGAAACAGTAGACCTGAGGGACCTGAAACAGGATTTGAACACAGAGCTGACTTTACCATCTGCGTCCATCACCTGAAATGTGCCTGCGTGGCGTCAGATGCTTAGGGCTCATATCCAGGGTTCAGAAACCCGAAGTGACCTCTGGGGACTCAGTTCCCCACAAGAAATGCAAAATGTGCATGGGGTGGACTGGGTGGATGGGGTGGGGGTGGTCCCAGCTAGTGAAGTGCTTGCCTTGCAAGTTTAAGGGCTTGAGTTCAGTTCCCAGAATCCACATGAGGGGGCAGAGACAGGCAGCTTGTCTGGCCTGTTTGCAGAATTCTAGGCCAACTGGAGACTCTTCTAAAGCGGGGGGGGGGTGTTGAGGCATCAAATCAGAAGCTTGAACTCAGAGGAAGGGAGATGGATGGATAGATAGATAGATAGATAGATAGATGGATAGATGGATAGATGGATAGATGGATAGATGGATAGATAGATAGATGATAGATGGATGGATGGATGGATGATGATAGATTAGATAGATAGATAGATGATAGATAGATAGATAGATAGATAGATAGATAGATAGATAGATAGGTAGAGAGAGAGAGAGAGAGGGAGATCATGAAGACATGTAGATGGGTACACACAAGTCTCCGCTTTCCAGGGTTGAAATTACAGGCCACCGGCACATCTGCCCAACATTCTCACATGGCATCTGGGTATCTGAGCTCAGGTCCCTTTTCCTTGCGGGGCAAAGGCTTTAAACCCTGTCACAGTTTGTCTACACTACTGCTGATAAATCTACTAACAAACAGCTTAAGGGAACAAGGAGTTTAATTTTGACTTACAATTGTCTGGTTACAGTTCCTTGTCCAGCTTGGCAGGAGAGACCATGCTAATACCAAGGGCTGAGGGAACTGACCGCACCATAGCCACATAACAGCTGAGAGAGGGACACTCCTCACGTGCCAGACCAGCATGTCTGTGCAAGTCTACAGAAGGATGCCGACTTCCCTTAGCAGCTCCCTCTGTCTTATTCACCCGTCCAGGGTCTAGTCCCACCCACTATGGGCTGGACCTTCCCCATCAGACAATCTCCCGCAGGCTTGCTTAGAGTCTAACTCAACCACTAATTCTCTACAAATGTGCTCAGGGTTTGAATCCTCACAGTTAGGACCCACTGGAGAATCTATAGATTATTAGAATCTAACTATCCAATCCCTGAACCGTCTCCCCAATTTCCACAAAACCTTGTCTGATGGCATCAGTCATTGAATTCAAGATGGTCAGTGACCCAAAAGGACCTTGTTACAACCAATTGAAACTTCAAAAGATCCCACTTCCAAACCAGGTTGCGTGCTGAGGTTGTAGCTGACCACAGACTTGAGGGGCAAGTGCCAGGGAGAAGAGAGGGGCGTGAGAAGCAGAGCTCAGAGAGAAGTCTGCATTCAGCTGTGTCTGCCACACACTATCAGTGCAGCTCTAGCCTGAAAACCCTCGTTCACAGCTAGCTGGGCTGGGTAGGCAAAGGACATGGCAGCCAGATGATTTGAACACAGACCTTGCTACACCTATGGGAGCCATGCCTGCACTTCTCAATGCACAGTAACACCACTCAGTGCAATCTTTGCCAAGCACCCCAAAGTCTGCCCAGTACCCCCAAGCACAGCCTCCACTTGGGTCTCATGTGGTTCATGTTACTAACCACCATTCTAGTGATAGAAAAATTGAGACGCAGCCTGAGTCACAGGGAAATGGACAGAAAGTTGCAAAGCCCTGTTCTGGGGATGGGGGAGATGAATCACCCCATCACAGCAGTCCCCGCCGCACAGAGAATTGTTGGTCCTCGTTACAGCGTCAAGTTTAAGCAATAACTGTTTGCAGGTGTGGGCCCCAAGTACTCTATTATTTCATTTAATTCAGTTAAGGATGAGCACCCGGAAGCAAGGTTGGGGGAATCAATCGACCCTGTGGGGAGGAGGAAGCGCCTCGGGTTGGAAACTCTGATGTTCCTACTCTCTGGGAATAATTAGCTTTTCTTCCTTTGTGCATCGGTGGGTGCAGGGAAAGAGAATATCTGGGGCCAGAGTGGGAAAAAAATAAACTCCACAGGCAGCGCTATATAAGGAGGATTGGTGTCGCCACCGTCGTAACTGGGAAAGGCTTTTAATAATCATAGAGAAAGTGGGGGATTCGACTAATGACAATCAGGGTGAGGTTGGCAAGCAGGTGGGAGAGGAGCGTGGCTTACAGCGATAGGTAGGCTGCCACTCCACTCTCCCTTCTCCCCTCCACTTCCCTTTTCTTTCTTTTCCTCCTTTTCTTCATTTCAACCAACTTGGGATAAGGGAAAGGATTAGAAGTTGAAGCTAGAGATTAAGGTTAGGGTTAGATCTGGATTCAGGGTGAGGGGGTTAAGGTTATGGTTATGGTTAGAGTTTGAGTTAGGGTTATAAATAGGGGTTACTGGTTAGGGTTAGAGTTAAAATTAGTGGTAGGGGTTTGGGGTTAGGGTTAGAGTTAGGGGTTGGGTTGGGGTTACAGTTAGGGTTAGAACTCAGGGCTATGGTTATAGTTAGGGTTAGATTTAGAGTTAGGGTTACGGGTTATGATTAAATCTAGGGATACAGTTATTTTTAGTGTTTAGGGTTATAACTAATAGTTCACAGTAGGGTTTAGTATTTGGGCTAAGGCTAGCCTGAGGAGCTCAGTGGTATCAGCTGGATCGACCTTCTCTTGGAGGACTGATCCTTGTAGGATCTGACTTGAGGTATCACCATGAAAACCGGGCTGCATGGGACAGAAGCGGATTTACAAATGGTGGAAATGCAGTGGAAAAAGAGGGACCAGACTATATAACCCCTGTCGCTGAAGATCAGCGTGTTGATCTCTCTCAAGCCGGGAGCCATCTTGTTCCGGTAAATGTAAATACAGACCCTGTTTCCCGTTGCCCTGTCTTGTAACTGTGTCTTATGCAAGGGAGAAATGGAGGCCTCTTCTACTTCTTTTCTGCAGTTTCTCCAATGAAGCAGAGAATCAGAGCCAGGTATGGTGTTCAGTGACCTCAACACTCAGGATCCTGAGGCAGGGCACTGTGAGATCTAAGCCATCCTTGGTTGCATGGAAAGACCGTCTCCAAATACAAAACCAGCCTAAACCATTAAAAGGCTTATTCTAGTCTTTTCCCTTCGGAGCGGGGCCTCAGCGGCTTAGAGGTTTCTGACTCCTCGCTGCCGTAGCAACCCTGACGTCAACGATGTGGTCACAGCAGCAGGGACACCTGCTGCGGTCCAGCCACACCTGGATCCAAGAACTCGATAGGTGGACGAGGAGTCAGTGGAAAATGGAGAACGGCAGACACGCAACTCCGGGCTGAATGAATCTGAACTTGTTTATTGAAGCTTGCAGCAGAGTTTATATTAGAAAATCTACGGTAGGGGGCAAGGAATGTGTTGCTACACCCACAGACAGAAGAAAACAAAAAGACACATACCCTCCCAGTGTCCTCTTCTATGTCCTCAGCAAGAACCATCCTTTTAGTATGTTGTAAAAACAATTTCCAAGAACCTCACCCATTGTTTGAGGCAAAGTCACAAACAGGACCTATTACGGCCCATTACACATTAACAAGCTCTGTTCCATTCCCCCAGTCTCCAAATCTATCTATTTTACAATGGTCCACCAAATAGCCACAGAATCTAGGTCCACACTGCTGTCATTGTTTTAATAAAGACAGTTTTTGTGATTTAGATAAAATACACCAAGGAGGTTGAGCTCCTTATAATCTGTCCGTAGAATTTAGATTTCAATAAGGAACATGTTTTTCATTACAATTAACTATACGTGTGCCATGTCTATTATATACTTCTGTAAATGGTAAAGGTGAATCTGTTGGAGGGGGTGCATGCCATACATTAATTTTTCCTTTTGGAGGAATACTAAGTTCTGGCTTCTATCATATAAGCTGGCCTATATTTGGTCATAATGGTAGGAACTGTATTAGGATTCATTTTCTTTTTATTTTCTAATAACTTATGTACTTTCTGAGAAATAGTTGTGTACTGATTCTTGTGAACAGATGGCACAATCTCATATTTATTGAGTTTCTGAATTAGTTTAGCAAGAGTCATATTTGAGGGAATTTTACCCACCTATGTTTCTGGACTCTTGAAGTTACTCTCCAACCTCTTCAGAATCAGCATTATACATTCTGGTTAACAAAGAAAAGGCAGGGGTGACATCGATTTGTTGTGTGGGGCCAGACATGATGTTTCCAGGTAGAGTTAAAAGCAGGCTTGACACTTAGCTACTGAAAGGGAACAGACAATGAATGGCTCAAAGCAGAGTTACCTGGTCATACAGTAATATATCTCAAATGCATATGGAAGGAACTGTAGGGGGAGGTGATAACCTAGCCAGTCCTGAGAAGAACAAAAGAGATCTAAGAACAGATAGGAGGCAAACTCAATTCCCAGAGGAAGGAATTCACCTGCCATTATCTATGTAGACAAGAGGCAAAACTTGATTTCCAAAGGGAGGAGTCCTTAACATCTGCCCGTTTTAGATGCTAATGTGTCATTCTCCAGAGAGCAGGCTTTAGGCAACCCCCATACTCCCCATATTTATTCCAGATAAGCCTTGTCCTGTTTCCAGAAAATGCCTTCCTTGAAGCAGTTTTCCCCACGATACGACCTTGCCAAATAACATGTTGGTTGAGGACGTGGCAGAGACCCTGCTGTCAGCCAGGGTGTGCACCCTGCGACCCAGGGGAGGAGCTGGCATTCCCACGTGGCAGAGAGAAGAGCCCGCAGGTCACAGGATGGCGTGTGGCCAGTCTGAGTGGAGGCCGGTGTGTGCCAGGCCTCCATTCTTTCATTTATTCGTTAATTTGTTGTTTGCTTGTGTTATGTAGTCATTTTTTTTTTTTTTGCAGGGCTTGGAACTGAACTCGGGGGGGGGGGCACACACACACACACACACACACACACACACACACACACACACACACGGCAGGTGTGCTACCACTGAGCTTTAGTGCCCACCCACAGACTGGCAATCTTACACGATTAACCCATGAGCCCACCTGGCAAGCTAACCTCTGACGTCACCAGGAGCTGTGTTGAGAGCAGAGGGGAGGGGGGGGGCCCAATATGACAGTTGTCCCCGTGGCTTTGAAAGCAGCACATTCTCTAGCTGCCCTGAGCCCTGGTGGCACAGGGCACCTCCAGTGGGGAAAGGGGTGTCCCCACTGAGGGCAGAGGGGGGCCACGAGAGGGCAGAGACAGGGGTATTTTGAGCCTGGCCCTGTGCACTCATTCCAGGAGAACACAGCAGTGCTTAGTGCCCTCTCTCTCTCTCTCTGTCTCTCTCTCTGTCTGTCTCTCTCTCTCTCTCTGTCTCTCTCATCTTCCGTCTGAGTCACTCTAAAAGCAGACTCTCCAGCTGTCTGGAGCGCAGGCTTCAAGGCTTCAAGGTCCACGGAAGGTGGTTGGGGAATTTGCATAGCTACCTTGGCTGCAGGCAAGCACAGGTTGCCATGGAAACCTTTCATCTTCCCCCCAAGACCTGCAGCCTGTTCTCCCTCCCCTGATGCTTTGTCCCCCACCTCCCCACTTCTCCACATGGGTGAGGGTAATGGTTGGGGGGGGGGAGTCAGGAAGCCCCTCCCCAGGGCAGACTCTTTCAAGCCCATCCTGGACAGGTCGCTGGGATAATTGTCCCCTGTCAAGTTTCAAGCGCTGCAGTCCCCAGCCCCACGGCTTCCCTGTCCTGAAGCAGCAAGCACACACTCTGTTCTGGCCACGATTAAATCCCTCCCGAATATAGCTGCGCGTGGGCACCGAGTCCCACCAGTGCGTGGGCTGCCCGCGGGACGGCTGAGTCCTTGTTCCTGGCAGTGGCTGCTTTCCTGATGCCCATCAGGGCCCCTGAGCCCAGAGCAGGCACTTGCAGAGGGGAGTGGGGAGATGCGAGAGGAGAGGGAAGGATGAAGTGTCCAGTTGGGACTCCTGGCACCACAGGGCCAAAGGATCCTAGAACCCAAAAGTATCCCTCTCAGTGCCCCCCAGAGCCCACCTGCCCTTAGCCTGGATGTCACCTCCTCCATGAAGGCTTCCTGGAGCCTCCATTCGAATGACGCCTCCTTTCTAGAGCTCATGGGATGTTCCCCCATGTGTAGAGCATCCTCACGGAGAGGAGGAGCTCATTCTGGGGGGGTCCCAGCAACCAGGACGGGCACAGCTGCTGCCAGGACTCTTCTGCCGCAGAGCAGTTTGCCTACTACTTAGCTCAGCACGGCCTAAGTGTGGCTCTGTCCCCAGGACCTTTGCACATGTTCTTCTTGCAACTAAACCTCTTCCTCCAGAGACCAGCCTAGTTGTGCCCTTGTTTAAACTCTGTCACCAGCACCTCCTCCTCCTCAGACAGGCTTCTCTGCTTGTGCATCTTTTGAAATCTCCCTGAACCCTGCTTGTCTCTGAAGTACTCAACCTGCTTGTTTATCTCAAATTCTCCCAGCTTCTCACCCCTGCTCCTGGCACAGAACTGTGTGGAAATGGAATCTTTGCCGACGGCACCGAGTTCAGATGATCCGCACTGGATCTCTATGGGGCTCATCCAATCCCAGAATCTAGAGAGAACAAAGCGGTCCTGCAGTATGTGGGTGGGCAGAGCTGTCCCGAGACAAGTGGGGTGTGGGGGGAACAGGTGCTGCAGCTCCAGCATCCAACATAAAGTCAAGTGACTTTATGTATCTGAGTTTTGGGGACCCCCCTTAGGGAACACCTTTACCCCTACAGGGCCCCCTACTACACCCTACAGCCTCTTAAGGTTGGATTCTCTCCACTCTCCGCTCACTTCTGACGACTTCCTGGGAAGCTTCTCCACGGGGGTCTCCCTTGCACCTGGACACCTGTAACATTCAAAGGTGTGACACTGGTGGAAGGTTCCAGAAGCCTCGTTGGGTGGCAAGGAGGCTCCTCTGAAAAGAATGAGAGATCCCGAAGGTCCACGAGCTATTTTTACAGGATTCTAGAAGTGCTTGTTTTTTTTTTTTTTTTCAAAAATATCCCGAAATGGTTATTGCGGACTTTATTTTCTCCTCCTGCCGTCCTCCCTGGCAGGTGCAGGAGCGCCGCGGCAATTTACAAAGCAGGCGCGCGTCCGTGTCAATTCCTCGCTAATGAGCAAAACACGCTGTGTAATTGCTGTGCGTGGAAGGAGGCGGCGATGGCTTTTTTTGGGGGGGGAGGAGTTCAGCGCCGGTTCTGGTTCAGCAGATGCGCTTAGACTCTCTCTGCAGGACGGTGGCGCCCAGCTTGTCGTGGAAGGGCGCGTGTCCAGCGCTGGGTCCCTCGCAGGGTGAGCAACACGGAGCCCAACACGGAGCCACTGAGAGCCGCGGGCTTCTGGTAGCCACAGCTTCGGTGAGACGTCTGGAACGCGCTGCGGCGAGGTGTGTCCTCTGCGGGCCTCCATCCGATGCCGACTCAGGGGTTGCTGCAAGGTCTAACCCTATGCAACACCATCCCTCGAATGGGGTGCTATCCTGCATGCCCCCCACCAAAGAGCTTTCAGGACCCGTGTCCCTTACACGGGTGCTTGTAAAGTCCTGTGTGCGTGTGAAGTCCTGTGTGCTGGGGGCTCGTAGGCCTGAAGGCTGACCTGCATCATCTTCACGGACCCATGCCCTTGCCTGCTCTCTCCTTGCTTCTCCCGCAGCACCCCCCGCCAAGGCTCCCCACACCTTGCTCATTGCCAACCACCAGCCCCCAATTGTCTCTCCTTGTCAGACACAAGCTGCGCAGGGCAGAGACCTAGAATCCCAAGTACCTAGGTCCGTGCCCGGCATCCAGTGGGTGCTCACTGGATGCTGAATGAGCGCAGCGGAGCTGAGCCAGCGCCGCATCGCGCCATTCATTACTCAAGTGGCCTGGCCAAGGTGTTTTCTGCCGGAATTAAGCACCTGCTGTCTGCCTGGCGCGGATAGAAGTGGGTGCTTAAAAAAACCTGCCGTGTGGGCCGGCGAGGTGGCTCAGTGGATTAAGTTGCCTGCGGTGCAAACCTGGAGGCCAGAGTTTGATCCCTAGAGCCCCACATGGTAGAAGCAGAGAACTGACTTGTGAAAGTTGTGCTCTGATTTCCACATGCGTGGCATGGCATGTCACCTGATCTCCCTCTCTCTCTTCGATAAATTAGTAAACTGTCCCCCCACACCATTTCGTTTCTCGCACCAGCACAATAGGGCAGATGTGGCCGTTCTAGTCTGATGACCGACCCCGAGACAGGAAGCTGGACCGACCTCACGTTGCTACTTCCCAGGTGCCGAGTCGTCCTTGTGGGACCAGCCTTGCCTCCTTGTCCCGCGAATGAAGGGGGCCCTTGAGGAATGGAGCTGTTCTGAGGACCAGGGCTCCCCAAGTTAAGCCGAAGGTGAGCTGTGGGTTAGGGTCGGGGCTCTCAGGGCTTGGGGAGGGGAAAACTATGATGTTTCTATATGCAGGTGGCCAAGAGCACCCGCCCTCACAGTGGTGGGCTCAGGATGTGCGTCGGCTGTGGGTGGACATGAGACAGGCACTGTGGTCTTTTGGCACGTGAAGACCACACCCCTTCTGGCTGACAAAGCGCTCTGTGGGGTACAACACCTCTTGGCCGCCAGGAAGAGACAGTCAGGGCCAGAGCTTGGGGGTCGCCTTGAGTTGGTCCCCAAGGACAGCCCAAGGTCAAGGAAACGAACTTGGATTTGGGATTTTCGGGGACCAGTATTGCATGTGGATCTGCTCCTTGTTAGCCTCAGTTTCCCCTCTGCGCCCTGAGGAGTTCTCAAGGTCCCCCTTCACGCATAGAATGTGACTGGCTGGAGGATGGGGCGGAGGCTATGGGGGGGGCTTCTGAGCCGCTCAGGAGTCATCTTGGGTCCCCAGAAATATTTCTTATGTGTGAATGTGTGTGTATGTGGGTGTTCTGGGGATGGGGGTCTGAGGCCACCACGCCAGCTTCAGTTCGTCAAGCAACCTTCTTGTTGCCACTCTCTGGACAGGCAGAGCAGGCTCCCCTCCCCCCTGTCGCCAGCAGGGGCTCAGGACAGCCAGAACTAGCTTGCGTCTCATTCCTCTTCCTGTGTGACTTCAGAGAGCCAGCGCTCCCTCTCTGTGCCTCAGGCTAGCCACCCACACACCGGGGGGGGGGCCAGGACCCATCCCATGATGACCCCTCCTGCCAAGCCTGGGTTGCGGTGGCAGCCCGGGGACCAGTGGGATTGACGGCTAGGGCTAGTGTGATGATGCAGCTCATGCCTGCCCAGTCTCTGGGGCTTCCTTCTCCCCGTCCAGCGCTCCTCGCTGGTCTCACGAAGGCTCGGAGCTGTGCCTGGCTCATTCGAGGTGCTGAAGTTAATATTGGAGCCATGAATAGGGGCCGCCATCTTGCCGCAGGGCCGTCTGTACAAACTCGCTCCCCAAATCCCAGCGTCTTGCAGATGGAGCATTTACACTTAGCCTTCTTGTTTCTCTGCCCCGCGGCAGCTCCCGGCGGCCTGCTGGCCCAGCCTACCCGGCAGGCGAAACCCCAGCAAGGCCAAGGGCCAGGCATCAATCCAGGGGGACAGAGCGACTCAGGCACCCTGAGCCCCTCTGACCTCCCTCTGACCGACCCCTGGCTCCCACCCCTACCTGAGTCATCTACCCTTCTGGATCCCAGATAAGTGCCGTCACCCTCCCTCCTCCCTCAGGCTCCTCCGCCAGGAATCATCCCTGGCTCCCAGGCCCGAAGCTGGAACATGAATATTCTGGCAGCTTTTCAGCTCGCAGATGGATTGGGGACATGCAGGACCTCGCCCCCTCCAGCAATCATCTGAAGCAGTGGGCTGTAACTAGGAGTACACTTAAACAGCCGGCGTGTGAAATGGCATGGCTACACTCCACCGATTAAAAAAAAATCACAATCATCGTCCTCACGGTCCAGGCCTGGAGACCCAGGATCAAATGGGGAGAAGCGGGAGGCATGGGTGGGGGGGGCACCTCGGCGGACCCTTCCCGTGCTGGGAGAAGGGTCTTGTCTTTTGTGCTTTGTTGGTGGAACAAATGCTGTTCGCTTCTGAGCTTTTCTTGATGGACTGTCGGGACGTCAGGAGCAGCAAGAGGTAGTGTTTACTTTCGTTTGAAGACTTTGCACCCACGACCTACTTTATCCTCCTCAGCAGCACCCAGAGGTTGCATCTGGCACGTGGGCCAGCAAAACGGGGGTCCAGAGAGGTGTGGTGACTTGCGCAAGGTGACCCAGCCTCAGCGTGGTTTGCTCTCTCTGGCCCTTCGCTTCTTTCTGGCAAACATCCTAATTCATTCATTCATTTCTGCACGTAGCTACGCATCCCAGGGCCTGGCTGTGCTGGGCAAAGATCTGTACAGCTGAGATAAAGCCCCTCCTCCCCCCCAAGCCCTCCTTTCTGCGGAGACTCACCAGGAATCTCGTGCCTGTGAGTTGTCGCCCCAGATCCTTAGCCAAGGGTCGGAAGACGGGCTCCCTTCCCGCTTCCGGAGGCCGCGGGAAGCAAGCTGGGAAAGAGGAAAATGGAATCTGGCTCAGGTGGGCTGGTGCTCACTCAGCAGCCTTGGGGGCTGAGCACACTTGGTGCGTGATGCCATGGGGTTGTCGTGATAACCACAGGAAGCAGATCCATGGTCGTTCCTTGACGCTCAGGGAAACCGAGGCACTGCAGGCGAACACATGCCTTGAGCTAAGTGGCTGAGTCTGGACTTGAACCCAGTACCCACGACCAGGGGTCCCCGCAGCCGGCCTAGTGGTGGAGCAGCTTCTGGGAGTTTGTGAAGTCAAAGAGCAGGGGTCTGGGTGAGGAGGGTCCCATGGAAGGTTCTAGAAGAGCCAGCGTCTGGTGCACTTGAGGGCTGGGGTGTGCAGGCTTCTGCAGGAGACACTGGTAATGACTGGGTCCCGCTGGACCTGGAGACCAGTTTGGATGTTCCCCCTGGAGACGGCACCGGTGGGTTTTAAACTGGAAACCTCCGGAACTTTAGTGGCAGATTCTGCCTCAGTTTCACTAGGGAGAGTTCCCACTGGGGTCTTCCCAACCTGCAGGCTCCCCCTCAGCCCCATCAACCTTTTTAGGGACTCCGAGGGTAATGCTGGTGATGGGTAATGCTGACTTGTCCATAGGATGGGCTTTAGAATCACCATGGAAACAAGCCATCAAGCAGGTCTGTGAGGGGGTTTCTAGCTTATGTTAACTGCGGTGGGACGAGCCACCCTGAGTGTGGTGGGCGACTCTCCTGGGCTGGGGTCCTGCGAGCTGAGGACCAGCATTCATCGCTCTCTGCTTCCTGACTGTGGATGCCACGTGATCCCCCCATGATGGAAGGCACCTGGAATTGCCAGCCAGAGCCAACCCTTCCTTTCTGTGGTTGCCCTTGTCAAGTATTTTGTCACAGCAATGAGACAGGTCAGCGGCACTGCAGGGACCCCCAGCTCTTCAGTGGTATCTTGATCTACTGTCTCTTTGCAGGGTGCTTTGGTAAGCAAATATCCTGTGGAAGTAATTGAGTCCACAGACTCAGGACATTGGATCATTTTTTTCCATTCCCAACACCTAGCATGCCCACCCTGCCAGGCATCAGCGAAACAAACAAAAAACCAAGATACATTCTGCTTTGGGGAGCAGCTGCCGGTCCTGAGTCTCAGCAGCCACCACTGTATATAAATAATCCCCTGGGCACAAGGACAGATCAGCTCATCAAGTTCTTCAGTGTCTGGAAGCCCCTTTGGGACATCAAAACCAGTCAGTAGGATAGGCACAGTGTACCATCCCAGCCCACCAGAAACTGCCAGTGCCACCAGGGGCCGGGTCAGATCAGGGTTGTGGATAAAACATCCTACTGGCCGCCTCCCCTGTGAGAAGCGGTCAGAGCCAGGAGGGAAGAGATGAGACTGGCCAGCCCACCGTGGGGATCAAGACCCCTTCTGGAGGGCACAACCGAGGCCGGATGTTAAGCCAGGGGGCTCAGAGAGGCGGGGCTAGCCGAGTCTCAGGAGCCCGATCTTGACAGTTTTCTTGGCTTCCAAGGTTTGCTTTCTTCCTCGGCGTGAAGCATCCTTTCTGCCTGTCACTGCCCAAGCCTATGTTCCTCCTCTTCCAGGGAGCCCTCCGGGAGTGTCTCCACCCTCGGCTGCCCTTCCACAGGTCCCTGCAGCTTTTGGGGTTCCCCTTAAAGTCCATCTCTCTGCAACTCTGCACTGTGGCTTTACTTTAGACACCTCTGTGTTGTGAGTACGCAGTCTTGTGTCCAGCCCAGTAAATATTCATTCAGCGCTTATTCATTGTTTGAATGACAGTCGAGTGACTGAGCGAGCTCACCCAGTCCGCTCTAGGGATAAGAGCGGCTCTTACCCCGGGGGCACTGGGCACGCCCACAAGCATTTCTGTCATGCCTTGAGGGGCCCGGTGTTCTCAGGATCTGAGACCCAAGACTGGAAATGCTCCCCAGTCTCCCACAATGCCCTCTATCTCCCCCCTGCCCCAAATAAAGAGCTATCCTACCCCCAATGCCAAAATCAGTATGTTCAAGACTTAAGCTGAGATCTAGACTTCTGCCTCCGCTAGTTGGAGCCAGGGGAACACACAAGAGCAGCAGACGAGAAACTACCAGGAAACAGACCAGGCATCCCCATCCTCGGTCATGGATGGGGAGGGCAGACTTTCACCCCCTCGAAGTCCTATTCATCCTTCCACACCCACGCCCAACGTCACCTCCTCCAGGCAGTCTCCTACAGTGTCCCATTTCTGGCTCACTCTGCTCCTTGTCCCTCCCGCCAAAATTTCTGTCACTGTCTCTCGGTATTTCCACCTGGGATGTCACCCGCTGCTGCAGCCTGAGGAGAAGGACTGTGTCCTCTTTAATGTCATCTCTTGGGCTGCCAGAGAGTGGCGAAGAGCTTGCTTAAATGTCTGGGGGGAAAGAGATGTCACAAACAGGCCTGTTGGGGGGACAGGTGGGTTCTGCTGAGATGCCAGGATGAAGGAGGGGACCCCCTACTTATGCGACCTCCTAAGGTAGAGGAGGAAACCCTGGGCAGTCAAGACTTTGTCAGTGACTCCCGCCAGCCGGAGGGCAAGGGGTCCCCCACCTTAGTGAGCACTTCTGCTAAGCGAGCTATAAATTAAAGAGGGGGAATCTGCCAACTCCACTCCACTCTGCCTGTTTTCCTCTCAAAGTTGCTGGGAGGGAAGGCGTGGCGCCTTTGACACTGAGTGTTTCTTTGGCCTGAGGCTCCCTCTCTGTCTTGAACCATGTCTCCCCTCCAGAGTCAGTGGGGAACATGTGGACTTTGGCCTTACACAGATCTGGGTTCGAATCCTGTATCTGAGGTTTTTTAAAATTTCTTTCCTTTTCCCCCACATGTATGTGAGTGTGTCTGTGGGGGTGCATAGGCCTGATGTATCTGTGGACATTATGTATGTGCATATGTTTTGAATGCATATGTACATGCATGCATGTGCATGTATGTGTATGTGTGTGCATCCATAAGTGTGTCTGAGTGTGTGTGTATGCATGTGCATGTGCATGTATATGTGTGTACATGCCTAAGTGTATATATACATGTGTGTGTGAGTGTGTGATGCACGTGTGTGCATGTGTGCAGGCCTCAGGTTAATCTGTTGAGAATTATCCTCCATCACTCTTCACTTTATCCTTTCAGACCTGGGTCTCAGGGCAAGGGCTTATCTGGCTTGCCAGCTCGTCCTAGGGGTTCATGGTCCCTGCCTTCTGGGACTGGAATTATAAGCAGGAACCACACCCGCGTGACATTTCATGTGGGAACCGGGGATCAGAACTCCTGTCCTTTTGCTTGCAAGGCGTGGACTTTGACCACTGAGTCTCTCCCCAGCCCGGCTCCTTAAGCTGCTGACAACCTTCCTTCCTTCCGTGGGATTAGCTTTTGTGTAGGCTCTGTGGTGAGGTCACCCAAGGAGGCGTGTCTCCATGTTTCTCTCATGAAGTGACAAATGACTGTGCATGTGTCTTGGGGGGAAATCATATCACCAGGCACATTCACTCCCACCTTGGGGAGTCAGGGATTAGAAAGAAGCTGTGTGGTCTCCATCCAAGTGCTTGGCTCCTCAGATCTCCACACTCTCCTTAGAAATGGACATATCATTTTCCCTGCATCTGGGAGGGGGTGACTGTGCAGAGGGGTGGTGGGGGAGGGCCGCAGGCTGTGACTGTGCATGGGGGGGGAGGCCCGCAGGCTGTGACTGTGCATGGGGGGGAGGGGAGGCCCGCAGGCTGTGACTGTGCATGGGGGGGAGGCCCACGGGCTGTGACTGTGCAGTGGTCCTACCCACTGCTACCAGCTTTTCCTTGAGGGTGAAGCTGGAAAACAGGTACTGGAGGACCCCCATCTCCCCATTCTGGGTCCCCCCCCAGGGCCATCCTAGGTCCTTGATCTCTTACAATCTCCCCTCCCCTATTCATCTGCAGAGACAGCAGGCAGAGGGAGGGGAAATCAAGACTCGCGCCTCACACGACATGCGACAGCTCAGTTGTGTGAAGACGCCCTGCTCGTGCCAGGAGGAAGAGGCCAAGAGACCTCCGACCATGCCTCGTTTGCATGCTCGCCACGGTACCCAAGGACGCTGTATCTCTAAACCAGCAATGACACTCGATTGGAGCGATTGCCTCGAGAGCAAACCTTATGTAAATCTACTCCCAACAAGAACGGTCTGCGAGTGAGGAATAGAAAATATGTGTTTCCAACCCACGCCAGGTTAACCCGTGGTGGCGCGCGCCTGGGGACCTGTACCAAGTAATTCTGGCCTTGGAAGGCAGAGCTGGGAAACCACTAGAGCAAAGCAATAAAGAGGTAGAGCAATCCAGGATGGTTCTTGAAGGCACCCGTGGGCCTCCACAGGGACACACACTCACACACACACACCCCTCTCCTGGCAGAGGGAAGGGTCAAGTCCACAGCTTCCAATCAGCTACCATAGTGCCCACATGCGTACCCTGAGTACCTGTCCCAAAGATGCTCGCAGTGGCCATGTGGGTGACAGTGTCCTTTGCTCCCCATAATACCAGTGGCTGCCCACTGTCCTTCTCCAAGGACCAGAACCACCTTGAACACATCCCCTAACCGAACTTTCAGAGAAACCTGGTGGGCGACGCCAGCAGTCTGGGCTGACACCTGAAGATGCTGCAGCCCAGAGAGGTTTGTGGACCACCCAGCAGTGAGAGGCAGAGCGAGATGGGAGCTCAGAGCGGTGGGGTGGTTCATTCAGCCACTGTCCTGGGGATGCAGCTCCTTAGGAACGTGCACGGCCGGAACTGAACTCAACTTCCAGAAGCAGCAAAGCCGAGCCAGGGGTCAGGGGGGCTGAGCGCAGAAGGATGGAAGCCGCCAAGTCACGTAGCAGCGAGGAAGCCAAGCATCTCAGGGTCGGCCTAGCTGTCCAGGGTTTCAACCAACATTTTGTGCTCACATCTCATTGGACAGATGGTGGGGCATGGCCATGCCTCCCTGCAAAGGACTCCGGGACATCGACCATGACAGAGAAGACCAGAGAGAACAGGAGTGAAAGAGTGGTGTCCTCCTGACTCATCCACAGAGTTTGGGATTCAATTACACTGTCCCAGGAGCATGAAGATGCTGTTGCCAAGTGGCCTGGTCCCCGGGAAGGTTCTCTGAGTGCAACTGAGATTCTGATGTCAAAGGCCCCAAGGACCAAGGCTTGGAGGAGCCATTCGGGTGAACAAGCGCTGGAGCCATGGCCAGGTGGACTTGGGCAGAGTCTGAGGGACGTGTGCCATGAAACAGCTGGTGTAGCCACCGGAGCTGGGCAGGTGACTGGGCCCTGCCGGGAATCGTGGGTCGCGTGGATCATTTTTATTCCAGAAGCCACAGAGCTACTGCAGGCTGGCATGTTGGAAGACTGAGGGGAGGCGGCCCAGTGCCCCCCAGCTGTGAGCCAAGCTCGCCAGACCGAGATGCCTGGGGGAGAGGGGAGCATAATGGAGTGGGGTCAGGAGAAGAGAGGGTGGGGGGAGATGGGGGAGCGAGGCGGAGCAGGATGGGGGTGGAGAGCAGGTGGGTGGGGTCGAGACAGAACAGGGCAGGGGGAGGGGGGCAAGACGGAGCAGGGGCTGCGGACGGCGGCTGAGCTTATGTCTCGTTCCTTCAGGAACCCATATGGTGGCTCCGTCCTCCAAGCCAGCAAGTCCTGCAGGGCCAGGGCCAGACCTGGGTGCGCAGGGGCGGGAGGTGTGTGCTCAGCGGTGAGAGCCAAAGGAAGATTTTGCATCTTGTGCAAAGAGACGCCATTATTTCTGTGGGACGGTGGTCTTTAAGTGGCTCGGTCACACATCGGCCTCCAGTTTCTTGTGGATTTCCACTTGCTGATCTCTCTCCGTTTCCCTCTAATACTCTCTCCTTCCTCTTCTCTGCCTGTCTCTCTTCCTCTCTCTCTCTCTGCTTCCCTTCTTTGTCTGTCTCTCTCCCTTTCTCTCATCTCTCCCTCTCTTTTCCTCTGAGTGTGTGTGTGTGTGTGTGTGTGTGTGTGTAACTCTGTGTCAGGGATGAGGTATCTTCCCCAGTCGCTTCCCACCTTATTCTCTTGGGACAGTCCTCCTGTACCCGGGAGTTCTGCCTGGCTGACCAACCAGCGAGCTCAGGGGCTCTCCTGTCTCCTTAACCCCCAAGCCTGGGGTCACAGGCACACACTGCAGGACTCAGCTTCAACGTGGGTGCCGGGGATGTGAACTCAGATCCTCACGCCGTGCGGCAAGCACTTTACCCACCTAGCGGTCTCCCCAGTGCCATGAGGCCGTACGTCCCCGTGACGTCCTTTATTTCATCCAATCATGCTGTCGCCCCCCCCCCCATTTCCAGACTGCCTGGCCTCTCGTCTGCTCTGCACCCTGCTCTCTCCTAGCTCAGGTGCACCCTGCATCTTGCTTCCGTCTCTCCTCAGGAACCACCGCGCGTCGTCACGCTGACTGGAACAGGGACATCTTGCTGGATGTCGCATTTCAGTCACAGAATTCCTCACCCTGAGTGCTGTCTCTTGTCAGCTTCTCTTCCACATGTCCAGCTTGTCCTTGAGAACATCCTCCCGCTCCCCCTCCCCCCACCCCGCTTCCATCAGCCCCGAGTCTAATGGCTTCTGACAGATGAGCGATCCCGCTGTTTCGCTGGCTTAGCGGCGGGTCCTGCGGCTGGCATTGATCAGGGGAGGCGCGCCAATCTCTCCCACCGCTTTGGCTCCCTGACCGGCGAGCGACAAGCGCGTCCCGTGTCTGGCGTGACAAGCTCGCTGCCGATGGAGTCCCCGAGAGCTACACGAAGCTAATCAGAACTCCGAAATTGCCTGAGCCAGGGATAAATCGGAGCGGGCACCTCTCTCTCAGCATCTGTGGCTGGAGATTGGCCAAGGACAGGTCTTTCTGAGTCTATTTAGAATCATATCAAGACGGTTTCTACAACCATCGACCTCCCCGTTTGTTTTTAGAAGCCTTGCCTCTCTGCCCCCCAACCCTGATGCCAAAGCAAAACACATTCAGGGTGGGACTTCGGTGGTCACAGTGATGTGTCCAAGTGTCACATCCTCCTTTGGGCCTGGTTGAATCACAGATGGCCGGAGGTGTCCTGGTATCATTTTAAGATACCAGGCTGGAGGGGGGATGTTTGTTATGTGTCATGACCACAGTGTTGGCTGACTGATACAGGGATCAACTCCTGTCTAGAGACTTCAGTTCAGCTGTGGGGAAAGCATCCTTGGTAGACCACCATCTTCTTGATCCCCTGCATCCAGCCTGCCCTGTCTGCTGCACTGTTATATGGCTCCATGTGGTTTACTCATGATTTGGAAATAGATGGAAATATTGAGAGGCGGTGGCCCCTTTAAGAGGTGGAGCTTATTGGGGTGTAACTAGATCATGGGGACACTGTCCTTGGGATGATTAGTGTAGGACAGAAGTCAGCTCTAGTGAATCCTTATGGCAGAACGAGACTGCCCCCTCCCAAAAACCCATTATCATCTCCCTACATTCCTTCCCACGTGAGCCAATTTTAGTACATCCACATATATAAATATGAGTATATAGATAATTGCAGTATAAATCAATAAAATTTCCTGCTGGAGCTGTGTCTCTGGAGGACCCAAATGAATAGAGCACTTCTTGCCAACTCAACTTCTAAAACACATGCTGAGGGATGGAGAGATGGCTCAGGGGTCCAGACTCTTGACTCAAAAGCAGAAGGACCTGGGTTCGGATCCTAACACCAAGCAGAAAGGGCGGCAGCCTGCACTTCTGGCTCTGGAAGGTAAAGCCTGAGAAATTCCAGAGTGAAGCCAAAAGGAGGTAAAGCAAATCCAGAATGATTTCCAGAGTTACCCTTGGGCTTCCATGGGCACACATAGTATCCTTTGATACACACACACACACACACACACACACACACACCACAAAAACCCTGTGGCGAAGATTTGAATGTGCCACCCACATTCACAGGCAATTGATATTTGAGAAGTGAGGCCTCTGGAGGGGGGCTGGTCTTAAAGGAGTGGATGGATTAGCAGGTACCCAAGAGTGGTTTGCTACAACGCAAACTCAACACCTTGCCTGGTCTCTGCACATCATGTCGCCCCCTCTGGTCTCTGACGCCTCATCTACCTGTGGTAGCACAGAGAAAGCAAAGGCTCACTGGATCACTGTGCGTCTCTTCATCACCATGGTGACCTCTGACCTGCTGCAGTCCCGTCTGACCTTGGCAATCTGACCTGCAGTCAGTGTGGATCCTGACACCACTTGACCCATTTCTCTGCCGCAAGCTGCGCATCGGTGGCAGAGCCAATCCATCCCTCCTCCTCCCCATCCCCAGCCTGAGGCTGCCACCCCCCCCCCCGCCCCCGTCTCATTTCCATGGCATGTTTCCCCACTTGATGAGAAACAGGTGTCTGAAATCTCTCCCCCACCCCAGTGGCAACACCACCACCTTTTAGAAACTTCTAGAGAGCCTGGCTGAATCTCTTCCTCCTCTCTCCCCCCTTCCCAGTTCTGCCTCCAGACTCCTGAGTGTGTAATTAACAGCCTCCTTGGGTCAGCAAAACACAGTATTGGGGATTTTTTCAGTTGGACCCAGTGGCCCATCCATTCAGCTTTTCTCACCTCCACACGTTTTACATGGTGGCGAAAACCTGCTGCGTCTGTCTTAGCCTCTGGCGCTTGTAATAACGCTGCCTTAGCAACGGTTAACGCCGGCATCAGACGTGTTTTCACGAGATGCAGAGATGCCCATCCAGCGAGCCAGGGGTCCTCTGAGCCCGACCTCGCCAGTTCTGATCTACCAATGCCACGTGTCCCCGTTGCCACCTGCTCCCTCCCTGTCCTGGTGGCTTTTACTGTCTGTGTGCTGCGGCACTAAGTAGGATCACCAGCAGTTCCAGGCCCGTCCGTGTGTCGTGCGCTGTGCCGAGACCTTTCCTGCAGCATCACAGCTAAAACACAGAAACTAATGAAGTCACGGAAAGTGGGCGGGGGACTTGCGAAGAAGAAGGGCTTCCGGCGGAGTGGGAGGGAGAAAAGAGAGAAGCGTGTTGTGGGGGGGGTATGATTGAGCCAATTTATCTATGTATGAAACTGCCAAATATACACATTTATATATGCATGAAAATAATTCTCTCAAGCAGACTCTGTTACAGCCCCGTGTTATGGATAAGGGGACAGAGGAGGGAAGGAAGTTTCCAGAAGGGCCCAGGCCTCGCAATCAGAAAGACTATAAAAATCCACCTTCTTAAGCCCTGTGCAATACTTTGTGCCACCCAAGGGGGGCGCCCCAGAGTAGAGGCACTGATGGCCCTGCCCAGGGGGGGCTTCACGGTGGCCACTACACTGCCCCCCTGGTGGTAGAGGCCGCTAGAACCACCATAAAAGTGAGTCGGTCCTGCAGAGCAGGTAATGGGCCAGATCTTTGTCCGGGGGCGTGTCCTGTGCCCCTTGGCATGCTGAGCTGGTTCACCGGCCCCTGAGTCCCTAGACCACTGCTATGGATGACACCTGAGGCCAAGGCATGGTCTAGTACGGCACAACCAGCTCACATGAAGGAAAAGTGGACATCAGGCCATTCCACAGCCACTCGCCCCACGCCTACTGACAGGACCCCTTCTAACCCCCGAAACTGAGACCTGTCTGTAGCGGATTCTCTGTTACATCACACATCCTGCTTTCTCTCCGATTCCCGGATTTAAACTCCAGAATAAAGGGTTAGTTACAGTCCAGCCTTAGGGTTGTTATCAGATCCCATGCCAAGAGTCCAGCACACGGAGATCGATAAATGTTTGTCCCCCCCCCCCAGCTTGGAGAGACAGTGAGGACTCCTTCTAGAGGGGTAGGTGCGGTACAACAGATGGGACCCAGAAGCTTCTGGGATGATTCCCCGGGCTCTGCTGCTGCCTCGCTGTGTGACTTAGCATAAGCTGCTCACCCTCTCTGGGCTGTGGGCTTCTGTATGGTTGAGCACGGCAGTGAGTCCTCGTTCCAAGAGCTTCAGAGCCAACAGAGGAGCCACAGACTGGAGGACCCCAAACGCTGTCTCACTGCTGGGGACCCAGGTTCTGTCTCCCTCACCATCGACCTTTCCGATTTGGTCATCTGGGTCGGGAGAATCGCGGTCACTCGGCGTGATCTAGTGATTCTCAGGCTGTGGCCAAACAGGTCCCTCTTTCCCTACTGATCACCCCACCAGGAAAAAAAACCTGTAGGCCCTCACAGTTATCTTTGGTTTCCTGAAAGATGTTTCTGGAAGGTTTCACTGGACCAAACCACTGGTAAACAGAATCTAACTGATCTTTAGGAACGAACTTCTGTCACAGAGGACGGAGTGGAGACTGACTAAAAACCAGACTGGGTGTGTGGTCTTTGTGTGGTGTGTGTGTGAGGGTGTACTCATGCATGTACAAGCATGTGTATGCATGTGTGTGCACATGTGTAAATGCATGTGTGTGTCTGGACATGCGCATGTTTGCCTGTGTGTGTTCATGTGTTCTATGTGCAAATGTACACGGTGCTGACTCTGTTGGGAAACACAGAGGATCACAGGTCAAATCACATTTCTACAAACAGTGGTAGCTGGCGGTGCACGTCCACTGGGGGCTTGATTTCACCAGCAAGTGTTCTTCCTAGTGCCTCACCTGACACACCCAGGTACACGTGCACGCACACACGCATATACACATGCACTGGTACACACACGTGCTTGGAGGCTGCAAGACGTTCCCTGATAGGTTCCAGAAGGAGATGGAGCAGGGTCCTGCCAGCCAGCCCCACCCCAGCTTGCACCGCAGCTATGCTCCCTGTGAAAACTAGTGTCACTGCTGGTGACAAGTAGGAGACCGCTATGGGACGTGACTCTGGGAACCCGACAAGGGTGGCGAGAGATGGTCACTATGGGTGGGAGTGCGGCAGGTGTGGGGCTAATTGGACCTCCAAGGCCAAGGCCGGAGAACCCAGCAGGCAGGTGAGCGCAGCTGCAGGTGCACGGGGCAGGCGGGGCTCTTCCCTGCTCCCTCCCAGTTCTGATGCTGTGAGTGTGTGTGTGTACACGTGAGCGTGTGTGTATATACAGGTGAGTGTATATACAAATGAGTGTGTGTACATGTGAGTGTATATACACGTGAACGTGAGTGTGTATATACCTGTGTGTGTATACATGTGAGTGTGTGCATACATGTGAGTGTGTATACACGTGAGTGTACACGTGTGTGCCTTTGTCTAGGTTTCTTTACTTTCTTCCTTCCCATTCTCCTCCTTCCACTCTTCCTTTTCCTCCTTTCCTCCTCCCTCCCTCTCTCCCTCTCTTCCTTCTTTTCTTCCCTTTCTCTTTCCCTCCCGCCCTTCACCCATCTCTCATACAGCTTGTTTGGGTGCAGACCCCAGTGTGGAGCTCTGAGGACATCCTGTGGACCCACCAGGGAGCACTTTTGGTAGAGAGACCCCAGCAGGCAGAGGCTGGGGGAGGAGTCAGCTACCATGATGGTTCCTCTGCACTACTTGCACCATGCCACAGGGGTGAGTCTAGGAGCTGGGTGCCGAGCAGCACCTGTCCTGGGGTCTCCTTCCATGTGTGCACACGCTCCCTTGAGTGTCAATGACATTGGGAATCATCCTTATTGCTTTGCTCTGGGGTTTCCCAGGCTCTGCCTTCCAGAGCTGGAATGACAGGCCACTGTCATTTCCCACCGGGCATTTTCACATAGGATCTGGGGATCCGAACTCAAGTCCTTCTGCTTGTGAGGCTAAAGCTGCCCCGAGCCATCTCACCTGCCCATTTCTGGCATCGTCTACAGAGAGGACTCAGAAGTGTTCGCTGGTGTCTCATTTCCACAGGAAAGGCATCTGGTGAGAAAGGCAGGTTGCCCTGTGTTGCCTGCTGGGGACAGACACACCCAAACTTGGAGGCCTGAGTTCAATTCCCAGAATGGAAAGAGAAAATCAACTTCTGAAAAGTTGTCCCCTGGCCTCCTTATATGCCCCCCCCCATAAATAAAATTTTAAAAAGAAACATTCCTGGACAATGGGGTTTTTTTTAGCTACTGAATCTTCTGCTCCAACATGAACATAAATCTCATGCAGAAAGAAGATTAAAAACAGCCTTCAGCTGACTGTGAAAGGCCTGTAAGACCATCACACTTTTCCTTATAATCGAAGGCTGTTTCCATGGCTGACAAGTCGAATGTGCCCCTCTCATCTCAGCCCCCCTACCTGCCCCAAATTCCTTAACTCCTTGGGTTTCTTCTGCCCCAGAACTCTTGTGACTGCCGCCCACCCTCTTTTTCTGGAACATCCTCTACCTGCTCTTTTCACCTACTTGGCTTTGTATTTTATCGCTTCCTTGGGAAAGATTTTGCAGGTCTCTGAGCCTAGGTTGGAATCCTTGTGTTACACAAATCCTTCCCCTCCCCATTGGATTCTTTTGGGGAGAGAGACTAGATTCCGTCTTTGTGGGCATATCATTGCCTGCCTATCATATGAGTTGTTGGTAACTGTCTGACTGATGTCTAAGTGGATGGGCGTCACAGGAGCCCCTCTGCCCACCTCCCTGATGGCTGTTGGAACTCCAGAGCCTGCAACACTGTTTGCACTCTTGGAACATTCCAGCACATATGAAATGGGGCCACGTTGCTTCTCAGTGAAATGGCCAAGAGAAGCTGAGAGAGCGAAGCTTTCTGGATGGCAATTGGCCTTGACCTTAGCTCTTCCTTCAGTGTGCTGGCGATTCCCATTGCAACTGTGTAGGCCTGTGGGGGGCCCACAGCCCTGTTGCTTCGAGGAGAGCGCCAGGCAAGGTCGTGGGTGAAACCAGGGCTGGGGTGTTCTGATGCCAGGGACAGGATGGGCAGAGCCAGACATCCACAGAGGATCAGAAGATGTGAGGGGTGCATCTGTGGGATGGGCATATTAGAGAACCCGTGACAAAGAAGGGGTTCTACCCCAGCCAACTATGGGGTGACTAGAGTGTGTATTCTGTGTGTGCTCCTTCTTTGTGGGGATGTCTGTGATTGAGATCGGCATGAGACCCCTCAGGTGTAACTCACTTCAGGATGCTGGCAGACTAATCCCAGGTACCTGGCTAGTCTGATCTCATAGACCCCTGTTTGGGAATCTAGGAGTTTCCATCTGCTTCATGGTGCCAGGAGTCCTTTAACTGGAATTGAGAAGGGAGATGGGGGGGCAGAGAAAGGAGACTGCGGGAGGCACTGAGCCAGCACACGCCGCCCCCTGCACCCACTCTTCTCCTGGCTCCACACAAAAGAGCCCGCCTTTGGGGGGGGGGAGCTGGCGGGCGGTCGCAGCGCATCACCGACATGGAATTACAGTAAATTATCACCGCATGAGTTGTTGTCATTTGTGTTTCAAAATGTCCCGATGAATTCTGAAAGGAGCGCCGTGTTCTCTTATAGAGGAAAAAAATGTTCCGTTATCAGAACCCACTCAGGAAAATGAGTGAGTTGCCAGCCACCCTCCCTCCCTCCCACCCTCCGCATGCTGAGGGAAGAGGAGGGCGGAGGCGCCTTCAGCTGAGCTCACCAAGAAGCTTCGGCGGCCTTTGTTCTTTCTAGTGACAGAGACCGGCCCAATGGGATCGGTCGAGAGCAGAAGCCACGCGGGAAGACGGAGCGTGCGTGCCCTGCCTGGTGGCATGGGGAGCGTGCGTGCCCTGCCTGGTGGCATGGGGAGCGTGTGTGCCCTGCCTGGTGGGTTTCCAGGTGGCCCACTGTGTGCCTTCTGCGCTCTGTCTCTCTGTGGTTCACGGATCAGTGGTACCTTTGCCTCACACAGACGTGTGGTATTGCAGCTGCACAGGCCATGACTCTATCATTGATGTGCCCTCCGTATGCCCCTCTGAGTATCTTCTATTCGTCTGGTGATACATGGGTATGAAAACACAGTGAGTGACTGTAGGAGCCTTACAATGGAGCCACACAGCCCAGTGATCCCCAGGGAAGTTGAGTGGATCCCAAGACAACGGGCTGCATCTCATAACCCGACCTACGGAGCTTCGTGGCTTGGCTCAGGCCACCGCAAACACGCTTTAAACCTTTCGATGGGAGTCATGCGGGTTATGCAGAATCATCTCAGCAGAAGCCTACGTCACAACCCCATGTGTAACAGTCACATGACTTATCAACTACTGACTGTGTGACGCTAGGAAGTTTCCACGCTGTGTAAAGCTGAGACGCTTCGGGTGGAACACGGCAAGCTGAGCACTGTCTATGCAGGAATTCACCGGCGAGGGAGAGAGAGCATTGAGTGGTTTGGAGTTCTGACTCAGTATTCTTGAAACATTCTTGGGGGGGCTGGAGAGGTGGCTCAGGGGTTAAGCCTCTGCCTTACAGGCGGAAGGTCCTGAGTTCGGATCCTAGATCCCCATGTATAGACGCCAGGCGGAAGCGGGGGCGGCCTGCGCTTCTGGTCCTGGTAGGGCGGAGCCTGTGAATCCCGGGGCAGAAGGAGGTGGAGGCGTCCATGGTGGTTCCCGAATTCGTCCGTGGTTCTACACACACACACACACACACACACACACACACACACACACACACACACCACGCGCGCGCACACACACATACATACGCACACATGCACAATTGAATAAATAGAAAAATTTTTTTTGGTTAATTTTGGATGTATGTGTGTGTTTACACGTAGGTGGGTTTACATGTGTGTGCAGGTATGCATTTAAGAAGACACCTGAGTGTGTGTGCCTGTGGAGGCCCAAGGGTGACATCAGGAATCACTCTGGATTCCTCTAGCTCCTTATTGCTTTGCTCTGGGGTTTTCCAGGCTCCGCCTTCCAGGGCTGGAAGTCAGCTAGGGGCTGACTGCACTGCGTGAGGATGCACAGGATGGGCTCCATCTGCTCCTTGTCTTCCAGGTAGGTACTGAGGATCCACCAGGGAGTAGTCTCGGGGCTGGAGGGGTTTCCAGGTCCGAATGATCACGAGGTAGATCCTTGTGCACTTGAAAGGTCTGCAGTAGACACTCCAGGAGTTGGAGAGATGCTTTCCCCTCACCCAGCCATCAGAGTTTGGAATTTATGCATTATAGCAGCTGGAGTTACTGTCGTTCCATGTCAACCATGTCTCCAAATGCAGAAATGAATGACCATCTGCTTCAAAAGCTGATATAAAATATGGTCCCTTGGGACAGAGCGAGAGCAAGCGAGAGAGAGAGAGAGACTCCAAGATGAAGCCTTCCTGGTTTGTGTCCTATGATCTGACATCAGTTTCGGCTGAGCCGCGTGGAAGGTGGCCTGGGGGCTCACAGGCGAGGGGTTTCCAAGGAGGTGAATATCTGGCGGATGGAGAGAGGGACGCTTCCGTGCCTTCACGCGCACACCACCATGGCAGCCTCAGTTGCTCAGCCTGCTGCTGCACCAGTGGGGCGCCCACCTTGTGACCTTGAGGCTGGAGTGTCTTTTCAGAATCTACTTAGCCACATCTTGAGGTAGCATTGGCTTCACTTTTCTTAAGACAGAGACAAAGTACCAGAGCCAAAGATTATGGGATTATATGCATGAGTCAGTCTCTCTTTCTCTTTCCTACTATGCCTTAAAGGTATGCGACCCTTTAAAAGATTCTATTAAACCAGACCCAGACTCCAAGAATCTTTGTGTGTGTGTGTGTGTGTGTGTGTGTGTGTGTGTGTGTGTACACCTGTACCAAGAGGCTTCCTCTGTTCTTCTCTGACCTGATCCCTTGAGACGAGGTCTCTTCTGCAGCCGGAATGAGACTGACAGAGAATAAACCCCAGAGATCCTCCTGCCTCTACCCCCTACCTCTCCTCGCAGCCCTGCAGTGACAGGTGCGTGCACTAACCATGCCTGACTTCTCACGTGAGTGCTGGGATCGGAACTCAGGTCCCTATGCTTATGCCGCAAGTGCTCTCACCCACTGAGCCATCTCTCAAACCCCAAGAAGGCTTCTTTTTAGATAACGAAACAACATAAAATAAATGCAATGGACAGCAACAACTAATCAGAGTGCAGAGTACCAGCGGTCCTAAAACACTCAGCCAGAATCAGGCCATTCAAATCTCTCCCCATCCTAAGGCTCAGGGAATCTTGTGGAAGAGGGGACAGTAAGATTGTTAAGAGCCTAAAGATGGGGTGAGGCTCTGCTGGCCAAGACATTTCGCCCAAGATACGACTGCTGCATCCAGAACTCACTGCAATGAGACTTGGCTTCACCAGACTTGCCCTGTGGTGGACATATCAACATGCCCAATAGATTAGCAAGGAATTCAGGAGAAATAATTACATGTAGGTAGAACCTTAGGTGCCAGAGCTCGACATTTAAAGGAGAATGCCCTATCAATGGATCTACCCCAGGAAGGACTACATAATCCGTCACAGAGGCCTGAGACCCTACTAATGCAGACAACCCAAAGGAACCTTGGGGCCACACAGGCACATGCAGGAGGGCAGGAGGGAGAGGGATGCATTGGTGAAAGGAAAGAAGGATGGAAAAGGAAGCAGGCAGGGAGGGAGGGAGGAAGGAGGGGGCAGAGACACACACTCATTATGTTCATAAAACCAGAAAAATTTAAGGAGTTAAAATTTTAGAAAAAAAAGTAGGAAACTTCCAGAACTGTAAAAATATGACCATGATAGACTGTCTCGGCCCTCTACAGACGCAGTTCACCCACAGGGCACGGCTCCGCTTGTCCATGTTCTGCCAGTCCACTCACAGCTCATGAGGTGTGGCATGGTGTCATAGTTAAGCACCGGTGTCAAGGTGATTGAGGGTTTGAGCTCTGGGCACAGGTGTAGAGAGTTGATGGTTGAGTTAAGCCCAGAGCAAACCTGAAGGAGATTGTCTGGCTGCTGGGGAAGACCCAGCCCATGGTGGGTGGGATTAGGCCCTGGATAAATCACTGAGAGCTGGTTGAGAGAGTCGGCATCCTTCTGTTCACTTGGCCAGACATGCTGGTCTGGCAAGTAAGGATTGTCCCTCTCTCAGCCGTTATGGTGGCCAGTTTTCTCAGCCCTGGTGTTGGTGTGTGCCCTCCTGTCAATGGACTATGAACTGTAACCGGACTGTCATAAGAAAGTAAACTCCTTGTTCCCTTAAGCTGTGTAATGTCGTTTATCAGCAACCATGCAGATGGACTGCAACACATGGTCCCCAACTTAACATCTCTCAGTACTGCCATGGCGATACCACATTCCCTAGCCCACAAGCCTTTCCCACACACTCAGACCACAGCTACCCCACAGCAATGGCTAGGGACTCTGAAGGAGCTAGATGGTCAGCAAAAATAGACACATTTTGTGGCTCATTTGTGTGTGCGTGATGCGCGTGCATGTATGCATGCACGTGCATGTATGTGTGTCTTACTGCACATGTGGAGGTCAGAGAACGCTCCAGAGTTGGTCCTTTGGCTTGAGAGAGAATCTCTCTGTTATAACCAGGGACACACTGCAGCTGCCTCCATATGACTTGCACAAGGGCAGCCCAACGTTGACCTCTGGCCTTCACATGTATGTGCTCTCACCACACACACACACACACACACACACACACACACACACACACACACCACATGCATACTCACATCTAAACATGTAAACATGTATGTATACAGACACCACACAAATCAGCACACCATACATATTACATACACATGTGAGCACATGCAAGATGCACATACATGCGCATATACATGTATACCCAGGCATATATATACCCACATATTTGCGCACACATGAATCTATCCATCCATACACACATACATGCACTTTCATACACACATATGCAAATACAGTCACACAAACCAGGGAAATTTCATAGAGTTTGAAGAAGGACCTTCAATGACACCTGCCTGAGCTGCTCAAATGTGGAGACCAGAAGGCAGCTGTGAGCTCAGCATGTGAAAACACGGGACAGTCAGAGACACATCACAGCATCAGTGGAGAGAAAGAAGCTTCAGGATAGGGTAGAAATTGTAGAAGAAAAAAGTGTCTAGAATTAAACCTCACTGAATGAGCTAAAGGCAGAGGGGAGGTGGCGGAAGAGTCTAGAAATGTGGAGATCAATAAACAAACGATCCTCTGCAGAGGAAGAAGAAGAAAAATGAGAAAAGGAATGGCAACCTCAGGATTCACAGAGCAAGAGCAGACATCAAATTTGAGATGCACGGGGGTGGGGGATGGGAGGGTGGTAGTGAAACACACTTCAGGATCTGATGAATTTGTCTAAATTTCATGAGAAACCCACATTTACAGATTCCAGTTCAGCAAAGTCCAAATGGGGTAAATGTGAAGACAATTCTAGCCAGGCATAGCATAGCTGGACTACTATATACCAAAGATAATGAGAAAATGTTGAACGCACCAAAGGAAAGCAACAGCATCCGGTGCAGGTCACATCTGAAGCTGCATGTGCATTGTGTGTGCTCATACATGCTAATATGTGGATGATCTGAAATTTCATAGGTCTCTCATCAGAGACCAGCAGAAGCCAGAAGTCAACAGACCAGGACCTTTGAAGTGAGGAGAGAAAAAATTTCTTCAAAACAAGTTCTATACCTAGTTCAATTATCCTCCTGAAGAAAAGCAAAGACATTTCCAGGGAAAAGTAATGAGAGTGACTGGCCGCTCAGTAGAGTTGAGGGGTGTCCTAGAGCTGAAAGGAAATGACAGAAAAGGGGCATTACTGGAAGGAGCCCACATTTAAGTGCACATCAACAATCCATTCTTTCTCCCGGTAGCTTTTAGAATACTTTACTGCATTAATTCATTGTATGTGGGTGTCTGTCTGTGTGTCCGTATGTGTGTGTGTGTGAGCATATGTAAATACATCGTCAAAGGACAATTTAACAGGAGTTGGTCCTTTCCTTCCATCACGTGGAATCCGGGAATCACACTTTGGCCTTGAAGATGTGGTAGCAGCACCTTTACCCACTGTGCCATAAGATGACCCCCTTTCTTAATACCTTTAAAATACCTATGATTTTATTTATCGGCTTCTTATTTATTTAGAGACAGACTGAATATAGCCCAAGTTGGTCTTAAACTCATTATGTAACTGAGGATGATCTTGAATTCCTGATTCTCCTGTCTCCAATTTTCCAGCACTGGGGTTTGAGGCACGTATATCACCCCATCTGGGTTTACGAAGTGCTGGGGATCAAACCCAGGGCTTTGAGCATGCTAGGAGAGGAAGCCGCAGCCTCAGCTCTGCATAGGATTATTTACAAGAAAAATGATCACATGATCTCATAGGCTGACTGCACATGTGGATGCTCCACACATGAGGATGGGACCAAAGGGCGAATGCCAAGGTCAGAACCTGCAAGGTCCCCAGTGGTTCAGTCCCTTATGGGCCTGAAGAGTTAAGGATGTGTATGTTTTTTTTAAATTTTTTAATTATTTATTATGTATTCAATTGTGCGTGTATGTGTGTGTGCGTGTGTGTGTATGTATGTGTGTGTGTGTAGAACCATGGACGAATTCAGGAACCACCATGGACGCCTCCATCTCCTGTTTACTCTGCCCCAGGATTCACAGGCTCCGCCCTACCAGGACCAGAAACGCAGGCCGCCCCCGCTTCTGCCCGGCGTCTATACATGGGGTCTAGGATCCGAACTCAGGACCTTCTGCCTGCAAGGCAGAGGCTTAACCCCTGAGCCACCTCTCCAGCCGAGGATGTTTATGTTGTAACAGGAGCACGGTCACCCTCAAATGCAAGATTCTGCAGTCAAACTATTGGTTTAAAATGTAATTCTGAACCATTTGGAAACAAAGAACAGAGGGGAAGACAAAAAGACAGGCCAGGCAGAAAAAACGTTCATGACATTAGCAATAGAGACGATATTAATCCACCTCCCACTGGGAGTAACACCCACACCAGTGTGTTTGACGACCGGGACGCCTCCCCAGTCATTTCCTGGGATCCTGTTTGTGACACTGTATGCTAAATATTCCTTTCTGTTGATGAAGGCATCTGGGTTCAGGAAGACTGTTTCTCTTGAGGTGTGATGTGGATAAAGCTTAAAAATTAGTAGGGGGTTCCTAAGGCGGAAACCAAGGATGGGGTGCCAGAGCTAGGGGAGGGGATTTCTGTGGTGCTCCATTCCCTTCCTTTCCTATACGAATTACAGAGAGCGGGGCCTGCAGGACGGCTCAGTGGGTAAGCACGTGGGTACAAACTTGGATTCCTGATTTCGATCCCTGGAGTTCACATGGAGGAAGGAGAGAACTGACTTCTGAAAGTCGTCCTCTACTTCCACACTCATATTGAGGTACATGTGCCCCTGCATGTTCTCTCTCCTCTCTCTCTCTCTGATAGATACAGGTGTCAATCTTGACAACTGAAAGCTGAGCCCTGGCCACAGCTGTGAAGAGCTAGTAGTCGAGGCAAGCCCTGAGCAAGCCTGCAGGATGGTGTGATTGATGTGAAGACCCCGCCCGTAGTGAGTGGGCCATGTCTGGACAGGTGGATGAGATGAACATAGCTGGTTCAGAGCTTTAGCTTATGGGGAACATCTTGCGGTCTGGTGAGTGAGGTCTGCCCCTCTTTCAGCAATCCCTGTGGCTATAGTGTACCAGTCTCCTCAGCCCCTCGTGTTGGTGTGAGCTCCAGCTCCTGCTGAGCTAGACGAAGCACTGTAACTGAGAATTGCAAGAAAGAATAAAACCCCATATTCCTTCCCCTAAGCTGTTTGGTTATGAATTTATTAGCAACATGCAGGCAAATTGCAAAACTCCCTCCCTCCTCTTAAAATGAGTACATAAAATATTTAAAAATAAGAGTTACAAAAGGTGCAGGTGGAAAAGACAACAGGGAAGGAGATCTTCAGAGGAAAACACTTGCCCCGATGTCTTGTGCCGGGAGAGTGACCCCACTCACCAACCCCTTGTAAAGCCAAAATAGAAGTTCACGCTTTTTGCTTTACATGTCATTTTAGGTGCATTAAGAAGGAAATAAAGGTGGTCAGGGTTCACAATAAAACCAGCTTGTTCCAGAGAGTCCCCTTAGGAATCAATTCTCCCGGGAGCTCTCAAAATAAATGATTGTGGATTCATCAGGCGCAGAAGATTAACTTCAAGCCCGATGTGCCAATGCCCTTCTCCACGGTAATGGTTGGCTCCTCTGGGTTCACCCGCCCACCTCTGGTAATTTAACTTCAGACCTGCTCCTCCCTGGGTTCTGCTCCGGTGTCTTAAGTGGGCGCTGAGCCATCTTCACAGATCATGTGTTTACCATCAATACAGCATCTGGGGACGGCGGGACCCCCTCACTTTGAAAGCAGGCAGGATCAGTGTTCCGTCTAGGCCTTTGAGTTTTCTGTGCATTACAGGTAAGTTTTTCGTTTTGGGCAGAAGCCATGGGTTCGAATCTTCCTTTTTCATCTCAGCAGTAGAAGCTTCCACATGGGGATTTATCCTTCTGGTTTTTACTTCTTGTCTTCCAAGGATGGTCGGTAGGAGAAGTGCTTGCTGCATTGGCAAAGTTGGAAAACCACCCAAGCCAGCACCTTGGAGAGGGGAGTGCTGGGAACCAAGTACTCCAATGCAGTTCTCATGAGACTGATTCCTTCTAAAGTCAGCGTTCAGCTCCCCGGGCACCTATTCCAGAACCCAGTGAAGACGATTCTCTTCTCCTCTAGGGCGTGGCTGGTGCTGTCAGCTAAGGATGGCTGACTCTTCCTTCTTTTCTGCTCCTGGGCAGACCATCACTAGTCCTCGGGCCTCCCGTCCACGTCTCTGGTATCCCTCCTCTGCTCCCTGCTACAGTGGTTCCCCGCCCCCAGCCCTCAAGAGCTTGCTGGCTCTCCCGCAGAACTCAAATCCATTGCTCTACACTGCGACTGTGTGTTGGGAGTTCACAGCCTTATTCTCAAGAGCTCCACCCAGGGCCAGCTCGGACCCCTTTCCAGCGCAGAGGTGCCTACAGCCACCTCTGTGCCCACCCTTTAGAGGACACTGTCCCTCAGGCCAGGGGCCCCTCCTGTGAGCACGTTTCCCTCCCCCAGCCCTACTCTACCTCTCACAGTGTTTCCAGGGGCGGCTGGCACTCACCCCAACTGCTTGAGAAGCAATGAAGATGTTACTCTTCCTCTTCCTTCCTCTCTGCTGTTTCCTTTTCCTCCTCCCTCTACTTCCTCTTCCTCACTCTTCCTCACCAAGCCTAGCACTTTGGACATTTTGGGGGACATGCACTAGCACTGAGCTGCCCCAGCCCGTGGGAGGGGTGCAAATCCAAACTGCACGGGATTCCGTCTCTCTTCAGCCAGAACAGTGGTTAAGAAATCAGCCAGTGGCTGCACCTGCTGGCCAGTACACAGGAGGGAGAAAGCCCAAGACGCCACCAGCATGAGTGGACACTCTGGATCCCACCCTGGAACTGAGAGCAGACCTCTCTCTCGTGTCCACCGCCACACTGTTCATAAGAGCCAAGATCTGGAATCAGAATCTGAGACATCTGTCCATCCCCAGATGAGCAGATAAGGTAAATGCGCAAATGGAATCTTATTCAGCCATGAAGAATGAAATCATGGCATTTATGCAGAAATGGCTGGAACTGGGAGTCACTCCAGGAGGTGAAATAAGCCAGACTCAGAGACAAACACCACATGTTTTTCCATATGTGAAAAATACCAGAAAAGACATGAATGTTTACGAGGGACGGTGTGGGATGAGTCAGGGTGCCAGCCGGATGGCAGGGTGAACCGGTGTGACGGGTTAAATGCAATTGCAATCCTGTGCATGCGGTGAAGCACAGAGGGGCGTGTGGATGGGGGGCGCACACCCCCATGCTGGGGACGGTCAATGCTCAAGGCTACCTTAGGACTGCTCCTCTAGAGGGTACCGCAACAATGCCCTGTCCTCTGAGAAACTGGGGCACGAACTTCAAAGCCAAGTGTCTTTTCAGTGCGTGGACTGAGGCCGGGGAGTCATTTTTCTACCATTTCTATTAAGTGCTGATTAATGGTGATTAATGACTGACTGTTCTAGATGATGTCCTTTCCTTCTTCTAGGGTGGCTCTGTTTCCTCGTGTCTGCTATGGACCAGCTGAGCTGCCCCTCCCCCGTCCACATCCTTGTTAGACTTTCCCTCTCCCCTATCAAGAAAAAGTGAAGTTGATGAACTGCTTCCCAGGAGAAGAGCGCGGGTTAACTCGGCACCATCCCGTGCCGTGCTGGGGGTCCAGCATGAGCCTGGTGGCCGCTCATCCATGCAAAGGGCAGGTGCTCCTCCGGCAGTCCAAGCCTCCTTTTGCTGCCAGTCAGAGAAGCTGCTTCTAGACGCCCCTCAGCTGTTGCAGGGGCTGCCAAGTGACCTTTTTATGGTCTCATCACAAACTCCTAGTGGCGGTTTCTGCTTTTTACATGAGCCAGAAACAACGACTTGTCAAAAGAGATAACACGAGCTTAGAATGAAGGAGAATAGAAATCTCGCCTCTCCGCTGATCTTTCCTTCTTCTTTCATCTTTATGTGTGCACATAAGTGGTATGTGTATGTACTTGTGTGCATGATATGTGTGTACAATGTGCACGTGTGTATGTGTATACGTGTGTGCATAACACAGCATGTTATGCAATCCATATGTATGTGCATATGTGTACATGAATTGTGTGCCTGTGCATATGATATATGTGTATGTGCTTATGTGTATATGTAGAGCAAGCATTGTGATGTGTGTATGTGCAGATGCATACATGTAGGTGAGCGTGAGTGGTGTGTGCATATGTGTATGTGTGCATGTGTGCAAATGTGCCTATGATATACATGTATTGTATGATATATATACATGTGTGTACACACATACATGCATGCATGATATATGTGTGTGCATACATGTATGGTGCATCATCTGTATGCTTTCATACATGTATATACGTACTTGTTTGTGATGTGTGTGATGTGTATGCACATGTGTGATGTATGTGTGTGCACGTGTGATGTATGTGTGTGCATGTGTGATGTATGTGTGTGCATGTGTGATGTATGTGTGTGGAAACAGGACGAGGACCATCTTACATTCATGACTCCATTGCTGTGGTAAAAGCGTCACACAAACAACGTAGGGCAATGATGGAATCCTAGGATCCCAGCTGACATCCAGCTGACAGTCCACCATGGAAGGGTGATGTCAGCATCAGACATCACGCCACATCCTGAGTCCGGGACAGAGAGAAGAGCCATCACCCGTAAAGCAACATGCACACCTGCTTCCTAGTGCCAGCTTTGCCAAAGGCGCTGACCAGACCTCTCTTGTCTGTCCATCTCACCGACCTTTCATTCTGTCTACCCAGAGAATGGCCCCGCCCACTATCAATGGGTCTGCCCACATCAATCACATAATCAAGACGATTTCCTACAGGCTTGCCTTAGCCAGACAACTCCTCGGAGGTGTGCCTAGATGGTCACGTCCTTAGATGGCCATCATGACAGCTCCAACTGTCACACAGGCCCATGAAAGGGGAAGGAAGGTCTTAATGGAGGGGACAGGGAGGGGATCTAGAAGGTGAAGGAGCTCACGTGACACATAGATGGTGTTTGGGGGCACAACCAGCAACTGGGGCAGGGACTGGGCGGAGCAGTAAAAGTAGAGTGGACGCCGCATGTTTAACCTGTGAGGACTTCACACATTTGTTTGTTGGCAGACAAGACGGCCTCGCGGTAAACTAGAAATCAACTGTACACGACTCTGGAGACCTGAGCTCCGTCCCCAGAGCCGCATGGTGACAGGAGAGACCCGTCTTCCAAAAGTCTCCCTGTGACCTCTGCACGCACGCGCTGTGGCACACACATCCCTGCTCTTTCTGTCTCCTAAATGCATGCTGTAGAAAGAAAAAGTCTACCACAGGAAACTCCCGTGATGGGGGTGGGGGGGCTTCGGGGAAGGCTCAGGTCTCGGGGTGCGATGGTGATGAAAGAGGTTGCTTCTTTCTCTCCTGCAAGCTGGTGTCGCGCAGGACACGCTCAAACTCTGGATGATGAACAGATGCAAAGAAAGTAAATCCGCCTTGGGCCTCTCCCTGCCTGGTCCCTTCTGCTGGGGAGAGAAGGGGCGGGAGTTCACAGGTCAGAGACACGAGACTTCTCTGTGTGTCCACGGTCTCCATTTGAAGAAGAGGCGATTGTGCTAACAGCAGGACTCCCACGCAGGCTGGCGAAAGGGACCCACAGGCCCAGCACGGCACTTGTTCATTGTAGAGAACCTTCTGCATGGCTCATGGGATGATTTGGAAAGGAAGTCTAGGATCTTCTAGTAGAGATGACGACTTCACTGATATCTGGCGGGGTCTGGGGTAGTTGCTTGTTTAAAAACTCTAGTTCCTTGTGTAATTGGAAATGGCTGAACTAAAAGCTTCCAGTGGGAGGAGTTTCTAGAAATAAACTTCTCATTTAGTACGCAAATCAGATGCCGCCATCATGAATATTCATGATGAGTTGCTCTGACCTTATGGGCCCTTCCTCATGTAATTTAAATATTTGTCCAACATTCAAACTCATCCCCCAATGGGATGATTTGGACAGGTGGATTTGGGAGGGGGGGGACTAAGATGGGATTGTGTAGGGAATTAGGAGACCTATGTTAGTCCCCCCAGCTCCTGTTGTCTCATGTCCATATCACACCCAGGGGAGAGAAATCCTGGGTGTCTGATGGCGACCCGCCCATGTCAGCGTCTGCACTGTGAGGAAGGAATTTCTAGTGTTTATAAAAGACACTGGCTGAGGTATTCTGTCATAGCTGTCCGAGCTGGGTCCTGTATTCATCTTCCACGGGCTCCTGTCTCTTCCCCAGGCAGCATGCTCTGCCAGTGTGGCCCTTCCAGGCTTCTAGAAGGTTCTCTGGCTCTGCCTGGGGCACTTAGCATATATTAACCCTGGATGGTAGCTGTGGCCTTTCAAAGCAATTTAATCTCTTTCTTTTCCTTGTGTGTGTTTATGTTTGTATGTTTGTGTGAGGGGCATACGTGCATGTGTGTGTATGTGTGTATATGTGTTTGCATGTTTGTGAGGGGCATGTGTGTATGTGTGTGCACATGATTCTGCATGTTTGTGAGGGGCATGTGTGTATGCATGTGCACATGATTCTGCATGTTTGTGGGGACATGTGCATGTGGATATGCATATGTGTGTGCATGCATGCGTGCGTGCGTGCGTGTGTGTGTGTGTGTGTGTGTGTGTGTGTGTGTGTGCCATGTGCTCGTGGAGGCCTAAGGTTGCTTCTTCCTCAATTGTCTCTCACCTAGTTCACTGAGACAGATCTGAAGTCCAGAGATGACAGCGAGACTGGTTTAGCCGGCTTGCTCTGTAGATCCTGTCTCTACCTCCTGAATGCTGTAATTATAGGTGGGCCACCACAATCCTGGCATATATATGGGCACTGGGGCTCAATTTCTGGTCCTTATGCTTGTGTGGCAAGTGCATTACCTGCTTAGCCATCTCTCAAACCTTAAGACAGGTTTGTATCACCCAACCACCACCACCATTATTACCACCATCATCAGCAATACCACCACCATCACCATTATCATCATCACCACCATCACCACTATCATCATCACCATCGTCATCACCATCACCACCACCATCACCATCATCATCACCACCATCATCACCATCACCATCACCACCATCACCACCATCATCACCATCACCATCACCACCATTATCATCACCACCATCACCACCATCATCACCATCATCACCACCATCATCATCACCGTCATCATCACCACCATCATCACCATCATCACCATCACCATCACCACCATCACCACCATCATCACCATCACCATCACCACCATCACCATCACCACCATCACCACCATCATCACCATCACCATCACCATCACCATCACCACCATCACCATCACCACCATCATCACCATCACCATCACCATCACCACCATCACCATCACCATCACCACCATCACCACCATCATCACCATCACCATCACCATCACCATCACCATCACCACCATCACCACCATCATCACCATCATCATCACCACCATCATCATCACCATCATCACCACCATCATCACCATCACCATCACCATCATCATCACCATCATCACCACCATCATCACCATCATCACCATCATCATCACCATCCCCTCCACCCCGTCACTGTCAGATCTATTTCACAGACAAAGCCCCGAGGTTCTGCAGGATTTGTGATGTGAACTGAACCATTGTAAACCATCAGACTGGCTCAGCCCCCTAGAATCCCCTTCTCCAAATCCCCTTTCCATTCACTTGGTGCACGTCTTAGTCCCCAAGAACAGGGTGTGGTGATTGCCTTGGGCAGAGCCTGCTGTCGCTCACAGCCCTGGGGAATCACCGAGGGATAGAACCATGTGAGTTGTTGGGGAGTTCCATGCAGGGGGAAGAGAAGCCCAGAGACGGCCCACCTCTGAGTCCATCCCTTTGGAATGACAGCGTCTTTCTGGTCAGGCAGCCCATGAGCTATCCCGAGGCCATGTCTAAGTTAGCAGGTCCACTGTGGCAGGGAGACATCAGGGCACGGCCTGTTCATCTCCGGGGAAGCCTGTGCTCCGTTAAGGAAAAAAGAAAATGTTTCTCTTACCTATTATATAATGCTGGGGAAGCAGTTGCTTAGCAACAGAGCACAGCTGACTGGGCTATGAGTGGTTATTAACTCTTCCTGCAGTGGGCTGACATTGAGACTACGTGGAAGGCCACCACGTACCCCATTTCCATAGTAGAGTGCCCGTGCCTTTCATTCACCCCTTCATTGAGCTTCTTTCTGGTCACTCTGCCCCGGGCAGGAGAACCCCATATTTGGTGTGTGCACTTTGCCAGGGGAAGACTGGTACCGGGATTTCCAAGTCACAGGAAACCATACAGAGAGAGAGCCCAGGGGACCATCTTAGATGCAGAAAACAATTGAAGTCACATGTGTAGATGCCTATATGGAAAATGCAATTTATATTCTCTTCCTTTCACCTGTATGTGTGTGTGTGTGTATGTGTGTGTGTGTGTGTGTGTGTGTGTGTATCAGAGGGTACTTTGTGTCCCTGTGGAGGACCAAGGGTGACTTTAGGAATCATCCTGGATTGCTTCTACTTCCTTCTTGCTTTGCTCTGGGATTTTCCAGGCTTTGCCCGCCAGGGCCAGAAGTGCAGGCTGCTGCCATTTCTGCCTGACATTTTTATGTGGGACCTGGGATCCGAACTCAGGACCTTCTGCTTGCGAGACAGAGTCTTAACCTCTGAGCCATCTCTCCAGTCCTTCTTCTTCTCTTTTTAAAAAACTATTTATGAGAGAGAGAAAGCGAGAGAGAGAGAAAGAGAGAGAGAGAGAGCAAGTGAGCGAGAGAGAGAGAGAGAGAGAGAGAGAGAGAGAGAGAGAGAGAGAGAGAGAGAAGAGCAAGCCACAACAAACATGTGGAGGTCAGAGGATGATTTTAGCGAGTTGTCTCTTTCTTCCTTCCGTCATGGTTCTCAGGAGATTGAACTCTGCCCACTGGTTTGCACGCAGGCGCCTTTATCCACGGAGCCATCTTGCCAGCCCCTGGACCTCACGTGCTCATGTGGGGGTGGAATGGAAAGAAGGGACTGGCGGTCAGGTGTGCTAGTGCACATTTGTAAACCAGCCCCCCTGAGGCAGGGGGGTGGCAAGCTGGAGGTCAGGGTGATCTGTATAGGGAGACCTTGTCTCAAAACAAATCAAAATAGAACAGGGCAGAAGTGAGAAGCCAGGAAAGGAACTCATCCCCATCCTGGTTCCATGATCACCTTGAAAGGGGTGAACCCGTGTGTGTGTGTGTGTGTGTGTGTGTGTGTGTGTGTGTGTGTGTGTGTGTGTGTCTGCATGTATGGTGTCTGGATGCACCTCACCTCCCTCCCACGCCCCTTTGGAGATGGGATCTCAGGACACATCCCAGGCTGATCTGGAACTCAGGATCCTCCTGCCCCGCCTCCCGAGTGCCAGGACCTTGAGCAGCTCCTGGAATCTTTCTGAGATACATCCGCAGCCCGGGCGCGTGCAGACACCGCAGCCCAGGCGCATGCAGACGTCGCAGCCTCAGAGGCTGCTGAGGAAGAGTCATCTCCCACTTGTGGACGTGCTGCCAGAGCCCCAGGGCTGAGCGTCGTCTATCTCTGAGGTCGGCCACATCAGGGCAAACAGACCCACCCGATCCAGTGGTGGGAGCACTCCCTACCCCCACTTCTGCATCCACAGAAGGTGTTTGACTATAACCTCGGTCTTCCTCTCAAGTTCAAGTCTCTGGGTAATCGAGGTAGGACTCAGCTTCCTCATTGATTCTCCGCTAAATTGAGCGAGTCTCCAGCTAGGAGCTCAGAGCCGCCCAGAATGCTTAGCGGCTCTCTCTTCCTGTACTCAGGTCACCTCCAAATGCCTCCTGCAGCACCCCTAGTGCCCTGGGGTCCGGTTGCTCTTTCAACCCAGCTCTCAACAAGCACCTGACCTTGGCTGTCATTCAATAGGACAAGCTTCCCCAGGGTTTTTGCACATGCAGCTTCTGTTCTGTGCTCAGCCGGTTGAACCTCGATTCCTCCATAAAATCTTAGATTTAAAGTCAGTTCCTGGCTTTTCAATTATGAGAGAGAGAGAGAGAGAAAGAGAGAGAGAGAGAGAGAGAACATTCATGCCATGGTGCATAGGTGGAGGTCAGAAGACAAGGTAGAAGTCGGTTCTCTCTCCATTATATGGACTTGCAGGGGCTGAACTCCAGTCTCCAGGTTTTGGGCAGGCACCTTACCCGCCAAGCCCTCTTGCCAGCCCCAGCTCCTGTCTTGGTTTCCTAACTCTGCTGCTGTAATAAACGCCTGATCCAAACAATTCAGGACAACAAGGTGCTGAATTTCTGCTCAGTTTCATATCAGTCCAGCATGACAGGAGAGTCACAGCACATCCCCAGCAAGAGCAGAGAACAAGGACTGGTATGGTGTGAGCATGCTGCAAGCTTTGCCACCAGCCAAGCAGCTCTCTCCGACGGTAGTTTCATGCTCAGGAAATGGCCCCACCCATCGTGGTCTGTGTTTTCCCATAGCAGTTGTATAATTAAGGCAATCTCTTGCAGATTTGCTCAGAGCCTTGCTCAGAGGCTCATATCACAAGAGTCAAGGTGAGAGCTGAAACCAACCAGCACAGCTCTTCATGGAGTCATGGAGGTTTTCCTTCACTGCCTGACCCAGCACCCGCTAGTGTTGGTGGCCACAGGCACACACATGCACGCATACACATAGACACATGCACCACACAGAAACATGCACACAGATACAAATGCACACAAACATGCACACAGACACATGCACATGTACACATACACTCATGCATGCACCCAGACACACATGCACACAGACACACACATGTACATAGATTTGCATGAGCACACACACATGTATGCATACAGATACATGCACATGCACACACGTATACACATGCATGCACACAGACACTTGCACACATAGGCCCACAGACACACCTCCACACATGCATAGGTATACACAATGCACACACATATACACATCTGCATACATGCACTCACACATACATACACATATGCACACATATATGTACTCACACATGCATACATACACAAATGCAAACATGCCCTCACGCACATACATGCACACACAGCTGTACAGATATACATATAGATACACACAGGTATACACATGCATGTTCATATGCACATCCATGTCCACTATGCACACACATTCGCACACACATATACACATTTGCACAATGCACTCTCACACATGCACACACATATACATACGCAAATGCACACATGTATGTAGCTACACATCCAAACTCACACATGTGCACACATACACACATGCACATATGCAGATGCACACACACTAACTGGCTTACTGTCTTCCCCGAGAGGCTGAGCTTCGGAAGCACAACAACCATGACTATTTTGTTTGCTGCGGAATTCCCAGCAGCCATCCAGATCTGGCACACAGAAATAGCTTCTAGATGCTCTCCAGAATATCGGGAGCATTGGAAGACAGCCTGGAGTCACCAGTGCTTTGCCACAGCCCGAGCTGACCCCTCGGCTTCTTTGCTCTAACTGAGCACCACAGTCTACAAGAACAGGCCAACACCCCGCTTTACCCAGAGAACTGAGGTTCAGAGATGGGAACTTGTTCAAGCAAGCTCCTGCAGCCAGGGGGTGCATGCGTTGCAACTTGACTGCATGCCAGTCCCAATGCTGGGCTTGAGGCCACGGTGCAGGAGCCTCAGCTTTGCAGTCTGCTGACACTTCCTCGCCTGGCACCACTGTCCCAGCGCCATCTTTGCTGTGGGCAGTGGGGGCGTCACGGAGCGCGAGGGGGCAGCCCTGGCTCCTCTAGCGGCTCCCGCAGAGCTGGGCAGCCTCCAGCCATCTGAGCAGCTAGAGTGGGAAGACAAAGAGCCCGGAAATAACTCGGCTCACTGAGTCACTCCTGGCCATGCTGCGAGGCTGGGCGGGCATGTGGGGACACCCTGTGGCACTCGGCTCCCCCATCTCTTTGTGTCCAGCAATGATTTTCCTTTTCTTCAAAGAGATTCACCAGTCCCCAAAGAGTTGCGGAGGCTGAGGGAATGGGATGGGATTAAAATAACACAGGTCAGGCCGTCTCCATCTGTTGACACTGGGCATCGAAACAAGAGCATCCAGGCATTGGTCCCCCCCAAAACCCTTCTGAAGGCTACTGATCTCTTGGGGAGGCATGATTTTCTTAGAGGGGGATACAGAGTCTTCCTACAAAGCCAGGCCTGGGCTGACCTTGAACTCGCAACTTCCTGCCTCAGTCCCGTGTGCAAGATCAGACAGGCACACACCGCGGAGTCGGTGGGTGGGGATCTCTCCTGCCCTCATCTGATTGAGGACCGAGCTGTGCCGGCCCCCACACTGCAGAGCACGAGAGGACGGAGCCAGGCTGCCAGGCCAGGCAGGTTGAGGGGCAGCGTGTGAACCCCGCGGTACCCTCGCCCCAAGTCCCTTCCTTCCTGAAGCCTTCTGCACACTCACTCAGTGGGCCACTCGCTGACAGACCTCCAAAGAGCATTGGCTGGGCCAGAACGATGACGTGGCTGTTGTGGGTCAGAAGTGGAGGGTTCACCAGGACATGCAGGCCGTGGCTCTGTGACTGGAAGGGAGGGGACAGCGTCTTGCGTACAGCGTCAGCCCAGGATGATGAGTTCTAGACAATCCTCAAACGTCTAGAACAGCCCAGAAGGGTAAGGGGAGAAACAGGGCAACATAGCAAACGCCATGGGCCTCGGGGATTGTTGCCATCTGTGATGTGGCAACCACGAGAGTTGGTCCAGATGTCTGTAAGAATGCTTCCAGACCCCGATTTCCTGCTTGCATCTTCTCACTTACTCCTTTTTGCGCTCACAACTTTCTCCCTTTCACCTTACTTGGCTGATGCATGGCCGTTCTTTGGGATCTAGCTTAGCTGGCCTCCTCCAGGAAGCCTTCCTTGATCCTCAGTCTGGATCATGTGTGTCCCTAGCTGTTGCTCACACATCCAGACTCTTACCAGACTCAGGGTCTTGCAGGAGGTTCGTCTTGGACAATCACTCCACCCATGTGTGCCCCATACCCAACATGATTCATCGATAACCCTAGAGACACCTACGTGGTCCATCCTATACCCAATATGAACAGCTCCAGCCCAGGAAATTATTCCTGGGAGAATTTGACCCAAACAGCCATAGGGAACATAGCAGAACAGAATACTATGCAAAGTCTCAGCAGCACAGACATTCCAGAAACATACCAGGGAAGGAGCGTTCCTAAACTGTCACCGAGAGAAGGAAGGATTTCCACAGGTTGCTAACATGGGCTTCACAGTGCAAAGGGCAGGGATAGGTTGGATGGCTTTTTCCATACATCCCCTGGATGTCTGGGATTGTTAAATAAAGAGCAAGTAGCAGCAACCAGTACTTTGTTCGCGCACAGACACTAGCTATTTAGGATGGTGCAGTAAAAGCTAGAGTCAGCTCTCAGCAGAGAACACAAACTGGCGGTGCAGCCTTGGGTAGATGACTGTCTGTCTCTGAGTCATGACTCCCCCATCTGTCTTGTTTTGGTTTGTGTGTGTGTGTGTGTGTGTGTGTGTGTGTGTGTGTGTGTGTGTGTATACTGGAGGGCACGTGCATGTGCGTGCCTGTGAAGATCCAATGGTGACATCAGGAATCATCCTGGGTTGTTCTTCCAACCTATTGCTTTGCTCTGGAGTTTTTCAGGTCTGCCTTCCAGGCCTGGAATTACAAACCTCTGCTACATCTGCTTGGACTTTCACTTGGGATCTGAACTCAGGTCCTTTTGCTTGCCAGGCAAAGACTTAACCCCCCAGCCATCTCCCTCCTCAAGCCCTGGGATTCTCCGTATGTCCTGCTGATCAGCTCAGGTCCTGTCAAACTCTGGCCAGCTATTTTTCTAGCTCCTGCTCACTGGTTCTTGATATAGTCTCATGTAGCCCAGGCTGGCCTCAATCTCATGTGCAGCTGAGGATGACCTTGAACCCCGATCCTCCTACCTCCACCTTCCAAGTACTGCACCTCAGGCCTGCGCCCCCACACCCAGGGAGGCGGCCAAGGAAATTCACGAAAGGCTCTGATGCATGCTGCGTGCGCACCCTTCAGACGCTGGGCCACGTCCATCATCATGAATTTTTTTTTTCTCCCAGTTCACCTCTCTATACATAAAGGTACAATCCCCAGTGGTTGTGGGAGCATTTCGTGAAAACTTTTTTTTTACATTGGAGGAAAAAAAGAAAAAAAAAAACCAATTACTCCTGATGTGACCACAGGAGATTAAATCTGTGTTGTTGCACTTACAACATCATGGAAATGATCCCCGAGAAGAGGCGCTCACTGAAGTTTAAGGTGAGTGCTCGAAGCTACCTCTACCTGTCACCATAGGATGGAGGCGAGGGTGGCAGCACCTCCTCCTTGGGTGTCAGTGCTCCCTGAGTGCTCCCATCCCATCCTCTGGAGACCAGGTGGCCCTTCTCCATCTCCCTTCCCCCTTTGCCTTCCCCCCTTCAGCGCAGCCGTGACTGGCGGAGGAGGACTTGGGACACAGCCTATTTTCCCATTAGGCTCTGAGTCCTGCAAGTTTTGCAAGAGCCAGAAAAGCCCTTGCAAGACCTGCCAAGGATATATTGGCTCCAAAATAGTAAAAGAAAACGGCAAAAGCAGAATTAATAAAGGCTTAAATTAAACGCTTCCAGAACGTTCCATTATGTCAAGCTCACTATTATTATTTTTTCAAATTTAGTGTTCATAAAAGTTTCATTAGGTAGGAAAAGAGTCGCTGGGTTAGAGACTCATTTCCTGAGGTTTCCCGAGGATGCTTGATGACTTGGAAGAAATTATAGATAAACGTAAATTGAGGACGTTGCCAATGCCGACGCCGACATGATTTCAAAGGCATCGCTTTGATACTTCTTTGATAATGCGGCATTAAAAACAAGTTTAATTTGTGTGGTGAGGCAAATGGAGGCTCCACGATCAACCTTCTGGGGCCAACCAAGATCTTGGAAGGGTTTTAGAGGGGACAGGTTGTGGGTGATAGAAGGAGGGGTACGCAGGTGGGTTTGGGTGGAATCAGGATGGCAGGTGGTTGTGTGAATGGACAAATGAAGAGAAGCACAGATAGGCAAATACTGTGTGTGTGTGTGTTTGTGTGTGTGTGTGTGTGTGCGCGTGTGCGCACATGTGTATGAGTGCATGCACATATGTGTGTCCAAGCATATGTGCGTTTGGGTGTGCGCTCACATGCATGTGTATGTGCACACACAAATGAGTCTGCACGTGTGTGCATACAGTTGTGTAGATGGCATATGCATGTTTTTGTGCCGGGAGAAGGGAGAAGCTCACAATTCACATGCCGAAGCAACTTGCCTTGTGTTATGCAGTGTGAGCCTCTAGCTGGTTCCTGACTCCTCACCTCGGACGTTTACACTTCCTTACCAGGCCCCAGACCCCAGGGGTCCCAAGAGATGATGTGACACACCTGGTCAGTAAGAAGAAACTGAGCCTTGGAGAAAGGGAGGGACTCAGCCCACCATGTGCACACTTTGTCCCCAAGGGGTCTGAGACTGTTGCTTGAATGTTTACTTCTAAGAGCCGCCTGCAGGTTTGTCCTGGACACTCAGCTCAGCCTCAGGATGGTGCGTCGCAGCAGAGGGTGACCTGCTGCGACCAGACAGACCTTGTCCCGCAACATCCCCTCTGGCCGCTGCTGAGCAGGAGGCAGCGCGGAGCTGTGTCTGGGCTTTGAGTCTCTGCCCTGAGGACATGTCTGCTTAAGTCACACGTGGACCACTTATTCTGACCAGGGTTTCCTGCGCCCCTTCCTAGTCCAGGTCACCTCCCCAAGACAGTGGGAAAGCAAGAAGCATTTGCCCCTCCCACCATGGGCCTTTGTGTGACTGTCTCCAGGGGTGGCCCTCTGGGTTTCTACCTCCTCCTGACCCCTCTGTTGGGGAGCCCAGGGGTGCTCGGTCAGGGCTCTGCAGCAGCCTGGTCCCCGAGACTTGTGTTAAACAGAATGCAGGAAACAAGCTGCTCTCCAGAGAACACAGCCATTTCTGCCACCCTGCGAAGTGTGCACTATTGTTTAAATCCCTGTTAATCGCAAAGAAACAGAGGCACCAAAAGATTAAATAGTACATCATGGGAAGTAATGGGATTTGAACTCAGGGACACGTGTCTCGAGTCAGCAACAGAGTTTCTCAACACCTGCCTGTAGGACTGAGCTGGAGAGACAGGATGTCCTGTAAAAACACAAGTTGGGAGTCCTATGATAGATGCCTCGATCAAACCTTCACTTCTGACCTCACAGTGAGCCACTGATCCCGAGGGGAGCTGGATCTCATGACTTCGCCTTCAGTAACATGGGGGCCACCGTCCTGAGCTCCCGGCAAGCATAGGCCCCTCGCCCCAGAAGTTGTTGTGACTCATTGCGGGGCCTGTATTCGAATTCTTTCATAATGGCAGCAGAAATAGTAATGGCAGATCTAAGAGACAGCGAAGCTCAGAAGTACTACAGACGAAGGTTCGGGAGCGAGTGGGAGTTATTCCCAAAGAGACCCTCACTCTGATTCGCTACACTTTGCATTTCAGTTTTTGTGTGTGTTATGTGTGTGCATGCATGTTTGTGTGTGTGTTTGTGTTTATATGTGAGCATGCATATCTGGGCATGCATGCTTGTGTGTGTTTGTGCATGTCATGTCGGTGTGCGTTGTATGTTTGTATGTGTGCATGTTTGTACTTCATGTTTGTGTGTCATGTGCATACATGTTTGTGTGTGAGACCTCATGTGTATGTCATGTGTGGATATGTGTATGTGAAAGCATGCCTGTGTGTTTGTGTGTGCATATGATGTGTGCTGGGTGTGCATATGGAGGCCAGAAGTCACCCTCAGGTGTCATTCCTCCAGAGATTTCTACCTGTGTCTTGAGACAGGGTCACAGGGTTTGCTGACTCAGCTGCCCTGGCTGACCTACGAGCCCAGGGCTCTGCCCTCCCACCCCCCACATTAGGATTCCAGGCACGTGTCACCACACCTGGCTTTTTACATGGGTGCTGAAATCAGATTCAGTCCTCCTGTCTGCACGACAAGCGCCCTCTCCAGCCCCTGGCGTACTACGTTTGTACAAATGCCACCCATCTGCTCAGCTTAAAGTAATTTTTAAGAATGATGATTGGGGAGTGGGGTGTGGTTGGCAAATGTCTGTAACTCCAGCTTTTGGGGAAATTGAGTTGGAGGTCAACATGGGCTGTTACATAGTGAGTTCAAGGTCTGCTGCCGTGTGGCATCTTCCTCCCAAGAAACGGCCGCCATCTTTGAGCCCATAGGGAATTGTACCTACAGACGACTGGCACTCCCTCGGAGATGGGGGTGGGGGAAGTCACTGAGCCTCACATGGAGCACCTTCCAGTCATGAGTACCCAGTCCCACCCTAATTACACACGAGCTCAGATGTGCCCTTGGGGCCTTGAGGTGTGGAGCATACAGGGTACAGAGGCTGAGAAAGGTTCATGAAAAGACTCCGGTTGTGCACCCGGGGGGGGGGGAAGCCCTCAGCCAGGCTGGGCTCACTATGATGTCGCTGCCTTTGAGTTCTCCTGGCTCCTGTGAATCACCTTTAACCCTCCTCCCCCAACACTCCTGTAAGGAACCCTAGTAAACTCCTTGATTCGTCAGTTGGACCTTGGCATCCTTGTGACTTTGGTGTGGGGGGCATCTCCCCAGAAAAAGTGTCCACACCACACCAGCCTAGCTGTAGAGGGACACCTTGTCCCAACCCTCCACTGACAGAGAGATGCGAGACGGATCTAAGGATTCCTGAGAACAGGGGAGAACAGCCCGGAAGTGAACCTCGGCCATGAGAGATGAACCCGGGGTTCGCGGCTCTGAACCCCCACTTCCTCATCTGTGCCGTGGCAGCCACAGCAGCCCGTGGCCACGGTGCTGTTGCAGGAAGGACGTTACATCGCTGCTGAGACGTGCACCCAGCAGGTGCTGGCTGAAGGCTCTCCAGTGCTGCCATGCGGCTCAGCCTCAATTTCTCATCTGTAAACGGGAGATGGGTGCAGAAGTCCGGGCGAGGCATGTGACAAGGTTGTGGGAGAGAGTAATAAGCTAATGAGTGGAGGCAGAAGTGTGTATTAAAGGGCCAAGCGCAGCTTAAGTGTGGGCAGTATTCTGGTTCTTCGTGGGAAAGCGATAGGAATTATAGTCGTTAATACTTACGGCTGTTATTAATCACGGTGATGACAACTCTGTTATTACAGCTGCTGCTGTAGGTGAATACTAATCTTGCCCAAGCATCCAGCGATGCTCACCATTCCTATCCCAGGGGGAAGCACCAGGAGATGACAAGCTACATCTGATTCAACTGCACGTGCCGTGTTCCAGATATGGATGGCACAAGGGCTACTGGCGGAATCAGGACAAGCCCACAGCGGGAGGTGGGGGAAAGAGCAGCAAGCACCCAGCACCCCAAGTGCCAGTGCCTGTCGTACCGGCTGAGCACACAGGAAAGGAACACTAGAGAGGAAGTAAAAGATACGGACAGTCTTTTAATATACAGCCTTTGTGATAGTTAGCTGTGGGTGCCAACTGACAGTTACAAGGCTGAGCTTTGGGCACATCTGTGAAGAACAGATAGCTAAGGCAAGGTCCTGAGCAAGTCTGCAGGAGATTGTCCAATGCATGGGGAAGATCCAGCTCATGGGGTGGAGTGGGATTATTCCCTGGGGAGGTAGATAAGATGGAGGGAGCTGGTTCTGAAGATGACATCCTTTGATATACTCGGACAGATGTGCTGTCTGGCAAGCGAGGTTTATCTCTCTCTCTCTCTCTCTCTCAGGACTCCAGTGGATACAGTGTGGCCAGTTCCTTCCTCCTGGGTGTTGGTGTGGGCTCTCTTGTCAAGTTGAACTATGAACTGTGACCGAGAATAACACCCCCAACACGCATTTATTCTCCTATTGTGAATTTATCAGCAACATTCAGACAAGCTGCAACACATTTTCAAGAGATAGGGTCTATTTCTCCTTCCCCTGAATCCAAGTTGGCCTTGGGATTTGATTTTACATCCAAGAATACATTGTGCAAATTCTGAAGCTGGCATTTGAGAGCTCTCTGACTTTTCTTTTTGCTTCTAGACATTCCCTCTTGGAATCACAGAGTTATTCTGAGAGAAGCCTGAGCCAGGATTGGGGGCCACCGGAAGGTGGCCCTGCCCACATTCTCCGGGGAATCGTTGCTTTCCTTGGGTTGGCAGATGCCCACAAGCCCCACAGGCCGTCAGCCCACCCAAGCCTCTGGATGCCCACAATTCTTTTGGAGAGAAACCTCAAGGTCAAGCTCCCTCAAACCACCCACTCAGAGGGCCAGCTAATAAAGAACTGCTGTTTTAAGCCATTGAGCTTTGAAGCTGTATACCAATTGTTGGCTGAAATGTAGCGACTCAGTTTATCTGGGTTGGGAAGGCTTTGTGCAAGAGAAATAACATGGCAAGCATGTCCTTGACCTTTGCAGGCTTGAGCTCTGGGCACATTTGCAAAGAATCAGTGGCTGCGTTCAGCCCCAAGCTTGTCTGATTGACAGGGAAGGCCCAGCCCAGGGTGGGTGGGACTAGCCCTGGGCAGGTGGAGAAGATGGAGGGAGCTGGTTAGGGAAGCTGCATCCTTCCGTACGCTTGGCCAGACATGCTGGTCTGGCAAATGAGGACTGTCCCTCTCTCAGCCATGCTGTGGATTTGGTGTGGCCAGTTCCCTCGGCCCTTGGTGCTGGTGTGAGCTCTCCTGTAACTGGACAATTGCAAGAAAAAATAAAACCCCTTGTTCCCCTGTAAATCCTTGGGTTGCGAATTTATCGGCAACATGTGGAGCCACTGTGACAAGGAGACAATGGGACATGGGCGGAGCTGTGTGGAGGATTCCGGCTGTCAATCACGAGTCAGCCCTGGTCCCCACACCCTGCTGCTGAGCCAGAGCCGAGGACCCGCATCTCGGCCTCATCTCTCACGCAGGTAACCGTGTCTTCTCTGTAAGGATGAGCCCCGCTTCTCCGGCTTTAAATCAAAATGACAGGCCCTCCAAATTGGCTTAGGTGCTCGTGCGTTTATAGAAATGTCTTCTGCCAGAACAAGCTTGCTAGGTCTAATTTCTGCCCCAAGCACATTTCTATAGTTAAGCTGTGTTATAAGTGTCGTTTAATTTACCCAGTCACGTCGGTTCTACCGTCAGCCCAGAGCCACTGAAAATAGGGAGCGGACTCGGTTTGCTGATTCTGATCAGGACTCGCCAGGGGGCGGGTGGAGGGGGGAGGGCGGGCGGGGTGGATTGATCACCTTCTTCCCCCCAATTTATTTCTCTTCTTTTTCTCTTTCTGCTGCTTTGTCTGTGTTCTCCATTAAAAAAAATCATAGGAACAAAGAAAGGCTTTTAAAGTGCGAGGTTAGATGGAAGGGACCAAGGCAGAGGTGACATCGAAGTTTAGGTGCCTTTGGACTTCTAGAAGCTTCCCAGCATGGCATCACTGGGTCCGGTGCTGGGAAGGGGCTGCGCCCCAATGTATCAGCAACTGGCTGGCAGGAAAGGTGCCCAGCTTCAGAGGGGTGAGAGGCAGCCAGGGGGCTCTCTGCTGGTGAGGTGGGGGGTGATTAAAACAATCCCTCCATGCTCTCCCTGCAAGGGGCTTCAGAGAGACCCCCCTATCATTAGTGGTTCTGATTCCTAAGTAACATCAGACCCAGCCAGACCCAGCCTCTACTTCTAAACCCAGCAGGAGAGGAGACCCTCTTTCCAGGCTTCCTGGCAGTCTTCCCTAGCCTATAGGATCCTGCCCCTCCCACTGACAAAGATTCTGTCGGAACAAACTTATCAGCTTCTGGAATCTTCCGCCAAGGGCTACCTGTGCACTTCTGTGTCTAGCCCACTTTGGAGAAAGAACTCCCCAATTCCATATTAACTCAGCTGGGTTTTCTCATTGCCATGACCAAGTCTTTGACAAGGAGCAATGCAGGAGAAGAAGGTTGGGGGGGGTGTCCTTGACTTTTGGTTTATGAAGGGATTCAGTCCGTCAGGATAGGGAAAGCAGGAGTGTGAAACAGCTGGTCATAGGCAGGAAGTATAGAGCAGACACAAGGTGGAGTCATGGTATGAAATCTGAGGCCCCGGCCCCAGAGGCCCCGGCCCAGAGGCCCCGCCCCCAGAGGCCCCGCCCCCAGAGGCCCCGCCTCCAGAGGCCCCGCCTCCTAAAGGTTCCTGGGATCTTCTGAAGTGGCGCCTCTCCCCAGCTCTGAGTCCAGGGTTTAAATTCAGGAGCCGGTGAGTTTATAAACTGAAGAGGAGACTGGACTCTAGGCAGACCTGAGAACGGACAGTTTACAGAGAGGTGGGAGAGAGGGCGTGGCTCCCTGGGGTCCTGCGGTTCCAGTGCTCCAGGGAGCACTAGGAGACGGCTTGGTCAGGAAAGCGTTTGTGGCACAGTACAACGACTCCGGTTCAAACACCAGGGCCCTTCTAAAAAGGTGGTGTGGCAGCACATATGTGGGACCCCAATGCAGGAGTGATGGATGCCTGGGGCTCGCCGGGTGAGCACCCAGCCAAGGAGAGCCCCCGTGGCAAAGGAAGAGGACGGTGTCCCTAAGGGTGACATTCGAAGTCAGCCCCTGGCCACTACATGCAAGTACACACATGTGCATACATGCGCACATATCCAGACACATGTTAAAAAAAATAGGTCACATAACACGGTTGGGGGTGGGCAAGTGGAAGGGGAAGAGGGCCACATTCGCTAACCTCACCGTCGATTTGGAATCCTAACGACTCATGGGAATAGAAGCGACTTGTCACCTTCGAGAAGGTCTGCAGAGACAGGGCATCCTGAGCTGGCATGGGAGAAGGAGATCCTGCCTGCACAGCGCCTGGAACCAAACCAGGGAAGGGCCGGGGCAGAGAGGAAGCCTCTGGGGAATTCGGGGCCTTGTTCTGTTCACAGAAAGAGACGAAGGAAAATAAGTCTCCAGACAGTGTGGGCAGCAGGCTGAGGGTTGATAGAGTTCAGAGCACCAGCCCAGAGCCGAGAGTCTGCCAGACCACGGGGGGCTTCCCTACAGTTTCCACAGCAGGGGCTCCTCGACCTTATTTTTGGCCAGCTAATGTAACCGCGGACACCCCCACCCAGTGCTATATGGAAAGAAGGGCTCTTTCCATTGCTCCTTCCCAGAATTGGAAGTAATTTGTTTGGGGGACAAACCTCATCAATGAATTATCCAAGTTGTGTTCTAGAAATACCTTGGCTACACCCAGGGAGCCCCCCTCCCTCCCAGCACACCGTGGCTCTGTCCGGAGTGAATGTTCCCGAGTGTGAATATCAACTTAGCGTTGCACCCATCCAAGACAGTCCTGATTCTCTTGGCAGCCCTCGTCCGGCTCCTCTCCTGACCTGGGACGGTTGTTGAGGGTTTCTTAGAACGGTATGTTTACTTGGTCCACTAGAGACCACCAGCTAGATTTCTTCCTAGAAACCAAGGTGGGCCACATTCCAGCCAGGGTTATAGATGATGGCCCTGGGGTTCACAGACTCCTCCCCACCACCTCCGTGCTGGCATTTGGAGGGACCTACGTCCTCCCTAGAGGTCAGCTTGTCCGCGTGGGATATCAGAGAGGGCAGAAGAATGTGAACTAGCACTCAGAAGTGGTGCCAGGAGCTGTGATCTAGAACTGAACTTTTAGGCACATCTGTAAAGAATTATTTAGTTAAGCCCCTGAAGCAAGCTTGTGGGGGAAAATCTTGATCTGATGGGGGAAGATCCGGCCCTTCGTGGGTGGGACCATTCCCTGGGTGGGTAAGATGGAGACAGTTGGTTTAGTACTTTGGCCGACTGACAAGCTAGGAGGAAATACGCCCCTCTTTCTCTCAGTCCTTCCTTACTGCAGATATGGTATGGCCAGTCCTTCGGCTCCTGCCATCTTAATGGACTGAACCAGAAGCTATAAGCCAAGAATAAACTAACTCCTGGTGCCCTTAGATTGTCTGGGTCCCGTGTCCAGTCAGCAACAGCAGAAAGCAACGCAAGGGTCATGCCATGCATGCCTAGGTTAGAAGCAGGGTTATAGGTCAAGTCCTACAGTGGCATGGGGGCGAGGGACCCCACTGTCCAGATGCCCAGTAGCGTCCTCTCAGGTGCCCGGCCTTGGGGAGTTTGTCTGCAGCCTCTAGTCTGCCCCTCCTGGGCTCCGTGGCTGGCCTGAGATGAACTTAGATCGTAAAGTTCCAGCCGGCAGCTGATGGATGGGTTCACCTGGCCCCATGCCTTCTGCTTGGAACCTCGATTTTATTAAACAAGATAATAAAATACCCTAAATGGGGAAGTAGAGCGTAGCCGCGCTGGCCATAAAGCCTACGCTGTTCTTCAAATCCTCGCAAAAAAGGTTTTTATCTACCAGGGGCCATAAAACTGAGAATTCCGTTCTGGCTGCTTATTACCCGCCCTGCGCCCCCTCTTGAGACAACAAGGGAGGGGGATGGATGGGGGAGGGGGAGACGATCACGCATGCATGGCAGTAGGAGCTGTCTGTGTGCCGGCTCGTGTGCCAGGCGCTGGGCTAGGTGGTCCAACAGAAGTCTGGGCCCCCTTCCCCTGCAGCCTGTCCAGGGTCAGGCTACCAGGAGATCCCGCCTGTCGCCTGTGACTGTCACACACCCAAGGAGAGCCTACTGGCCGCCATGCTGTGAGCTAGATGGGGATGTCCTAGACACTTGAGCTCCCCGCGTGTGAAGAAAGCCCGTCGCGCACATGGATTAAATCGAGTGCTGACAGTTCAGCACTCATCAATCCACACTGTACACTTGCTGACCGTCCATTATTGGACGGTGTCGTGGTGGTGGTGGTGAGGGGGAGAAATCAGACAGACTCCTTGCTTTGCAGGATCAGACAGCCCATCTTGGGGTATGGGGGGGCGTGGCAATGAGGTTTCTAACACGTGATTCTCCAGGATCGCAATCTATGGTGATGTGGATGTGGCTGTGGTAGTGTACTCGCTACTGAGCACCTACTGTGTGATAGCACACGGTTAAGTAAGTTCTGGGCTCCGAGGAATAGCGTGGGGTGAGTGGTGATGTGCATTCTGGGAAATTCCCTGGTGGTTGCTAGAGCGTCTGTCGCTGATGGACAGGTGACAGCAATCACAGAAGCCAGCTCAAGACAGAGAAAGGACAGAGGTGACTGTGGTGACGGTGACCCTATTATGTGCCCCACATTCTTCAGGCTTTCGGGGCTCTGTCTGGTAACTCCTCCCACAATCCTGTCATGTGCTCTCACCAGAGGGATGTGAGGCCCAGGCGGTACCGTGATAAGTTCAGTCTCAGACATTTGGATTAATAACAGACATCCCCTGGCTTTCTTTAACAAACAAGGAGCAGCACAAATGCAAAAGAAAGAGAGAAAAAAAGCGAACAAAACCACTTTGTTTTTCACCCTCGATTGAAGTACAAGTATGCAAATGAGCCTGGTCACATCGTTTTTTATTTATGCCATAAATTAGGCAAATTTCCCTTCCAGAAGCTTTGGAAAATGAGGCTTGATTCCACACATTTTGCATTCATTTCTAAGGCAGTTGGCCCCAAATTAGCTTTACAACTTACTAAACCTGTTTGAAAAGGGGGGACGCAGAGAGCGGAGGACTGGTCAGAAGCCTTTGGGGGACGGAGACGATGCAGATCTGTCCCCTCCCAGAGGCCTTTGACAACCGAGTTGCAGCTCAGCGGTGGCTTCCGCACCCAGGACGGCCACGCAGCTGCACAGTTGCACACTGATTAATCTCAGGCCACCGGCTGCCTCTATTGCAACATAAGGTTGCTTGTGTGTGTGTGGAGGGTGCATAACTGTGTGCACTGCAGCGCGCAGAGAGAGGTGCGGGAAGTAGTGAGAATCTCCCACAGATGGAAACTGAGGCTTGGGGCAAGTGACTTTCTCCAGCACGTACTGCGCATGGGTGGGTGGTAGATGTAGGACCTGCCTCCCGGCTGCCCCAGTCCTGCGGCAACATATTGAGTTCTCGACAGGCAGCAAGTCTACCTTGTTCTTTCTGTACGCTTCCTCCTCAAGCTTCCACTATGCGTGCATGGTGAAACCCTGCGCATCCTGGGGGATCTTCCCCCCACCTCTCTGATGGTTCCCAGAGAATTTTCCTCAAGGCAAATGCACCTCAAAGCTCTGTGTAGAAGCTGCTCCCCTCTTTCCACCCTAGCTTGATGTCTTTGCAGAGCAGCTGACCTTCAGAGACAGGAAGGCACCTGTTGACTAGCAACTCTTTTCTGCTCTCTGCCTCCCCCAGGTGCGACTGCAAATGATCATCTATCCTAGGTGAGGTTCCCTTAGAGGATATGGAGGGAATGTATCCCCCAAACGCTTTTGTGTCCTTTGCATAGGTCTGTGGGTACCAGAGCACAAGGGATGCACGGCTGCCACTTTCCCAAGGGCACCGGATGCCCTAGGCAGGGGTTATAACCTCAAGATCTGACAACCCCCCTTCCCACGTTCCATGGTCCTGCTGATCCCCCAGAGTTGGGGATTCAATGCTGGAACACAGAAGTATACAAGTCAAAGCGTCCTATTAGAAGAGAGGGTTTTCTCTCTTGGAAGCCAGAGAGGTTCAGCCCAGAGTGGTGGCCACGGTCACACCAGCTTTCATGACCCTAGACCCCCACCCCACCCCACCTCTCAGGGTCCAGCAACTGTGTCTGCCACACAGTGAGGTGGAGCTCATCTCTGTGCTCTTGGCGATAACTTACTGCTTGACTCCAGGCTTAGGTCAGTGCTCTGGGTGGGTGGGGTTTGGTACATCTGTTGAGGACAGTGAGCTTGGGGAGAGGCCAGTTTCCAAACTAGGAGCAGATGAGGGAGACGCACCAGCCCTTCCCTCACAGGTTCCTCCGACACTCAGGACCTCGAGTCTGACCGGACCCACCAGCCTGGTCCTGTTTCCCACCCAAGATGGGCACTGGCCACCTCGCCTGCTCCTCACTCAGCCCTCACCCTCCCCACCACCCCGCATAACCCAGGCTCCCTCTGGGCTTCTCCCTCAGCCTCTCTCTGTGGTCCATGGCGGGAGCAAGGAGGCCCTGCGGGGGTACCTGGCAGCCTCTGGATCTCTGGTTTTATGCCTGCTTGACTCAGGCCATCTGTGTAGATGGCACCGCTCCCAGGAGCAAGCTGCTCCGTGGGCGCCTTGAAGACACAGGTGCCAGCTCAGCGTGGAGGGCGCGGTGCCACACCGGCTTCCTGTCCAGCCCACTCCACGCCATTGCTCTGGCCCCTGCCCTGTGCTTCATGGACTCAGACACCCAGGGAGGAGCTTTCCGCACTGCCTCGGTTCTGAGGACACGCATGCGAGGCAGTCCCAATTTCTTGCCTTCCTTCCCTTCCTCCCTCCTTCTTTCCCTCCCTTCCTCCTTCCCTCCCTCTCTCCCTTCTTTTCTTCCTCTCTATATAAGACTGTCCTGGAAGCTCCTATATCAATCCAGAGTGGTTACCCTCTGGCCTCAGCCTCTGTAGCAGTGGGGCCCAAGTCACTAACCCTAACCAGTTTTCCTTCAAGCCGGTGGAAAGCTGGCATGTGGGATTCGAGTTCTGGTTCGCGCCATTGCGTTGGGGCTTTGAGAAATTTCTGTCTAGAGAAACACAGTGGACTTAAGAGCCAGTCTACCGACTCAATGGCCTAGTGTCTCCTATGGTGACGTAGCTCCAGTTTCCCAGCAACCAGCGTTTGGCAACAAGCTGCGTTGCAAAGCAAGCAGCTGCACCCACACTTCCCCGGAAAGACAGACGGCTCTGGGCCTCCCACAGTTACCCATTCCTCCACTGCCAAGAACATTTATGATCCTGAGGAGCCAGAACCCTGAACGTGCCACCTATGGGAGCCGCGACACGGGTAACCACACCCCCTGCCTGGCATCACGATGCCAGACATCTCCTATCATCTCTCTGTACCTTAGTTTCCCTCACCCACACATTGGGGGGGGGCTGTTGTAGGTAAAGTCTTATTTTGCCATGAGGCAGTACTCAGACTCATACAATGTAGGGGAGAAATAAGTATTTATTTGGCTTACGGCCCGGGGTGGGAGGAGTCTATTTATAGTCACGGAGCGGAAGGCATGGCTCGGCAGGAGCAGGAGGAGGGTTAGAGAGCAAATGCAAAAGGAAGCAGGGTCAGACTGGCCAACCTCAAGGCCTGCCCCCTGTGACGTGCCTTCCTGCAGCAAGGCTCCACCTCCTAGAGGTGCCACAACCTTTCCAGACATTAACACCAGCCAAGGATGCCAACACAAGAGTCTAGGGGTAGAGTTGGGGTGAGGGGTGGGGAGACTCACATTCAAACCACGATAGAGATACGGAGCTTATCTTTCTCAGTGTGGTGGGAGGATTCTCTATGAGGTTTAAAAAGTCACTCACCAGGGCTGGGGCGATGGCTCCGGGGTTAAAGCCTCTGCCTCACGAACAGAAAGACCTGAGTGCAGATCCCACATCAAAACACGGTGGGAAACGGCAGCAACCGGTGATTTCAGCCCTCTGGATAGAGCCTGGGAAACCCCTGAACAAAGGAAATAAGGAGGCAGAGCCATCCAGGATGATTCCCGACGTCAGCCTTGGGTCTCCATGGGCACGTATGCTCAAGTGCCCTCTGGTATTCACACATGGAGTGCACACACGTGTACATAAATACATATGAAAAAAATGTCACTTAGCAAGACCCTATCGACACTCTTTATTGCTTAGATGCGTGCCTCTCCCTGTCCCACAGGGGTCCTCAGATTTCCCGCCAAACTCCCTTAAATCCCCCTTGTTCTTACCCAGTTTGCTGTGCCACAGTACCCCAAGGCCACACCCTGGGGGTGTCATCAGGCTGGTCTGGCGCAACAGCTCAAAAGCACCTGGGGCTGGGGGCGGGAGACATGGCTCAGGGGTTAAGCCTCTGCTTTGGTCCTGAGTTCGGATCCTAGACCCCACGCCAGGCGAAAGCGGGGGCAGCCTGTGTTTCTGGTCCTGGTAGGGTGGAGCCTGTGAATCCCAGGGCAGAGTAAACAAGGAAGAGGTGGAGGGGGTCCATGGTGGTTCCCGAATTCGCCCGTGGTTCTACACACACACACACACACACACACACACACACGCACACACGCACACACACATGCACGCGCGCGCACAATTGAATATTAATAAAAAAAAGCAGCCAGGGTTGTGTGAGCAGCAGCTGGGCAGCTAGATAAAGCTGAGAAGAGCCCGCTCAGTGTCCCTTGGTTCCCCTTCATCTAGGGTCTAGAGGAAGCAGAGTGGAGCTTCATCTAAGGATGGGCTCATGCGCCTGCCGCTCTTCCTTCTGCTGGCTTCTGCTTCCTTCTTGCAGATGCCCTATGGCGAAGCCTGCTTTGAGGTTTTCACTGCCCAATTTGGGTGTTCTTTACCTGGTGCCTGTCACACGCCTTCAGGGCTGACTCAATCGCTACCTGCTCACGAGGCCTTTACCCAGAAAACCCTGGTGAGAATTCAGCTTAGCTACCTGTCAGGGCTCGTAGCATCTGTCCTTGTTTTAAAGTACTTAGCTCGCAGTACCCATCTCCAGCTGGGAAAGCCAATACCAGGCAGAAACACAGGACCCAACACATGTGCTTGGTGCTATGATCCAAATGTCTGTGCCCCACCCCCTTCTCCAGAGTGAAGTCCCTATGGTGGGACTAGTTCCCTTAAGAGGCGAGGGGTCCTCACCTCACTATCTTTTTTTTTAAATAGCTATCTTTTTTATTGTTTATTCAATTGTGTGTGTGTGTGTGTGTGTGTGTGTGTGTGTGTGTGTGTGTGTGTAGGTTTAACCTGCAAGGCGGAGGTTTAACTCCTGAGCCACCTCTCCAGCCCCCCACTATCTTTTTAATCCATGAGTGACTTCAGCTAGCAGGTGAATGTCTGCAGACCTGGGAAACTTCATCAGACACTAACTCGGCCATTGCCTTGTTGCTAGAAAGGCAAGAGAGACTATATTCACGCAAGCCACTCGGTCTCAGACATCCTGGTACAGCAGCTAGAGCCACGTCAATCACAGGGAGGTCTCAGCCAATGTGTGAGAAAGAGTATCTCTTTTATGTCTTCTCTGCAAACTGCCAGTTGCCGCTCAGATAACCATGAATCCTGCTTCCCGAAGGTGGCATTAAGTGCAAAGCCATGTGTCGTGAGCCGCAATGAAAGGCCGTCTGCGCTGGTGTCACAGGTTGCCTGTGCATTGTCGACACATTCGACAGAGAGCTTGGGGTAGCAAGGTGGGTGGGAGGTTATCTTTTCTTACAATTCCCAGTTACAGCTCTTAGTCCAGCTCGGAAGGAGAACTCACGCCAACACCAGAACCGAGGGAACTGGTTACACCATATCCACAGGGACTGCTGAGAGGGACAAGCCTCGCTTGCCAGATTGCAAGGCTGCCAAAGCACACTGAAGAATGACAAAATACCCAACCAGCTCCCTCTGTCTTTTCCACCTGCCCAGGGGAATGGTTCCTCCCACCATGGGCTGGGTTGCCCCCAACAGTCAATCTGCTACAGGCTTGGTCAGAGCTATCCCTAACTACATATTCTTTGAAGATGTGCCCAGAATGGGGCCTTCAGTTGTCAAGGTTACATCTATATACCTAACTAGCGCCACTGGGGTGTGGTCAGGTCTCCCCTGCTAAGGGCCATAGACAGGCAGTGAGAGCTACCTACAGCCCCATCCCTCCTGCTTGGGTCTGAATTACTTCAGCATTCACATCAACATCTGTTCCACACACTTCTTCAGCAAACTACTTGTGCACCGTCTGTTCACAGAATCTAGTTTGCTCTTAGGAAAGCATTGCTTGAGCATCTCTTGTATACCAAGTCCTTTCACTAGAGTTAAGGAACCTCATAATCATAACCACCCAGGCTGGTCCCATCAGCCCCCCTTTCTCCTGCCCACATCCCACAGGTGGCGGAGTAGAGGGAGACCCAGACCAGATGATACGGCTTCCACACACTGACCTCTGGGCCAGATGGCTCTCGTTCTAAAACCCCAAATGTTTACTATTCACCTACTTTGATGCTTGCCAGAATAGCCTTTTGGTGTTTGGTACCTCGTGTGTACCAAGACAACCAAAACCCTGGCATCTGAAGGGCAGCTGGCCCTGTATACCCTAACCCTACTTTCTTGGGAACATTCTTTTACCTGATTTCAGTTTTTTGTCTTCTTATTTCTTTTCATTGTATATGCAAAGATTTCTCCCTGGGGACAGAGGAGGCCAGGGTATCTGGCGGGGACGCCACAGGCTGCAGACTTTCAGCATGACCCATGCCTGGGTAGATTCAGCTTCCCCTTATCCCCTGCCAGGCTGATTGCGGCTCTGAGCGCCCCCTGGTGGAGATCTACACAGGAGAACAGTGCACCAGGCTCATTTGAACAGCTCGCAGATCAAAACGCAGAAACCCACCCAACCACTTTGACCGGGAAACATCTTTCAGCCTTGGAAAGGGGGCAGGGTGAGGAATGCAATAATACCTTCCTAGTGTTGGCTCAGCCCTGTCAACGCAGACATTCTTCATGATCAGATGAAGTAGTCCCTGGGCAGGGGCAGCCCAAACTCCACGGAGACGAGAGGGATTGCTAACGATCGAATGACTGACTGAGGGGGAAGCAGCGCATTCTAGCTCCTCTGGAGCCATACTGAATTTGCTTTATTAATTCAAGGGTAAAAGAAAAGAAAAATCCAGGCTTTGCAGTCGAAGCACGTACGTTCAATTACTCCCCACGTGCACATCTCGGACAATAAGGAGCCTCTTGAAAAACAAGTTATACTTTATACTTATTCAAGCCTCACAGCAAAATGGCCCGGAGGGCCACGTGCCCCGCATAAAAATAAAGCAACAAGTCCCCTTCAAGCGGGTTACAGATCCCCTCACTCTGCGGCCAACAGAGGTCAGTATGCAATGCAGGAGAGAACCCCTCTTCCCACGCTGGTGGATACTGGCTGCAGGTTAAAGGTGAAACACAGAATTGATTGCAGAAGATCGCTTGTTTTCAAATATACCCATCAGAGCTGACAACTGCTACGGGCCACTGGGGCTCCTCTCTTGTGATTCAGAGGCTGGGAGTCAGAACCACATGGGTTTTCTCAAGTAGCACAGCAGTGGGCGTTAATTTGGTGGTGACCTGAAGTTAATTAAAAATCTGTGCTGGCTGACCATAGCTTGGAACTATTGAGAAAGAAAATGAAATGCCCTAAAATTTAAAATACAGCGACACCATCACATAACATATACATACAACTCTCCTGCTCTCTCTCTCTCTCTCTCTCTCACACACACACACACAGTAACAGGCAAGATTCAGAATCCTTGTCTTGGGCGACTATTCAATATATATATTAAGGCCTCCTTCTCTCTCTTTCTCTAGAGGACGGTGTCTTAGAGAAACTCATGAACGATCACCTTAAAAAGCCAACAGGGCTCTGGGCAGCTTTGAGTCTCTAAAGAGGAGACTGGGGGAGGGCCATTTGGATCTAGTTCAAGGCCACAGAGCCATTGTTGGAAAGAAATGGCTAACTGCCTTGGTAGAAACCATTGGTTTCAACCAAGTCTCTTTTCCCCATCTCCATCTTTCCCAGACCTGGTGTAAATTGTGAGTGGCACTGCCTCATAAAAGGGAGGTTCTTAATGGTCATTTTAGATAAAAGGAGTGCATCACTCTTGCTGCATTTCAAGAGAAGGGGCTGAGAACAAAACGCCCGGTTTGCGCGGAGGAGGGGACTCGAAAGCCCAGGGAGAGCGGCCCAGGGCCGGGAGCTGTCCAGGGTCTCTGGTGCTGACCAGAGGTGCGCGCACGTCGGGGTCCAGAACTCCCTGCCAGGAAGTGACCAGGCCTTCCTCTCCCCCGCCCCCAACTCCTGGTTAAGAAGGCCCATGTGAAACGGGGCTCCAGATGCACAGGGCACCCGCACTGTTCTATGTCGACTGGGACAGACACTGCAGTTGCTTTTTTTTTTTTTTTTTTAAATTCCAAATGAGGAGCGAGTTTCCGGCAAGCAAAGTCAGACCTTGCCAGAAGAGAAGGCGTAGTCAGGCGGTTCGACCATGCTCCCCACCACCCTCCGTACTTCCAGAGGCTTGGGGGGGGGACCCCGCAACCCTGGGGACCAGCTTCCGGTGAGTTAGGCGGAACACCAACCCCTAGCCATAAAAACTTTTCCTGGGGGACCCCAGCCGGGTAGAGCAAGGGTGTGCCTACAGTTCTTTGAAGTAGGAACTGCATCCTTTGCCAAACTCCGACCCCTCTTCCCACCTGGTGAGCACGTGGTGGGCGCCAATAGCACCCCCTCATTCCGGATGGGATGTGGGAGCGGAAGCTATCGCAGGGAGAGTGACTGACTGCTGAGGGTCTCAATTGCCACCTAACATCTTTCTTTCCAACTTCTGGTTGCCCGGAGCCCCTCCACCACCATGGGCGAAAACCACACCCAAGTCCAGTTTCCCATCGCTTCAGTGGGATCTAGGCAGAGGACTGCACCCCCAGGCAGCCCGAGCCGACAAGGGCGCCTGGGAGTGGGACAGAGTCAGACACCCTCAGTGGGGTCTTCAGCCACAGGGCGAGCCGGTTGTCCCGTTTCCTGCCCTTTTCCCGAGAGGAAGAGAATTCCCTGGCATCCAGCCCCCGGGTGCGGTGGCAGAGGGCTCGGGGTACTTGGCGTGAGGAGGCGATCCTACTCCAAGGGTGAGCAAAGGGGAGTCGGTCCCTACCCCTCCCCCCAGCCCGGGAGGCTGACCCGGAGTCCCGCAGCCTGAGCTGAGGGGGACGCGAGTCGTTTCGGAGTCCCCGCCTCCGCGCTCCAGAACAGTCCGGGGCCAAGGGGACGCGGTGACCAGCCAGCCCCGAATCCGAGCAGGCGCCTCTGCCCTCCCCGCCGGCCTCTCCCCGGTGACCCTCCTGGGCCGCCCCCCGCGCTCGCGACAACTTTACCCCCTCTGGACGGCCCCCGGGGCCTCGGGGGGTGCTTACCTGCGGCCGGGCTCCGGAGCAGCAGGGCGAGGAGCAGCGCGATCCCGCCGAGTCCCGCGGCGGGCGGCCGGGCCGCGGGCATCGTGGCTGCGCTGCGGGCGGCGCGGAGGCTGCGGGCGGCGGAGGCGGGCGGCGGGCGGCGGCCGCGAGCAGCCACCGGAGCCCCCCGGGCGGACGCGCGCTCAGCCCGCGGCGGCGGCTCCGGCCGAGTGAGAAGGAGCCGGCGAGCCGAGCGCAGGGCGAGCGCCGAGCGCGGAGGGCGGGGGCTGGGGCCGAGGCTGAGCCGAGCGAGCGAGGCGGAGCGAGCGCGGGGAGGCGGCGAGGGGCGCGGTGGGGCGGCCTCGGCTTCGGACCGCTGGCCCCGCCAACTTGCGCGCCGATCCCCCAGCTCCGGAGTGGCAGAGCGTCCCCCCCACACCTCTGTCTCTCTCTTTGAGGTGCTCGGGGCAGCCAGGCTGGCCAGGCGAGGCCGGAGGGCGCCGCGATCCTTCTCCCAGCCGGACGGGGCTCCAGAGGGGCCCAGTTCCAATTCTGCCCAGCACCCGCGGGGCCCCTCACCCGCCCTCTTCCTCTCCCGTGCCCTGGCGTTTCCAAAGTGAGTCCCAGTAACCTAGAAAGTCACGCCGAGTGGAACTCGACGCTTGGCTAGAACAATACGGAGCCATTAAATCGTGGATCTCACTCCAGGTGGCTGTCCACGCCCGTCCAGTCACGGGTGGATCCTCACCTCTCCCTCTTCTGATGTGACCTCCACATCCACACCCTCCCCAAGCCCCGAGGTCCCACGGGCTTCCTGGCAGCCAAGCTCCCGGACTTCCCAAGAGAGCCAGGGGTCCAGGCCTACCCTCTGTCGGCTCCTGCCTGATTTTTGAATTCTCAAGGAACTTGTCTTTACCCTACAAAGAGAGGGGATGGGGCACTGGAGTGGGGGAAGGGCATGTAACCCTTAGGGCCGGAGAAGGAATGCACTCCTGTAGAATGACACCCTTGCTTCCAGACCTGGCACCCAGAGGGCTTCTAAGACCCCCCCCCCAACCTCAGTTTCCCACTTTAGAAGTCTTCCCCTCCCCCACACCGCCTTGCCACTCTGGGTACGGTGCAGTCAGAGCAGAATAGAGAGACAGAGAAAAAGAGGGAGAGAGAGAGAGCAGATGGAGAGCAGGTTGCAGGCGGCAATGGGCGGAATACATCTTTAACAGAGTCCCTAAAAAAGGAGGGTGGGGGAGGGGAGTGCAGGAGGACAGCAGGGATGTGGGAGCACTCCGGTTCTGGATCCCAGAATCCTCTGCGCAGTGCTCACTCCGGCCATGCACTCCTACAGGCGATTCACTTCAAGTCCAGAGCTGCATCAGGCTCTGGGTGATGGGGAGCCCCCAGATTTGTAGTAGACAGATGGATGGACTGTCTACTTTCCTCCCCCCTTTCCCTCCTACCCACCTGTCAGTAAAGTCGAGTAGGTTTCTGGAGAAGGGCGTGCAGAAGGTCTGACTCCTCCTCTAGGCAGGGGGCAGCCTGTAGTGTGTTGGTGCATAGGGCAGTAGCTGAAGGGAGTTTCTGCTAGCCACCCGATGCTTGGGGCCTTCGAGGTACTAGTGGGCAGTGTGCTCAGAAACCTTTGGAGTACAGGTGTGTATGGAAGCAGGACAGGAAAAAGAGGAAGAGGTAAGACTAGCTGCATTCTCAGCTTACAAACACTCATCGTTGCCTCCCATTTCAAAATGATGGGCCGTGAGGTGTAGCTGTCTCCATGAGTGACCCCTACAGAGTATCCACCCCATCCAGGCAGCTCAGTTAGGAGGTGGGTGGATGTGGCAGATGCCAGGGCCCAAAGGCCTGCCACCCCCTCCACACACCCGGCTCCTTCCCAGGGATCATAGTTAGATAACAAGGTGTCAACTTGGTGGTTGAGGGTTTGAGTTCTGAGCATGTCTGCAAAGAATTAGTGGTTGAGTTAAGTCCCAAGCAAGCCTGCAGGAGGTTGCCTAGTGGATAGGGAAGGCCCAGCCTGTGGTGGCTGGGACTAGTCCCTGGGCAGGTGTAAGATGGAGGGAGTTGGTTAGGGAAGTTAGCATCCTTCTGTGTACTTGGACAGATATACTGGTCTGGCCATAAGGATTGTCCGTCTCTTAGCAGGTTTATAGATATGGTGTGATCAGTTCTCTTGGCCCCTGATATTAATGTGAGCTCCCCTGGACCGTTACTCTTAACTATTGCTGTGCGAGAACACCCAAAGTCAAATAACTCAAGGGAGAAAAGGACATTTATTCACTTTAGGGTTCCAGAGGGGAGATGCAGTCTTTCCCGGCGGAGGTGACATGGCTGGTGGCTGAAGCTGGCAGGCTGGAGAGTCTCTCTTCTTCTCAGTCTCCTGTTCTGTGGTTCCTTTTCTCTGGTCTGCTACTGGGAGGTTCCAATGCGATCTAGAGCTGGTCTTTGTATTGTAAATGTATCGACCCCTGATCATCTCTTCAGGTGGTCTCACAGCTGATCTTAGTTAATGCCAGGTGTGTCAACTTGACACCCAGGATTAACTATCCCACCTGCCAAGCTGGACCAGGCACTGTAACCAGACTCTCAGAAGCCAGAATAAAACCCCCTGTTTCTCCATAAGCCATTTGTTCATGAATTCATCAGCACAGTAACTGTTGCACCAGGAATGGGGCGACTGGCCCTGTGCTTCTCCTGGTTCCCCACAGGCCACTGTGACAAGAAACCCGTTGCTACTGTTACCTTTCAAGAGGGGTGCTGGGCCCCTAATGTATGTGTATGTGTGTGTGTGTGTGTGTGTGTGTGTGTGTGTGTGTGTGTGTAGTGCGCATCGTAGACCATGAATCTACTGAATTCCTGGGTTCACTCATACCTCTTACATGCTGAACCACAATGAAAGAAGGGGACCAGGTGCTCTGGACACGTGTCATTGAGACTTTGGGGAGGCACTACCAGGGGATGTCCTCCTCCTTCCTTTGCAAGAAGAAATACCCCCTTAGAACAGAAGGAGGCCAGAGCAGCTTGGAGGAGAAGCTCTACCTGTGACCCACTGCATAGAGTTACTAACTGAGGGTGTAAACCACATGCTTCTTGACCCCCTCTCTTGTGCTCTCTCTCGTCCACTGCGGGACGCTGCTGGCCTTGGTTTGGAGGCCAAAGTGAGCTTCCGATGCCCACTGCTCGCTCCGGGAGACAATCCCAGCTCATGTAGCCACTGCGTGCCCATCATTCTGCCCTCCTCCACGCTGCCATGCAAGGATCAGCTCTGGGCAGTTAAATTAGTTCGTGAAGGCAAAAGGTTAGGTGCTGGTCTCTCCTGCTCTTTGTGGGAGTCAGGCAAAAGGCTTCACCTCTCGGCCTCTACCTTCTTCTGAGGAAGGGTAAAAATAATATTGGTCAAGTGGGGTGATGGACCCATGGTTAATAAGCTCCTTGTGGCATGATAGGATACTCAGGTGAGGGGAGGGTCCCAAGGACGGGTCGCTCTACACTGAGGCTGGTTTGGTTCATAGCCCTACGAGTCACACCAGCAGCATCTTAATGACTAAATCCCTCACTCTCAGTGCACAGGGCAGACGTGAGAGCAGAGCTCTGATCCTGTACATTACCAGTCTTTTGGGGATTTGTTTTCTCAGTCCATCCATCTGTCTACTCATCTATCCATCCTTCTATCTACTCACCTGTTCATCCATCTTTTATCTATTAAACTGTTCATCCATTTGTTCATCCATCTATCTATCAATACATGCATACATACACTTGTCTGTCCATTCACCTGTGACCTATCCATTCACTTGCCCACTCATCCATTCATTTACCAGCCCACCCATCCACCCCCACCCACCCATCCATCCACCCACCCACCCATCCATCCATCCATCCATCCATCCATCCATCCATCCGTCCATTTGTCCATCCATTAATACATGCATGCATGCATACATACATATGTATATTCACTTGTCCATCCATCCATCTATCCATCTGTGACCTGTCCATTCACTTGTCCACTCATTTACCCATCAACCTCCCCATCCATCCATCCTCCTAGTATCCATCCATCCATCCATCAATACGTGCATACATACATTTGTCCATCCATCCACCTGTGACCCATCCATCCACCTGCCCACCCATTCATCCACCCACCCACCCATCCATCCATCCATCCATCTATCCATCCATCCATCTATCAATACATGCATACATATACTTGTCCATCCATCCACCTGTGACCCATCCATTCATTTGTCCACCCATCCATCCATCAACCTCCCCATCCACTCATCTTCCTATCCATCCATCTATCAATACATGCATGCATACACTTGTCCATCCATCCACCTGCCCACCCATGCATCCATCCACCTGCCCACTCATACAGCCATCCACTGCCCATCCATCCATCTTTCTACTATCCACCCATTCATCTGTCTTCCATCTTTCCATCCTTCCATCACACATTGTTTGAGCAAACAGGACAAAGCATTGCCCTCAGGAACTCACCTTGTACAGGTGGCAGAGTGCAAAATGTCTGGTAAACAAGAATTCCAGGGAGCTCTGAGTTCTACAAGGAACATAATACAAAATGACTTGAGAATGAAGGAGGCGAGTTCTCTGTGAGCAATGGGACAACCTCTTAGGACAGGAAACATTTGAGCAAAGGGCACGAACAAGTCCTGGAGGCAGACAGGGTACTGGCGATTGCTGGTCAGTGTTTCTGCTTGCTCTCTCCTGGTCTTTATGGATCACAATCAGTCCAGAACTTGACTGAGCTCATCGGACAGTGTCTTCTGGGCCAGTCTCTCCACACATCCACGCTTCACACCTTGGCCCCTCCTGCATCACATTTCTCTGTCAGAAACATCTGGATACTGAGTGGGATTTTAATCACTAGTTGCTGGGGGAGACCAGAATATCTTGTCATTTTGGAGAAAAGAATGAAATAGAAAAAAAGTTATAAATTACACAGAGAGAGAGAGGAGAGAGAGAGAGAGAATCAGTAATAGGACAATCCTCAAGATGAATCCATCCTGAACCCACCTGGGGTCTCTGCAAGGGAGGAAGAGCACGTGTCATTTCAGTGTCCCCAGCATCATTTCCTGTCTGGTCTTCATTACATACAGATCAGCCCCTGCAGCCCCCAGTGGTCAGCCCAGGGTCCTCACAGCAGTGGGACCAGACCAGACATATGCTCTGGTCAAGCATGAGATGACCACCCTCACGTCCACATTACCCACACGTCCACAGCACCCACACAGGACATACATTCTGCCTCTTTGAGGTCCACTTGGAGGTGGTCCTTTTGCTATCACCTGCTCAGCTCGTGAGAAAGCTCAGTGCACAGGGCGAGCAGGCGGGGCCCATACCTTTATTTCCAAGTCAAAGTGGACAGAAGACCAGGCGAGCCTGCAGGGAAGATCTGCATTCGCCAGCAGAAGCAAAATGGCTGGCCAGACAGAATCACCAAGAAAGCTTGATGGCAGGAACAAGCATCAGATGGGAACTTGGTTGGACAAGCCCCCCAAACCCAGTGGAGGGTGTGTATTGGGGTGGCAGTCCAGACAGGATTATGTGTGTGGGCCTCTAAGGAGAAAAAATCATTTATAGATTCTGTGTGTGTGTCTGTGGATGTTAGAAACAGTGGCTTGTGTTTTTTCCGAACACCAAGAACAGCCTTTGTCAGCAGAGGTGCATGTGCTTATGGGGGGGTCCCTCTAAGCCTGGAGTCTGAGTCTGCTCTGAGTCTGGAGACGGGTGCACAGTGGGATTCATCTGGATTCAGGCCAGTTTGTTCCCAGGGAAGCAGCTCGGAAGGGCCTGGATCTGCACTGCAGGCGACACGCGTGTCTGATTCACAGTGTCACTATTGGGGGGAGGAGGAGGTGTATGTTCAGTGCTGAACCAAGAACCAGGCTGCCACAGCGAGGTGCTCCGTGGACGAGGGGCACTCTAGGAACGGGAGGTGCTCCATGGATGGGAACAGCTCACCAGCCCATAGTAACCCCGATGAACTCCCAGAGCTCCAGCCATGTGGGTCCAGAGAGCTGTTCTGCATTCATACGCATCTGGACCCAGAGGCACAGTGGACTGGTGTGAAGGATGCAGTTAGGGTACAGCTTCCAGCCCCATCAGGGGCTTGGGCATAGAGTCCATTTTCTGTGTGACTGGCTCCATGTGTTCTGCTCTGTTCTAGGAACTCGCTCTAAACCTTTGCCTTCCCCTCAAACCTCACCGTTTTCTTTGGCTCAGGAGGCACTGAAGGGCCCCCTGGACAGGAAGCGGCACCAGGGACACTGGGCAGATGCCACGTGCTCGTCCTCCTTTGCAGAGAGAGACCCAGGTTTTCCTCTGCCAGCCTGCCCTGTTCTCTGGGCTCAGTCACTCGGGTTTGGAACCTCCTCCCTGAGCTTAGAAAACTGACACGTCTTCCTCCTCATTCAACCAAGGTGTTCACACGCCTACCACCAACTTGCCTGCAGGATTTCAACAAACCCTCCTCAGTTTTGGAAAGATTCCATCAATGAATCTTCATTCTGCGAGCGGGTAAACAGAGGCTGGGCAAGCCTGGCCATGTGACCATCACCTACCAGGAACGGGTGGAGTGAGGGATTCCTACCCCCAAGAAGGGGCACCCAGGGTTTGCTTAGTCCCTGGCTCTAGGATCTGTGACCCCCCCAACCCCATCCCAGGGCTCTGGCTGCTCAGGCCACAGAACTTGGTGGCTACTCGTTTTAAACCAATGGGAACTCCCAGCCCCAGAGTTCTGCGAAGTGTGTAGACCGCAGGTCCGAGGAAAGTGCTTCTCATATCCATCAGCGGCACCATCAAAGCCTGCTGTTCTCGCCCCGCTGCCGCCATCCCGCCTATTAAAATAATGGTGCTCCAAACAAACAGCCTTTCTGTCCGATTTCACAGGACGAGCTTGCGGTTTGTTGCCCCACGGTTGCCATGGCAACTGAGCTGTTTGGAGAACTTCAGGTTTTTGCTTGATGGGAAGGAATGGAGTCAAAATTGCTCGGGACCCAGGAGAGAGAGAGAGAGAGAGAGAGAGAGAGAGAGAGAGAGAGAGAGAGAGAGAGAGAGTCGTACAGGGGAGGGGGAATGCGTAAAACAGGCGTTTTCTTTGGCAGGTACCCTATGCCCCTCTGCTCAAGAGCAGCTGTGTCCTGGAGTCCTATGCAGTTTAAAGGCTGCTGTCCTTTATCTGCCACCTCCCATGGCTCCCCAATACTCCAAACTCCGAAGGCCATAGTTCTTAATGGGGCTACCAACACCTCTGGTTTCCTGGCCTGCCCCCACAGACCTGCCTGCTGTCAGCCCCCCTCCTCCTGCTGCTCTTTGCTGTAGTGCTCCCCAACTCCTGCTACTCACTTGTCCAACTAGCTGTGACCCAGAAGCTTCCCTCTCCTCACCCACCCTCTCATTGGGGGGAGGGGAGCTCCCTTTTATCAGACATGCACGGTCCCCTCAAACAGCTTATTCCTGTACAGCAGCCCAGGATGAGTGGGATCCCAGTCTTGTTCAGTGTCTAACACGGCTTGGGAACACGGTGCAGTCAGCCCTTGGTACCCACTGGGGATAGGTTCCAGAGCCCTCCTGGGACGCCAGAATGCTCGGGTATTTGCATACAACCTCTGCACAATTGTGCGAGTACTTTAAATCATCTCTGGATGATGCAGCACGCTCTATACGGTGCAGGGTGAATACCGGGCTCTTGAGGGGATAATGTCTCCCTGTGTTCTTCTCCCACAAGATACTTCTCTGCATATTTTCAATTTGCAGTTGGAGGGATCCAGAGAGGCACCGCTGCAGATACTCAGCAGACACTCATGTCGTCAAATCAAATGAAGAATAAGATGTCCGAGGTGGGTGGGCTGGGGTCTAGGTGTGATTCACAGTCAGGGACGCCAGGAATGGAAGGAGCACTTATGGCAGGGAGATTCTTCTCTTAACTTTTAGAAATCTGGTGCCCATGTGTAACTAGGTCTCTAGGGTCCAGGGCTTAATCTGCCACCAGGCCTGAGGGCCACCAGACTCCAGGATTTTGTCCAGGGTGCTAAACACAGTGCTGGGTGACCGTGTAGGAACCGATGTCTCTTTAGTGGCCGAGCCTGGAGTCCAAGAGCCCAAGCCACACTGAGCCAAGATCTGCATGCTTTGGAGATGGCTGATCATCTGTAGGGACTAAGTGAGCACCTGTCTGTGGGGTTTGACCAGAACTCAGTGCTGGCCATTGGCTCGATTCATGGGCAAGGGAGGGCGGATCCTTTGATAGACGAATCTGCTGAGCTTGCGCTCACTGAGGGGTTCCTAGGGCCAAGACACGGACAAGCCGATAAAGGTGGGTGAGGATTGTGGTCAGTGGGTATTGGAAAAGTTGTGGAAATGATAGAAGGTGGAGCCTCAAGGGAGGAAATAGGTCACTGGAGGGGGCGGGGCTTGAGGCTTGATAGTCTCTCTCACCACCAAGGCTGCCGGGAAATTCACACGGTCGCTGGGGCACTGGCCACGCTGTTTCTCTCACAAGGTCAAGGATGGAAACGGTCTCAGAAAGGACAAAGGCATGACTTGGGAGCATGGGCCTCAAAGGAGGTGACATTGGACATAGAAAGCCGATCTCATAGGAGAGGGAAGAATCTAGGGAATAGAAGACACATGGCCCTGTAGCCTGTCCCTTCTGCCCGTGGTGCCACTCACGAAACTCCCCAGAGCCTACGCAGCCTTTGGGAGCATCGGGTTACTGGATGAAACAGTAATGGCATTGTAGGGGATGCTGTGGGGTGGGGGGCACTGTGGGAATGTATGGGAATACTGGTGGGGCTCAGAAGGATAAGGTGTAAGGGGATCCTGGTGGGGTGTGGGGGCCATGTTTCTCCCACAAGGTCACTACCAATTATTAGTGAAGAGAGAATTGGAGACGCATACTTTTAGGCTTATTTAGGAGGAAAAAATCCTACAATCTGACCTCAGACGATATCATGGACAGCACGTGTGCCCTTCAAAACCGTCTCTGAGGTTTTCTCTTGACTACGCAGATGGAGCATGCGATGTAGGAATGACTTCCCTGCTCAGTCCTGGACGCCTAATTATGAATATGTAAATATCGTAAAACCTGAGGCCGTACTAGTCCCACGCATTTCAGGAAAGGGGGTACCCACGGTCTGCTGAGTGCAGGATCTGCCATTGCGTGAATCCCTCCTGTGTCCCCTGGAACGGGGTCTCTGCTAGTCTGCTGCTTTACAGACATGGAGATTTTTTTTTTTCTTAAGGTTTGCAAAACATTCGTTTATTTGATTTTTTCAGGTATGTGTGTGCATGTTCAAGTGTTTGTGTCCATACATGCACACACATGTGGACGGCCTTAGGTGTGTTCCTCAGTACTGTCTACCTGGTGTTCCAAGACAGTCTCTCATCAGCCTGGAAGCCACCAAGTGGGCTGAGCTGTGGAGCCAGTGATCCCCAGGGGTCCTCCACTCCACGCAGGAATGGGAATGCCATCATGTTCTCTTTCTGTCACTGTCACCAGCTGTAGCTCACGCTTTTTCCTTACCCAGCCCCGCCTCACAGGCATTTATTAATTAGCCTTCTTCCTTTTATTCAAAAACTCTTAAAGAGAGAGGGATCAAAGCAACCTGCCCCACACCAAAGTGTGGACCGATCTTGGCGCACGTGGGAACGTGTCTCTGAGCTTCTTGGCCCCTGAGAAGGGACGGCTGCTAAGGAGCGCACACACTTGTTTTTTAATGACCAGATCTGGTTTACCTCAGCCCTCTGATTAACAGGGGGGAAGAAATCAATCAGCACACCGCAAAATTTGGACACGTTCTTTGGCTAATTGTGATTTTATGTTATAATCGTGTTTAATGTGGGCTCTAATCATGGTAATTAAGGTGCCGGAGACAGGCCCAGCTGGGACCCGAGCGCTGCTGTTCTGAGGTGGCTCCTCCAAGGTTTTCCTCCAGAATTGGGGTGCATTTTGCCATTTGGCTAGTTCAGGGTGTTATGAGTGTGGGAAGAGCATAGTGGGGTGAAGGTTCTGGGCTCCGGCTCTTCCCAAGGAGACTCAGACCCACCGTGTTCCCCAGCCTTGGTGAGGTGTTTGGTGGGTCTGGTGAGCAGTGGGTAAGGGTCTGTTTTCATGGTGCGGAGTCGGCCGCAAGCAGCTCATGTCCTCAGTGGGAAAGTGCAGGTATCTCGAGGAGTCTGGGTGGGCTTCCCAGAAGAGGTGGAGTCTGAGGTTCAGAGGGATCCCAAAGTGAAAGGAAGCCTGGGCAGTGGGAGGGCCCACCCGCCCATGGAAGCAACATGTGCTGGGTCCTGGAGTTGAAAGGGATGGGAGAGTGTCTTGAAGGGGCTGAGCTGGGTGGTGGGAGGTGGGACTGAGCAGAGCCCTAATCACAAGGTGCAATGCGATTGTCAGGCTTGCTGAATGACAGCAGGAGGAGGACCACGCAGGGAGGGAGGAGGACCACGCAGGGAGGGAGGAGGACCACACAGGGAGGGAGGAGGACCACGCAGGGAGGGAGGACCACGCAGGGAGGGAGGAGGACCACGCAGGGAGGGGGAGGACCACACAGGGAGGGAGGAGGACCACGCAGGGAGGGGGAGGACCACACAGGGAGGGAGGAGGATTGATTTCTGCCAAGTGCACTGTCTTTCAGCGCTGCACTCACCTGCTCTATGCAGGTAGTCATGCTCCACGTGGTGACTCACATGTGCTGTGACAGCCATCCACCTGGCTCAGGAGCTCGTCCCACCCCCATGTTGTCACAGTGACACAGGTGCCAACTGGACAGCTAGAGCTGAGCTCGGGGCACAGTTGTGAAGAATTGATAATTAGGCCCAGCCCATGGTGGGTGTAACTTTTCCCTTGGTGGGTGGGTAAGATGGAGGAAGGTGATTCAAGAAGGTGGCATTTTTCTGTGTCTTTGGGCAGACATGCTGGTCTGGTAAGTGAGGATTGTCCCTCTCTTCAACAGAGGATATGGTGTATGGCCGGTTCCCCAATGTCCTAGTGTTAGTATGAGCTCTCCTGTCAAGCTGGACTAAGCAATGCGACTAATCAATTGTATGAAGGAATAAACCCCTTATTGCCCTTAAGCTATCTGGTTGTGGATTTGTCTACAACTTGCAGCTAACTGGGACACACACCATCCACCTTTGTCACTCTTTTTGGTATTCATTGGGTTCCAGCCCCTGCCCAGGACTAATCCCCACAGGGAAGGCAAGTAGGCTGCACAGTCCTCCTGCAGCACCTGGAGTCCCAACAGGGCCCGAGAGGCCTCCCAGGGGCTGAGTTATCATGGGACAGGCCAGCCTGGCTGCTCTGGCTTCTACCCACGCAGCAGCTGGGGGTGGCCGTGTGCCAGCAGCATCCTGTCCCCAAGGCCTGGCTTGGCTCCTGCGAGCACGCTGGCAACCGAGCACTGGTTAACTCCGTCCTGCCAGGGAGGAGCACACAGGATTGCAGATGCTGAACAGCTAGGTAGCTCTGGGGGCTTTTGCTAGCCCGTGAGGAACACCCTGGACTTCACTCAGACAGCGGTCCAGTGGGTCCCCAGTGAGGTGTGAGGGGCCAGCATTACGATTGGCTGCAGGGGACTTTGAAATCGAGGGGGAAATGAGCCTCGGGGATGGGTAAATTGAGGCCCAACCATCCGAGTTGCTGTACACCACAGGACCAAGTTGCAGTGACTGCACATTGCCGATAAATTCACAATCAAAGGGCTTAGAGGGGAACAAGGAGGTTTCATTTTATTTATGACATGTCCAGTTACAGCTCCCTGTCCAGGTTGGCAGGACAGTGCACACCAACAGAAGGAGCTAGAGACCCCATCAAACCCACAGGACTGCTGAGAGGAACAGTGCCCACTCGCAGACCAACATGTCTGACCAAGTGTACAGAAAGATGCCAACTCCCCGAGCCAGCTCCCTCCATTTTATTCATTGCCCAGGGTCTAGTGCCACCCACCATGGGCTGGGCTTTCCTCCATCAAGTAGACCATCTGCAGGTCCACTTGGGGCTCAACTCAGCTACTAATCCTCAGCTCCTCAACCATCAAGCCAACAACTATGGTCATCTAACTATGACCAGAATCAGAATCTCCCACTTAGTGAGCAGAACTGCCCTCCTGGAGCAGATGAGACTTCCAGAGGCCGAGGGCACATGGCGTAACCTACCTCATCACAGTGCTGAAGGCGATAATGACCCAAGGTGACCAGAGCCCACCGCAGCAACTGGCGAGGCTGAAAGAACAAGCAGAAGTCTCACTGCAGACAGTTGCTTGGTCCCACCCCCTCTTCTGCCTTAGTCCCATTAGACTTCTTTCTAGAATCTGTTTATCTAGAATCTCCATTGTTATTATCCATGGAGACCTGCTCATTGTAGCATCATATGGCAAAACAATTCAGACCTCCAAACCTTTTCCTGAAAGGGGTTCATATGCCAAGAGCACTAGGTACCTGACTGTTGGTTCTGGTCCTGGGCAGGAGTTCTGTGTGCTCCCAGTAGCCTCCAGGTGGCCCTCTGCTGACTCCCACTTTCCAAGTGAGACAAGTAAGGACCAGAGAAGGCATGTGATCTACCCAGGGACGCACAACTAGGAAATGGAAGAGCCTGGCTTTGAGTCTCCACTATCACAGTACACAAATAGCTGCTGTATCCCCCAAATACAGTGATAAGGAGGAGGGTTCACCCTGACACAGAGGGTGTTGATAGACAGTCTCCTCTGGTCAGGACAGGGTTGCCGCTCCCAAGAACTCACTACGACGACGTCCATTTGCACAGGACCTGCACAGTAGCTGGCCTGACCACCTTTCACCAGGGACGAGGGAAGAAAGAACAGTATTCGTCTCTGAGGGGCTGCTGAAGGCTGATGCCAGATGGAGAAGGGGAGCTTGTTTACTCAGTGATTTAGCCACTGACAAGTATCCACGCCCCAGCAAGTACTCAGGCACCTGCCAATGCAGGCATCCCAGATGATTCCCAGGGGGCCACAGTGGGCAAAAAAAGACGTGACATTAGAGGGAGACTGGATAGAAAGAAGAAAGTATGAAGTGCGACACAAGGGAGGACGGGATCAGGTAGTAAGAGTGAAAATACATAGGTTCATTGTACTTTTGCAATGAACAAAAGATTAAAGAAAATAATAAAAGATGGAGACAAAATACACCAAGAAAAGCCAGTGTAGAAACCCAAACCATCCCAATCCAACTGGCATGTTTGCCAGCCAGAATCCCTGGGTGTGGGGAGGAGATAGTGGGGGGCGGGCAGTAGGACAGGGAGGGCGTCTTTTCTTTCCCCTTGGAGAAGATGCTTGTTATGAGTTCACAGGATGTCCTCCCCCACACACAATAGGGTAATAATGCTGAAACAGATCGGGTGTCTCCATACGGATGGCGGCTAGTCTCAGGCTGTGTGACCTACATGACTCTGACCAGCCCTTCTGATTTAAGCCACGTGATGAGGAGAGTGTGGGCGTGTCTTTCTGGGTTTCGATCTTTCTGTCCTCAACAGCTCACAGTGTTGAGCATCTTGTATGCTCATATCTCGAATCCTCTGATCAAACACACATGCTCCCGTCTTTGCTCATCTTCTCTTTTTCCTGAACATTTCAAACTATTGAGTTCTAGAAACTCTTTGTATATTCCAGAGTCTTTTGTTGAGGCTGTATTCTAGAAATAGATTCCCCTGGGGATGGGGGAGAGGGTGTCTTTTCCCTTCTTGTGTGCATGCTGGAAGACCAAAACTGTTAAAGTTTTGCACAAGTTCTTCTATAGCTTATGTCCATGTCAATTTTATAGACTGCTGCTATATCCCAGGCCCCCGGGGCTTTCTTCAGGAAGTCTGATAATTTTAGGTCTTAAATGTTGATCTATATTCATTTTGAGTAATTTTTATATATGGCTTGAAGCAGAAGCATCTATATATGTCTGTTCCATTGTTCAGTGCTGTTTAATAAAAGAGATCGTCCCTTTCTCATCGATCTACCCTGGCAACTATGTTGCAAATCAATGGGCCGTACACACGGGAGACTCTTTCACAGCTTCTGAACTCTATTCTAGACCATTGACACAGTGTCTGTCTTTATGCCAATACCACACGGGTGCATCTTCGCCTGTTGCAGCCCTGTAACACATCTTACAGTCCAGCACCCCAGGCTCTTTTTCTTTTTTCTTTTTAAATCAGTTCACTCGAGGCTGTGGGTTCGATCCTCAGCACCACAGAAAACATTTCTGATTTTCTAAGTTGTCTTTTCAAATATAAGTTGCGTCCATTTTACTAGCCAGCTGAGATCTTGGCTGAGTTCACATTGAACCTATGGATTGATGTTTGGGAATCAAGGAATTTTGACAGTACCGAGGGCTTGGACCCGTGAACTCTGGATATCCTGTTTCCCAGCAGGGAGTTTTTGAGGCAGGGTCTCCTGTAGCCATTAGACTGCCATCAGTCTCACTCTGTGGCCAAGGGTGACCTTGAGCTCCTCATCTTCCTATCTCCATCCTCCTCCCCTTCCCCACACCCTCCCCATGCTGGGGTCACAGGTCTGTGTCTCCCCACCTGGCTTGTCACATAGAAAAAAAAATCTCCAAACATAAATTCAAATATCAATACTTCCAGGACATTGAGGGCAATTGCTTTCTTCTAGAATTAGTTCAGCAGTTGGTGATTTCCAAGGAGCTTGTCCCCCTCACCCCGGCATCATTAGTTGTCAAGGGGCTGTCCATCTCTCCTCATTAACATTTAGTGACTGTAGCACCTAGAGCCACACCGTGATTCTCCCTTCTGATATTTTAAGTTTGTTTTCTGTGCCCTCCCACCCCAAATTCTGTCTTTCTTTGCGTTTATTATGATTTTGCTTTTGTTAGTTTCCAAAGACTGAAACTCTGGTCACTAAATTGAGATCCTGCTCCTTTGCTAATGCACTGATCCTCAGCTGGCTAATGTCACCGGTTTCTTCCGGCACAACTTCAGTTATAGGCAGCAAACTTGTTTACCCTGTGAACCATCTCACCAGCCCAGATGCATGTTTCTGTAAACTTTGAAAATCTAAGTCAATTAGTGTTTCAAGTAGGCAAAACCCACACCAATAAGGGCTAGGGAGATGGCTCAGGAGTTAAAAATCACTTGCTTCACAAGCAAAAGGACCCGAGTTCAGATCTCAGATCCCACGTAAAAATGCCAGGTGGAAATGGTGGAGGCCCTGGAAGGCAGAGCCTAGGAAACCCCGGAGCAAAGCAATAAGGAGGTAGAGCCATCCAGAATGATTCCATGCCACCCTTGGCTTCTACAGGAATATACACACTCAAGTGCCCTCTGGTACACACACACACACACACACACACACACAGGAACAGTGTACGGCTCAGAGGCAGAGTTCTTGCCTGGTGCCCATGGATTCCCGGGTTTGATTCGAAACATGGCAACCAAAGGGAAAGAAAACAGTGCAAGTGTATTTTAATTCCTCTTTTGATTTAATCCTTGTCCCCTTGGTTACCGAGAGGGGCATTTTTAGTTTCCAAATGTTTGGAAAGCTTCCAGAAATCTGCTACTGCTTTTCTGACTTAATTCCACAGTGGCGGGAGAATCCGCTTTGTATCATTTGACTCATTTTACATTTACAGAGGCTTGCTTTATGGCCCATCCAATGGTCTGTCAGTAAGACAAGCCTCGCATGGGGAGAAGCAGCGTTCTGCCCGCGTCCCCGTTCCATAAATGTCAATTAGGCCCGTTGGGTTGATTGTGTTCTTCAGCTCCTGTATCCGTATTGATTTCACGTCTGCTGTTCTGTTAATGATTAGTGGAGAGGGATTGAAGCCTCTGTCAGCGATTGAGAGCTCGTCTGTGTTTGATTTACTTCTGTCAGTTGCTGCTTCGTAGATCTGGAAGCTGTGCAGTAGATACGTAGTTCTTGCAATTGTTCTGTCTTTGTAATGAGAATACCCCTTTGTCAGTGTGGAGCAACCATTGCTGTTGGGGGGTATGTGTATAACGGTTACTCTTAACTATTGTTGTGAGAGAGCACCCAAAGTCAAGCAACTTAAGGAAGAAAGAGATTTATTTACCTTACTGTTCCAGAAGGGAGAAACAGTCTTTCACGGCGGAGGCGACATGGCTGGTGGCTGAAGCTGGCAGGCTACATCACTGTCTAGTAGGCTAGTGGGTGACAGCTGAAGGCTAGAAGATTCCTGAAAAGTCTCTTTTTTCCAGACTCTGGTTCTATGGTTCCTTTTATCTGGTCCTCTACTGGGAGGTTCCAATGAGATCCAGGGAAGTTCCAATTGGATCTAAGGCTGGTCTTTGTATTGTAAATGTGTTGATCCAGATAATCTCTTCAGGTGGTCTCAGCTGATCTCAGTTAATGCCAGGTGTGTCAAGTTAACACCCAGGATTAACTATGGGGGGGAGATACTTTCCAGTGTGAAACCAACTTTCTTAGGCTCCCTTGAGTGATTCCTCAAAGCCGCTTGGTAAAAGTTTTAAAGGATTGTAGATTGGAGATGTTATTGGTGATGGTGATGGTGACAGTAATGACAATGCTGACGGTGACATTGTTGATGAAGAGGAAGAGTTGGCACTGACATGTCGTGTTGCAGTGCCATCTGACCATCCCCAAGGCTTCCTGGCTGTGAGCTGCTGGTGCTGTTCTGGGATCCCGTAGAACCCCACTCACGTGATGGGGCCTTCCAACCCACCACACTTCCTGCCGTGACGGACAGTTTCCCCACAACCAGGAGTCCACACAAATTCAGAAGCCACTTCTGTCCTGTGCTTAGCCACAATGGAGAGGACCAGGGGAGTCCCCCACACTGTCATACACCTAGATCCTGTGTGGCACGTGACTCCCCATATCCAGAACCGTTCTCTGGGCTTACAAAGGGAGGGGCCCTTTGGTTTTTCTGCTCCAGCGCTTGGCATTTTCCTCTGCGATCTGTCCTCTGTACCATTTCACACCCCTAGCAGGCCTGCGGGTCTCCACTTTTCTACACTGGCAGCAGCTGCCACACGCCTTGATTGACAGATGTTTGCAGCCCCACAGTGAGCAAGTCAAAAGAACTGAATGCCCCGTGCTTGCTTCACAGATGGATGGGGAGGCTGAGGCGAGGTGGCTCGAGGTAAGAAATCTGGACTTGAGGTCCACACAAATTCAAAGGAGCCCATGTGAGTTCACATGAGCCTGCAGAGTTGTGTGTGGCTGCCTCGATTTCTCTGGCATGTTCGGCTCTGGCCTCCACTGCAGAAGCCAGTGAGGGTCTCACATTCTCTTCTTTCTTTTCCCCACCCTGGGTCAGCTGGCCCAGACGCAATCCCCTGACATGAAAAGGGGGGGCAGTTTTGCTGGTGTGTCTGCACCCTGTGTGTTTAGTCCTGGGTTGCTATTCAGACACACATCCCTGGCTCGTGCTTAATGCACCCGGTATAAATTGCAAGGCTGGCTGTTGGTGTCTGCAGCCCCTTGCCAGTCTAAGAAATCCTCTTTGGAGCTGAATTTTTGCTGTTACATGAGGAAGAAAAATATGACCTAGATCCATGGGTCTCTCTGTTTTCCTCTGCTATTTTATCATCTGCCACATATCTGAAAACATATCATGTGGGAAACGTGTCTGGACACCTCAAAGCCTTGTTTTCTCCCCTCAATGTCTGGGCACGGAAGTGAGGTGTACTCTGCTTTGGAGACACTTATCTGAAATCCCAGGCTGGCTCACAATAAGGTTCCTGTTGTTCTTTGGGGGGAATGAGATGAGTCATATGGAGGTCTGGGAAGGCATTTGGCTCATTAGGGGTTCCTGGGATCCTTGACAGGCCCTATGTTTATGAAATAATGCTCCCAAGCAATAGCAGACTTTCCTTTAAGTTAAATATCTTATTTGGTAAAATAGAATGTGTGTGTGGGTGTGTGTGTGTGTACATGCATGTGTGTGTACATGCGTGTGTGTGCATGCATGTGTGTACATGCACGTGTGCATGTGTGTGTGTGCATGCATGTGTGTATGAGGACATGTATAGCATGCGCATGTATGTAGAAGCCAGAGTTTGATATCTTCTACCATGTTCCACCTTATTTTTTGAGACAGGGTCTCTTACTGAACACGGAGCTCACAGTTTTGGCTAGGCTGGCCAGTCTGCGAGCTCTGGGGATCTATTCCCCCCTCCAGTGCTGGGGTTTCAGATCCGTGCTGCCACCCCGGCCTTCCTGCATGTTCTGGGAATCCTCACTCAGGCCCTGCACCTGCTCAGCTGGCTCTCCAGACCTCCCCAAGTCTGGAGCTCGATGAAGCGTTGCCATGTCCCTGCACTTCAGTCTCAGGGGACAGCGGTAAGGACAGCCAGGAGAGAAACAGGCTCGGGGGCAAATGTGCGTGTGTCAAGCTCCCTCATGACGATGGCCCTGGGCCATTCAGTCTCTGTGGCACCCGAGTATGGCAGGTGCCCCGACGACTCCCCCAGCGTAGAACACTGAGGACAGAAAGGGACTCGTCTGCCACAGCGGCAGGGCCGGGGCCAGAGGGAACCTAGAGAAGCACTTTCATTCCGGTACCACGGTCACGTGGCTCTGGCCACACGGGTCCAGCATCCCAGCTCTTCACCAGTAACACTGAGTCAAAAACACTGGACCATGCAGGCAGACTTGCAATCCGATGGCTCAGAAGGTGGAGGCGGAGGATCCCAGGACCCAGACTAGCCTGGGCTACATGGCCAGGGTCTGTCACAACCAAACAGGAAAAGTACTTTGGATGGTAGTGGGTAATACGACAGGTGTAAATGAATTGTTCAATCTAATTTCTATAAATGTTTCCTATCTCTCTCTCTCTCTCTCTCTCTCTCTTTCTAGGTTTCTCATGAAAAGCAGACTAGCTATAGCAGCTTGGTTGGGGAGTTGACAACTCTGGATCTAAGTCCCAGAGTGAACCCCAAGAGCTGTTCACTGTCTCAGGGCCTGACTGTGTTTCCCCCCAAAGTCTGAGGGAGGCCAGGTCCTCTGGCCCTGGCCCTGATCCATTGAGGACTGCAGTGTGTGCGACTCAGAGTCTCCTGCCCAGGGCCTGGCAGAGCCGCTTCCCGCCCGCCCCGCGCTCCCAGCCAAGGCCACGGTACTCGTGCCAAGCCCAACAAAGGGAGCCCTGAGCGGCCACGGCAGAACGCTCATCAGAGCTGGATCAGACTTCATTTCCTTCAGCTGATGGGGCCCAGGCTGGCGCCAGACCAGGGTGCCGCCGCCGCCGCTGCCCACAGTGCCAGTGTGCCCAGCCACAGGTCCACCCCTCCTGCTGTCATAAGGTTCCAAATACACCTGCCCTGAGCCTGTGATCACTCGGGAAAACAGAGAGCCCCCCCCCACAACATCCAGCATCACGTCCTGGAGTCTCTTTAAATGCTTTTCCTTACATGACATTAATTCTCAGTCTTGCTGTTAAGAAAAGACTTGTCATGTAAACTCACACTCTGATGGGGATGGGGAAGATGGTCCAGTGGTAAAGCGCTTGCTGCCCAAGCCTCAGGACTTGGGTTCGATGCCTGAGGAGTCAGCCAGTCAGTCAGTCTGGTTAATGGGCAAACCCCAGGCAGAAGAGAGACTGTCTCAGGAAAAAGAGTGTGGGTAGCACCCTAGGAAAGATGACTGGGTTGATGTCTGGATTCTGCACACACACACACACACACACACACACACACACATACACACACACACACACACACACGGGGGTGGGGGGGACAAAAATGAATCTAATCATAGTTTGCTCAGGGTGTTAACTTTACAAGATCTTCTAAAGGAAGAGCTTCCAAGAGAATTTCTAGAAATCTCCGGTTTCCCTCTGTCACACAGGCACAAAAGCTTGGCGGAAAACTCAAGGCCAAGGTTTGCCTTGATTCAGGATTGCCCCCCTCTACCCCCACGCCGCGCCGCCTCCCTCCCCAGGGGAATCTGATAACACCCCTCCGGAAGCTGGGCAGGTGAGCCCGCAGGGCGGGAGCTGAATGCACATAGTGCTTCACGGGTGGTGCCTTCCAAATGAGCAGGAAACCCCTGCAGCCAGAGTCGTCGTCTCCTGGCAGGGGAGGGTCTGGGGACACAAGCCCATTCCTGTCTCTCACTTGTCTCCAGGGGCCGAGAGGTCTGTCTACTTTCCCAAGGGCGCTTCCCATGGGACCCGGATCACAGCACTGGGGAGACCTCCCCACACTGCTCTAGAATCTGGACGCCTATTGGCATTCGTTCTGTTTGGCCCTATTCCACCACTCTCCCTCTTTATCTTCCTCCCTTCCTCCCTCCCTCCCTCTCTCCCTCTTTCCCTCCCTTCTTTCCTCCCTCTCTCCCTTTCTCCTTCCCTCCCTCCCTCCTTCGTTCTTTCCTTCTTTTTTTCTTATTCTATTTCTTTCTCTCTTCTCTTTCTCCTTTTTCTCTCCTTTTTCTTTTTCTCTTCTCTCTTTTTTTCCCTTTCTGTCTTTTTTCTTTCCCCTTCCTTCCTTCCTTCCTTCCTTCCTTCCTTCCTTCCTTCCTTCCTTCCTTCTTCCCTCCCTCCCTCCCTCCCTCCCTCCCTCCCTCTCTCCCTCCCTCCCTTCCTTTCTTCCTTCTATGACTCATCTCCCTCCCTCCCTCCCTCCCTCTCTCCCTCCCTCCCTTCCTTTCTTCCTTCTATGACTCATTTCTATCTCTCTACCATGTGGCTTCCAGGGATTGAAGTCAGTTCACCAGTCTTAGTGGCAAGTTCTTTGTTGAGCTGCTAAGCCATCTCACTGGCCCTTATTTTTTTTATTTTTTTTATTTCAGCTCATACAAACTTATTAGGTACACCAGTTCCCTCCCTCCCTCCTCCTCCCCCCTTACCCCCTGCTCCCCCTCCTCACCCCTCTCCCTCCCTATCCCCCAGTGCCTCCCACCCCAATTCCCAGAGAGTCCTTTCTTGTGCATGTCTGATTTTCCTCTGGGCCCTCCTCTCCGATGACGTACAAGGACCCAGTGGCCTTTCCCGAACCCTTTCCCGTGTTCCCCTTAGGTATAGGAACACTGCTGTGGCTGCCAATCCTTTGCCTCCAAGGATCTTGGTGACTGGCCCTTATTTTATAGGTTTTTAACTTTCTGGCTTTCTTACCATGCTAGAAAGTTAACCGAATGTACACTTCTGTGTGCATACTGTGCACACGTTTGTATGCACGTGTGTGCTATGTACACGTGTGCACATGTGTGTGCATGTGAAGGCCAGAGGCTGACCTCTCGCTTTGTTCTTCTTTTTCTGAGATAGGATCCCTCCCTGGGGCCCGAGGCTCACGGAGTGGGCCAGGCTGGCCGGCCAGGGATCCCCAAAGGGTCCTTCTGTTTCTGCTGTCTTTTTAAAATGCAGGTCCTCCTGCTTGCGAGGTGAGTGCTTCACCTACCCCTCCATTTTCCAGCCCACCTATTTCCATGGCGAGGCAGCAGGTGACCTGTTCTGTGGGGACCCTCAGGATTAGCCATCCTCACCTGCAGCTCCCTCCCCTGCTATGCGTGAGGGGCCCCGGCTGGGAGGGCGGCCAAGGAGCACTTCACCTCTGCTCTCTCCAGTAAAGGGGACTTAGTCTCTCTCTGAATGTTTCTGAACATCCTCTAGTGTCTGGGTATTTCAACTCTCGCAGCATGGGCATGGCGGGACTCTTCCCCACCTTCCTTTGTAGGGTCAGGAGGCCTGAAAGTCTTCACATTATCCGGTTTGTAGCCCCTCTCCCCACCCCTGCCACTCCCAGCTTCCCAGTGGAGGAGGAGCACCCACAGGCTCCCTGGGTCCCCGGGAAGCCAGGGAGTGACCCACAGGCCAGCGCTCCGCAAGCTCTAGCCTGGCGACGTCTTGGTGAGTCCTCAGGGTCCTTTGACCTGACCAAGTTGTCTTTTCTTCTTGTTCTTTCAAGGTTTTGTTCTTACGGCTGTTGCCAAAGATGCTCAGGCTCACAGTGAACCCAGAAGTTCCTCACTGCAGAGAAGGGGGGAAGGAGAGAGGGGGGGGAGAGAAGAGGAGATGGGGAGAGGGGCAGGAGAGGGGGAGCAGGAATGAGAAGGAAGAGAGAGAGTGAAGCAAAATGAAACTAAAGCTTCCCATAAAATAGGTTTTCAGCCACTGGGAAAGCTGCGCTGAGCAGCAGAAATAAAACCCTAACTCTAAACTCCACTCTTGCTATTTGCTTAAAGGCTTGTCAGGGCTGAAGGCCAAGAAAGAACTTGAGCTAAGACATGGCTCAGCTGAAGGGGAGGGGTCTCCAAACAACAGCCCACTGATGGAGTTATTCACTCACTCACTCATTCATTAGATCCATTCATTCATTCGTTTGTTCATGCATTCATTTGTGCGCTAGGTAACAATCACAGAGTGCATCCGGGATCTGGAAACCGCATCAGGTGCTGTATGGCCGAGCCTGTGCCCTGCACATTCAGTCCTGGGGCAGAGACACATTAGGAAATATTACCCAGCTACTACTGGGTCTTGGGGCACACACCTGTCATCCAACTTGGGAAACTGAGTCAGGAGGTCTTCAAGTTTGAGGGCAACCTGCGCTGTAGAGTCAGGTGAGGACAAAGTCACTCAAAGGTCAACAAGAGCTAGGGATGTCGCTAGCTCTTGTCTAGGATGTGTGGGATCCTGAGTTCCACCCAGAACATTGCAGAAGAAAGGATGTTAAGTGCAGGTGCAGATTCGAGGAGGTCGTAAGTCATGTCCCTTTGGTGGGGATGTAGACACAGTGATACCAGCAAGGTATAAAAAGATCAGCATGAATGGAAACTTACCGGAGATGCCCCTGGGGTCAGAGTCGTGGGATAGAAACCCCTAGCCAGAAAGCAAGTAGCCAGGCCGGGAGGATGGTGATGGGAAGACATTGTTTGCTGGGTGTGGAATATTAATTTTGCAAACCTAAGTGTTCTGGAATTGGAAGTGGGAAGGAGGTGGGTGGGGACCAGCGGTTAGAGTGAGCCCCACTGCTCTGGAGGTGTCTGTGTGATGTCATCACTTTCCATGGAGGCCCGCCATCCAGGGGGACTGGAATGGTTGCATGCGATTCCTGGGGCTGCTGGACTCCATCCTGCAAGCCAGCAGACCTGTCTGCAGGGATGCGCACAAGGGGCTTTGCTAGAAGATTCCAAAGCTGGGTTCTGTGGAGGTGGATGCTCTAATCCCCCACCAGTGCCAGGCTCCGGAGAGCTCTGGATCTCTTCAGTTTCCCAGGGTAACATGCTGTCTTGAGGGAGAATCTGTAAGAATGGAGCCCACTCCATCTTTAGTGGTGGGAGAGATGGATGGCAGACTTTGGGGACGTGGACTCTGCTTAGGTTATTACAGACTCGGTGTGCTGCTCTGTGATGCATGGGGTTGGTGGTGTCAGGACATAATGTCAGGGGAAGAGAGCGAGGCCGAGGTTGCTTCGCGCCTGGGTGAAAGTGTAGGAAGCAGCGGGGGAGGCGGAAGAATTTAACGTTCCTTAAATTCGTGTACGATTTACTATTGTGATTCCTTCTTCATGACATAGTCCTAACAAGGAAATAAAAGCTTCCCAGAGAAAAACATGCTTGCTGCAGTGCTACTTGTAAGAGGCTGAAAAGGAGCACAGTGAAGGGCCAATAAATTCTGCACCATACCACTCTATTTCTTTATTTTCTTTCTTTCTTTCTTTCTTTCTTTCTTTCTTTCTTTCTTTCTTTCTTTCTTTCTTTCTTTCTTTCTTTCTTTCTCTCTCTCTCTCTCTCTCTCTCTCTCTCTCTCTCTCTCTTTCTTCAATTTGCGTGTGTGTGCATGTGCGCACGCGCGTGCGCGTGTATGTGTGTGTGTGTGTAGAACCACAGGCAAATTGGGGAACCACTATGGTCCACCTCCACCTCCTCCTTCTTTACTCTGTAGGGGGATTCACAGGCTCTGCCCTACCAGGACCAGTGTTCAGCACATCTCCACACCAGAAACGCAGGCCGCCCCCGCTTCTGCCCAGTGTCTATACGTGGGGTCTAGGATCCGAACTCAGGACCTTCCACCTGCAAGGCAGAGGCTTAACCCCTGAGCCACCTCTCCAGCCCCTGGATAAGACTTTTAACAGCCAAGTGCATATGAGGCTGATCTTCATGCTAAGATGTTAAACCTGAATGCTTAGGACAAAATGGGGGTAAAGTGTAGAGTGGGGGTCAGCTAGGGGGAGGAAGAAATGTTGAGGACTCTGGTATGGAGTGGGGGGAGGACTATAGTAGCCTCAGTGGGTGCAACAATGTTTCAAAATGTAACCAGTGCCTTGCTGTTGCAACATTGTTTCAAAAAGTAAGGGACGTCTGATATCCTGGCTCACCTTAGTCTCCTGTGTGTGTGTGTGTGTGTGTGTTTCTCCTGGTGAATGTCTTGGTGCCTTGCACACCTGTGAGAGCACATCTGTGGTAGAAATGATCCTTAGCTTTTGGAACTGTCGAGTAATAATAATGGTCTCTTGCAAAGCCTGGCAGAGGCCGTGAGCCTCAGCCCAGTCACACTGCCATTTTCAAGGAACGAGTGCCATCAGTTCGTCATCCTGCCCTGATTCTTAGGCATTTTTATTTCACGAATTTTTGGCTTACTATTTTTTTCAATTTCCTGCGCTGTCCCACCTGAGTCTGGGGAGCATTTGTATTTAAGGAGAGGATGTTGTCTGTAATAAGAAAACAATGTTTCTGGTTGGCTCACACTGGAAAGACCGCGGAAGTGCTAACATGCTGGCTCGGGGCTAGAAGAGGGCAGGGCAGGACATACCCTCCTGGGCCTGGTGCTTGTGAATGTGGCCTTGGGCTTGGCGCTGGGCAGTTTTGAGTTTTGGTCAGGTAACTTCCTGTGTCTGAGGGAGGGTTCTCCACTCCACCTGTAGGGCATCGATCACAGCATTCCTGCTCAGGGATGGTGGTGGGTTCTTTGAGAGGATCTGGGCACAAATGTAATCACATACACCGTGTGTAAGCTGTCTACCACAAACATGAGTCATTGCGGATATTGCTATGGTCGAGGGGCAACTTTAAGAGGAGGTTTGAAGAGCTGCTGGCAGCCAGAAATTTGAGATGTGGTCATTCCGGATGAGGCCAGCCTTTCAGAGGATGGGTGCTGCTGTGGTCTCTCTGAAATTTGTGCCTGGGCCAGAAGCTCAGGCCGAGGGAGACCCTGCTTTCTCTCTGGAGCTCCCCAGGGCTACTGAGAAACAAGGGTTTGCTTCTGTCACAGGCAATGAGCCACTAAGGGGCCGGGGACATGGCTCAGCAGGTATAGTGTTTGGTGTACAAACATGAGGATCCCAGTTTTATTCTTAACACCCACATAAAAAGCAGGGGTGAGGTGGTGCACATCTGCAGTCTCAGAGCTGGGAGGAGGAGGGAGTCAGAGACAGGCAGATTCCTGGAGCTCCTGGCTAGTGAGACCAGCTGAATTGGCAAATTTTAGTTTCAGGGAGACATCTTATAGATAGATGAATAGATAGGTAGGTAGGTAGATAGGTAGGTAGGTAGGTAGATAGATAGATAGATAGATAGATAGAGTGGAGAAAGAACAAAAATGATTCTATGTCAATCTATAGTCTCCACATGCATGTACACATACATGCTCAGGCACCCACATACAAGTGTATATACATATACATGTGCATACACAGATGTGTGTGCACGAAATGCTCAGATATACACATACATACACACATGCATATGTGCATGTGCAAATATCATGCAACCCATTGAACACGCAGTCACTTAGTTGCCCCTGCAGTGATTCTGACAGCAGTGTAGCTCAGGGGGCCTCTGTGCAGCCTACCATGTGTCTGTCAAAGGCTGCACCCCGTTCTCATCATCAGCTGACCTGGCCGCTTCTTACCAACCTGTGGTTTTCTTCTTGGTCTGTTGTAACCGCCAAACTTCCTTTTCTTTCCGATTGCGTAAGAGGCACATGCTGGCTTTAGGGCCAATTTGGAGCTCACCTCAAAACAGAAAGAGGCAATGAGTCTCACCCAAAAACCGTAGTTCTCTGGCTAGTGCGTAGGGCATGAACATTGGCGCTTCCTCCCTGCCAGGGTCACTGGTCAGTCATGGGACATCTCCTATGAAATAAAATAATCTTTTATTTTTCCTTCCGTTTTATGGCTGTATTCTGCCTATTTGACCCTTCCCCCCACTTGCATCATTTTTTTAAATTTTCCTAATTTTACAAGTATATTGAGTACATATCCCTGCTTCTCTCCATCCTTTTTCCTCCCATCCCTTCATCAATCCATCCCTCTCCCTCTGCTTCTATGGACTCCAGGGTTCCCTCTGGCTTGCTTACTCTTGTGGGGGTTCAGGCCTCTCGTGGGATACCAAGTTGCCTCTCTTCTGGCCACCCCACTGATAGGGTATCTCCCTTCTCTTATGCTGCTTTCGTCTTATCTCTCTTGAGTTCCTCGCTAGTCTGTGGTGGCATGTTGGTATGTCAGTCATTATGTAGGTCTGGTAAGGACAAGTCTCATTGCAGTGAATTCCTGGATGCAGCAGTCTTGCCTTGAATGGACTGTCTTGTTCAATGGTGAATCTTCCCATCTTTAGGTTCTTACAATCTCACCTTTTCTTCTGTGAGGTTCCCAAAACCTTAGGCTGCGGAGATATTAGGTTGGCATGATCTGGGTGAACCTTACTGGGCCACTGGTACACTGCATTATGACGGCCATTGCTGTCCACTTCACTGCTCTTCTGTTGCATTATGAACAAATTCATCTTCGCTGAAATCTATGCTGGCTCCTTGCTCTCCTTTCTCAGCTCCCCAAGGGGGCTCCTGGTGGGAAGCCTCACGTGGCTTTGAGGCACATCTCTGAGTCTGAAGCCACTCTGCCATCATTGGGTGTGTGTTTTCACTGTGAGTATCAATGTCCTCTTTGACTGTGGGGGTGCCGTTTCCCCCAAAGGCTGACCCAGCTATGGGGTTTCTGCTTAGCGTGTAAACATCCCTTTTTCAGAGCGTGCAGACATGATCTCCAGCACCATGCGGACATGGTTTCCAGCATTTTTTAAAGGTTCATCCCTGGATGTCACTGAAAACACAGCACTAAGGTAAGCGTGAGACCTGTGTCCACAGTTTCCCACCGCTGACTCGAGGGAGACCCTGGGCTAGCCACTCCAGTCTGCAGACATCAGCATGTTCAGCCAATGAAAGAGTGGAGGTTGTTAAGACTGTCTTGGCTGGTCAGCTGCAGAGAAGTTGGCTGGCTTATGGCAAGGTAATCATAGATTAGTTCCTCTGAGTGGAAAGCTGAGAGAGAGAGGGAGAGTGAGAAGAGCTTCAGGCATGGTTGCAACCAGGACACATACCACATCACTTTCTTCTGTCTTCAAATCTTCTGTTCTTTCTGGTTGTCTCTGCCAATCAGCTTGAGCACCTCACAGCTGACTACCCCCCTTAATATTACTGGCTCTTGGAGCAAGAGGCACAAGGTTGATTCTAACTAGACCAGCTTGAATCATGTGCTAATCACAGTGAGGGAGGGGAGGATATGAAGCCGCTTCACCAGATTGCACCTTTTGACCTCTTCCTTCCGCTGGGAAGGAGGACCCTGTGGGAATCAGGGTGGTTTGGCCAGAAGCAGGTGGGCGGGGGTGGGCAGGCATCCCTTTAACCTGGGGGTCCGGGAGGCTCTGGCCTCCCAGAACAATTGCCACAGAGATGGAAGCTTCCCTCTCTCCAAGACCCAGGCCCCACCCTTAAGCCTCAGCTGCCTTCCTTTCTTGTCTTCGTTTCTGGGGTCCCAGAACAGAGAGGAGGGCGATTCCACACGGACAACTGGACATCCGTGACATGCCATGGGGTCCTCTCTCTGTGAAAGACGGGGTCCAGCCTTACAGATGAGACCCCCAGCAGGCCGTGCGTTCCTCCCAAGTGCACTGTGGTTGTCCAAAAGGACGAAAGGACCATCCACTCAAGAGGAACTGGAAATAGCAAATAGCAGTGCTTCTCTCTGGGAACTCGACACAAGCCTGTGAGATGACCAGGCTGTGCCAGGTGTCCTATCTCTCCCAGGTTCTGACGAGAGAAATCATTGTAGCACTGTGAGCACTGGTTGAGGGAGCACTCACGGGCAACTGAAATGTGACATTTTATAGCTGCTAGATCATTGCCTTATAGGTGAGTTAGGACGGTCTTATATTTTACTTTCTAATTTACTATAAATTTATTTCATGTGTGTGTATATGCTTATGGACGTGTTTGAGCATGTGTGTGTGTGCATGCATGATCTATGTGCATTTGTGTGTGCACATATGTATGCATATGTGTGTGGAATTCAGAGACAACCTCTGGTGTCTTTCCTTGGATACTGTCCATCTTGGTTTTCTGAGGCAAGTGCATCCCTGGCTGGGGAGCTCATGAATTCAGCCAGGCTGCCTGTCCAATGAGCTCAAGGAATCCTCCTGTCTCTGCTTCCCCGATGCAGGGTCCCTGGGGATCCACAGCTGTCCTCTGGGGCACCTCTTGGACACCTCCCACCTTTCCCTCTGTCTGGTCCTCCATCTCCCCCTCTGACCTTCATTCTTCTTTCCTTCCTACTGTCCTCCTCCTCCTTCCATCTTCTTCCTGGGAGAGTAACTGTCCTGTTTGCTGCAGCCCTGTGGGGTGGATGGGAAGGTGCCAGAGAACTGTTCCCACAGCGAGGAACTTACAGTCTAGTAGGGAAGACAAGAAAGGAAGGAAGGAGGGAGGGAAGGATGAAGGAAAGGAAGAAGGGAAGGAGGGAGGGAAGGAGGAAAAAAGGAAGGAGGAAGGAAAGAAGAAACAAAACAAAGAATTACTCTGATATGGAAGGAAGAGAGGTAGGGAGGGGGGAAGAAGAATGAAAATCAGAAACAGCTTTGAGAAGCACACTCATCTTTAAGAGCTGTGGAAATAGACGGGATGATAGTGAGAGAGACTTGTGGACGGGCTGTCCTGGAGGAAATCAAGGAGGGCTTCTTTGAGGTGGTGACTTTGAAGATGAGATCCAAGTGGCCAGTAGTGGGGAGAACACACTCCCTGGAGAGGGAGTCCTGTAGAGGGAGGCTTGGCATGGGTGGAGCCAGGGTGGTACAATGGCTGTGGGAGGTCGCAGGGCCTGAGGGTCAAGGTGAGGCTTTGAGTTAGGGAGGCAGAGGAAAGGTCAAGAGGACTCAGGGCGAGGCCAGATGCTCCTTTAATTTTTTGAGCTGCGTGTTGGGTGTGTGCACATGCGCTCACTTGCCGTGTGTCTACACGTGGAGGCCAGAGGTTGTCTTCCCTACTAGACTGTAAGTTCCTCGCTGCGGGAACAGTTCTCTGGCACCTTCCCATCCACCCCACAGGGCTGCAGCAAACAGGACAGTTACTCTCCCAGGAAGAAGATGGAAGGAGGAGGAGGACAGTAGGAAGGAAAGAAGAATGAAGGTCAGAGGGGGAGATGGAGGACCAGACAGAGGGAAAGGTGGGAGGTGTCCAAGAGGTGCCCCAGAGGACATGCTACCCTCTGCCCACCTTTCTTTATGGAAGACAGGATCTCTCGCTGAACCTGGTCGGTAGCCTAGCCTGTCTATCTGGCTGGCCTGGCTGGCCATCGACCTCCAGAGAGCCTCTCCTCTCTGCCTCGCCTCTTCCCCTAACTCCCTAGAGCTGGGATTCTAGGCACAGGCTGCTGAGCCTGGCTTTCACATAGTCTCTGGAGATCCGAATTCAGGTCTTAACGCTCGAGTGGCAGACACCTTACTCACTGAGGCATTCCCACGGCTGCAGATTTTAGATGGACACGGGGCCCCATATGTAGTCCCATCCTGCCCATGTTCTCCATCCAGTGACCGTGCCCCTCCCCCCGACCTGTCCCGGTCCTGTGTCTCTGCTGATCCCTTAGGCATTCTAACAGGTGGGCGGGGTCTCCTCTTGTGACCGTAATTTACATCTTCCTGTGCCTGGGCTTTGTGCACCTTTTACACATGTTTCCTTGGCGTCTATAAACTGACTTTGGTGACCACGCCCCCACACGGAGTTATGGAGAGGCACCTCAACAGCAGTTCGTGACCCTAAGGTCACATAAGGACACTTGTTGGTCATAAACTGGAGACCAGGACAGGGATCTGGCTTGCACCCCAGGAGAGGGACCCGGCTTGTACCCCCTGTCACAGGTGATTCTCTGCCCTGCATGCCGTCACTGTGCCTGTGAATCCCACTTCGAGAAGAGCAGGTGCCCGGTGACCCGCCCTGGCTGGGTAATTAGGTCTAGCGAAGCTCATGTCTGCAACCTCAGATCGTAATCGCTTTTTAATTATATTTACCTTGTCGGTGGAGAGCAGAGGTGCTGTTATTTGCACTGCGAGGTGACGGTTCAACCTTCCAGCCAGCGAGGCGATGGCCCCAGGGGGGAGGTGTGGGCAGGAAGCCCTGCTTGCATAGAAAAGGAGGAAGAAATGACCGCGGAGATCCACAGATACAGCCCTAGACCTGCTGACTGAATCTGGGATTCTAAGGTTAAGGCGTTGAGTGCGGGCGGGGCGGGGAGGGGGGGGAAGGAGGGATGGGGTGTCTGATTTTATTTACAATATACCAGGAGGCTGGGAGACCTGGGATCTTTACAGAATCTGGAATCTCTGTGGAGACACATATCTAGGCGCGTCTGTGCTGCTGTTTCTAGAGAGGTTTAACTGAGAAGGAGGTTTAACTGCCTGAATGTGAGTGGCATTGCCCCCTGGGCTGTGATTCTGAATTGAATACAAGACAGAAACTCTCTCTCTCTGCTTCTGGGCTATAGACACCATGGGCCACGTGACCAGCTGCCTCACACCCCTACTGCTGCAGCTGGATTCAAGGTCTACATCAGGCATTTCCCACCATGATGGAGACACCCTAAAACCGAGTCAGACTAACCCTCATCTCCTGTAATTCGTTTCTTACTAGGTACTTAGTCTTAGCAATGAGGAAAAGTAGTTCATCCAGTGGTGCTAGTTAGCTACATGGGCGTCAACTTGACAATGGAAGGCAGAGTTCTGGGCACATCGATAAAGAATTGATAGTTAAGGAAAAGTCCTGAGCAGATCTGCAGGACAGTATCTAATTGACAAGGGAAGACCCAGCCCATGTGGACTGGACCATTCCCTGGGCAGGTGGAAAAGCTGGGAAAAGCCGGTTCAGTAAGTCGGCATTCTTCAGTGCACTGGGGCAGACGTGCTGTCTGGTGAGTGAGGCTCGTCCCTCTCTCAGTAGTCCCTGCGGGTATGGTGTGGGCAGTTCCTTCAGCTCTTGGCATGGGTATGAGCTCTCCTGTCAAGCTGGACTAAGAATCAGGAATCGAAAAGAAAATAAACTGCTTGTTCCTCTAAATTCTTTGGCTGTGAATTTATCAGCAACACACAGACAAGTTGCAACACCATTCTAACTGCAAAGTTCAGTTCCATAAAGGTGACCTTGCTCAGTGCTTTCTGGGATTGTCACACAGCTGAGAAGAAGAAAAGCCAGAATTTTAATTTATCTATGATCAGAGTGCAGGTGCTGTGTGTGCAGGTGTGTGCATGTGCATGTGCGTGCATGTGCATGCGTGTGTGTATGTGTACCGCATGCATGTGTATCCATGCATGTGTAGGCATGTTTGTGTGTGCATATGTGTTTGTGTGCATGCATGTGTACGAAGGCTTGACATTGACACCCTGTGTCATCTTTGATCCCTCTCTACTTTCTTTACTATGTCAGGACCTCTTAGTTGAACGCAGAGCTCACCAAGCCAATCAGCTGGCTAGTGAGCCAGCTGGCCCAGGAGATCCCCCCTTTGTCTCCTGAGGTCAGAGAACCTGTGCGACTCTCGTGCAGGACATGAACTCCAGTCCTCATGCTTACGGGGCGAGTGCCTTGTCTCCGATCCCTCTCCCCAGCCCAAGGAGAAGCTGTGGGTTGAGTCTTCCCACGTCAGTTAGATAATTTCCTACAGGCTCGGCTTATCAGGACTTGCCTTAACTGAACAAATCTTCATGGGGGTGCCTAAAAGCTCAGTTCTCCATGGACAGCTATAACTAACTGTCACGGACTTCCAGGGCTTCAGAACACAAGGGTGGGGGAGCAAGGACGGTGCCCTTGGCTCAGCTGCCCTGTGCATATATGATACGGTCAGTTCCCTCGGCCCTCGGTGTGGGTGTGGACTCTCCTACCAAGCCGGACGAGGAACTGTAACGGACAGTCGCCCGCCAGAATAAAATCCTTGTTTTGTTATGAGTTTTTTGCAATCATGCAAACTAACTGGGCAGTATTGTTGCTCATACGAGGTGCGTGGCTGAGGGAGAGGCGGTGTGGGTGGCTTGGACACCCTTTCCCGGAGCAGGCTGGGCAGTGACGAAGCATCTCCTGCAGTATGAACCCCGTGCTTCTGTCACCTGCCATCTAGCAATCAATGCACAGATGAACGGACTCCCATGAGGATGAGCCTGCCACCGTGCCCTCCGCTCGCACACCCACCCGCCCGTCTGCAGTCAGGAGAGGTGACAGACCGCCACCCAGCCCTTCATTCCAACAGCCAATTTCCAGCAAATGGAGTGTGTGTATACAATTATCAGAGATGTCGATCTTGACATGAAAACAAACCATCTAGGCGCCCGGGCACCGAGAAGGAGTGGCAGGCGAGGAGAGAGCCCAAGGGAGGCCACGGCGGCCCGTCAGCAATGATTAGCAAAGGCATACAACTCAGGGCTGGGGGGGGCGGTGGCGAGAGGCACTAAGATGGAGGAGGAATCGAATAGTGTGGAGTGGGTTTTTAATTACTTAGCAAACCAATTGTTCCCAGGAAGTGATTGACGAAGCCACCCCCAGTGTTCAGGGCCGGCCTCCTGTGAGTCACCTGGTTGGCTGGGGGAGAGAGGGGAGCCAGGTCTCCCACTCCATCCGTCTCTGAGACAGTCAGATGGACGGCAGTGGCGAACTAACTGTACTTGAAGCTTACTGTCGCCAGCTATAGACTGTGCCGGCCTGGGTGAGATGATTGCTTTAGGTTTACCCACCTCCTCCACATCTTTAGGTGGAAGCCTGGCCCCACGTGTCTCTGATCATGGTCTTCTTTGGAGGGAGTTCATGGTGGATGTGATTAGGTGGGGCATCCTGGCGTGGAGTGGGTCATCTGGCCACGCGCCCGGTCCCCTGTGCTTACACACATGTGCAGAGGGCTAATTCAATACTAAGAGGGAGGCAGAGTGCGGGGTGGGGAGAGGGTCTCTGGGGGTCAGCCAAGCACCAGAACTAGGAGGGGAACAGAGACCAGAGCCTTTCTTATCCTGTCAGGGGGCAGCAAGGCCTTGCAGGCACCCCAGAACTCAGGTGAGATGACCTAGTTCCATTGTCCTGGGCCAGCTGGATGACCAGACTTTGTCGTGGGCGCTCTAGGAGGTGGAGTTGAGGACTTAGGGCGTCCTTTCTGCTCCATAGCAATGGCATGGACACCTCGACCTCGTAGCACATGTCATGAGGCAGAGATGTAACTGGCAGGTGTCTCGTGACTGTGCGCAGAGCACAGAAGTCCAGGGTTACTCTTGGCTGTCGAGTTCATTGCTGAATGCCCTTCTGTTGGGGGCGTCTGTGAAGGACGAGGGTGATGGTGCGGGGGAGGCCAATGGGGACTGGCAGAAGCAGAAGCTGTGCTGGGCCCTGGGCAAGCTTGCTTGTTTCTACTCCCGTCGGGGAGCTGTGCTGAGGACTCATACATGCAAGCACATACATCCATGTGCATGAACTCACATGCTCACACACTTGCAAATACGTGCACGTGCAAAATACACACATACACGCACAAGCATGAATAAACATGTACACACGTGTGCCTACACACAAGCAGACATGCATATATACACGTGCACACATGCCCTTACACAAGTACACACTTGAACATATGTGTACATATATGTACATGCTCACACATGCATGCACACACATGTGCATCAGATCCTCCATGCCCAGGGAGCCTTTGGCCTCTGCATTCTGTTTTTTGTTCAGTGGAGGATCTAATCCCAGATCACAGCCCAGGGAGGCTGAGGGACATGCCACTAGTGGAAGATAAAGCCCAGTGCTCTGGCCTTCCTGTGGCGCAGCCTGTGGATGAGTCGGGGAGCTGCTGAGCCCATCTCAATATCAATGTACGTCACTGAAGGAAGCTTCTGGAGGCTCCCCTGATCTCACCCTGCCTGGTCCGAGCATCTCACACGTCTTGGTGCTGCTGCTTGGGGCCGTCCTTTGCCAAGGCATCTGCTCAGCCCGGCCCCTCACCAGCCCGCTCCGCACACACGCCTGGGCCTGTCCCACACACAGCAGTGTAGAGATGTGGCTGGTGTGTAGACGGTGGTGGTCAGGAGGAAATGGCATGTGCCAAGGCACTGTGGCTGGCGAAGATGAACTGAGGGGTTGGTGCTTGGGAGGGGGAGAATGGTGGTGAGGTGGGGCGGGGATGGGGGGAGTGCCTAGGACACAGGTACAGAAGGTGCTTTTGAAGAACTGCAATGCACACTGACGTGTTCCCTGAGATCATGACCTTCAGATACCTCGAGTCCACAGAGGGTGTCGACACATTAGGTTGCTCTTCTGACAGGAGGAACAGCCGCTCACAGGTTAGGAACGAGTCAGGAATCTCTGCTGTGTGTTCAAATCCTAGAAATGAGACTGGGAAGGTGGTTTAGTGGTAGAGCGCTATCCTCACAAGACGGAGGACCTGAGTTCGGATCCTCAGAGTTCACGCATGGAGCTGGGAGCAGGGGATTGTGCTTTGACCCTGGTGACGGTGAAGCGGGAGGTGGAGATGGTAGGTCCCAGCAACTCACTGGTCTGCTAGACTGGCTTACATGCCACGGCTCCACGAACAAGACATGGTGTCTCGAACAAAAGGTGGAAGGTGCCTGAGTCCCATCCCCCACCCCCAGGTTGATCACCCCACATGTACACAGGTGCGTGTGCGCACACACACACACACACACACACACACACACACACACACACTCCAGTTCTCCTCTCCTGCTGATGGCTCCTGGACAAAGTCTGCTGTTTCTTAAGTTGTATTTTCCTCATCCATGTAATGGGGCATTGATTGCAAAGATGCAGCTCTGAACCCCAGATCTGAACTGATGGCACCGTCCTTGCTCCCCCACCCTTGTGTTCTGAAGTCCTGGAACCCTGCATGCACGGTCTTCTAGAGAATAAAGATGTGGGCGTCTGATACACAGTAGACCCTCAGCTAATGTTCTCTGCTGTTATGAGCATGAAAGGCAGCTTCTGGAAGCCGAGGTGAGGGTGTGGACGGGGTGGAAAGTTTGGGTTGTTGCAGTAGCAGTAGTGAATGATGCTTGGAGGCTGGACTGGAGGGCAGATCTGAGGGAGAACTGGCGAATCACAGAAGGAGTTGAGTAGCTCGCGTGCGGCGTGAGGCAGGCTTCTGTAAACCGAGCACGTTTGAGTGGCAGGCGCTGGGATCGTTGTTGCACCAGCTTCGTTTCTCGGTCCTGTCTGCCTCGGTCTTTAGAGAGAAGATGCCATTTGATTCTCCCTGATCAAATATTTAACAAACACAGCGCCAAGTGAGCCCCGCCCCGCCCGTGCAGCGTGCACACAGGGTTTCCAGCCTTGGAGTAAAACTTCTGAGATTCGCCACCGTGGCAACATAGTTTTCCACCTGAGAGTCTAGTCTGTCATGGGGACCGAGCACAAGGGCTCTGGGAGAGCTCAGTGCCCACACTGGGTTTGAATCCCACCGGCTGTGCTGTGGAAAGGTGCCCTTGAGTTGACTACGTAACCTTCTCTCCACCTCCCACTGGGGAAATAAATGGCGTAGCCCCATTGCCCTGTGGAGTCGTGGGGGAGACTTGAGTATGGTGGTGGGATGAAGCTGGGCCTTCAGCTCATTTAGTGTTATCATCTGTGAGATCACCACCATCACCAACATCACCACTATCATCATTACCACCACCACCATCACCACCACCACCACCATCACCACCACCATCACCACCATCATCACCACAGCATCACCACCACCACCACCATCATCACCACTATCACCACCACCACCATCACCACCATCATACCACCACCACTACCATCACCACCACCACCACCACCATCACCATCATCACCATCACCACCACCACCACCACCACCATCATCACCACCATCACCACCATCATCACCACTATCACCACCACCACCATGACCACCATCATACCACCACCACTACCATCACCACCACCACCACCATCACCACCACCATCATCACCACTATCACCACCACCACCATCACTACCACCATCACCACCACCATGACCACCATCATACCACCACCACCACCATGACCACCACCATGACCACCACCATGACCACCACCATGACCACCACCATCACCACCACCATCACCACCACCACCACCACCATCACCACCACCATCACCACCATCATCACCACCATCACCACCACCATCACCACCATCATCACCACCATCACCACCACCATCACCACCACCATCATCACCACCATCACCACCATCACCATCACCACCACCACCATCACCACCATCATCACCACCATCACCACCACCATCACCACCACCACCATCACCATCACCACCACCATCATCACCACCATCACTACCATCATACCACCACCACCACCATCACCACCATCATACCACCACCACCACCATCACCACCACCATCACCACCACCATCACCACCACCATCACCATCACCACCATCACCACCACCATCACCACCACCATCACCACCACCACCACCACCACCATCACCACCACCATCACCACCATCACCACCACCATCACCACCACCATCATCACCACCACCATCACCATCACCACCATCACCACCACCATCATCACCACCATCACTACCATCATCATCACCACCATCATCATCATCACCACCATCATCATCAATCATACAGACCACGAGGCCATGCCCCACAGGGCAAGGTGAGGTGGTTAAGAGAGGTTCACATTCTCAGCCAGTAAAGGTGGGAAGCTGGGGGCTCAGACAGAGATGCCACCTATCCAAAGTCACAGACTGTGTGTGCGTGCTCCTGATTAGGACACTCTAATACGGATCCACACTTTCTAGACTTCCTATGTCCACATCTTGAACATTTGCAATGTGTGTAGAATCAGCGCCTGCTAAGTAAGGGAATGAGCCAGTAATTTTGACTTTAAATTCTCTTGTCCTTGAGATATGATATGTAGCCTCCAAAGAGTCCCTAAGAACTGTTCAAGAGTCCTGGGGTCGCCTGTTTAATGACACAGCTTAGCACAGCCTGATGGTCACAGAGGCTGAGGCAGGAGCTGGGTGACCCGTAATAATGCAGGCCACGCTCGTGGTTCTCATTCCCATTTGTGATAGAGCGACTTTTACTGCTGGAACCCACAAGACAGAAGTTCTTGGAGGTCTTTGGCCATGCAGTTGTATGTGTGCCTGGTATGTGTGTCTGTGTGTATGCACATGTGTGTCTGTGTGCCTGATATACATGTCTGCGTATGTGGTGTGGTATGTATGATATATGTGGTATGGTATGTGTATATGTATCTGTGGTATGTGTATGTGCTGTGTCTGTGGTGTAATGTAATATGATATGTGTATATGTGTGTATGGTGTATATATGTGTGCTCTGTGGCATGTGTACATATGTATGTTTGTGTGATGTGTATGTGTGTGGTGTTGGTGATGGATACACTGTTTGTCACTGAGCCTCATCCTTTGAAGCCCCTTGCAATTATCTGGAGAGCATGCCTGTGTGCGGCATACACAGTGTGTGTGTCTGTGTATCTATGTGCATGTCTGTGTGGGATGTGTGTGTGCGTGCATGGGTGCGTGCATGCGTGCGTGCATGCGTGCGTGCGTGCGTGTGCGTGCATGGGTGCATGCATGCGTGCGTGTGCGTGCATGGGTGCATGAATGCATGCGTGTGTGTGTGCGTGCATGTGCGTGTATGTGTGTGTAAGTACCCACACGCAATGTAGGGTTGGTCCCTGGGCCAGGAACACAGGCACACAGGTTGGGTGTGGGGAGCTGGCCTCTGCTGATCCTTCCAGATGAGCTTCTGTGAGCTCAGCTGGTGCCCCAGAGGGTGAGGATGGGCCAGGCACCCCAGCCAGCGACCACCTGCGGCTGCTGCCTCTGCTGCTTCGCCCAGGCACCAGCCACTTCATGCACCGTTAATCTCAGAGTCAGGAGGAGGAGCCTGGCCCAGGCCCTGGGGCTGGCTCCAGGCGGCTTTATTGTCTCTTTGCTTTGGCTCCGATGAGCCAGTCGACTAATTAAAGCCGCCTTTGTCCCTCAGCCCCCTGGACAAGGGACGCCCAGGTGTCCTCAACACTGCAAACTCCTGGGAAGGACGTCTGGAAGCTTCTGTGGGGTACTAGGGGTGACACAGTTGGCCAGGTATGCTGTGCTGCCGAAAAAGACCAGGGCCGGTAAGGCCTGGTGGAGGTGCCTCTCACCCCAGCACTTGGGACTGAGGCAGAAGGATTGTGAGTCCCAGAGCGGTCTGGGTTATAGAGCAAGACCCTGTCTTAAGAGGAGGCAGAGAAGGAAAAGGAAGAGGAAGAGGAGGAGGAGGCTCCTGTGTGCTGTGCATCAGCTGTGTGACATTCTGCAAGTGTGCGAGCCTGTCTGGATCCTGTGTCTGCACCTGCGCAGTAGTTATAACCCTCCCAGTGTTCCTTGCCGTGAGACTCCTTCCCAGAATGCTCAGCATCCGATGGTTGCACAGTCAGAATCGGTAACCGGATGGGGTGTTTTAATAAACTTTCCCAGCAGTCCCAGGGGAAACAGAAGATGGAGCCAAGGCTCAGAGAGGTCACTCAGCCATCGAGTGGCAGATCTGGGATTTGAACTCAGCTCTGCTTATGTGAGAGCCTCATCAGTGAGTCTCTGCCCATTGAGATGAGCTGAATCCAAGTGCTGAGCACGATGGTCAGAGAGTCTCGCTCTGAGATCCCCCCTTTGTTTTGTCTTGAGGCTGGATGAGCCAATCTATTTGATAGGGCACCCCAGAAGCCCACAGACACTGGACCTCTGGAGTCATTTAGTCTCTGCCTTCCATTACTCCACCCACCTGGTTTCCCATCCTTCTTGGGGCTGAACGCATTGCCCATATCATTTCTACCAGCAGCAGGGTTTAAAAGCACATTTCAAATCTTTATTTTTTCCCTCTCACTATGGATAGAGATTGTGAGGACAAGGATTTGGGGGAGAAAAATAGATTTCGATGTGCATTTGGGTGAAAGTGATGACGTCAGGAGGAGCAGGTGTAGGAGGAGGGGGAGGAGGGAGAAGGAGGGAGAGAAGGGAAGGAGGAGGAAGGGGAGAAGGGAGCAGAGGGAAGAGGGAGAGGAGGAAGAGGGGAGAGGTAGGGGAGGAGGGAAAGGGAGAGAAAGGGGAGGAGGGAGAAGAGAGGGAGGAAGGAGATAAAAGAGAGGAAGGAGAGGAGGGGAGGAGGGGAGGGCTAGATTTGAGACTGGAAGGATGAACAGCCCTGAAGATGAAGATGCTGAATTAAGGAATCAGGAAAATAGCCCAATTACAGGTCTCAAGCAGAGGGAAGAAAGAGTAGGAACTTACCTGGGAGAGGAAGGAGGCAGCGAAGTTAACACTTGCCACACCGAGAGTGGCAGAGAGAAGAAGGAGCCTTAGCTTAGGTTCACCGGGGGAGATGGGGGAGGGAGAGAGACACAGAGAGAGGGGGAGAAAGAGAGAGACAGAGAGAGAGAGAGACAGAGAGAGAGAGAGAGAGAGAGAGAGAATGCTTAGGAGCTAGCAGACAGATAGGGAGGACAGAGTCAGATCTAGAGTCCAGAGGGTCCATGCAGACACGTGGGAGCAGCGGTGACCTCTGGGGACCCAGGCTCACCGGCGACCACTCAGTCTGTCCAGGAAAAGGACCGATGTGAATTTTCCCTCTGAGGTGAGGGAGGAAAAGAGGAGAGAAATTATGACTTGTTCTCTTTTTCTCTTCCAGACAAACCCCCTTAGTGGGGGGCTGTGAAACCAATGGGACAGGGATTACAATGAGGGATAGCTCTTGGGACCAGCCAGCCGGCCGGATGCAGGACTAGGGGTCACACTTGACATCCCATCCCCTACTTCCGGCCTGGCCCCCTCTCTTTTCAATGGGTCCAGGGCTGTGGAATGAGTCCATTTGGGAAGGGTTTGTGCAGGAGACCTTTTCGACCGGTTCTTACCTCCACTTTGCCCCAAGGGGTTGCTCTGCTCTCCCTCTTTGGGGTTTTACAGGGCTGTGGATGAACCCAGGGTCTTGCTCACTCATGCTGGGCTATGCCCGTTCCCCGGTGAGCTGGGAGCAGACGGAACCTCCAGGAGACTCCAGGGAGCCTTCTCCCACACTCTTCAGAAACAAGCCCAGAGCCACCCTGGGAAGAAGCCCCGCCCATCACTGAGGTCAGGGATAGGGAAGGTGAGGCCCATCCTTAGGTCTGAGGACCTCCTGCCCACCTGGCTGGGGAGGTGGCTCAGGCATTAAAGCCTTTGCCTCACAAGCAAAGGACCTGAGTTCAGATCCCACATAAAAATGCCAGGTGGAAGTGATGGTGACCTGTAATTCTGGCCCTGGAAGGCGGCGCCTGGGAAACCCCAGAGCAAAGAAACAAGGAGGTAGAACAGTCCAGGACGATTCCTGGAGTTACCCTGCTCTCTTCTCTGCGGGGTAGACAGCCATAGGCCAGTGGGGGGCTTGACCACACGTTAGGGCCAGTAGCTGCCCCGGGGTCTATGAGGAAGGTTCCTGGGGAGTGCTTGGGAACTCGCTCACTCGCAGGCGTCCTCTGCGTCTGGTGGTTTAGTTCTGGTGTTGAGATTGGGCTCCAGGTGTCTGGCCTTATGGTATTCACGCAGACGCCAGACGTCAGCCGCCCGCTTCCTCACACCCCTCTCTGCTCAGGAAACGTCGCCCCTGACGGCAGGTGTTCAGCTTGCCTTCGACAACAGCCGCCACAGCCAAATCGGGAGCTGGAATCACATGACTGCCAGGCCCAGGCAGCCCTGATGAATGCAAGAGACAGGAAACGTTGGGGTCAGCCAGCCTGATAGAACGAACCCAATGAAAAAGATTTCAATGAGCCGGGTGCAAATGTGTCTCTGGGCTCCACTGGCTCACATTTGCTGTGGCTTAACTACCACACTCCGCACGTAAACTGTTGCCCCCCCCACTGACAACCGAAGCCACAATGGGTCACAGGTAGCAGTTCTAGGCGCTGACAAGATGGCTTGATCAGTAAAGTGCTCGCCGTGGAGGCACGAGGGCCTGAGTTCAGATCTATGACATGCAGGTAAAAATTCAGGTGTGGAAACGCCTAAACTGTAACCCAGCGCTGGATGGTGGGGCAGAGATAGGAGGATCTTGGAGGCTCTCTGATCACCCCATTAGCTGAAACAGTGAGATACCTCTTCCAGAAAGTGAGGTGATAGAGAGAGATATCTGTCAGCAACCTCTGGCTTTACTGGTGTGTGCACGCGTGCGTGCGTGCGCATGCACACACCCACACCCACACACATACACAGTGTCTCGCATACATAGCACACACATCACACATGTACAAAGTCACACATACAGTCACACAGACACACACACCAAACATACACATACACACACACACAATCACACATACACACAATCATACATACACAATCACACACATGCAACATACACACACAAATACATGCACACACATTCACATACACTCAGCACACATACAGTCTCACACACACACAGTATCTCACATTAATAGCGTACACATCACATATGTACAGAGTCACATATACAGTCACACATACACACACCACACACAAGTGTGCATACACACAATCACACATACACACAATCACACATACATACACACAGTCACACACATATGCACACGTATACATACAAACATACATGCACACGCATACACAGTCACACATAGATGTACACACAGTCGTATTTCTGTACTTGCAGGCTAGGGTCTTCTCTGTCCTGAGGTCTATTTCACTCACAGAGAGGTAAGAGCAAGGACAGGATTCTGCGGACTGTGACCACTTGCAGGCTGAAGGCCGGGCAGCGGTGGCCCACACCTTGGGCCTGTGGTAACTTTCTGGCTAGGAGGAAGGTGCCCGCTCTTTATTATTGGGCAGTGGCTGGGCTCACCATTTCCTGTTGCTTTTAGGCGTGGGAGGTTCCCGCGTGTGCGCAGTTCTGCACTATCCTGCCTCGAGTCTCAGCATCTCTTCCCTGTCGAGCTCTGCAGGAGGGAGGAAGCACCGTGTGGAATCTGAATCCTGAGATTTTCATCCACTCTTCTTGTTTTGTGCTGCCAGGGGGTGGGGGATGCGGAGCGTGAAGGACCGAGTCACTGAGGAGGAGTGTGTGAGAACCGGAAGCTTCTCTGGACTCTGGCTCCGGGTCCTGAGGATGAAGAGGTAGAGAGACGCAGGGTCCACAAACGCTCGATGAAAACATCGACCCATGCTAGACAAGGCTGGGCAGAGTCTCCACCTCCCCAATTCATAGGTGGGGAGACTGAGGATGAACGTAAGAGATGACGTCAGGAGAAAACCAGGAAATGCCACTGTGTTCACGCATAGCCTGATGGAGGGGAGCGCAGAGCAGGGGGATGGACGGTGGTCTCAGGGCCAAGCATGGCACCATGACTCAGGCCAGCTGGCTCACAGCACAGTCTTCCCGGGCTGCCCAGACCGCCACAGTGCGCGCTCGAATACAAGACCCCACAGCTGAGCCCTCCCTTGGTGGCTCCCTGTCTTTGAGTCTCTCTCTCCTCTGTCTCCATAGTCTCCTGCAGTCACTTCCAGAAAGAACAGGTCTGATGGATACACATCACATGACAGGACTGCACTTCCCCCCACCTCGGCCATCCAGGGGGAATCAGCAACAGGACCGGACCTCCTGCGGTGCAGATCTGCGACTGTACACGGGTGTACCTAAGCCAGGACCCTGGGTAAGGAACCCTGTGATTACTGCGAACCCTCAAAAAGATGGGCAAGGAAAAAAAAATTAAAAAGAGCTGGAGAGATGGCTCAGGGGTTAAGACTCTGTCTCGCAAGCAGAAGGTCCTGAGTTTGGATCCCAGGTTCCATGTAAAAATGCCAGGTGGAAATGGTAGTGGCTTGCACTTCTTGCCCTGGTGGGCGGGGACTGGAAATCCCAGAGAGAAGCAAGAAGGAGGTAGAAGCAATCCAGGATGATTCCCAAAGTTGGTCCTCCAGAGGGATACATGTGCCCTCTCTCTCTCTCTCTCTCTCTGTCTCTCTCTCTGTCTCTCTCTCTCTCTCTCTCTCACACACACACACACACACACACACACACACACACACACATAAAACAAAAAAAGTTAATAAAACAAGGAAAGATGGACCGAATAAGCCGGGCTCAGCAAGGCTCTGCTGGTCCCTGTCTGGGCTCCACCTTCTCTGGCAAGCTGGCCTCCAAAGTCATCGGAAAGGTGTGGAACTTTCCATCTTGCAGGCAAGCCCCCCTCTGTCTGGCACCATGGCTCCGCCTTCTTTCTCCTTCCAGAGTGAGATTCCAGAGGGGGCAGGGTGGTTGTTGGACTTCTTGGGGGTCATTGTCCCAATAGTCTGAGAGCCAAAGAGAGGGCCCAAGAGTCTCTAGTGCTTGTTGCTTCCTGAACCCCTCCATTCCTTCACTCTTTAGCTCCTGTTGGGAGGGGTGGAGCCTGGGTCTCTGCGACCAGGAATCGCTGCTGGGGTCCCAGTGCTCCATGACTCTGCTGTGATCTCGGTGCTCCCTGGCTCTGTCCTCTGGGGTCACTCTGTGCTTTGGGGATTGGGCCGTGTAACTTGAGAGACGGACAGTCAGCAGGATGAAGTTCCTGATCTCTGACCCGGGCAGAGAGATTCAATGCAGGCAGCTTTGTCTCCCTGAATCTGGGGATCCTCATCTTTAATATGGCGCTGCTAACTGAGCCACTGGGGTATGTGGGGGAGGCCAGAGAACAGCCTAGTGCAGAGGAGGAACCTCAGGCTTCATCCAGTAGTCTCTCTCTAGAGTCCTCTGAGGCCGTGGCCTCTCCTCAGTCCCGTCACGGGCTGACCAGGACCAGCTGTCTGGACAACTGCCTTGTGGCTGATGTCCTCGGCGAGGCCTCTGCCTTGTCTTGCCGAGTAGAGCGGTTTCTCTCTGTCACCAGGTGCAGTGGGAACAGATCAGGACGTGGAGATTGGGAGGAAGTTGGCGGTGGCGCTGTGGGATTTGAACTCGTGTCTCTATGCCTGTAGGGGCTGCTGGCTGTGGGGGTCTTGGGCAGGCTGGGGGCAAGGGAGGAGGATGCAGGCTCTGAACCCAGTTGAAAGCACATCCCAGGGCGAGAAACCCAGAAGGGAGCTTGTGGGGTAGAAGCGGGGTCAGTGTGCCCTTGGTAGAGCTGGACACTGAGTTCCGGAGCATGAAGAATTTGTCTCAGGGGGGTTAGACGCAGAGCAGGTGTTGCCTTTCACTAACCTCTCAATGACCTGCAGCTGCCCTGTCCCCTCCCAGCCCTGTGCTTGGGTGGACGCCCTGTGTGCTCCTCGATGTGTGCCTTGGACAGGGGCTTCGGTGTCACCTAGCTGAGCCCAGCCCAGCCTTCAGGGTCCCTCCTGTGCGTCACCACTCGCTCAGGGAAACCTTTGGGGATCCTCCTCCTAGCTGCTGAAGCCCCAGCGCTCTCTTGCTTTGTGCTCCGAGGGTCTGTCTCCCTCACGCTGTATACTGCTGATGTTTGTTGACTGACTACATGACCAAGTGAATGAAGGAATGAGTCGGGAAGAGATATCGCAGGGAACAGAAAGGGAGCAGGTTACAGTCAGGAGCTCTACCTACCCCTCCTTGGGCCGTCTCCCTTCTCTGTAAGGAGCCCTGGGGAGTGGTGGGGAGGTGGTCACAGGGGTTACCCTGTCATAGACCCTCAGGAAGCCTCACAGCACACCCCTCTCTTGGGGTCAGGGTCTTTGTATCATTGATTCCAGAGAAGGGTCCACCTCCAGGGTCCTGTGAGCAGAGGGCACAAGATCGGCTCTTGCTTGGGTCGTAAGCGCCCCATGGGGTTCCAGGAGCCGACATGGGAATTTCCCCAACTCCTTTTCCCTTTCTGAAGAACCGTCAGAGGATTTCCAGAATAGTCTTTTCCATAGCTTCTGAGAGCATCCATATGTCACAGCCGGAGATGAGCCCGGCAAACACCTGTCATCCTGGCACGGGGAAGGCGGAGCCAGGAGGGTCTCAAGGTTCAAGGCCAGCCTGGGCAGCAGAGTGAACGCTTGCTCACCCAGAAACCAACCCGAATGGACCAGGCGTTGTTGCCATTTAGTTGCTGGGTGATCCAGGCAGTTTACTGACCTCTCTGGGCCCCCAGGCATCTTCCCTGTCTAAGGGGACATGTGGGTGGTTTCAGGGGAGAATGTTAAAAGCATCTGCTGGGGAAACCTTGGAGATGCTGCATGGAACACAGTGGGACCCTTGGAAGGGTTTCACGTGGGCAGAGGGGCTCAGTCTATGAGGCTCACTGCTTCCCCCCTGCTCGGAGCAGTGCCCACAGGTCATGGGTCTGCTGCTGTGGAGAGGGAAGCATGAATGAATAAATGAATGAGTGAATGAATGAATGAGTGCCACAATAATGTTGGTGAGGGGAAGACTTCACAGACGGTCCACTACAGGAATACAAACAGACTCTGGGGGGCGACCCTGTAGTGTGCATTGGGTCTCCCTCAGGGGGCCGAGTCAGGAGCCCAATGGTACTGGCAGGCAGCAGGCACAGGGAGATCCCCGCCTCCTGCTTATGGCACTGGAGGCGCGCGCACGCGGCACAAAGGGCCCTGTGTTATCCTCCCACAATCTCACCCCCCACCATTTCGAAACCTGAGCAACTGGATCTCAGAGAGGCTGGGTAACTTGTCCGACTCCAGACTGCAGCTGCCAGCACAGCTGGAGAGCGAGGCCAGGCTGGGCCCGGAGCCAAGGGAACCAGCCACAGGAAGAGCGGGGAGCAGGCAAGCACCCCAGCGTGCTTTCTCATTTACCAGCTTGTCTGTCTGCCAGCCAGCTCTCTCTCCATCTTCTCTACCTGCCCAGGAGATGGTCATACCCTCTGTGGGCTGGGTCTTCCCACACCAACTATTAGGTAATCTGCAGGCTTGCTCAGTGTCTCGCCTTAACTACACGATTCTTCTTAAAAATATTTATTTAGTCATTCAGAGGACACATCCATCTACGCACCATGGCGCACAGGCGGAGGTCAGAGAGCAACTTTCATCAGTCAGCTCTCTCCTTCCCCATGTGGACTTCCAGCAGGTTACCAGGTTTATGAGCTAAACTATCTTGCTGGTCCGCTACATAGTTCTTCCTAGGTGTGCCTAAAGGCTCAGTTCTTAGTGATTGAGTTGTTCACAGCTGAAGCTAGCTGACAGGTTCCCCACCAGAATGACGGAGGCGTCCCCTTGGGTCCATTGGGATCTGGCTGCTGTGTTTCCACACGGACCCTCATTGCCTGGATTGGGTGCAGAGCTTGGTCCCCCGGGGGGTTGGAGCACATGGTTTATTTTCTAGTCTAACCTAATGTTCCCATGCAGAGCAGAGAGCAACCAAGCCACAGAGCGCTCATCGAAGAAGCCACCCTGGAGGTCTCGGGCTGTGGTCCTGGAAGGAAAACTCAAAGCTAAATCCCAGCATTGCTTCGGGAAGATTCCCAGACCAGCCCGTGTATGGAGCACACTCTGAAGGAGGCAGTTTCTCAGGGTCCCAGTAGCATAGCTTGCTCGAGGCTCGTTGCAAGACAGCAGACCCGACACGGTGGGCAATGGGATGGCCCCGTAGTGGCTGCCCCTTGGGGCTGCCGGTCCCCATGTCCTCTTCATTTTTGCTTGGAGGGCCAGCCAATGCCTTCACGTTTACATGGGAACCTGCCGAGGAAAATGTCCATCTCATAACATCTCCTCAATGCCTGATCTACCTCTGTACCCATCAGCCCAGTGAGAAGCTGTCATCTGTCAATCACCCACCACCTATCATCTGTGTGTGCTAAAGATGTGTTATTCTGTCACCTGCCAGTCATTTATCTTTTGATATTAGTTTTTGTCTATGTATCTGTCTATAAATATGTAAGATGTATACTAGATTCTAGCACTATTAATATATCATCTATTATATCTTTGTGTATATGCATGCATCTATCATCTTCCTCAGTATCTTTCTATGTATCAAAGTATCTATGTATCTACCTATCATCTCTATCTATCTATCTATCTATCTATCTATCTATCTATCTGTCTGTCTGTCTGTCTGTCTATCTGCCTGTCTCTGCCTATCTGTACATATCATTTATCTATCCGTTATCTATCTAGATATCATCTATCTATCTATATTTATCTATCTATATCTCTCTATCCATCATCTATCTATTAGTTATCTATCCATTATCTATCTACCAATCTATATTAATCATCTATCTGTATTATCTATCAACTATCTATCTATTTTTATCTATCATCTTATCTATTGTATTAGTCAGGGTTCTCTGAAGAAACAGAATCTATAGAATGTAGTATATATATAAACAAGTTTATTAAAAAATAACTCACAATAAAAATAGTGTCCTTCAAGGTAGCCGCCCACAGCAGCCTCTTTCCTGGCTGGAATGTTCCATAACGCCAAAAGATCCTGAGAAAGTCTCAAGTCTTTGCTCCTCTGGAGAGTTAAAGACACTGGGTTCCGACTTCAGTGAAGAACAGCTGGGCTCCGACGTCAGCGATGAACAGAGAACAGCACCAAGGCCTAGAGACCAGGCTCCAAAGGCAGCAGGAACAGCAACAACGTGATGGAAAAGGTGAAGCTCCGAGTCAGCCAAGAACAGAGGCAGCAGCAGCAGCAGCAACAAAGAAGGTCACTGACACTCTAAAGGTGAACAACGTGCACGCAGAATGGGCTGCATAGCAAGTCACCGGATAAGGAAAGCGCAAGTCTGTCTTCCTTGCACCTCCTGTTATCTGGAAAGTACCGCCCACTATGGGCTGGGTTTTCCACAGCAATCAATCAAGTACCTGCAGGCTTGTTCAGGGGCCATTCCAACCATTAACCTTCCACAGCTGCCCCCAAACAGTCTGCAACTGTCAAGTTGACATCGAAATGCAACCATAACATCTATCTATCACCTATCTATCTAATTTATCTGTCTAGCAATCTATCTATCATCCACCTTCTTCATCATATCATCATCATCCATCTTAGTATATACAACATATATATCCAGTGCATGTACCACAGTTTCTTCATCCGTTGTCTGTTGACCGTTGGTCCACCTTCGGGTCCATGCTGTGTCCAGGCGCAGGGCTATAAGGAGCGGTGGGGACCGAAGTGAAGGGAAGGATGGAGCCACCTGGGCAGAGCTCACCAGCTCACCAGCTCCAGCTGGTTGGGGAACCTGGTCACACAGTAGCCACCTTCTGATGCGTCTCAGGGACTGAGAATCAAGATTCTCGCGTGACACTTCCTCGTGACTCTTGGCCACTATTTCAGGTTTCATGAGGCCTGAAGATGAATCGGGCTCAGAGCCACAGGCATGAGACCGGTGAGCACAGCCCCTCACAGCTCTGAAAGCCTCCCCTCCCTCACTGATGCAGCCCCTCCCCCACGTGGGGCCATCACCCCCCCAGGGGAGTCACCTCGGTTCCCGGCCCTTGGCAAACCCCCAGTGACCACCACCCGGCCGGGCGGTGCATGCCAGGAGCTCAGCATGGCTCCTCCTCCCTTTCCGGCAGCTGAAAAATAAATATATAAAGACTTTTAATTAAAAAGGGCAGGATGAAATATGCGCAAGAATCCTCTTGCTTGACAGGAGCCTGCAAGCGAAGGAGGAAGATTTTCAAATGATGTTTGCCAAGGATGCTCCCCCGGGGCTCTGGAGATCTGGGCCCCAGGTCTGAAATGGCCTTCTGGGCTCTGCAGGCTGCAGCTCCTGTGTTTGCAGAGTTCTTGGGGTTTGTGCTTGTCCCCAGGGGTGCTCAAGGACTCCAGCGGCTACAGCTGCTCCTGATGCCCCTCACTGTCCCCAAGACTGCAGCAGGGAGCCGCGCTGCCCACAGCGGCCCCCAGGGTTAAGGCCAGGCAGGGTTATAAACACACAGATCCGAATGGGAATCCAGACTTCCACACAGCTGCGTGGTGACCTTGGGCTGGAACGAAGCCTCTCTGGACCTCGGTTCCCTCCCCTCTGTTTCCTTCTTCCTTCCTTCCTTCCTTCCTTCCTTCCTTCCTTCCTTCCTTCCTTCCTTCCTTCCTTCCTTCCTTCCTTCCTTCCTCCCTCCCTCCCTCCCTCCCTCCCTCCCTCCCTCCTCCCTCCCTCCGTCCTTCCTTCCTTCCTCCCATCTTATTTAACCCTTACTCCCTTGAGACAGGATCTCTCACAGGATCTGGAGTCAAGCTGGTGGTTAGCAATCCCCAGAGATCTTCCTGTCCCGTCCCCTGACACGTGCATTTGTGGCCAGGCCTGGCTTCTTGTGTGAGTGCCAAGATCTGAACTCAGGACACCTTCATTTGAGGAGTTCTCTGCGGCTCGTTCATCAGTGAGGCCTGTCCATCAGCATGGCTGCCTCTGCAGACCAAACGGCACCCAGAACTCTAAGGTGTGAGACAGCAAGTGAGGGGAACAGCTCTGTGAGAAGGACTGAGCCCCGCTGGGCCCTGCCAGCTCATGGGGGGGCCTTTGTGCAGGGGGCACAGTGTGGAAGCCAGCACCGCTCCTGAGTTCCAGGTGGGGAGAGACCTCAGAAGAAGCTGGACTCCCAGCTGGAGCAGGCGGAACAAAGAGTTGAAGCCTTTGAGTCCTCCAGTCTGGATCACCCCTTGCATCCTCCCCCACCCCCACCCCCTGTGCATTAGTGAGTTGGGCATCTACCCTTTGGGAACCTCAGTTTTCCTCTTCAAGAAATGGGGGCAGAGTGACTAGGAAAAGTAAAAAGTTAACACACACACACACACACACACACATGTGCACATACATATATGAATGCATATAGGCACATGCACAATGTGCACACACTCATGGATGCACACACATGCACAGATGCATGCACACATGCATGTTCATACACACATGCATGAACATGTACACACCCGCTCAAGCACACGGATGCATATATGCACATGCACAAGTGCACAGATAAGTACATAGTCACACACATGCACATGTGTTCATGAACATACACATGCACACACACATGGACGTGTGTTCACACACATGCACACATGAGCATGCACACACACACATAAGCACCGAGGAGCCTTCCTGTGACTGACAAGAGACTAAAGCAACAGAAATGATGGTGGCTGCTTTAGAGCCGGCCTCAGCCGTGCAGACATCTTACTGCCTCCAGGGCTTCCACTGTCACTTGATTCTCTCATTGCCAACAGGAAAGGATGATGACTCCTTCCTCCTCTGCGTGGACGTGAGCACGGTGGGGGAGGGGGGAGGCAGGGGAGAGGTGAAGGGGGAGGAGAGTGGTTCTCAGACATGGAACATTTGCCCAGTCACAAGCACGGGGCGGGCTCTCACTGGTAGAGGTTAGCTTGGGCTTATCTCCTGGCCACGAACTTTTTTATCCTTTGGTCCTATTTGTTTTCAAGGATATATTGTTTATATAAATATCCTGGGCCACAAATGGCGGACACATAGCACGTACATCAGAGCGCTTCACTTCTTCTGGCAGACATTGCTAATCAACCCCTGCAGCAGAGCCTTACAGAGTGCCAATTTCTCCACAACACTTGCACCACCATTCTACTTCTGTGCTCATAGCAGACAGTACTAATCAACACCCATTCTCTTTCTCCCTGAGCATTTTTTAAAGCACAGGTTTACCACAGATGGGAGTTGGGGTCAGGAGCAGCAATTCTTTGACAGCACTTCCTCCCTCCCCTGAACCCCACCCTCTTTACTTTGGGGTAGTTACAAGGCCAGGATATAGATTCTGCTTTGCCTGGCTGAATAGGTCTGCAGAGTTCCAAATTGGTTGGGTCACTGGGACACTTTCTCTTGTCCTCTGGCTGGGTGCCTGAGAAAGGGAACAGCCATCACAAAAAAAGCCATTTGTGCTTAAAAATAACCCTTTATCTCAGAGCTGAACCACCTAATTAGGAGTCCTTCCCAGTGAGATTTGACCCTCTCCCCCCACAAGCGGCCATTGTACGTGCCGCCCTGCCCACACCCTGCCGCCTGTGCCCGGCCTGCTGCAGGCTGAAGCTCCCTGGCTCCGAAATTAGATACAAATGACACAGCTTGTCCCAAATGTCCTGGGGAGACTTATCCCTGGGGGGGGGGGACCTTGGGGCCTTTGGAGAAGAAGTCTTGAATCCTTAGAAGGCTGTGATGTTGGGGGAGGCAGGGAGACCTGGCGGACGGGCGCTGCTCCGTGCAGCACCTCCTCCACTGACAGCTCTGGGCTTTGTTCTCTGATCGATGGGGGAAGATACCATCCAAAGGGCAGAGGAACAAAGCGGCAGCCAGCTCACCTTGGTGACAGGCCTGGCACACCCGGAGGCGGAGAGGAGAGGAGGGCTTTGGAGCTCACAGCCTCGCGACCTTTTCTGTGTGTGTCTTCACAGGTGCTCGTGTGTGTGTGTGTGTGTGTGTGTGTGTGTGTGTGTGTGTATGTATGGGCCTGTGTGAGTGAACATGGTGTGGGTGTGACTGTGTTTGTGCGTGTATGCGTGGAAGTGTATGTGTGGTAGTGCGTGTGCATCTGAGTAAGTGTGAGTGTGTGTATATGGTGTGAATGTGCATGTGTGTATGTGTGTATGAGTGTGTGTGTGCCTGTGTGTATGCGTGTGCACGCATGGGTGACTGTATGTGCATGTGTGCAGCCTGCGTGTGCACGTATGTATGTGAAAGAGAGACACAAAGAGGCAGGCGGAGTGGGGGCAATCACAGTCACCCTTGCACCCCACCTCCACAGCCTCTCTCCTCGGTGATTCTCAATCTGGATGAATCATGAGCCTGTGCTCTGCCCACCTGCGGCTCACGTGACTGAGTGGAAACCCCACCCAGGAGGGAAGGCGTGGCTTTGACCACTGCTCTGCTCTCTACTTCCTACCCTGTGCCTGGCCCTGCCCCCTGCAGCGGACTCGTGACTCCATCTCAGCTCTTCCTCCTCAGTCGTCACAGGGAAGGTGGGACAGGCCTGTCCCCGTAGGGCTCTGCCAGCCTCTCTCCTGCCCCACCACCAGGGCAGGGTCCAGGCACCCAGTCCTCCCAGCCTGTCTCACTCCTCACAGCCCTTGATCCCTTTCCCTCCCGTGCTCCCGGCAGTGCTCCATCTCCTGACGAGCTCTTCCCACCAAAAGGCAAACTTGTTGCAAGATCTTCCTGCCCAGAACAAACAAAATGAGTCGAACTCACCGGGACCTTGGTGACTCACGCCTCCTGCCACCCTTATAGGCTCCCAGACTTCTGCACCTGTCCTTCCACCTGGGCCACTGTAGTGGCTTCCAGTATCCCTTAGTCACCTTGGGCGACATAGCTCAGATCAACTTCCCTTTGTCCAGACAGCTGCCTGCACTTGACTTCCTGTCTCCTCTGGGCCACTTGCCACACCTTTCCTTTCATAATGGACCATATCTCCCCTCCCCTCTGGAAGCGTAAGCCAAATAAATCTCCTCTTTCTCCATTCAGGACACGGTGTGGAGTGTGTTTGCCTGCTCATTGTCTTCCTGTCTGTCTGTTCCCGTTAGAAGTGAGCTCCAGCCAGGGTTGGTGTGCTGTCTGCTTGGGACCACTCTCCACAATGCCAAGTGTTTGCTCAGCAGAGGAATGTGGTTATTCATCAGCCCCCCCCCCCCACAGCTACTGAGTGACTGTCTTATTACTTACTTCTCTAGAAGCCGGGGATAGACTGGTGACCAAGATGGACAGTTCCTGAGGACGTTCATAGATGGATGGATAGAATGCTGCCGTAGATGTATGGATGAATGGTTGGATGGATGAATGAATGGATAAATTGACGCATGAATGGATGAATAATGGATAGATGAAGAGGTGGGTGGATGGAAGAAAACCAAATGGATGGATGGATAGGTGAATAGATAAACTGACATATGAACGAATGAGTGAATAACTGGATGGGTAGATAGATGGATAGGTGAATGGATGGGTGGAAAGATGGTTGGGGGATTGGATGGTTGGCTGGATGATGGATGGGTGGGTGGATGGATGAGTGGTCTGATGGATAAATGAGTGGATAGATGGATGTCCAGATGGGCCAACGGTTGGGTGGATGAATGGGTGGAGAGATGGATGGAATGATAGATGGATAGGGTTAGACAAGTTGGGTGCACGAATTCAGGTAGAGGTCTGGTACAGAGGTAGGGAAGGGAAACATGAGCGAGCACCCCATTCGTCAATGCCAGGAAGCCATCTGTCCCTTCTATGAGCAGCTCCCCGTGTCCTGTGATCACTCTTTCCACTCCATTGCCTCTTTGAGCCACAGCCTGCCAAATAAATCGTTCTCAGAAACACACGTGTCTCTTCCTTGCTTCTGGCTCTTCCAGCTGTGCCTCGCAGCCAGCCGGGCTGCAGTTCACACCTGTTCGCACCCTCCTTGTCTGCACTTCAAACCTACTAATGGCGTCCCTGCGCTGAGGTCATATGCGCCATCCCCTCCCCGTCTTGTGGTCTCACGTGCTCCTCTCTGTTGTCTGGTCTGAGATTTCTGCAGCGCCTCTGCCCAACTCCGTGCGAGGCTGGCTCCTTCCTCAGTCCTTTTCTTGGTGCAGTGTGGAGTTGGGTGTCACAGGAGGGGCGTCTTTTCTGTCAGTGGGTTGGAAGACATTGGAGTCCCTCACTGTCCCAGTCTCACCAGGGACTGTGCCTTTGTAGGACTCCGTTTACTCATCTCTTCCATAGGAATGTGAGGTTTCCTTCTACACAATTGTAGGTGTCAAAGACGTGCCGTTTTTCCCATTTATTTTTCTTGTTTTTCCCTCTGGCAGAGGTGGGTTTGAACCAGCGTCCCTTTGTGTGTTAAGCAACCCACTCTCACTGAAATGCTTTTATTTTCAAGTGTATGTGCATATGTGCACGTCTATACATGTGTTTTCACGTATCTGTGCACAGGTGTATGCATGTGAGTGTGTGTCATTTGGAGGTCTGAGGTTGACATCTGGAATCATCTTCCCATCACTCTTGCACCTGTGCTTCTTGAAATAGGATCTCGGATCCAACCCAGAGCTCTCCAGTGGCGTCAGTCTGGCTGTCCGGCTAGCTCTGGAGTGCCCCAGTCTCTGCCTTCTGAGGTTGGAATTACAGAAGTTCCCCCATATCTATGTGGGACTTTGTGTGGGATCTGTGCATGTTTCCGTGTGTGCACATGGGTGTGTGTGCAAGAGAGCACTTGGGTGTGTGTGCGTGCCTATGGAAGCCCAAGGGCGATATCGGGAATCATCCCGGTTTGCTCTACTTCCTTATTGCTTCATTCTGGGGTCTCCCAGGTTCTATCTTCCAGAGCCAGAATCGCAGGCTGCCACCATTTCTCTCTGGCATTTTCCACATGGGATCTGAGATCTGAACTCAAGTCTTTGGCTTGGGAGGCAATAGCTTTAATCCCTGAAGCATCACCCCAGCCCGACATTATTTTTTATAACATGTGGCTCCAAAGCGACAGTGACATCACAGCCCTCAGGCCTTCTAGAAACATCCCTGGAGCTCCAGGTGCCCTGTAAAGCCTCAGAGTTTCTGGTGGCACGTGCAGCTCTAGTTCTGCTTTTTAGGGTACCTGCGGCCTTCCATGAGGGACTCATGAAGCAAGCCCACGCATTTCCCTTCGCAGGAAGGCGGTTGCAGAAGACTATAGAAGCCTTCGTCTCCACACTCGCTTTACCCTCTGGCAGCCTTAAAGAGGGCAGAGCACCCCTCTTTCATCTTCATCTGGAGACAATGTAAAACACGCTGCTTTGGGGGGGATGATAGATGGGGTGACTGGCGAGCTCATCGGCTCTCTCCAGAAGGGCGAGGATCCGCTCGGGAAGGCACATACATCATCCCCAGAGCTGGCAGAAAAACCTAGACTTTAGCCAGGAGCGGGAGGAACAGGGCGTTGTCTGTTTCAATAATTAATCCTCCCTTCATCTTCGACAATTTTTATTGTGAAATCTATCATCCATACGAAATAGCAAAAACCAACACATACAGTTAAAGACCAATAACAGAAAGCTCAGGTTCGTCGTTCACTTACGAAGCATTGTTAATAATTTAGAAGCCAGGGCTGTGGATTCTGATTTAACTCTCAAGTGGTCTCATCGCCGCACACATCTTCTTAAGTGGCCGCAGCAGGAAACATAGCAGAAGCCACAAGAAGAGGGGGTGTTAGCCTGGTGTTCCACTTGTGTGCATTTCCTCTGTATAAGCCCCCTCGTAACCCCCAAGAGACATGACTGCCTTCCCTGAGACCCTGAGAGCTAGGGTAACTTACAAGGGCCCCTCAGCTGGGCAAAAGGGTATGGCCACTTAGAAACCCACTGTTGGCTGGGGGGATTGGTACCAGCTCTGCCATCTGACCTTTCCATAGAGCGCTTAGCTTTGCCTGTATGTGAACTTTGTTTCCATGAACATAGATAAATAGGAAAAATGGGGCGGTCAGTGAGAGACAGGGGGCGAGGCAAGGACTGGGGGTGTCATAAGACATCTGCTGTCTGGGACCCTGCCCAGGACTAGATCCTGGGATGGAAGGAAAGTTTCCCTAAAGGGAAGAAGTTTAAGGGTAACAATTTAAAAGTGCTCTCTCTTTCATAAAAATTCTGCTTGCTTCATTCCCCAGTTCATGACTGAACAGAGATAACAGCCCAGCTGGGTCCTCCTGGACGCTTCCTCAGATCTGGCTTCAAAGTCACATGCCATGGGTGGGCTCCTACGGGATTCATCTCTTTGGACCAACCATTAAATTGCTGACGTTTGCCCCTAGCAGAGTTGTTGCTCATTGTTTTTCACAGCTGCATACTAGTCCACAGCAGTTGCAACACTAGGCTTCAGAGATGCAGAAACTGAGACTCAAAGAAGGGAAGAGTCTTTCTCAGGCCACAGCAAGTGCAGGGAAAGGAGTCAGTTCGGAAGCCATTTGATTTCCCTAATTTAAATCTTTCTGTTGTTCTCTGTTGAGATTTATTTTTATTTTTTTATTTTATTTCATTTATTTTTATTTTTATTTATTTGCTTACCACAGTGCTTCAAATGAAAAACTTTGGTGGATTTTAGTTTTTGGGTTTTTTTTTTCCATTGGGGAAATAGCTCAAAATTTCCCTTCTCTTCCATCTGAGATTGTAGATGAGAGGCCATTAATTTTGGTAAATTATTGCAGTTTTGTAGATGGAGAGAAGGGTAAAGGCATGGCGGGGGTGGAAATGCTCTCTGTGCAAGAAACACGGGTGTGTTTACAACCCGTAGGTCTTGCTGGAGGGGCTTCCACAAAGAGCCCAAGAAGCATGAAGGGAGGAAATGGGGTCCGGGAAGGCTCCCTAAGGGAGAACTGTCCAAGACAGGCCTCAAAGGCCGAATCATTCCCACTGGGGATATAACCCACCCCAGGTTAAAATCTTGGTGAAGAAAAAACATTACTCAGGGGAGTGGGGTGAAGGGCCAGAAACTGAGGTGCTGGGAAGACAGAGTGAAGGGGAGAGGGCTGCAGGCCTCACTGGGGGGAGGGAGGGTGGACAGTCTTGGTGGGCAGTTGTCCCTGACGGGTCCAGATGTAAAGAAGGCGGACGGCTCACCCTCAGAACCATTCTTTGCGTGTCATGTGGAAGTTGGCCAGGGAGACAGGCTTGGGTTCAGTTTCTGGGAGAATCGAGTATGGAGTGGCTCCAGAGGCAGCTCAGGGGGTGGTGCAGGGGGCTTTGCTTCCGTGGTCACTTCCTCCCTGATCTGCAGAGCCGTCCTCTTTGTGAGTGGGGTCTGTCTACTGACTGTGTAATTTTCTGTGCTGTGGCTACCTAGTTATAAAATGAACCCCATGGTATCTTCTAGATGACATTAATGTGAATTTGTACATCCCAAACACTGGAGCTGTGCTGGGGTGGACAGCTCTGTGTACCACTGGAAAATGAATGAAAACATTGTCACCATCACCATCATCTTCATCACCACCATCATCATCACATCACTGTTACCACCATCCTCTTCATCACTACCACCACTATCACTATCATCACCATCACTATCATCATTACCATCACTGTCACCATCATCATCATCACCATCATCACCACCATCATCATCACCATCACTGTCACCACCACATCACCATCACTGTCACCACCACATCACCATCATTACCATCACCACCATCATCACTATCATCCACCATCATCACCACCATCACCATCATCAGCATCATCACCATCATCATCACCATCATTATGGTCACCATCACCATCATCATCATATTTCAAAAAGTAAAACCCATGATTTAATTTTTATCCGTATTTACTTTCTGTGGATGTTCACTGTCCAGAGTGCTGAGTTCCAGGTGGACAGTTTATTTCAAGAATGTTTCATCTCTCCACCTCATACCCTCCCTCTTTCCCCCATTCTCTCCCACCAATCCCTGTCATCTCCTTCCTTCCTCCATCTTCATTCTGTCTTCACATCACACACATGCAAAACTGGGTTTATGTATCCATAGAAATCTAGGATCAAAAATGAGAGAAAGTGAGATATTTGTCTAAACAGATTTGAAATGCATTAATGATACGGGAATCCTTTGACCTTTTCTGGTAGCATGAATTTTCCCACAGCAGCAGAGAGATCTAAGGCTCTGCAGGAGGGTTCAGTGTGCACAGAAAAGCAACCCCTGGCTTCTAAGCGTAAGGCACATCTCCCCCGGGGTCCTGTCCAGCACGCTCGGTGTCTGCCCACAGCAGGAACATCTTGGGACGGATCCCCTGCGTCAGGACCCCGGACAGCGACACACAGCCATTATGGAGCCCTTGCTCCAGCACAGCACCCCATATTCACCCCAGCTGAGCCAACATACCCTCTTCCTCGCTTGATCATTCATATTTCCGTGAGATACCCTCTCGCTTGCTCCCTGCAGGGCCGATTCTCCGCTGCTCCCCCTGTGGAGTGCACAAGCCCAGTTTCTGAAGTTAATTAAGGTCACAATTCACTTTCTCAAGAAACAGCGGAAGAGCCCAGGCCACAGCTGGCGGGGCGTCCTTCATTATTCAGGAAACGCTGTGTTGGAGCCAGGGGGGTTGGAACTGGGGGGGGGATCAAAAGCAGAGGGTGGAAATGACAGAATGGGCTGCCAGACTTGTGAGTGAGATCACCTGACTAAACCCTCAAAATGCCAGTTTGCAGGCCAGAGAGGGGGCTGAGTGCATAAAAAGGAACGTGCGTGTAGCCTGGCAAACTGAGTTGTGTGTGTATGTTTGTACAAGAGAGCACTTGAGTGTGTGTGTCTGTGGAGGCCCAAGGGTGACATGGGGAACCATCCTGGATTGCTCTACCTCCTTATTGCTTTGTTCTGGGGTTTCCCAGACTCTGCCTTCCAGGGCCGGAATTGTAGCCTGCTGCTATTTTCGACCACTGTTTTTATGTGGGATCTGGGATCTAAACTCAGATCCTTTTGCTTGTGAGGCAGAAAGAGGTTTTAGTCCTATGAAATCCGGAGTTTTACCCTTTGAGTCCATATGATAGAAGAAAACTCATCTCTAAAGTTTTCCTGTGACGTCCTCAGTTTCCCTGCCTGTAAAAAGGTCGAGGTAAGCTGGGAGGTCACTGGGGACAGCAATCACGATTGTGAACCCAAGACATTTGGTTGGGGACAAATCCCCAGCATCTGTGTGTCTCGTTACCCAGCAGTCCTCACGACTAGAATCTTCTACGTTCTGTGGTTTGTGCTGCTGACCACGGGGACTTGGTGAGCGCGTTGGCATTTTGCATGGGGCAATGGCACAGCTCCTGTAGCCTGTATCTTCTCCCACTGAGTGTCTGGACACAACCACGGTGAGGATCTCCAGGTGCCATGGGGGAGGGGGGTGAGGGTGAGGGGCAGGCCCCAGTGGGCTTCTGTGTAGGTGCTGTGTGACCACCTGCTGGCTTTCTGTCTCTTAGTCTGAGTTTCCCTGTGGGGGGGGCAGGAGGGGAGGCTCTTGGTGGGACTGATCTCTAAGCCCCCGCCCCCACTGCTGGTCCTAAACCCCACCAACAATCTCCATGCAGAAAGAAAGGAGGTCACTCTTTCAGATCCCCCCTCCGTGCTCCCGGGGAGGAGCAGATGAGGTAAACACCACGTGTGGGCTGCAGTGGGACCACTACAGAGCTGGCCGGGAGGGGGGCTGTGTGGGTGACCCAGAGCAAAGCCGCCGTCCCTCGGCCCAGAGACCTGATTCAAAGCGCAGCCCAGAGCCGCGTTCCACTTTCCATTTGGGGACACCTAGGCCCAGGGCTGTCCTGGATCCCGGTCTCCCCCTCCCCCTCCCCCAGGAGGTCATTTCCCCTGACTGACACATTTGCTCAGTCAGTGGCGCTCTCTCCAAAAAAAGTCACTGTGGCCATGGCTGTATCCAGGAAATGGAGCAGGTTTGAGGGGGCTGTGGGAGTCTTTTCTTTGCATCCCCCCAATATGTTATTTCTATTAACTAGGAAATCACTTGGCATTGAGTTCTATGCCACAGAAGAAAAAGTGATACAGAAGAACGTTGCCTCCCGAGGATTGTGTATTTGGAGAGTTTTGGGGACTGTGGGAAATACGTGGCCCCCCTGTGTGGCCTCAGTAGGAACTGAGTATGTCTCACATGATCTGAGAGAGACATGGATGCCTGGTGCCTTGCTATGGACACGATGTGTGACTTTAGACAAGTAATCTCCCCTCTCTGAGCTTGCTATTAAATTGCTCATCCTGATACTGGCTCTTTCTGCCCTAGCACAAAAACAAGTGCTAAAAACATGCCCAAGGTGGTGGAACTCAGCTTTTCTGAGCCCAGCACCCAACCCTGGGTGCTGGCAGCACAGTGCTTCCTCCTCTCCCAAAGCCGGGGAATGAGGACGTCAGAGGTGCAGAAGCATGAACCAGATAACATTCTAGCATGATGGGAAGTTGGGGGCAGGGTGGGAGGGGCCTCAGGTCCAGAGACCTGACCAAGGCTGTGTTCATTCATGATATGTGAGTTTTCAAAAGCCCACATGTAGTGTGTGTTGTGTGAGAGGGTTTAGAGAAATTTCCACCTTGTAGGAGTGTATGGGTCAGCTTTCTGATGCTGTAACAACACACCCGAGACAATGAACTTACAAGGGAAGGTTTATCTGAATGACAGTTTCCAATGTCTCAATCCATGCACGAGCCCATCGCTTTGGGCTTCTGGTAACATATATTCATTGTGGTGGGGGCCAGTTGGAAGCAGACTTTCTCACCTTATTTTTTCACTTTTTATATGTATGTGAGCATGGATACATGCATGTATGTTTTGCATGGGGGTGCACACATCCGTGTGTAGGTGCATGTGTGAGTGTGAGTGTGTATGTGTGTGCAGATGCATGTAGAGGCCCAAGGTTGATATTGTGAATCATCCTTGATTGCTTTTCCACTTTATTGTTTTGAGCCTAAGTCCCTAAACCTAAAGCTGGCTGATGGGTCTAGTCTGATTGGCAGCTGGCTTTGGGGACTCCCAGGCTCCACCTTGCAGGCTGGAATGACAGACAGGTCACCCACCTGGCATTCAACTTGGTCCTGTTGCCTGCATGGCAAGAGCTCTAACTTGATCGTCTCACTTGATGGTCTGGAAGCATAGGACAAAGAGGAGGGGGGCTTACAAACTCCTTCAGGGACACACCCCCCATTGACCCAAAGACCTCTCACTAGGCGCTGCTTCCCAAAGGTCCCCAGTTCCCAGTAGGTTCCAACATGGGACCTTTGGGGGACACTCAGCATCCAGTCACAGGAGCTTGAGGGTCCTGGAAACTCGCTGTACGACAGGCTTCATCACGTCTAAACACTAAGCTTTTTTTTTTTTTTTTTTTAGACCAACGTAGTATTACCATCAGCCTCATCTGGGAGGATCAGAGAGGGCAATCCACCTTGCCAAGTCTGCTCAGCATAAAGCCAGCAGAACTGGGGTAGTATGTGGGGTGGGGCTGGGGGAAGGCTGAGCCCTCCAGATTCAGTCTGGGTACCGAAGTCACCCCTCTGCCCCATGTGACACGAGGGAGGTGACTGAAAACTGCAGATTGTCACTGGGGGTGGCTGGTCGGGGGACTTGGGTGCTGGGTCTGTGGGCTCAGTGAGTAGGGTGAAAAGGTCAGGAGACAGCTGGGACCTTAGGTAGACTGAAGAGAAGGTAACATCTATGAAGTCTGGTCTTGGGATCAAGAGAAGGCACTGGCGTGGTCCCCTGCACAGGAGAGCTACCATCTGCCTGGCCTGCTGTGTTTCCTGTCTTCCCCATGCGCTGCCCGCCTGGCTAGCTCCTGGTTCACCCGAGACGGCACCCCGCAACAAGTCACACCCTGGATGGTTAGAAGGGTCAGCCACAGCTGGTGGCCCATGGTGGGGGGTTGCCATGGCCACCAGCGGCTCCTGTCGGGCTACTCATGATCAGAGAAGAAGCTCAACACACCAAAGCGGGCAGTCACCAGTGCGGAGCCTGCAGAGCTGTTTCTTTCTGCCTGTGGCGCCCCCTGCTGGCTGGGCGGGGCAGTGCTACTTTGAGTCCTCTGTCTTTCGTCTTCAGAAATAACCGTGTGCCGGGGCTGTGCTTTCTTTCCTAAGCTTGTTCCAGCGAGCTGGACTTTCAGATGGGTAAGAGGAAAGTTATGACCGCCTCGGTTTGGGAGATGTTTGGCTCTCTCCTGCTCCCCCCCCCGCCCCAGATGTCATGCTATGTGTGGGCAAAGGAAAGACTCTGATAATGCTGCAGGGAAGATAGATGATCCGTTCACAAGGATTGCCCTTAACAGTGGGCGCCCTCCCCCATACGCAACAGATTTGTGAAGCTCTGGTCCTCAGAGTCCCCCCAAACCCAGGTAGAAACAGTTTAGCGTAGTCGATGCCGTTGAAGCTCTAGCAGATGAAGAAGTTCAGGCCGTCTCACATCTAGGCATGAACTTAGTGATCAGCCCTCGTGTCACGCTTCAACAGCTGCTGCGTGGTAAACTGGGAAACTCCATCACATTCCTCGATGTGTTGTGTGCGCAGTATTGAAGACAAACAACAAGAGGGGACTTTCTAGCCTCCCCCATCCCCTACTCCCCCACCTCCCACCCCCCACTCCCGCCAACCTCCGAGGGGACCCGGGACTTTCCATGTCTGAGCAGGCATCTGAAAACTGACTTTGATGAATACATCTGGGGCAACTTGGAGTCACAGTCTCCGCCTTCCCTAATACGCCCCTACCACACCTCCTCTCTTGCCCACCAAGCCCTTCAACAGTATCAACCGGCTCTGGAAGAAGGGGGGGGTTGGTTTTCCTTATGATAGCACCTGACCCCATCTATGCATTTTCTACCACCTCCTCCCTTCCACCCCTGCCATACTTACCCAGAGGGTTTTCAACACTCTGCCCACCCTCCTTCCGGCCAGTCCCTGAGAGAGGCTGGGGTGGGCTTCTGCTTCCCTCATTCCCTGTGTGTGTTTTGCACACTGCCTTGGCTCTAAGTGGGCAAGAGGGAGGGGTTTGATCTTCCTTTTCTGATCGGAGCTGGTGAGGCTTAAAAAGACTTCACTGGAGAAAAGCTCGGCCTTTGATCTATGATGTCAGCCCTGAAGGATGCTGGGAGAAGCAGCACCCCTCTGCTTTCTAGTTGGGGGACAGACCCAGGCACGGCGGGAGCATGCTACAGGTCCATGGATGAGCGAGGGACAAGTGGGGGGAGAGGGAGGTGGCATGGGGTCTTCCCTGCTTAGTGCTTTGCAAGGTTGGCCCTGTCCCTCTGCCTGCCAGTTCAGTGGTGGGAACTCCCTTCACCCAGGAAGGATGAAGGTGTGGAGCTGGGGAGGGGGCTCTTAGGGCTACAGGGCCAGAGTATTACAATGGCTCTGAAGCTGGGGGTACTGACATCAGCCAGGCTGTCTACCCGGTGAGCAGTCACCAATGACCCCCACAGTCCCTGCGGAGGAGCAGCCAGACTTCTCGGCTGTGGGCAAAGAGAAACCTGGGCACGGGAAGTTGCGCCTCTCCTCTCTCTGAGGCGCTGCGCAGTGGGGTTTTGGAACCCCAAACTCAGGGCGAGTCACATGCCTTTGTGATGGTTAGATACAGATGTCAAGTGGACAGTTGAAGGCTGAGCTCTGGCCACGTTTGTAAAAAAAAAAAAAAAAATTGAGTTAAGCCCTGAGCAAGCCTGCAGGGGAGTGTCTAATTGATGGGGAAGGGGCAGTTCATGGCAGGTGGGACCATTTCCTGGACAGGTGGATGAGACGGAGGGGGCTGGTTCGGGGCTTTGGCGTACTTTGGCAGCCTTGTTATCTGGCAAGTAAGGTTGCCCCTCTCTCAGCAATCCTTGTAGATGTGGTGTGGCCAGTTCCCTCGACTCCTGGTGTTGGTATGAGCTCTCCTGCCAAGCTGGATTCTAAATTGTAGCCAGAATCACAAGCAAGAATAACCCCCCGTGTGGTTATGAGTTTATCTGTGGCAACAGACAGACACACTGAGAACAATCCACCCCTGAGTTAATCCAGCCATTAGGTCACGATCCTCAAGGTCACACCGCCCTAGAGTAGCGCCACCTGCTGGCGACATGAGCGTGCCTCGGATTCAAACCATCACACCTAGGGGCCCCTCAGAGAAACAGGGGTGTATGAGGGGGTCAAGGAGGGTGTCCCCAGCAGCAGAGACACTACCGACTGTAACAAGTTGGAAGGCTTGGGGGGGGTGTTCTCCCAGCTGAAGGATCACGCCTCCTGGACCCTTGCTGGGGAAAAAGAAGGCGTCCCGGATCCACGTGCACACAAAGACCATCTGATTTCTGACACTTGCCTCTCTCTCAGTCCCCCCCTGTGAACAGGAGCCACAATGGGAGCCGCCATGCTCCAGCAACTTCCAGAACTGAGGTTTCTTTACTGACCCCGGGTTCCAGGGGCTCTCAAAGCAGCACCGAGAAGACGGGAAGTCTTGTGTCCTCATCTGGATGGTTTCTGGGGGGACCTCTGATCCCCGCCTCCTTTCCTCCCACTCTTGCATCTCCGGCTCTTTGGCTGCTCATTATTTTTCCCTTTTAGATGATTCTTTCACACATATATATGCAGGTGCACACATACACATATTCACACATACTCACACATAAACACACATGCATAGACACACACACACACACACACACACACACACACACACACACACATGACCCAAGCACCGTAAGGGGTTTTGCAATGGCCTTAGCTCTGCTGGGGCTTATGCCCACATGACCTCTCCATGCCAATAGAGGGAGAGGTGGCCAACCGGCCACTGACCAAGTTAGCTTTACTCCTGTACTGCAAGATCCTGGGGTTAAGCAAGGAGCTGAGCTGTCTGATGGCCACAGTCTCAGGACCCGCCCTTGATAGACCAACCCAAATCTATGTTCAGCTGATCTCTATAGCCAGGGGTAGAGGGTTACATTCAGACTCCAAGGCCTGAGACCATTTGGAGCTCAGCCCCCCGCCATGGGGTTCTGGAAATGCACATGCTTAGGATGTGGAGGCCCCAAGAGGTTTAATCTAAGGGCACCAGGGCCTCTGGACACGCAGCATTGCCAGCTCTCTCTTCCCGTGTGGGAATCACAGTGTGTCCACTGTTCAGAGGAAACCCCGTAGGTTCCCCAAGGCAAGGTCCTCAGCTAGGGGTGATGTTTTCCCCCCAGGGGATCCCTTGGCAATGCCCGAAGACATTTGGGTTAGTTCAGCTAGCAGAGCAGCTGGCATGTGGCAGAGACAAAGATGCGTGTGTGTGTGTGTGTGTGTGTGTGTGTGTGTGTGTGTGTGTGTGTGTGTTTCAGGGATGTTAAAGATTGACATTCTTCATGCTCTTTCCACACTGAATAAGGAACAAACATATACACACACATAGAGGAAACTCTAAAATGCCTTAAAAGAATTTGTGCTTTGGGCTGAGAGATGGCTCAGGGTTAAGACTCTGTCTCCCAAGCAGAAGGTCCTGAGTCCGGATCCCTGGTACCATGTGAAAACACGAGGCGAAAACAGCGGCAGCTGCACTTTTGGCCCTGGTGGGCAGAGCCTGGGAAATCCCAGAGTGAAGCAAAAAGGAGGTAGAAGCAATCCAGGATGATTCCCAGAGTCACCCTTGGTCCTCCACAGAGACACACAATGCCCTCAAATACACACACACATATACACACACACATACACATACACACACACACACACGCACGCACACACACACACACACACACACACACACACACACACAATAAATAAATAAAATAATTTTTAAAAAAAGTGTTTGTGCTGGGACAGCAGCTCAGTTGGTCAACTGCTTGTCCTAGCAGTGTGAGGGCCTGAGTTCAATCCCCAGAGCCCACTTTAAAAAGAAAACAAAAACCAGCCAGGGTGTGGTGGTGTGTGTTTGTCAACCCAGAGCTGCAAGGGAGGTTGGTCCGTGGGGTCCACGCACCAGCCAGTCTAGCTGAACTGGGAGCCTTGGGTCATTTTTGAGAGTCCTCTCAAAAAACAAGGTGGGCCCTTTCAAAACAGCACTGGAGGTTGACATCTGACTTCTACATACTCGTGCATCCACCACACACACAAAAACACAAACAAACGCATGCTAAATGCAACATTATTATACAAATGCATCAAAACAAACATGTATTATATATTATGGTGGTACACACACACATACACACACAAACCCACACACAAACACCACAAACAACAAACAAAAAACATAGCCGTAACTACCTGAGTGGGAAGTGCACAGCCCAAGAAAGAGCTCTTCTGGCACAAGCTCTCCTCTCTGCCTATTCTGGCTTAAGTTGGCATCTACCGTCACAGTGTCCACGGGTAACAGCTACAAAGACTGTGAGAAGAGAGCAGCTGTGTTCTCAAACTGTTTCCCAAACTCTAGGGTGGGGATTTGGGAGTGGTCAGAAAACACAAGAAACCCAGTTAAGTAGATGGGGACCCATGGGTCCCGCCTGCCCCCCTTATAGACAGAGTTGGAGGAGGAGCCAAGTGCATTGCCTTCCTCCCCTTTCTGGACATGTGACCAGAGCCCCTTGGTCTAGGGTCTTGAGGGTTGCAGGGTTGCTGGGGGAGCTGCTTGCCGAGGACTCTGAGGAGCGCAGAGCTGGTCCTCGCCACACGCCGGGTGTCCCCATCTGGGCTGCTCGTTCACACCCATGTTCTGGACTTTTCCGCTACATGCAAGTGATCTCCGGATGAGAACTGCCTCTCCACGGAAGGCCCCCAAGCCCCTGGCTTATAATCTGCGTCAATGTGTGTTGTTTCCAGCCACACCAAGTGAATTACTCCATGGCCCAAGACCTGTGGTTCTGGCTTCAGAGCAGTATGAGAGAAACACGCAGAAATGCAGACTGAGAAGAAATCTGGCCCATCTCAACGGTCTCCATGGAGACCCTCCATGGAGGGTTTGCACGGGCAGAACCTTGAGGTAGAGTCAGGGACCTGCTGTTGAGGATGGAGGAGGAAGGCTGCACTGTGCTCTGCCTCATCCCACCAGCTCCCCTTCACACCCTCATTTATTTCAGCCTTCTAAGGCAGGATTAGAACAGCTATGCTGGGATGGGTCTCTAAAGGTCTCTAAGGACCTTTGAAATTCCTGAAGGTCATCCCCCACTGCTGGAATCACCCGGAAGGAACACCCCTGTTGAGGAACTGACTCCAGTCCTCCCAGAGATAAGATGGCCAACTTCCCTATACATGGATTATGGAGATGAGCTCTCCATAACCGACAAACAACTTGATCTCTAGTCCCACATGGGCCCAGGAGCAACTGGGTTGGGCCCCAGTGGTAGTTAACCAATGAGAAAAAGCCAGTTTCCTGGGCTCGTCTAGGTGTATAAATACACCTGGCCCTGGTAGCCATTTTTGGCACCCTATCCCCTCATGGCACTTGGAGTGCCGTGAGTTCTTTCCAGCTGCCTGCTTCACATAGATTCCAGATCTGAGGTCCATGAGTTCTCTGGCGCACTTACCCCTCATGGCTTTCCATGTCTGGAGTCCATGAATTCCAGCCTTTTTCTCCTCTAATAAACTCTACCTTAATCCTCTGCACGTGTTCTGGTTTCAATCTTCGACTCCAGAACACAAGAACCCTGCAGCATTGGGACAGTCGTTCCCGCAACATCTGGCATCTGAACAGGGATCTTGTAATATTTGGTTGGTAATCCAAAAGGGATATTTGACAAATTGTTCCTGCAACACTTCCTCAGGAGTCTGGGAAAATGGCCTCGGGATCTGGCCTTGGGGGTCACGGGGCAAAGGGTCTAGAACTCCAGAAGTGGACTGAGTCAGGAAGGCGGGCTTTCTTCCTGCTAGTTGGGACTGTTGTGTTTGCGGGAGACAAAGGAAACGAATATGAAGCAGTGGCTGGTGGGAGATCAAGCAACACGAGGTGAAGGAACTGAAGGTGCTCAAGATGGAGGTTCTGGGCCTCAGAGCGACAGCCAGGCCTCCATGTGCTCCTTTTTGGGCTCTGTTCCCATTCCACACACAGCTGTTTGGTGCCTTGGGCAGCTTATGCCCTGGGGGTCGTCAAGGCCCAAACCTGTTCTCTAGAGAACTGATGCATTAGCATCTGGAATGGACAGTTGTTGGGCTGGATTCCTCCCTGGGAATTGAGTTTGTCTCCTGCCTGTATAGACAGTGGCAGAGGGATCCTCCCTCTGGGAGTTGAGTTGCCTCCTATCTGTTCTTAGATTGCTTTTGCTCTTCTCATAACTGGCAAGACTGAAACTTCTCCCAGCAGTTTCTTCCCTGTGCATTTGAGACATTAGAGATGTTAACACACGGATCACAAGATTATGCACACATCACAGTGACCAGGGGACTCTGCTTTGAGACATTCACTGTCCATTCCCTTTCAGCAACCAAGTGCCATGCCTGCTTTTAACTCTACCTGGAGACATCCTGTCTGGTCCCACCCAGCAAATAGATGTCACTCCTGCTTTTTCTTTGCTAGCCCAGAATGTATATGTTTAACATAATCCTGTACAAAATTTGGCCTTGCTGTTCTTTGGTTGTTTTCCTATAAATATTCATGTACGCTACAATAAAATTGGCTTAGATGATGGAGGACATCTTAGGCTCCCTCTGACCCGATGCCTGATCAGTTCCTACCGCTCCCACTTCTGTTCCTGCATGTAGGTCCAGGTTTGTGCTGGTTCATGGGCCCCTGACAATGCTCTAGAGACTCAACGTCCTCCCTGAGAAAGAAAGATGCTCCTGAAATCATTGCTGACAAATTCCAGTGAGAACTGATTGGCTGGCTTTAGATACACTTCCATTCTTAGCCAATCATGGTGAGCAGAGCTGGGTCCCATCTCTGACATTGCTATTGGAGCTGAAGGTCAAGGCTGACACCCACCTATGTGGAGGAATGCTTCCTGCAGTCCTATCAGGTGGTCCTCCCAACACGCGAGATAAAAGTTCTATGAGGTAGCTTTAAAAACACAGAAGCCTCAAGCGGCTGTTATGTTAAAGGCTCTGAGAAGTCTTGCAGCAACATGATTTCTTTAAACACCCTGACCTCTTAATGTTCTCTTTTTTTCTGAATCAGCTTTAAAATCTCCGGAAGGTAGAAGGCCAAAGAACACCAAGGCCAAAGATGGGGAAGGGGAGGAGAGATAGGAGGTGAAGTGAGGGGATGAGACTGGAACTCTTGGATCTAGAGGTTGGAGTTGGGTAGGATTGTGTGGTGAGCGATCTGGAGCTGAGCTGCCTTGATTGGCAGGAGCAGACAGCAAGGGCAGGATCACGTGGTTCCCTCCAAAGCCAACCACTGAGAAGGATACAGGTTCCACCTACATGGGGTTCCATCCACATGAGGTTCATCTTCCTGATGTTCAGTGTAGAGGAGCGCGGGGTCGCGTGAGGCCATCCAGCCTCCTCCCAGAGCAGGGAAGCTCCAGCCACCAGGGCTCCCGCAGCCGCATCACGGTGGACCGTGGGTGTGGCGGCAAGACTTCTGGGCTCTGGCCTGCTGCTCGAGGTCGAGACCTACTGTTGAGATCCAGCCAGGAAATAGGAACAGATCTACGGGTTTGAGGAGGAGAAATGGGTCCAGGGAGCTGGTGGTCAGCTGAAGGAGAGCTGAGGAAGTGAAGGAGGTCTGAGTCCTCTGGAAGCTCCGCCCTTGGCTGGAGGCTGCAAGGGCCAGAGTGTGGGGTGTGCGGGGGGGGGGGGGGCTCAAGGGATGTGGCATAGAGTGAGCTGGGGTCACAGAGGAACAGAAGGGCAGCTGGGGCTGCCGATGTTTGTGAGTGTGCGCAGGCACATGCATATGTGCATCTTTCATATGTGCGCCGGTATGTGCACATGTGCAAGCCTTGTGCATGCATGTGCACACATGTGTACTTGTGTGTTTGCGTGTTATTTATGTGCATGCACATGAGCCTGAGTATGTTTGTATGTATATGTGTAATGTGCACTTGCGTGCTTGCATGTCATGTGTATGTGTTTATACGCATGTTTGCATGCATGCATATGTGCAGTGTACACTTGTGTGCATGTGTGCATTTGTGTTGGTGTGCATTCATGTGCATGTTGCTTTAATGGGTGTGCAGGTGTGCATGTGCACTTGTATGCTTGTGTCACATGCATGCATGCTTATGCTCACACATGTGCACATGCATATGTAACTCTTCTCTTCACTCTTCCTTTCCCTGTTAGGGTCTTGCTGGACCCTGCCAGCAATCCATTGTCCCAGGGGACTCCATGTCCTGAGAAGCCAGCACCTTGGCCACTTCTTGCTTTGCAGAACAAAGCAGGGAGATACCCAGAGTTCTCAAAGCCGCATCGGGCCCAGCTGCATAATCCAAAATGTGCTGCTCTTCAGCCCGCCCGGGGTCAGCAAATACCTACCCGAAACCCGCCAAAAGTAACTATCCCAGGCTCCGTGGATGCTTTGAGCTGCTGCCACGCCTCGGCTCTCCCGGCTCTGCTGTCGTAGCCGGGGGCTGTCTTAGCCATGCAAACACAGCGCTGCGGTCTAATGACCCACTGTCAAACAGAGGGGGCCAAATTGGCCCCACAGACTGTGTCCACCTGAGCTCTGCCCGGCGAGCTCGAGGCTGAGTATGCAGAAGAGACGGGCTTTGAGGAACAGCATCCGGGGCTGCACAGGTCTCAGTCTGATAGAACATTTAAAAGATTTTTATGCATAAAGTGGCGTCTCCCAGGATTCCGACTTGCAGCGTCTGCCCTGGGCTGTCACAACATGCTACGACACTGTCACTACACGCCTCTTTAAGGTACATGACTGTGTGGCAACCTCCCCCCCCACCTCCTCCCACCTTCTCTAGGGCAACGTGTAATTTCTTTTTCAAAGAGCCTCAGAGCCTGTGGGGGGGTAGTGTGAGCAACAGGGGGTTGATTTTGAATCACACATAATAAACCCCCAGACGAGGACCAATCTCTCCTTGGTTTAACGAGGCTAATTCTGTCCACAAGACTGTGAGAATAATTCTGTGAAATGCCCTCTTGGGGTGGGGGTGGGGGGTGAGGAGGCAGCAGGAAGGCAGCAGCAATGGATTCAAGTTGGAGCCTGTCCAAAGTGTGGATGACTGCTTAGCTCAGGGGTGGGGACAAGGGCCTGAGGACGGTTGCTCTTGTTCCCCAGGTCAGGGCACACCCAGTGTCTTTCTGAACTGTCAAAGGAACACCCTCAGTTCCAAGGGAAAGAGTTCTGCGATCAATTAGTAATGTCTGCTGTGGGCATAAGTTAGGAGCTGTAGTTGCCTGACTTTGAAATAAACCCCCTTCCCTTGAGACAAACTCCCCCCGGAGAATGTTCAGTCTCTGGAATTCCAAATCAAAGCAGGGTCTCTTCTTAGCTTTGGTACTCTCTGGCAAGACTTGGTGTCTCTGGCCACCTCGTTTCCCTTGCTCTACAATTTGGCCCCTTCCCCTAAGCACTTGAGCTCCCTTTGTTAAAGTCTCTGAGATCCAGCATCCCTACGACCACGAAGGGACAATCAGCGGGACATAGGCCTGCATGGCCGAAGTGTCGCAAGAGCGCTCGTCACCCACGTGGCAGGAAATGTCCTTGTCTTGGCAGATATCGTGGAAAGCCAGAGCCAAGGACCCCCATAAGCTCCAACATCCCCTTGTTCATCACAAAGTCCAGCGGCCCCCTCACCCTGGCTACTCATACAAAAGAAGGGGAGGCAAAGGGAGGCGCTCTGCTGTCCAGAGGCGTGGGCACATGCGATGGGTTCTCGGGGTACTGGGGGCCCAGGGCCTCCCACATACTAGACAGTGCTCTACCCTGAGCTACATCCCAGCCTTCGGCCATGAATATTTCACTTCCCCATCATCGCTGGCTTAGTCCTGAAGCCCAAGCATGCTCTTGGCGGTTCCTCTTCCCGTCAGACCTCCCTCCTGCCCCCCTTGGCTTCTTACACCAGTCCTCTGGTGATGTTGTCCTCCTGGGCGGACCACCCTCTGAGGCCACCTCCTCCTGCTCCCATTAAGTACCTCCTGGTGGTCCTGATCGCTACTGTCTTTCTGGTGCATCTTAGATGTCGACACCTGATACTGCTTATCTCAAAACCACCAGCACGCAGAGCCGGGCTACCCTGGAGCAGGTTAAAGTCCTGTGTCTGAAATGCTTGGGTCAGAAAGTGTTTTCACTGCAGAGTTTTTTTTTTCTCTCTCTCTCTCTTTCCCCAATAGGAAATAAGTTTTATTTCCTTTGCAAAGTTCAGTCAACCGATACTTCCCGCCCCCAGCCACACGAAGGCTCCCCTGGACTGAGCTCCACGATTGATAACTAATGTCTGCTCCAGATGCAGGTGAAGGAGGTGGTGACAGATTCAGGAATCTCATGCTATTTCCACCTCAGAGTCTCCTGAAGCCATGTGGGATCTAAAGAGCTCAGAACTCAGGGCTGGGGAAGGATTTAAGACTCAATAGCATTCACTAACTCGTGAAGACTGAACAAGTTTTCTAGGATCTTCTATGGCTCGTGGCCTAGACTTTAAAACATGGCCTTGTCATGGCAGGCTAGCAGGGAGGGGTGAGACGAGGTCGGTGAGTCCCCTTCGCTGGCGCCCAGGAGTCCTGCTCCTGTGGCTGACATGATTTGTTCAGATGCTATGCGAGGCCACTTATCAGCACGTGGAGTTACATTTGCAGACTGCTCATTGCTTCCACGAACCCGCGCTTAGTCTGCGGGAACAAGCCTCCTTTGGAGATGATGTGAGTATTTTGCTTTTCTTGGCTGCATCCTCAGAACACCAGCCTCCAGGGGAAACATATCAAAGAGCCTTCTGATGTGGAGGAGGCTGGGGGCTCCCAGGGAGAGAAGTCATCCCCCCAACACTCCCCCCACCGCCGCTCCACATCCTCCTCCTTCCTCCGGGTGGGTAGGCAGGCGGCTCAGGAGAGGGAGACCACGCCTCTTTAAACTTTGCTGTCTGTCCTGCAGCTCTGTGTACAGTCTGCACCCCCTCCCCACTGGGCCAATTACTGACTTAGAATGATGCTAGCAAAAGGCAAGCACCTCCCCCCTATGGCAGCCGGCCCTGGGGCCCGGTGGGTACCTATTATGCAGTTGAAAGAGCTATTCTTACCGGGTCCTCTGTGTGTCTGCCTCACATTTGTCCCCGGTGGCGGTGGTCTACCTTCCTTCCCCACACTTATCCCTTCAGCCTCTCTCCCTGCAAGGATCAGTCACCCGGGGCCAAAAAAGGGTGCTCTGGCTCCGGATAAGTGAGATGCAGAACCACATGTAGGGAGAAGGGGAAAGAAAATCAAGACTGGAGGGACCAGCACTTAGGCCCCCAACCAAGGAAGGGTTCTTGGGCGGCAGGGGGGGCTTAAAATTATCATGCAAAGCAGCAGGTCCGCTGCAGGCAGGAGACTGGTGGTCGGTTGGCAGACCTGGGTCCTAGGCAGCATTTTGCCCTTGAGTAGGTCAGTGAACCTTCATGGCTCCCACTTTTCCCTCTGCAGGTAGAAAGGTTTGCTAAGGCCTGAAAGGTGCCTCTGCCTCGCAGCTGCCGTCCACGGACCAAAGCTGGTTCTTCTGTGGACAGCGGGATACTTAGTGCTGCTGTGGTTTCCAAGACTAGACCTGAAAATCCACCCGTCTCTGCGCCCCCCATGCTGGGGGCACACATGTATACTGCTTTACCTGACTTTTATTAAGGTGGATTCTGAGGGTCAGATCTGCTACGGACTAAGTCATTTCCCCATTCTCCCCAGACCTTTGTGTGTGTGTATGTGTTATTCTGTGGCATATTATCATAAGAAGCTCAGGCATAGCTATTTTCTCAGGACTGGCTGTCAATCAGGGGCGAGATGGATGTGGAATGCTGGCACTTTACTCAACCTGCGGTCCCATCGCAATCTGAACCTCGCCCTTGGGGAGAACGTCCCTCTGGCCCTGTCTTTCCCGAATCTGTGATCCGTTTGAAATGGCGTCTCCTGTTCTGACAGGTGCCTGGCTCCAGGATTGGCTCTCCCCGCCCCTTGGGCCTCCGCTCTTGGGAACAGAGAGATAAAGGGTGTGCAGGGCACCCCTTGTCCTGCACGGCCTCCAAGTTACTCCTTCATGCCAAAGAAGAAAGCTTCTTATCCCCACCCAGTCGCCAGGCGCTCAGTGGGTGCTGATGTAATGTGACAACGGTCTCCTTAGCAACCTTGCTTTCCCAGGATTAGTGTAGACAAGCCCCCTTTCCACACTCCAGGTTGTCAACATCTCGTTCTATTCCAGAGCATGACTCTCCCCAGCACTGGTAAACAGAATGTAATGTGATTAAAAACAACAACAAACAGTGAAAGCAGTGTCTTTCTTCCCAAGGGGCCAGGGAGGGGCCCCTCACAGGGATCTGTGAGCGAGGGCTGGGCCGGAAGTGCTTCTAGCTTCGTATCTGTCCCCTCCCCAATTGAACTTAGTGTTTTAAGGATGACACACAGAGCTTTCTAGAACGCTTACCTCCCAGCTTCTGAGCGAGGTGCGCAGACGATGGATGATCAAGGGAAGGTGGGGGACAGGGGAGGGGCGTGGAGTCTGGTACCTTGGGGTGGTCAAGCACTGTGCCTGGTAGGCATGTGGATGACGTAGGCGGGACCTGTGGACTTGAATAAACCTTGATGCTGAGCGCGGTGCTGGGCACAGATCTGGGGCTCAGAGCGGGGTACCTGCAGGCGCTGGTTTAATTGGACTAACTGACGAATTGAACAAGCTGATTCATTTGACAAGGTTCTCATTACATAGCCCGGGCAGGCCTGATGCTCTGGGTCTTCATGTCTCAGCCTCCCAAGCACTGGGATTACAGGTGGATGCTCTCTTGCCCCAATGCTGGGACAGCGGGTGGCATCAGCCTGCTGGGTTTTCATAGAGAAAGATGAAGACCCACGGTCAGTGGCAGGATGGGGATGTGTCCTCTGGCCAGTGGACAATGGTCCACAGTGCTGGACTGCTCTGGTCAGCGCCTCAGCAGTACGAGGAAATAAAAGATGCTTCAGTCTTTCTCCCCGGCTCTCAGCCCTGTTTAGCTACAGACTTGGAGGCAGCAGGTGAGGCCTGCAGGCTCCCCTTTGTCATGGGTAGGCACAGGTGTCAACTTGACAGTTGAGGGTTTGAATCTCTGAGTACATTTGTGGAGAATTAGTGGTTAAGTCCAGAGCAAACCTGCAGGAGATTGTCTAGCTGATGGGAAAGGTCCAGCCCATGGTAGGTGGGACTAGGCCCTGGCATAAAATACAGACAGCTGGTTGAGAGAGTCAGCATCCTTGCGTACACTTGGCCAGACATGCAGGTCTGGCAAGTAAGGATCGTCCCACTCTCAGCCATTATGTAGAGATGGTGTGGCCGGTTCCCTCAGACCTGGTGTTGGTGTGAGCTCTCCTGCTAAGATGGACCAACAACTGTAACCTAGGAATCATAAGAGAAAATAAACCCCTTGTTCCCTTAAGCCATTTAATGGTGATCGATCCACAACCACGCAGGTGAATTGCTGCACCCTTGGAACTGCCATTGCTCTGAAACACAAGGAGCTGTGTCCCCTGCTTCCACCCTGATGCCAGTGGGCTCCCCACTGGAAGTCCTGGGGACCGCGTTTAGATGCAGTTCCATTCTGATTCAGGGAGAGAAGTGTGCTCTCCACGCTTCTTCAATGCATGTCACGTAGCTATCCAAGCTAATCACAGTCACAGGGACTGCACGGCGCTGGCGTGGGACGCCCCTGCCTGGGCGGACTCTCCTGGCAGGAAACCTTCTGGAAAAAGCACACTGGACTTGGAAATGGGCTGAGCTCAGAGCTCATTTCATTGAGCTTTGGGAGAAGCTGAAAGCATGAGAAAGAGAGAGAGCCAGATTTATGGAAGAAAGAGGAGGAAGAGGAGGGAAGAGGGGGAAGAAGGGGGGAGGAGGGAGAGGAAGGGGACGAGGAGGAAAGAAGAGGAAGAGGGGGAGGACGAGGAGGCAGGGACAAAGCTGCCCTTGGAAACATCATCAGAGGCTACATTGACGACACAAGTCCTTAAGGGAGGGGCTTGGAGAGCAGGCGAGGGGACAGCTGTCCTCAGGCTTCACAGGTCATGTGTGGACCGAGGGCTTCTCTCTCCTGGCTGATGGGGATCCACCCCGAGCCAGGGTCACAGCAGTGACTCAGATGAGCCAAGTGAGCCTCCTGTGGGCCGCTCCCTCGTTGTCAGCCTCCACCTCCAACCCAGCGTCCAGATAACCATCTGTCGCCTCCATTTTTCTTTCCCCCATGTCCCCTTGGGCTCTGAGTCCCTTCCAGAGCCCCTCTCTGATGGACTGTCCCCTTCGTGGCGTGAGCGGGTTTTCTCAGGAGGAAAATCTATCAAAGACTGGTCTAGTCTTCATCATGAAGAGATGCCTGACCCACACTCATATCCCCTTCCTCGCCGGGCCATGTCTAGTTCTGCGGGTCCACGGCTCAGCACCACTCACTCTTTCTGAGCATCCATTGGCTCCTTCATCTTCTTGGGGGGGGGCGTCTGCTCTCCTTGGTTCAGTCATGGTGACCAAGTCCCTCCTTCCCTCCCCAGGGACACACTCCACTCCTCCAGGAAAATTTGAGGGGACCATGAATTTTGGGCTTGAATCCCCCAGAGAGGTTTTAAAGAATATTTGCAGATGGAGGTTCCCTGGGCACAAGCGTAGCACATGCTATGCGCGGGACCAGGGTCCAAGTGGGATCAAGTGTGAACTTTGGAAATCGACATAGATGTTTGTAAACTTCAGCGCTGGCATCAGCCACAAAATCCTGGGCGAATGTTGAGCCTTATTCTTAGGTTTTTCCTCTACAGAACAGGGACAGAAATTTTACCTATGTCATTATCATCATCATGATTAAAAGCATCTGTGGCTGAATCCCTCACAGGAACGCATTGGGAAGCAAGACCAGGGACTATCTGTGATAAGGAGCATGATAGTATCCCCAAAATTCGTGTCTATCATGGGAGGAAGCACAGAGACACAAAATGACTGTCCGTCCACTCGTGTTTATCTCACTCGCACCTCATTGTGAGGTAGTGGAAAATCTCGAAGATGTGTCTTTTAAGTGCAGGAAACAACATCAGAAGATTTCGTAATCAATGCTCTGGATCTGCGGATTCTGCATATGTGGATGCAAACCAACTGCAGATCAACATCATTCAAAAAATTGTCACATTGCTACAGAATATGTAGAGATTTTTTTTCCTTGTTTTATTTTCAAAGCAACACAGTGGAACAATGATTAACCTGGTATTGACAAGCTGGATAGGTTCTCGTGAATTTTCTGGAAGTGACATATAGGTTATGGACGGCTGTCACTCAATCATTTCACCCCAGGGTTGGAGCATCTATGGGTCTTGATATCCATCTCTCTAGATTCTAGGGATTGACCACATCTCATATGCTTTCTCTGTGTTTTGTAAGTCGTTCTACACGTTTATGCTGATATGCTCTTGGTCAGGGGAGATGGCTCAGGGATTAAGCCTCTGCTTTACAAACAGAAGGACCTGAGTTCAGATCCCCAGATCCCATGTAAAAATTCCGGGCAGATGTGTAATTAATTCTGGCCCTGGAAGGCAGAGCCTGGGAAACTCAGAGTGAAGCAATAAGAAGGTAGAATAATCAAGAATGAATCCCCATGTCCCACATGGGACTCCACAAGCACACACGCATGCACATATAAAACTGGCACTTTCTGTATTTATACTTGCCATGCATTAAAATAAATCTGTCAGGCAAGATTACCAAGGAAGTCTCCATAGCGGCTTCTTCAGCAGGTCCAGAAGGGAAGGAGGAAAGTGGTATTTTCACCTTATATGTTTTGGGTTCTTTTCTCCATAACGGAATCTTATAGTGGAACCTTAGATTTTTTTTTTAAGAAAAGTTTTGTAGGCACTTAGGGCTAGACCAGAGTGGAAGGCAGCATCTGTCTCCCCTTCTTGACCAAACACCTTCTCTTGTTGACCTCTGTTGCCTGCTGCAAGATATGTGCTATAGTGTAGCTGTTACTTGGCTGCAAGAAGTAGTAAGATCATAGATACAGAATACCCAGCATGCACCTGGTAGTCGTTCTGTTTGATGCTGTCTCCTAACTACTAATTTCTTATTTCAGTCCCTTGGAGTCATATCTGTCTTACCTTCAAGACTTTTCTCTCCAAATGGTTTTTGTAACTTTTTAAAATGTTTTTGTTATTGTGGCTCTGTGTGCATGAGGTGCATTGGGAGAGTAAAAGAACATATTTCAAGGGCTGGAGATGGCTCAGGGGTTAAAGCCCTTGACACATGAGCAGAAGGACCTGTGTTTGGATCCCAGATTCCATGTAAAAAGGTGAGGTGGAAATGATGGCACATCTGGCCCTGGAAGTTTGGGAAACCCAGAGCAAAGTAATAAGAAGGTAGAAGAAATCAGGATGATTCCCAGTGTGTTAGTTGATTCCCCATAGGCACACACAGTGCCCACTGACACACATGCAACACACACATGCACCCCACACGTGTGTGTGCAAACAAAATAAATAACAATAAAGAACATGTTCTGTGGTCTGTGTACAGATCATGGGGCCTCTCCTTCCATCCCATTGGCTCTGCAAATCAAGCTCAGGTTGTCAGGATGATAGCAAACTTTTTGTCCCCTACGCCACCTCCCCAGGCCCAATTTGTGACTCTCTCTGGGGTGTGTGTGTGTGTGTGTGTGTGTGTGTGTGTGTGTGTGTGTGTGTGTAGGGCCGGTAGTGTGTGTGCCTGTGGCATCCCTAAGGTGACGCTGGGAATCATCCTGGGTTGTTCTGCCTCCTTATTGTTTTTGCTCTGGGGTTTCCCAGGCTCTGCCTTCTAGGGCTGGAACTGTAAGATGTCACCATTTCCACCCAGTATTTTTACATGGGATCTGAACTCGGGTCCTTCTGCTTGAGAGACAGAGGCTCTCACCCCTGAGCTGTCTCCTCAGCCCCTTATAGGTTTTCTAATTTAATTTCTCACCACAGGCAAACATCATGCTATTTTTCTGAAACCATTGCGTGGAGAATGAAAAGGTTCCTTTCTTTCTGTGTGTGTGTGTTTGCATGCATGTGTGTGCATGTGTGTGCTTTCATGCATATGTGTGTGCATGTGTGTGTTTTCATGCATATGTGTGTGTTTGCATGCATGTGTGTGCATGTGTGCTTGCATGCATATGTGTGTGTATGTTTGCATACATATGTGTGAGTGCATGCGAATGAGCATGTATGTGTTTGCATGCATGTGTGTGAGTACATGTGATTGTGTGAGTGCACACACAATGTGTTTGCATATATGTGAGTGCATGTAGATTGTGTGTGAACACATGTGAGTTATGTGTGAATACATGAGACTACATGTGTGTGTGCATGTGTGCGTGCGTGTGTGTGTGGGGGGCAATTCTTCCATCTCATTGCTTTGAGGATGGGTCTCCCATCAACTCTGGGCTCGCTGACCAGCTGGTCTGGCTAGCCAGCTTGCTGTGGGGATGCCCGTGTGTAGTGAAATTCCAGGACTGGACACAGGCTACTGCCATACCTACCATGAATCTTCACATGGGATTTGGGGATCTGAACTCTGATCCTCTTGCCTGCGTGGCAAGCGCTTTAACTATGGAGTCCTCTCCCTGCTCTCTTTGTTTTTGCGTTGCTAGAGATCAAAGCCCAGGGCTCCAGTGCACTAGGCAAGCTCCAGCACCTCTGGTCATGTTTGGTATGAGAACTGAAATGCTTACTTATACCGGCTTGGTCAGGGCAGCTGAATCTCTAGATGTGGATGCTTCCTTCCATCTGCTTTTCCACTCTGCTCTGCACGGCAGGCCAGCGTGACTGAGCGCCAGCTGTATCCCAGACTCTGAGCCTGGGATTGAAGGTGCACTCTCTCACTGTTTCCTGTACTTATAGATAGGAAACGAAGGCTCTAAAAGGTGACAGTCGCTTGCTGCTTTAGTTAGATCTATAGGTGTCAGTGGAGCACTCAAGGCTGAGCTCTGGGCACATCAGCAAAGAATTAATACTTAAGAGAAGCCCTTGAGGAAACCTGCAGGGGATTGTCTGATGGATGCGGGAAGACCCAGCCCATAGTCGGCGGGGCCACTCCCTAAACAGGTGGATAAGATGGAGGGAGCTACTTCAGTAAGTTGGCATTCTTCAGCATACTCTGGCAGACTCAGAAGTCTGACATATGAGGAAGTCGCCCCTCTCTCAGCACTCCCCACAGAGAGGGTGTGGTCAGTTCCCCCGGGCCCCAGTGTTGGTATGGGCTTTGCTCCCAAGCTGTAACCCGATAATTGTGAGCCAAAATAAAACCCCTTGTTCCCATGAATTTATCAGCAGCATGCAGGCGCAGCGCAGCAGCAAAGTGACTCATAAGGGTCAAGACACGCTCAGGCCTTCAGAGCCTCCCCTCCCCCTGGCATGGATTCCTTTCCTCCCCAGCCAGTCCACTATCCAGTGCACATAGGCTTGGGCGAGATGGTCGCCGGTCTGCATTTATGGGACAATTGTGTCGGGAACACATTACGCTTGCAAAATAACTGTCACCTCTTATTTGTAGAGAGCTTTAAAGTCTGCAAAATGGAAGCACAGCCTATTATCTCTCTTCCGATAGACATGTGGTGCCATCAGATGTTTAAGCAAATGGCGCTGAGAACGAGTTAGAGCTGCGACTTTGGAGCCACGTGGATCGCAAAAGTGCCCTCCTCACTCGCTCTTCTGGGTGGAGTTGGGGTGTGTGGGGGGGGGGGCTACGCAGTACTCCCAGCAACTGCTTTTAGTTCAATTACCATCCATCCCCCTGTGCTGAGGCACGGATTTCTGCTGCACTGCAAGTTCCTTGGTGCTTGGGTTTGGGGGGCTTCTTTTTCTCATTGGACACGTGTGTCTCTTCTCTATACAGACTGAGCATGACCTGCATGATGCAGCATGCACATAAGTGCACATGCATGCATGCATGCATGGAAACACGTACATTCAAACATGATGCATGACCTCATGTGTCTACAGCCCTAGGGCTGGGAAGGAGGAGAAAGGGGACCCCGGGGGGGGGGTGCTCCCTGGTTGGCCATCTAGCCAGATGGCAAGCTCCCGGTTCAGAGCATGACCTTGTCTCAAAACATAAGGTGGAGAGGGTCAGGAAAAGACACTGGGCTCACGTGTGTGTATGAGTGAACACAGACCCTTGCATGCGTGTACATACACATTCGCACACATTAGAAAAGGGTCACGTGACAAATGAGACAAATGACACTTTGTCCATCAACACCTGAATGTCAGACAGAAAACCTCTGTCAGTCAGGAGCCCGGAAGCGACACTTGCTGGGATTTTTCCCTACTGAGCTCTGCGGAGTGTCCGATTCACACCAGATGATGAGCCAGAACCACAGCGAGAATCTTGTTTCTTCTTGGCGTGAGATGGGTTTTTTTTTTTCTATTTTGAGGTATGCGAGTGTGTGACGTGTGTGTATCAAGTCAGTGTGTGTGTGTGTGTGTGTGTGTGTGTGCATGTGGAGGTTCAGGGCACTATCAGGAATTATTCCCCTCCACCACTCTTACACGTCATTGATCTTGAGGCAGGGCCTGTCTCCAGTCAAACCCAAGACCTGCAAAGAGGGCTAGTCTGCCTAGCTAGCTGGCTTTAGGGATTCCCAGGCCCTACCTTCCGAGGCCGACACACCTACCTCATATTTTATGTGGGGTCCTTTTGCTTGTGAGACAAAGGCTTTAACCATTGAGCTGCCTCCTCAGCCCGGATAGAAGAACCCGGAGCCCAGCGATGGCTTGACGTGACTTCAGCAAGAACACACTGCCTGCTGGGGCAGGAACAGGGCGGACAGGAATGGAGGGTGATGTCTAGGTGGGCGGGGACCACATCATGCAGGGGTGGCAGGTGGCAGTGGATAGCAACGGACCCATTTGTGGTACTTTCTTGTGTGTGTGTGTGTGTGTGTGTGTGTGTGTGTGTGTGTGTGTGTGTGTACAGACCAGACGTCAACATAAAGTGCTGTTCCTCAGGCACCATCCACCTTATTTTTTGGTGGGGTGGAGGGTGGAGGGGGTCCCTCACAGGTCTGCATCTTGCAAGGCAAGCACTTCACTGACCGAGCTTTCTCAGCCCCCACTGGAGTGTTCCCACATAGAGTTAAACGTCTCCTGACAGGCTGCCTAAGGCAGCAGAATGGAGCTTGGAGACGTTAGTGTTCCTAAGTGACTGGGAGATGCCTTCGGCTCTGCCGCCCTGCCTGCCGCACAGGAATCCAGGGACCAGGGACGGGGTACAAATTGAAAGGACGTGTCCCTGCTCTGCCTTGAGGCCATCCCCCGGGGTCACTGCGCACAGGCCGGCCATGCTGACTCTCTGCCCTGAGGGGTGGGTGCGCAGTGGCTGGAAGGGATTATTAACAGAACCTTGAAGTTTTCTGTCAGTTGCTCTGTTCCAAGAATTGGTCCCTCAGAACTTCTTTCTCCCCGCCCGGAGGCTGCCGGGTGTCACAACTGTCTGGTCGTTGCACACAGACACTTAATGAAGTTGGAAGCGCCGGCATTGTTCAAGGGCAGCGGGTCACGTTGCCCAAGTCAGGCGCCACGATAACCGACCAGCCCTGTGTATTTGCATATCCAGCTGGAGCAGAGGCCCCAAGCCTGCCCCCCACCCGCTCACCACCACCCCAGGGAGTGAATGTTGGGGCTGCCTTGCTCTTCAGCTAGCTGCGCTTGGCTTGGCTCTGCTGGTCTCCTTACCCAGTCTGCACCTGGCTTAGTGTAACATTGTCCGCTTCCTCCTTTGAGATTTTCATGGTTCAGTGAGATGGCTCGGCAGGTGGAGGTGACTGTGTGGACCCCTGGTGTGCCGGTTACAGATGTCAACTTGACAGCTGAGGGCTGAGCTCTGGGCACATCTGTGAGGAAGGAGTATTGAAGGCAAACCTGCAGGACGGATTGCTGACGGATGTGGGAAGACCCCGCCCACAGTGGGTGGGACCATGCCCTGGGTAGGTAGGCAAGATGGAGAGAGCTGAACCCATAGTTGTCATATTCACCGTACTTTGACTTGCAAACATTCTGGCAAGCGAGGAATTTTGCCGCTCTCTTGGCAATCCTGTGGATATGGTCTGGCTCATGGTGTTGGCATGAGCTCTCCTGCCAAGCCCAGCTAAGAAATGTAACCAGACAATCATAAGCCAAAATAATGCCCCCTTCTTCCCATAAGCCATTAGATCATGAATTTATTGGCAACATGCGTGCAAATTGTGATACGTAGAGCAAGAGAAATTCATGGTTAGCTGCAGAGGCCGTAGCTAACTGATGGCCTATAGCTGTTGGGACCACCAGGTAAGATGGCAGACTTGGTAATGAAGCCCTCCGCTAGTGACTGAAGCCAGCAGGGGCCAGAGCGAGGGTCTGCCCACTCCCTGGAGACTGGAGCAAGGGAGACTATATTTCAGCATCCTTTGAGTTAGGTTGACACTGGGCCAGCCACAGGCCAGAATCTGAGGCTCCCAGCACAACTCTCTCTCTGTCTTGTATATGGACATGCCTACATGCACGTATGCATGCATGTGTGTGTGTGTGTGTGTGAGAGAGAGAGAGAGAGAGAGAGAGAGAGAGAGAGAGAGAGAGGTGAATATCAGGTATCTTTCTTATATCACTCCTTCCCCCAACATTACTTTTTGAGACTGTTTTCCACAAAACCTGAATCACATAGATTCAGCAGGCCAGTGGATTCTCAAGAATTCAAGCAAGGGCTGGAGAGGTGGCTCGGGGGTTAAGATTCCGCCTTGTAGGCGGAAAGTCCTGAGTTTGGATCCTAGACCCCACGTATAGACGCCGGGCAGAAGTGGGGGCAGCTTGCGTTTCTGGTCTTCCTGGTAGGGTGGAGCCTGTGAATTCCGGGGCAGAGTAAACAAGGAGGTGGAGGTGTCCATGGTGGTTCCGAATTCGTCTGTGGTTCTACACACACACACACACACACAATTGAATAAATAATAAAAAAAATTTAAAAAATTAAAAAAAAGAATTCAAACAAGCATTACGAGTTTTTTAGGCATTTGTGTGAGAGAGAGGAAGATGGAGGCCCACAGGAATCCGTGATCACACAGGCCCACGGTGATGCTCCTCACAGACCCAAGCTGCCAACAGTCACTGAAAGCAACGGCAACACCGAGGTCTATTAGATGATGAAATATTAATCAGCATTGGCGACGAACTGCCGATGGATCCACTCCCCGAGTGGGTGACGCTCAGAAACACTTTGTCAGGGCAAGAGCCTTCTCCGGAGTCCCACGTGATCCCCTCTGTCTGCCAATCGGGATCAGGCTAGCTTCATCTGGGGGTGATGCAAAGCGGGCTTGAGGGAGGAGGAAGGCGCTGACTGGGAAGCCACAGGGAGCACCCTATTTAGAAGGGTGAACCCCGTCTGTCAGAACAGACTAAGCACCTCCCGTGGACTTGGGGGCCGCACTGCACACAGAGCTGACCTCTAGGAACGGGACTCCCTAGTGTTATCAGCGCCCCATCATCCATCTTGTCTGTGGTCACTGGGCGGTTGAGTGCTAGGAAAACAGGCCCCTGTCCCCGCGGCTCTGCTTGTCCCCATGGTGGGAAGCATGCGCCACACACTGGATAAGGATTTGATGAATGAATTCATGACCGACCGAGTGAGGAATATTGGAAGAGAGAGCGAGAGAGTGAGCGAGCGAGCGAAAGAGAGAGAGAAATATCCATGACTTTCTAAAAGCGGAACCAGAGCAGCGATGTAGTCAGTGTTCACAGCCTCGGGGCGTCTCTGTTCCAGCTTGCTGGACAAATGGGGGTGCCGTGCTCGGTTCTGCGTTTACCAGGCAGCCAGAGGCTGCTTAGAGCTAATCAGAGTCCCCAAGAAGTCTCTTGTCTTTGGAGACGAGGTTATAAATACTCCCTGCTCAGCTGGACAGAATGGCTCCTCTGGGCTCTCGTTCTTTCACCTGCTCCCCCAACCTGTCAAGGGAAGACTGAAATGATCTTCCCACAGGCACGCCCCTTCTTTTGGGGTCAGGGTCCCCCTTCTTTCTCCCTGCTTGCTTTTCATGGCTTCCCGCTGCTTCTCTGCTCTGCTCACTGGCACTGCTGTACGTGAGGGAGTCCTTTCAGGAGCTCTAGTAGGCTGCTTGCTCCTGCCACAGGCCCTTTGCACAGGCTGTTCCCACTGCCTAGAATGCTCCTCTCTGTCCTACAGACCTGGACAGTTTCTGAACACCTCGAATGGTCTCCCTACCCCACCCCCACGCCATCTCCCACCTATCTGGTTCCCTGCTCAGAAGGTCAATTCCGTGCTGCTAGAATGCCCGCTCAGTCTCCTCTCTGTTGCTGTGATGAAACACCCGACAAACAGCCCCCACAGGGAGGAGGTTCTCTTGGGCCTCTTGGTCCAAGGTACAATCCCTCGAGGTGGGAAGTCGAGACAGTGGAGCCGAGGCAGCTGATGCTGTCGCATCCACAGCAGGCAGAATGTTTGGAGATGCGCACCAGGCTGACCTTTGGCTTAGCATAGGACCCCCGAACCCAGGGGATGGGGCGGCCCACTTCCATTGACATGATCAGGACCCTTTCATTTTCCTCTCACCCCCACCCCCAGAAAACAACCTTCATCCATGGAGCCCCCACCCCCACCTGTCAAGTGGGAGTGAACGCTGATTACCCTGGGTTATGTCTTGTGCGAGAGGGTGCCGGGCACACGGTAGGGTGCCGAGCACACAGTAGGGTGCTTTTTTCTGTAGCTTTCGGTAGTATTAAGCAAGAGCTGAGCCCGGGAGTGACAGGAGTCTAGACAGTGAGTGCGTGGAGAGCTCGGTTTGCCGCAAATACCACGGAGCCAGCTCAGGTGTGTGGAGGCCGTGGGAAGGGAGTGAGGGGAGGCTGAGACCCAGGAAGAGACTCTGAGTAGAAGGCAGGCGAGGCTGGCGGAAGCCTGGGAGGCTAGAGCTGTGTCTGTGGGGCTTGAATTGGGGTTCAATTTGTGTGTGTGCGTGTGTGTGTGCAGAAGAGGACACTTGAGCGTGTGTGCTTATAGAGGCCCAAGGGTGACTTCAGCAGTCACCCTGGATGGCTCGACCTCCTTATTGCTTTGCTCTGGGCTTTCCCAGGCTCTGCCTTCAAGGGCTGGAAATAGAGGCCACTGCTGATCCTGCCCAGAGTTTTTACAGCTGGGGATGATGGGAACTCAGGTCCTTTTGCGGGAGGCAGAGGCTTTTACCCCTGAGTCATCTCTCCAACCCTGAGCCTCTACACCGACTTCCACCATGACTAGCTGACTTTTGTGGGGTGGGCATTTGATTTTTTTTCAATGTGGATGCTTCTTGAATACTTGTCTTTGGAATGAATAAATGAATGAATGATAGTGTTTCCAGGCATTCATCAAAGCGTGAGAGGCAGACCAGGATGAGTGTCAGGGCAGATGTGGGGACAACACACACACACACACACACACACACACCCATGTACACGCACATATACATATACACAGATACACACATACATTCATATACACATAGACACACACGCACACACACATCCCAGGGGCAGTGATGAAGTGTGGGGTGTGGCTATAAGCCCTCCCACCATCCATTTGATTCCCTTCCATGTTCCGCAGCCCTGGTCTTCGCTCAGGTCATCCTGGAAATAAACCTAGGCAGGGCGTTGTCCTTGCAAGGCACAACTTCAGAGTAGTGAGGTGGAGGGAGGCTGGGGCATGAGGTCAGAAAGAGAAGATAAAAGGTGGGCGCCACATAGCTGAATGGCCCCACGGGCGTCTGCGTCTGGGTCCACCCCGGGGCAGATGGTTTATAGAGGAAGCAGCCTGGCCCTGTGTGTTCTGAGGTGGGCGCAGCACACAGCAGGCGTCCACCTGATCCCTGTGTCTCTGGGCTCACTGAAGGTAACAGGCACCCCATCAGGAGACCCCTTCAAAGGCTACAAGTGGCAGAAAGAGCCCATCCCTGGCTTCAGGGACTCTTTGATGGTCCTAGAGTCTGTTTCCATAGCAACACCCAGACTTCAGGGAACCTTTGGTGGGCTCCTTCTGCCACTTGCAGCTTTTTAAAGGGGTTTCCTGATTGGCTGCAAGGGTCTGTCCTTAATCAAAGGGAGTGCCCTCTGCCTGTCACCATGAGGGTCTCTAAGCCCACACCAGGGACTTCCTTGTCCAGGAGTGTTGCGTAGCTGTCCGTGGACGGAGAGTCTCGGCGGCCACCGAGAGCTTCACGTGTAACACCTGCCGAGCGGCCAGCAGCAAGAAGCTTCCCTGGCCCTGGCTCTTTGTGCCCAGGATGTGTCTGCACTGTTCTCGTGGCTGCTCCCACCAAGGCGATTTGGTGCCAGCCGCTGAAGCACAAGGCATGGCATACCAACCTCCATCCCCTGCCCCGCTCTCCCCTCACGCGGGCGTGCATAGCTCTTGTTAGTCAATGGGCTGAGTGAAGATCGGGGAGAGAGGTGACCTACAGGGCCGGTCCAAGCCAGCCTTGCAAGAAGCCTGGTCTACACTGCTAAGCAAGTCTACACTGCTGAGCGGGGCTCAGGTCCCAGCCCCTCTGGTCAGCTTCTGATCTCTCTGAACTTTGATACTTGGTCTGGGGGTGGCGTGAGCCTTCTACCTGGCTGCCTTTAGTTTCCCTGTCCGCATTTGCTGAGCTGTGCACATGCAAACATGTGTGTGTGTGTGTGTGTGTGTGTGTGTGTGTGTGTGTGTGAGCTTGCTTCTTCTGCCATGTGGATCTGGGGATCGAACTCACGTCTTCAAGCTTGACAGCAAGCCCCTTTATCTGCCGGACTGTCTTGCCAGCCCCTATGTTGATTTCTGAGACAGGGTCAACCTGGAGTTCACCGACTCTACTGACTGGCCAGTCCCGCAAGCCCCAGGCGCTGCCTCCCTGGCGCTGGGGTTATAAACGCAGGCAGCTGGACCCAGCTTTGCACCTGGGGTTCTGAACTCAGGTGCTCACGTGAGCCCCTGTGGCAAGCATCATACCTCACGGAGCCCTCTCCCACCCACCCCCTTTCTTCAAGACACACTTGCTGTGTAGGCCGACTGGCCTCTCCCCTGCCATCCTTCTGCCTCCGCCTCCCGAGAGCCAGGGCCGCAGGCGGGAGCTGCCATCCCTGACTTTGTGATTGATTACTGCTAATGAACATTGAAAGAACTTTCGTTTCCCGCAGTCTGAGGAGGAGTGTCGCTGTCCAGCGGGCCTGACCTCTGGGACGCATCCCTGCAGCTCACTGAGTAACGGTGGGTGTGCTCCTTCACCAAAATGTATTTCACCAAATAAGTACCCAGGGCCACCCAGAGCGATTTTTTTGTCTCACTTCTGGTGTGCAGCTCTAGCTATAGGGTTCTCCACAAAAATGCAGGGTGGCTCTACCTGGCCCTGCGGTGCTTAGTGGGAGAACTCTTTGGAGACTGCTGTCCTCTGAGTTAAACAGCAGTCATGTTGATTTGATCAGTGGAATGTCAGGACACCCGACTCCACAAGACCAGGTCTTCTACCACAGGAACCTACACAGTCACACTAACGGGCTTCTGGGTGGTGTCCTCCTCCCTTCTATGACCTTTGACCCTTGGAGGTCTTGGCTGTTCTCCCTGAGACCTCCCACTCATCCGAGTCTGGGCAAAAGGAGGCTAGTGATGAATATTCTAGAATGGAATCCAAGACATCCACAGCCCAGATGCACTCTGCCCAGGCGTCTGTCCTCCAGAGGGGCTCTGGCAGCCCCCCTCTCCTTTATCCATCCACTCTTCACCTCCCACAGCCCCCCACAGCCTTCGTTGAGCATGCTTGGGCCTGACACCCCCTTTCTTCTTGATACCATCTCTTCCCAGTGTTTGGGTTGGACTCTGTCCATTATGACACCCCTGAAAAGAAATGGAGTTCTATCTTCGAACCCCGAACCTATGTACAGCTAGGTAGGTATAGGCTGCTGTCCTTATAACCAAGAGGCATTTGGATTCTGGGGCAGAGAAAAAAGGAGGATACTGTCTGCAAATGGAGGAGAAGAGATACCCCCACGCCCCACAGACCTTGGAGGTCCCTACTTCTGCTGGTACCTTATCCTTGGCCTTTCAGCCTCCAGAGCTAAGGGATGATACAGCTGTACCACCTCTGTGTAGCCCAGGGATCCAAATGGGACAGTCTCCTGCAGGGGGGGGGACGAGGGTCGGCCACACACAGGGTCACTACCACACAGGCACATCTGGGAGGGAACTGTAGCCACTCCAAGGGCTTGTGAATGGAGTCTCTGTCAGCTCCGGTTTCCAAAGGGAACAAACCCGCTCAGGTCTTTCTTTTTTGTAACATTGAAATGAGTGGACCATGTCAACAAAACACGGCCGACCACATTCCTGTGGACACACATTATGTCTCTGTCATAATTGTTCACAGCAGCGGGGGAGGGGGGAAGCTCATGGATTGTTTACTGGCTCATCCATCCATCCATCCATCCATCCATCCATCCATCCATCCATCCATCCATCCATCCATCCATCCATTCATTGAAGCATCCTTGATACGAGGCATCTTACTGACAGGCAGGGGATAGGAGGGAACTAAGTGTAGGAATTCAGAAAGCCCAGAAAACCTGTGATTTGGGGCCGGGAAAGGGCTCCGAGGCTGAGAGAACTGGTTGGACAAATGTGAGGACCCAAGTTCAGATCCCCAGGGCTCAGCGAAGTGTGCATTTGTTACCCCAGAGCTGTGGGGGAAATGGACACAGGAGGATGACGCCTGGGCACGCGGCAGCCAGCATAGCCAGAAAAGGTGAACTCCATTTGGTTAAGGCCCCGTCTCAGCAAATAAAGTGAGAGAGAAGAAGATGCTAAATGTCAACTTTCAACACCTGAATGTACGTGCATGGGCACGTGCGGCTGCACATGTGTGCACATACATACGCCACACACGCAGAAGGATGAGGGGTGGGAAGAAATGTCATACGCACAAAGGAGGAAGAGGAGGAGGAGGAAGAAGAGAAGGAGAAGGAAAAGGAAGAGAAAAAAGAGGAAGAGGAGGAGAGAGGAAGAAAGAGACAGTCTAGAAGGCTTCCTGGAGGAGTCACGCTTGAGCTGAGCCGGCCAGTGGTGAGGAGGAAGAGGAGGAGGGCTCGGCATGCAGCCACAGAGGGAAGGAAGGGAAGGCCGAGGTGGACACACTGCTTCAGCCCTCTCTGACCACCTGCTCCCTGTCAGTCCTCCAGCGTTCCAGGTGCCGTTCCTGACCAGAGAGAAAGTGCAGACTCCAGGGAAGCCAACTTTATTTTGTACAGACCAAACACTTGGGAAGCCCAGCGCCCCAGTGGGATGTGCTGCTCTGGGCTCCGTCTGCCTCCGGCTGGCCTGGCTCCCAAAGAAGGGCTTTGAGAGCCTGGGGGTGGCAGGTTTCTCTCCTTCTGGGGTGCAGAGGAGGAAGTCTTAGACGGCATCTGTGTCTGAGAAACTGGAAACAAACACAGGTGAAAGGCTGTGAACGGGAGGCAGGACGGAAAGTTCTAGAATTTTTGAGCACGGGGTCTTATTGGAGAGACTGGCGAGAGCAGTGCAAGGAAGCCCCCATAAGGACAGGTTTCTGAGGGACCTGCCCTGGCTGGGGATCTAGACCCTTTCCAGACGGCCCAAGTGTAGGAGGCTCACGTGCAGGGTGGTGCTGCGCCCACTCCCAGTGCTACGAGGACAACCCAGTCTCTTCTTTCTCTCTTTTTCCTGTCCTGCTCCGAGGGAATATTTGTGGATAATGCTGTGGCCTTGATGAGCTACTCATCACAGACCCCAGGCTGCAGGACCCACCTACCACGAATAGAAGCCCCTAGAACTGTGAGCCACAGGAAGACTATAGTTTCTGTAGGAACTGGAAGCTGGCTTGTTTAGGATTCAAATTTCCAAGTGCAAGAAACTCTGGCATTCATGCGAGCTATGGAGTGGGGAGCTGTGCCCAGGAATCTATGTATCTATGTATCCATTCACCCACCCATCCATCCATCTATTCATCTAACTCTATCTATCTATCTATCTATCTACCTATCTATCTATCTATCTATCTATCTATCTACCTATCTATCTATCTATCTATCTATCTATCTATCTATCTCTATCCATCCATCCATCCATCCATCCATCCATCCATCCATCCATCTCTTTATCATCCATCTATCCATTTGTCTGAGATAGTCTCATAGGTGGCTGAGCCTGGCCTTGAACTCCTGACCCTCCTGCCAGGGTCACAGGCATATGCTACAGATTCAATACTGACATCAGCCCCATGCTTTCCCTTTAGGAGGGTGGTGTGATTGTTTCTGTTTACAGCTGAGGACCCAACCTCCCAGCTGGCTGGAGCAGCAGGAATTGAACCCGGGGCTGGGGGAGGAAGGGGAAGGATTTGCTTGACTCCAGACTTCCCCAGACATCCATGCCTGTCTGTGGTGTGTGTGTGTGTGTGTGTGTGTGTGTGTGTGTGATGTACAGTTCAAAAAACCTAACCTAGAATCCAGGAGGTGCGGGCAGGGGCTGCAGGTTACAGCCAGCATCACTGGACCTCGCTCCAGAGAAAGAGGAGTGCCTGAGCTTCAATGAAAGTCTAAAGAGCGGCAGACCGAGGTGTTCCTTGTCAGATGGTGGCGGATCCCCCTTAAGGACTCGAGACCTTCACTTGGCTTTTGAAATCACTTCCCTTGTCCCTAAGGGCGTACTAATGTAAAGGAGTATCAGATCTTACTCAGTAATTGAGAACAGAGAGAAGGCCATGCTAAGTCAAATTAATTTGCTCGGATTCAGCCTGAGCTGGTCCCCAGGACTTTCGGATGGGCTGGCTTTGCGGTTCTCACGAGGAAGCCTGGAGGTGGAGGAGGGGATGAGCTGGCTGTGCGGCTCTCCAGAGGCCACAAGGGGCTGGGGAGGCCTGACCACTTGACCAGCTTACTCTTGACTTTTGAGTTTCTGAGAGGGGGTGCTGGGGAACCACGTGGGCTGTGGGCAACAGAGCTACATTGATTTCGCCACTCAAGACCCCTGGGGCTCAGTGTGAACCACCTCTTGGGGTTGCTGTGAGTTCTGAGTCCCTGGTGGAGACAGATCACAGAGGTGAATGGTCCCGGGTGAGGACCCCCTGTCTGTGCTCCGATTTCAGAGAAGGACTAGGTAGGATGAGGCTGGGAGGGAAGGAAGGCAGCGACGCTGCCCCTGAGGCCGGCTGCTTTGGGACCCAGGCCTGCGTCCCTCCCCCACCCCAGGCCTTGGATATGGGAGCATATGGATTGGGCCTCTGGCAGGCAGGCAGGTGTCTTCCCATCAGGGCCTTTGGTGGCTCAGCTGCCCAGTTCTTCAGCTTTGAGTGGAAAGGGTCAAAATGAGGGGGAACCATAGAAGTCTGACATCACTGAGTATGTGTGTGATCATGTGTGTACAATGCATGTGAGTACATGGGTATGATACATGTGGACGCCAATGTGTATATACATGTTTGTGTGTAAAATACATGTGTGTGATGCATGTGGAAGCTACTGCATATACATGATTTTGTGTGTACAATGCATGTGTGCACATGCATGTGACGCATATGGAAGTCAGTGTGTGTACATGTCCATGTCTATACAATTCATGTGTGTTCGCATGTGTGTAAAGCATGTGGAAACCAGTGTGTGCAGGTCTGTACATGTTCCCGTGAATATGGTGCATGTATGCATATGTGTGATATATGTGGAAGCCAGCATCTAGACATGCATGCAGTGTATATCTGTGTGTGAGTATGTGATGCCTGTGGAAGCCAGGATGTATGTACATGTTCATATGTGTACAATGTATGTGTGTGGGTTGTGATGCATGTGGAAGCCAGTGTGTGTACATGTTCATATGTGTACAGTGTATATGTGTGTGGGGGTTGTGATGCGTGTGGAAGCCTGTGTGTGTACATGTTCAGTGTGTACAGTGCATGCGTGCTAATGCATGTAGACACCCTGGGTGTCGTTCCGCAGGTGCCATCAGCTATTGTCCACCTTGGTTTTTTTTTGCTTTTTTCCCATGTTCATGTCACATGTGTGGTTAGGTAGGTGTGTGCATATGTGCATGTGCATGTCTACGGTGCATGCATGCTTGTGAGGCTCCAGGTTGACCCTGGGACTTGTCATCCATCACTCTTCTACCTTTATCCTTTGGAGACGGGTGTCCCCTCACACCCAGGGCTCATCAGTAGGACTGCTCTGCCTAGCTGGCTTGAGTTGGGGATTCCCAGGCTCTGCCCTTCAGAGCTGGAATGACAGACAGGCTGCCATACCTACCTGGCATTTTTATGTGGGATCCAGGGGTCTGGATTTTGACCCGTCTGCTTGTGTGGCAAGGGCGTAAGCACCGAGCCATCGCTCTAGCCTCCGCCTTGCACTGCCCTGGCACCCACCAAGCAGACCAGGCTGGGGACCCGCCTGCGTCCAGCTCCCCAGAGCCAGCATTGCGAGTACATGCTCCGGTTGGTTTTGAACTTAACCTGTGCGCTGTGGGGCTCCCACTCAGGTCTCCATGCTTGCAAGGCAAGCACTGTACCACCTGTGCCACCCTCCCAGCCCTCTGTCACTCTCTGAGCCATCCAGCCGGACCCTCCGCCTCTCCCAATGCACTGTGTATCACTTGGGCTAAAACCTCAGATACACTGGAGCCAACCATTAACACAGGACCCCCCCAAGCCTTCAGGACTTGCGGAACTCTTTGGTCCCCCCACCAGGAGAAGCCCCGCCCCTCACCTGCGGGGCTCTACTTCTGGAGGTACTTCTTCATGATGCTCTCCACATCCTTGTCTCTGCTTGCCATGCCCGGCTCCCCGTGTTCCGGGGACCTTCGCTCGCCACCATCGCCATCCATTCGAGGGCGGCGCGGGCCGCTCTTGATGCTGTCTGCACTCTTGAAGGACAGGATGGAGCTGGAGGACGAGGAGGAATCCGAGAGATGGGCAGGGTCCTCTTTGGCCTTCGGGCTCTTCTTTGAAACAGCCTCCATCCCTGGGAGAGAGGAGTGGTCAGCCTCTTCCGTCTCAAAGTGGAGGCTCGAATGCTTCGCAGCCTCCTGCCCATCCTTGGCAGCCCCGGGCAAGGATGCGGGAGCACCGGGCTTCCGGATGGCGGGGAGGAAGTCATCAAAGTCCACTTTGGTCGGGCGTCTGTAGTCGAGGCTTGGCAGCTTCCAACTCTCCAGAGAGTCCCCTATGAGGTGAGCAAACTGACGGTTCTGGAAGACCAGCGGTTCCTTGCCCAGGTCCGGGCAGAGGGCATCGTCCACGGAAGACTCCAGACACCGCCTCCGGGGACGCAGCGTGGGTGACAAAAGCGTATCCCTGGCTGGGGTGGGCGAGCTCAGTTTTCTGCCCGAGCTGGGTCCGGATTCTAGGAGGGACTCACAGGAGCTAACCCTCATCCCTGGCTTGTGGGGTGTGAGGGCGGTGTCCCCGACACCCTCCGACGTGATACATCTGAGGCTGGTGGACCTCGAGAGACCAGCTGATGCCCCAGGAGGTCCCTCTGCTCCCAGAGACGGCAAGAGGTCTCCCTGGTCGCTGCTGGCTCTGCCTCTCCTGAGCACGGAGGCCCCGGTGGTCTGATAGATGGGGAGTGTGGGTCCATCTTCCAGGCGCAGCGAGGAACCCTGGCCTCTTTGGGCCCTTTTCCTGCGGAGTTCTTCCACGAACTCCGAGAGAGCAGCTGAAGGACTGGGCAGCTTGTCCCTGGGCGAGGGTGACCGTTCCTCGCTCTGGGGAGCAGAGAATGAGGGCGGGGCCGTGGGCCTCTCCTTGCCCGCCTTTCTCTGGACACCAAACCCTTCTCCATCGCCCAAGTGGTAGGACTTTGGTGGGAGGCTGGGAGAGTCACCCCTGGAGGTCTTGCTAGGTGCATCCCAGTCCCTGTTCAGCCCTGATGATGACGACGTGGGCCCCGACCTCTCAGCACCCCCGGCCTCTTCGTTTGTCCTGTGCCAAGAAGAAAAATATGAGAAAAATACATGACTTGACACAGTCCACACAAGAGCCTTAGACGTCAGCGCTCGCCTGATGCCGCTCCCCCTCCGTACCCTGGAGCGAACTCTGTGGTTTCATGTGGAAACTCAAGCCATGGTAATAACGTCTTGTCGCTTTCTGAGATGTAATTTCTGTCTATAATTAAACCCAGCTGGGGGAGATTTGAGTAGCTTAAAACTGCAGCTACTACTACGGGAGAGGCTTGGGGACCATCGCTGTGGTGCTGAGTGCGAGAGATGCTTTTCAAGTCTGGTGGAGGGACCCAGTGGGGGGAGGGACACTGAGGTATTCTACTAAGCTCAGGGGACTCCTGCCCATCAGGCACCTCAGTATGTGTCTCTTTGACTGCTCTGATGAATGGCTTCATGGAGTGGGGGTGGGGGCTGGAAACAGCCACCCCACCTCCCCAGGGAAAAATTCACATGAAATCAAGTAGAAGCCAAATCCCTAGCAGAGAGGACAGACGGTTTCTATTCCGGGACGACACACAGCCTGAGATTTTATGCAGCAGGGTTTGCAGCAGCTGTACCCGAAATGCTTTGCCTCCCCAAAGCCAGAGCCTCGCGCGGGGGGGTGGGGGTGGGGGGATTGCAGACTGGAAAAGAAAGGACACCCTTTTAAAGCATGAGATGCGAGCTCACCACCCGCATGTCCTTGAAGAAATAAACCTTCTGTGCCTGCCCTCCTCAGGAAACAACCCCCAAAAGACTCAATTTCCAAACACTCGAGAGGTATGGTCCCAGTCTAAGAATTGGGGGTGGGCAATATCCAGTCTCTAGTCCCTAGGAAAGACCCTGACGCCCCGGCCCGGCAGTGCCCTCCTCCCTCCTCCTGCACATTGTCTCTGGGGTAGGATGTGTGTGTGCGCGCTTAGGCCAGGGCAGGGGGTGGTGTTCGTGGACAGAAACCTCTTTGAAGACTCGAGAAGACGGTGTTGACGAACCACCAGCCTGATGCTAAGCCGCCTGCTTGGACTTCGCTTTGGACCTCTGACCTCTGACCCCCAACATGGCCCCAACATGGCCAGAGATAAACTCTGCTGGTTTCTAAGTCACCCAAACTGTGGTGTTTTGTTATAGCAGCCCCTCTCCCGCCAGGACACTGCCCTCCAGGGCTGGCAGGAGAGCCCCAGTCTGGCTCCCGATAGGCTATCGTGGACTCATGGGGATGGGGCGCAGGGCTGCCAGAAACCCGATGTGGGGGGTGGGAGTGGGCAGTATTGATAAGCTACGTCAGCCCTGATCCTATGTGGTTCCTCCCTTCTCCCTCCTCCCTCCTCAGGGATCCTCCTGCACCCTACCCTAAAACACTGGCCTCTGTCCCAGGATGTCCACGATTTACTTTTCCCTTGGTCCCAGGACAGAGCCACAGGACAGCCAGGAAAACAAAGGAGAGCTTTTCTTCCATTCTCTTCCTGACACCTGGCTCCTCTGCCAGGTGCCCTGGTGAATAATTAATCACCATTGCGAGAGGTTCCAATCATTAACCGCCAGTGATAATCACCATCCCTTCCTCTGATCCTCCAGTCTCCGTGGGACACAATGGAGCCTCCAGGAAACTTCCAAAAGGACCAGTAACAGAGGTGGAGGACCTCACACACAGGGCCGTGCGGGCTAGCAGCAAGGTGGCCCTCTGCGGGAAGCAGAAGCCATGGGCTCTCCAGCTGCAGATGCCCTCCCTTTCTGGTCCTCCGCAGCTGGGCCAGGCGGGGTACAGAGCAGGCTGGGGGGGCTGCTGCTTCCCAGGCATCCGGAGGTGAGTTTGTGCCCAGCGTTTCTCGGAGCGGCTCCTCCACGCGTGGTGAGGTGCTTACACTCCATCACCTCTCTCTCCTTCCTCTTTAATGAACAGCTTTGAGCTGCCAGGCCAGCGGGCTGCCTCCAAGCTGACAGAAGTCATTTCCGAGCTGTCTCGCCCTGAAAGGAGGTGGGCGTGATGGATGTGCCCTGGGCCGGGGCCCCATCCATCCGTCCCCGGCCGCCCGGGAGTGAGTGGCGTGGGAGAACCTGTAGCTGAGTCTCCCAGGACTCTGTGCCCCTCCACCCCCAGTCCCCACACCGCTGCTGCTGGCTCCGGATAATGCCAGGCCAGGGTGGGAGGGGGAGGAGTGAGAAGTCACAGGAAGAGGACGAGGAGGAGGAAGAGCGAGGATGTGCATAAGCGGCGGCGGAAGGGCCACACACCCCACACGCAGGCTGGCTAGTGCTCCTTGCTGGTGAGTGGCCGCATGGCTCAGGAAATGGTGAATCCAATCAAGGTAGAGGAGGAGGAGGAGGAGAACGTAGGCAAGATGAAGAGAGAGGGAGGGCCAGAGAGTATGGAGGGAGAGGAGGAGAGGAGAGGTGAGGGGCTGAAGGCGAGGGGCTGGGTGGAAGGAGATAAGGCAGGAGGGAGCCGGAGCCAGTGCACTCCGGATCTTTGGTGGAAAGCTCGGGGAAGGGGCGGGTGAGGGAGCAGGGGGAGGGGCCGAGGCCCAGGCATGGGGTCCGCACACCCAGGCCATGTGGTTGGTGCCCGCTGCTATCCTCACACACGCTGCTGAAGCCCAATGGCCCGCTTTGGCTGCTGGGACTCCCGCCCACCTGCCACAGGCAGTCCACGGATCAGCCCCACCTTTGTGGACAGCCCCCAGCCTTTGAGGGCTCAGCTGGTGAGCCGGGAGCAGGAAACGCGCACAGCAAGTCGCATTGTGTGGATACGCTGTGTGGATACTTGGGGAGCTGCTGAAGCGGGTGTCAGAAGCGGGTGTCAGGGGAGTGGGGAGGGAGGGGAAGGAGAAAGGGAAGACAGGAAAGCTGTAGGAGATGAGAACTCTCTCCTCCACCCGTGCCCTTCCAGGGCACCTCTTTCTTTCCTGCTTCTGTCTTAGTCAAGACATTGGCTACTGTTGGCCCAAGAGGACCTGGCCACAGGCCACCTTCTCAACACTTATCTTAAACCCACAGACAAGGATACCCTAGAAAACTCTTTTCCCAACAGATGGTGGTTGACAGAATCACAACTGGCCAGAGTGCAGAGCAAAGTGACCGTGGAGTGCTAAAGGGGGACGTGGAGTCCCTCCATGCCTGCAGGCTTGGGAACAGCGCAGAAGGAGGGGTGGAAGGACAGTAGAGCCAGCGGGTGAGGAAGGCACTATATCCACAAGCTGTGGTGAGCGGGAGTCCCCTGCACAGGACCTGGGCTTGACAACATCACATCACAGATGGGGGGCGGTCATGTGACTCTCTTCCTCTGGTGAATACTGGCTGATGCTGGCTGGGGGATGATGGAAGAGGTGTTGGTACATCAAGTACAAAAGCGCCCAGGCACAGGGTGATGTGGGAGGCAACCCTTAGTAAACTCATACTCATACGCATATATACACACACAGAGACACACACACACACAGACACAGAGACACACAGAGAGACACATATGCAAACAGTCACAGAAACACGCATAAACACAGATAGATGCAGACATACAAACATACACACACACATGCACATACCCAGACACACATATATACACACAAACACAGATACAGACATATGGGCACACACAAACATACAGACATGCACACACAGACACACAAAAACAGACATGCACACTCAGACACACACTCACAAACATACACACAAACACAGACACATGTGCACACACAAATATACAAACATACATAAACACACATATGCGTATGCACATGCACAGACACACACAGGCATGCACACTCACAGACACATACACACTTATATTCACACACACACACACACACACACACAGACACACACTCAAATTGTTGGGAAGAGATTCTCAGTGGGAGGAGGAGGGGGACCAGATAGGGTAATACGGGGAGAAGTAACAAGGGTCCACTGTGTTCATATACAAAATGCTCAGAGGATTAGATTCAAGTCCCCTGAACGCGCTCCTTTCTCTGTGCACCCAGCCCTTCCGAGGAGGCTTGGGGCCCAGAGCCGCAGTCCTGCGGCTGAGGCAGGAGCACTCTGTTCCTGCGTTGGTTGCTCTGAACACACCTTGCCTGTGCCCTGGCAGCCGGGCCTGGGACCCCCAGACACTCCCCTCAACTGTCCTTCCAGATAGCTTGGCTCGGTGGAACGCCCGGCGCCTGTCCCTCGGCCTGGAGATCCATGTGGGGCAGATAATGATACCCCAGGCCTGACGCTTAGAGGCCAGTCAGAGAGAAGCCTGTTGCGTCGAGGTTCTCTGAGTGGTAGGATTCCGGGACGGTGAAGAGGGTGAGCGCGCGTGCCTGTGTGTGTGGGGTTCAGCAGCCTGACCCTTAATCAGTCTCAAAGAGGGATCCTGGGCACAGCCCATGACTTTACTGATGAGTGGTCTCAGCCTGTGATGATCGCCTGCTCCATGCCGGGCCCCCGTGTTGGCCAGGGAAGAAAGCCAACAGATGGTTGTCCCGTTGCCATGGCAATCCTGGGAGGTGGGGGTGGGGGTGGGGAGTAAGGGTCTCTAGGCACAGCAAGGTCCCGGAGAGCAGGTAGCAGGGGTCCAAGTGCAGGCAAGCTGACCCAGGGCCAGGGTCGGGGTCACACAGAACTGTGAGTCTCTACTAGACTTTGATCATGTTTCCTGGGTGGTTGCCTTGGGCCTGGGGACCTTAGGTGGTGTTGTCAATCACAGGCCTCAAAGCTTCAGGATTGATTCCAAGCTCACAAAGTTGTGGGGTACGCCTTCCAAAGTATCTATCACAGGGCCGGGGAGACGGCTCAGTCACGGAAGGGTTTGGGGCACATGCTGGACAACAGGAGTCCCATCGTAGCACCACTGCAGACAGCAGAGCAGGTGGCACACACCTGTAATCTCGGTGCAGCGGGAGGACCAGAGGGATCTTTAGGTATCAGTCCTAAAGAATTAGTGAGCTCCAAGTTTGGAGAGGGACCCTGCTTCACAAAACAAGTGAAGGGAGAGAGAGAGGAAGACATGTGATGTTGATCTCTTGTGTTCACTGTGAACACACACACACACACATATGTGTGTATACCATATACACCTACACATATAAACACATGCATGTACATAGACCACAAGCACACATACACACATATGCATACTCCACACACACACATACAAACATATACACAACACATAATACACATATATACAAACATGCGTACATACATACACCACACGCACATGCATACTCCACACATATATAAACGCACAATGTGTAATGCACACATACACAAACATGTATATATACACCCCCCACACACACTGGAGCATGCACATACCTTCCCCACACACCATTACATTGTATCACTGTTCCCACGGTAAAGACCATGGTCATGGTCCATAGCAGACACCTAAAGAACACATGTTGGATGACTTCGGGAGGGTGCTGCAGACGTGTATCATGTGTAGAAGTGACTCTTGGATGTTGCTTAAGCCAGCCAGAATGCTCATACAAAGAAAGATGTTCTAAGTTTGGGCTGTCCAACATGGCAGAGGATATTAGGGTACAATAGGGTACCGGAATTTCCAAGACTGAGAAAATGAGTTTTGAATGCAGTAAAGTGTGGGTTCGAATCCTGGCTCTTTCCATCTAAGACAGGAGTAGCAGTGGTGGTGGGGAGTAGTCCTGGGAGCCTGAATTTGCTCAGCGGTAGAGTGGGAACCATCTTGTCTTAGGTCTCTGGTTGCTAGGAAACGAGGGCACATGTGTGCTGCACATCTGCTGTCTGCTCTACCTCCATCTCGTGCCCCACCCCATCCCCATTCTTAAGCCAGGCGTAATGCCCTACGGGTTGACCCTCTGTCTCAGAAGAACTGAGGTGGTTGTGTGGCGGTCTAGTTGGTGAACTCACTCGCCCATCTCTCTGATGGGTAGGTTGAGTCCTTCATATTCAGTAAGTCCACCCACTAAGCTAGCCTCAGGAGACCCTGACCATAGACACATACTTCCCCGCCTCTTCCCACCTGCAAGATGGCCAGGCAATGACACCCCCCTACACACATGTATCTTTCAGTCTATCCTGTTTGCTATAAGCTGGGATATGTAAGAGAGTGGGAATAAAGAGCAGGAATCCACATAGGGCCACGGGAGGGTCAGTCCTATGGCCCCGAGCAACCTAGGACAACTGGAGTCTACAGTAACTGATGCTGTACGTTAGAATCCCTAGAAGGATCCAGGGACCCCAAGCTGGGCGGCTCTGAGAGGTTATCGTAGGGTGCGTGGCAGCATCCGTTGTCCCCCATTCACGAGAGTCCAGCAGCCACTCTTTCCCCTAGTGATGATAGCTACAAATGTCCCCACCTTGGCCAACCTCGTTCCTGGGGGAACTGTTGCCTTGAGAGTCACGAGAGTCATGAAGGGCCCATGGCACCAGGGAAGGGTGAGAGGTCAGCCTCTGCTATATGTGTTGATATGGGCTAACCTCGCACACAGAACACAGTAGCCTGTGCTGAGCCCAGAGTCAGGTGTCAAAATCAGGACAGAGGCTTATGTTTGTTGAGGGAAAACAGGACTTGCAGGGGCTTGGGTGGTCTCAGGGACACTGGTGGCTTCAGGAGCAAGTGCTCAGCTATGACCGAGTCTGGGTAGTCTCAAGACAGACCTAAGAGAAGGTTCTGATCATCCTTGATCATTACTGATCCATCCTAAGGGCTTTTGTGTGTGTGTGTGTGCATGTGCGTGTGTGTGTATGTGTGTGTGTGAGAGAGAGGCACTGTGTGTCCCTGTGGAGGCCCAAGGGTGACTTCAAAAATCATCCTGGATTGCTTTACTTCCTTATGGCTTTTCTCTGGGGTTTCCCAGGCTCTGCCTTCCAAGGTTGGAATTATAAACTGCTGCCTCATTTACCTGGCATTGTATGTGGGATCTGCGATTAGAACTCAGGTTGTTTTGCTTGGAGGCAGAGACTTTTACCCCCCCCCCATGGCAACCCCAGACCTGAGCCTCTCCATCTTATTTTTTGAGACACCATCTTTTATTAATCTTATCATGCCGGCTAGCAAGCAAAGTCCAAGGGACCCTCCTGTCTCTACCCATCGGCATGGGCGTTACAGGTGTGTGCTGCTTTTCCTGGTTTTTAATGGGTGCAGGGGATTGAACTCAGGTCCTCATGCTGACATGGCAAACACTATGCACCAAGCCGTGTCCCCACCTCCCCAAGGCTCACATCATCTCAGGCTTCATTGACCTACACACTGAAGACAGGGACCTCCAGATAGGACGCAGTCCCCCCCTTAGCACTAGACAAAGTAGACCCAGCCTAGGACCCTGTCTCCCATGTCCATCCTCTGCAGATGGTTCCTGGCCTCCTCATCGGTGCCAGCTTCTAGAATGTTCTGAACACACCTGCTTTTTCTCTGGTAAGCTGCCAGATACGCCGAACCCTGCACAGAGCCCTGTGACCCAGAAAGACGTAAAAAAAAACCCTGCTCAAGGTTCGTTAAGGGTCTTCAGAATAGATGACTATATCCCGAGTGCTGATTCCGAGTCCACAGAGCCGGGTAAATAAATGCATGATTACGATGAGATCGGCACAGACACGTAACACGGACACGTAACCTACTTGGAAAACAAGCTACTTTACCTCGAAGCTCCATCCATTCACAGATCTATAATTAATGAGCTAATTACTATCCCGTCTGGTCTCATCATGGAAAGCAGCTCTCATGTGAAATCCTTGGCTTGGTGTCTGGGGAGAGTAATTGCATTTCCTTGAGAGTAACACAACTTTATTTTTAAAACAACACCCTGTAATTTAGACCTTTTTACGAATTCAAGTCAGCTCTGCACCAAATTTAAAAAACAAAACAAAACAAAAGACAAGCAGAGAGATGGATCGATGTTGTCTCTACCTAGTTCTTCCTTTCTTTCAGACAGACAATCCTTAAGTCAGGACTATGAGCTCTTGAGTGTTTATAGAAAGCAACTCTTTTCCAAGGGGGTGGTGGTGGGGAGACAGCCTGAAAGGCACCTCTCTCAGCCCACAGAGCAGTTGTGGGGCGTCAGCAGCGTGGGTGCAACGGAAGTATCGGTAATTAGAATCAGGGTGATTACGGGAGGGCTGAGGGGGACGATCTCTCATAGGAACCTGGGTACTCACACCGCACCTCGTATATGTCCTGCAGTCACAGTAGATGCCCCATGTTGACCACAGCGTAGACCCTGCTGAGGGCCACAGAGCAGCTGCTGGAGTCCAGGAAAGACTCTGTATCTGGGTGGGAGAGACACTTATACTTAGGTTTCCTAAGGCTACTAGATGGGGCATGCATCTCAGAGCGCCTACAGCAAGATGGACAGAGAGACAGAGGCTCCCAGCAGCAGCCAACTGGCATACCCAGCCATGGGCAAGAGGCCCCGTCTCTTCCGCAGGCATGAAGAAGCAAGAGGTGACTACGAGGGGTTGGGGACGGTCACTTCCTGCTGGATGATCAGAGGCGTCAATGTCCAGTGGATCACGGTGGTGACACAGCTGGGCAGAGCTGGGCCCTGAGCTCTTGTCTTTGACTGCACAAGTGACCTCCCTGAGACTGGGGTACTGCTGGGAGTGGAGCAAGGGGCCAAGAATGAACCGCTTGGACCCTACTTGCAAAACCCGATGTACTCTAAAGACAAGGACCTGAGAGGAGAGATTGCCACCGTGGAAAGAAGCATTTGCCCCTCCCTCCAAGATGGCCCAAGGGCAGGAAGACGGGACTGACTCCCGCAGAGCCCAGGGCCCTGGGAAGCCAGATGTTCAGAGTGACGCGAGTCACATCTGCAGCCACATCCAACCCGCAACTTCCCTCTCCAGGGCCATGGGGTGATTTAGAATCCCGTCTCCAGAAGTACCCACGTTCAGCCTCCACTGCCTGCACCAGGGTGTAAACCACAGGCTTTGGGCATATTTCTCAGAGCTGATTTGCTCTTATAAATAATCCGGGGATGCTCTCGAGCCGTGGGAAGGTCTGTGCCCTCCCTCTCTTCTGTTTTCAGAGTGCCCTTCTTTCTCAGCCAAATTAAAAGCATCCCACGGGCTCAGTCTTGCTGGGCATAGTGAGGAGTGGGGGATCCGGAGCACAGAGATCCCGTGACTCCTCGTTGGAAGAACCCTGGAATGATTCCTTGATATCTGCTTGAGCTAAAGAGGCAAGCGCCCTTTGGAGGCCAGCGCCCTTTGGTCTGGCATCGTTCACCCCTGTCCCCAGGAAGCCCCGCGGATTCATGCAAAATTGCTCGCAAGCCCCTGACGGGGGACCACCAGGGAGGGGGCGGAGCTTTCAGATCCTGTGAGGGGACTTGAGAGACTCAATGAGACTCAACGAGACTTGCAGACTCGGGGAGACACCGTGCGAGGAAAGAAACATGGGAAGAATTTATGGACACGGCGGGCGAAGCATCCGGCCGCATCCTGAAAGCCCACAGACTTGCTATTTACATGCACTTGTGCATATCTATTAGCACTTGGGGAGGTGCGGGAAGGATGCTCCACATTGGAGGTGGCAGACCCCGCAGCCAGAGAGATCAGGGTGCCAAGGGACAGTTCTTGCCTTCGGTTGTATTTTAAGGTTTTTTTTCTTTTGAGAGATTAAGAGAGAGAGAGAGAGAGAGAAGGAGGGAGGGAGGGAGAACACATGCCATGAAGTATGAGTTCAGATGACAACTTCTGGAATTCAATTCTCTCCTTCTACCACGTGGGCTCCAGGGATTGAACGCAGGCCTCCAGGTTTGTGCGCTTTTGCCCACTGAGCCATGTCACCGGCCCCTTAAGTTGTTTTTCCCCCCTCATGTAGCCAGTATGTTAGGAGGGATAATGACATACAAAGGTGTGAGGCGAATGCCACTTGGACTTCAAGTCAAGAGAGGGAAGATCATTTTGTCTTCAGGTACACGAATCAAGAAATGCATTTCTTTATCTCAAAATAACGATTTAACATTATCCCCTTTTACCTCTCCCAATTCTTTGGAGAAGAAATCCAATGCTCCATTAGCATAACGACCTCATGTATTCTAAATTGTTCAATGTTGTTTTCTAGTGACAATTCTAGTTGAAAGCTCTTTGTTCGGGCATTTTAAATCTAGCTACTGGTAGCTCTCTGGATCCGGGCATTCACGGTCCTGAGTTCTAGTATTCTGGGGGAAAAGGAGCTGGAGACCCTTGTTATATTGGGATGCTGAGGTATGAGGAATAAATCTAGAGAACGCGTGTATAGTTGCACACGTGTGTAGGCATGGTGCAGTGAGGTCCCTATAAATGGGCTGAGGTCAACTCAGGACAGCAGGCACATGTCTTGTTAAACATTGGAAAGGGGACATGCTCATGAATGGCTTGTGCAATTGAAAGGAGTCAGACGTGGCCTGGGCCAGGATGTAGCTCTGTGGCAGAGATCTTGCCTGGCATGCACAAGATCCCGGGTGTCATCTTTAGGGGTTTGATTCCCCAAGGTAATCCTGGCAATAGATCTGGGTGAGATCATTTCTTCCTCCGGCCTCAGTTTCCCTATCTTTATAATGGGTGCTTGATCAAACCATGGTCATACCAAACCTGGCATGTGTAGAACAGCCTGTTATAAATTTGTTCAAAGGAAGTTGGACTGGAGAAATGGCTCAGGGATTAAGACTCTGCCTCAAAAGCTCCTGGTGGGTGGAGCCTGGGAAATCTCAGAGCAAAACAAGAAAGAGGTAGAAGCAATCCAGGATGATTCCCGAAGTCACTCTTGGTCTTCCACAGGAATGCATGTTCTCTCTGATACACACACACACACACACACACACACACACACACCACACAATGAATGAATAAAGATTTTTAAAAACTCAGAGATAGTTCAAAGGAAGGCGCTCTGTCTTCTGGGGCTTCATGCCCCGGGGCCTGTAGCAGCCCCCTTTTGGTTGACTATGGAGTGAGAGTCCTCAGAGAGTGTTAGCTAGAATACCAGACCAGAGGGTCAGCTATGGTAGAGGCACATGGCTGTGATACACACAGGAATAAGGACTGTCACTATGTCAACCTAACCCTATGGTAGGGAGGTTGTAAGATTTCGACAGTCCAAAAACAATAAAGTTGCCCAAGGAGAAATCCGGCTTGACTGTTTGTTGTCATGGAGATGGCAGATTGCTTGCTCTACAGCCTTCAACGGGGGGGGGGGATGGAGAGGAGGAGGGCTCAAGCAATCCTCCTGCTTCAGCCCCCAGGGCAGCAGAGATGACAGGTGAGTGCTGGCATTAGCCCGATTCTATAATGACCACCACCACCAAAGCTGTCTATCACGGACCAGAAGTACTGGGACATAAACGCAAAACCAACCGAAGGCAGCCAAGGCATTTATATCAACGATTCCCACACGTTCACACTGCACCATTCAAAACAGCCAGTGACGAGTGCTTTGGGGAGGTGGTCGCCAGAGTCTCAACCTCTCATTCATCCCATTAATAATACTATTGGCTTCTTTCAGATGAGAAAGTCTCGGCCCAGAGAGGGCAAGTAACCTACCTAAAAAGCCACACAGCCATAAACCGCCAGGCTCCTGCCTCCCTCTGTTGGGACAGTGACAGTCCTTGCTTTGGCCTGAAGAAGTAGAAGATTTGAGGCCCCGCCCACAAGCCTGAGAGTCACTGGCTGGCTACTGAGAGGCCACAGGATGCTGCTCTTACCTGGGGCTGAGGAGGTAGCTGTTGACCGGGGACTGCCGGGAGGGGGTCCTCACGGTGGAGGCCGGCAGGGACAGGGAACAGCTCATCCAGGACTGCAGGCTGCCCTCGGGCTGGGAGCTGCTGATGACCGACATGTTGTCCCTAGAGACAGAAGGGAGGAAGCTGGGATCGTGATGGCAACTTGGGTGCTCGGTTGGTGATCACTGGATGCAGGACCCACGTCACCAAGTCGGGTGCTGAGCCGAGTGACCCCACATCCTAAACAGATTAGGCAGATGCAAGTGCTGGGATCTAGAGAGACCAAGATTACCCGTGATGGAATTGGAAGGCAAACCCACCGGAGTACCGTTGGGCGCACAGTCTCTGACTTGAGTATAAGCCTCGGCCCTAGATTTTGAGTGTGGACGTGTTCCCCTCCACCCCGCCTTGCGTGGAACATCTTTGTGAGTGGAGATCTTATGATTTAGAAGTAGCAAAGGAAAGATCCACGTGTGTGTGTGGTGCGCGCACACATGCATGCATGTGTATGTAGTTTGTTAAGTGGCAGTGGATCAGGTCCTGGAAGAAGGGCCACACACAGCAATTTATCATTGACCCTGTCTGCAAGACTCCATCCCGACAGGACAGATAGGTATCTCTAGAAGCTGTCGCAAGATAAAGGCCAATGGTTACTACTGCAGGGCGGCAGAGGGCAGATTCTCAGGGGGCTTCAAGTCTGCCAGGCATGGTCACACAGGGACAGAAAGTCATTTTATCCTCTGTGTGTGTGTGTGTGTGTGTGTGTGTGTGTGTGTGTGTGTGTGCTGTATAAATCTATGATGTGTATATGAGTCAATGACGAGTGCATGTATATGGGGTGTGGTTATGATGTATATATATGTGTGAAGTGTGGATTTACAATGCACGTGTGTGAATCTATAATGTGTGTGTGTGTTGCTCCTGTTGGTGAGATGCACGTGTACCAAGCGGGCATCTGGAGGCAGAGAGCAGCCTTCAGCGAGTTTCCTGCTGGCACTCCCACCTGCTCCAAGGCAGGGTCTTTTCTCCCATGAGTGGGGCTAGTGGCCTACGAGCTTCCTCTAGAGATTCTCACTCGCTGCCTCCTGTATCCCGCAGGCCTTGGGCAGATAGTGTTGTGTTGTGACACCGCAAGATTGGCTCTGATTGACAGCAGCTGGGCGGCCCTTCATGCTGCCCTCTCTTGGGGCCTGGCTGGTGGTTCCCCAAGTGAGTGTGGATGCTTTCCGCCTTCACCCCATAAACTGTTTGGCTTCCCTGGGGTTTACTTACAGCTCCTTTCTGCCACGGCTGCTACAGTCCACTGCTGTCTGTACACTAGAAAGAGACACAGGGAAAGATTGGTCACCTTCGAGTGGCTGAAGGTGGGGTAGCCTGGTCCTCGACATTAGAACCCCATGAGTTTGCATCTCATTTCCAGCCTTTGCTGCTGGGTGACCTCAGGGAAGTAACTCAGCCTCTCTGAGCCTCCTTGGTGAATTGAGGTTAGTAATAGACAGACCCTCCTTCCCACTGCAGAGCCGACAGACAGCTCCTGCAAAGAGCTCGCACGGCTCCCGGGAAATAAATAGCACTAATTAACCGGGAGACACGGCGCTGGTACTTTTTTTTTAATACAACCAGGATTGCTGCTATTCATAGCATGGCTTTTCTCACAAGCCGGGGTTTACTTTGTGTTCTTGGTGAGGCCAGGAAATCAGACATCAGGAAGGCTCGCTTCTCAGAGCATTGTGGGAAACTCCAGAGCTAAGGACAACAGTAACCATGACTGCAGCAGTTCACCTGCATGGTTGCTCATATATACCATCAAATAGCTTAAGGGAACAAGGTTTTTTTTTTTAATGATTTCTGGTTACAGTTGTTCGTCCATCTTAGCAGGAGAGCTCACACCAACACCAGGGCCGAGGGAACTGGCCACACCATCTCCACATAACAGCTGAGAGAGGGCTGATCCTTACTTGCTAGACCAGCATGTCTGGCCAAGTGTACATAAGGATGCTGACTCTCTCAATCAGCAGTCTGTATTTTATTCCAGGGTCTAATCCACCTACCATCGACTGGGCCTTCCCCACCAGCTAGACAATTTCCTGCAGGTTTGCCTGGGCTTAATTCAACTGCTAATTCTCTGCATATGTGCCGAGAGCTCAAACCCTCAACTGTCGAGTTGACACTTGCACCTAAGTATGACAACCATTCTGGGAAAACAGGACACACAACCACAGGACACCACCTGTCCACATTCTTGTAGAATGGGCTGTCGTACAACCACATGGAGATTCTTACAAGCTGTGGGATGTCGCTGAGCTAGCCCTGCTCTGTGTGGGTGTGCAAAGACCACACTCCTGATGCAACAGCCCAGTGTCTGCAGACCAGGCTACAAGTCTCGGCTTCACCCGAGTCTGCCCTCCACTAGGCTTCCAGCTTTATTTGCTCTAGACTCTGAGCTGAACAGGTATGTGACTGAAAACTGGTCCCCTAAAGGGAAATTGGGACACATTAGTCCCCAGGGAACTACAAGGTCCCTGTGGGCCAATATCTAGCCTTCCTTGTCCTCTTACACCTCCTTTTCCTTCTTCTCTTGCCTAAAGGCTCATAGGCTGGAAACCCACGGGAGACACTTGATCAGGATAATAGACTGAGGGAGGTCACATGTGTGTGTGTGTGTATGTGCGTGTGTGTATGTATGTGCAGACACATGTGTGCATGTGTGTTTGTATACATATGGATATGTAGACGCATGTGTGCATGTGTGTTTTTGCATATGTGTGTGCATGCAGATATATGTTGGAAGGTTTGTGCATTTGCATATGTGCGTGTGTGATGTGTGTGTGTGTAGGTAATGGGTGCAGGTGCCTGAGCTTGCATGTGCGTGTGTAGATGCATGTGTGCACACATGTGTTTATAAACACACAGATGTGTGTTTATATATGTGTAGATGTGATGTGTAACACAGATATGTGCAGATGTGTTTGCATATATGTGTATACACATGTGTGTGAATGCCAGGTGTCATTCCTCAGGGTCCCCCACCTTCTTTACTGAGATGGGCTCACTAATTCAGCTGAGCTGACGGGCCGTTGAGCCCCAGGGATCTGCCTGTCTCTGTCCCCCCCAACACTGATATTAAAAGCCCATGCCACCCTACCTGGCTTTCTTATGTGGACCCTGGGGGTCAAACTTGGATCTTTGTGCACTTTACCGACCAAAGCCCTAAGCCTCTACCTATTCTCATTACCAAAATTCTGCCCTAGGCTGCTTCTGCCCTAGAGACAGTCGCCGAGCACGCGGTTCCCTGACCGGGCTGGAACTGATGTGTTTCTAGCTGACCTGGGCCTCTCTGGTCCCCACCTGCCTCTCAGCCACGTGGCAGTCAGAATAGCTACAGACCCTGGGCTGGGGATAGACGGGCTGATCTGTCAGTCACTGAGGCCCTCCTCCCCTGAGCAATGAGTGTGCTCCCGGCTCCCGGGACCACAGAGAGTAGTTCTCCCTTAACTGAAGGAGGCTGAATCCAGTCTCACTTATAACTCAGGGTGCTGGTGAAGGGGGACATGTGCTTAATTCTTCAGTGGGTGCCTCCCGGCTTTCTGAGCATGTCGCCCTGTTTCCAACCTGCGAAACCCACTGTATTTGACCAAATACCCAATACCGGGAATGTGTTTCTCTCTCTCTGTCTCTCTCTCTCTTTCTCTCCCTCTCTCTCCCTCTTCCTCTTCTCCATTCAGTGGTCTGAGTCCTACTTGAGAACTCAGTCCAATTCCCCAGGCTCCAATCTGAACCTCTTACTCAAGCTAATGAGAACATTGGGGGTCACTGACGTGCAGTGTGGAGCTGCCCAGGCAGGAGGGAGCCGCGGCTGAGGAAGGAGCCTTGAGCTCTGTCCCGTACAGTGGATCTACCTCCAGCGACATCCAGCTCCTTTTACAGTTGATAACCGGTGTGATTTCACTGTCATCCCGCAAGCGCTTGGTGCAATATTAATTCTTTGACAGGAGTTAAGATTCCTCTGTAGGTATTTTTTTTTTCACCCAGATCTCCTAGCGGACTTCAAGGACCTAAGGGTAAGATAGGTTTCTAAAGGTTGTTTGGAAAAGAGAAGAAAGGTGGGAGGAAGAGGAAGGGAGCAGAGGGGAGAGGAGGAAAGGGAGGAAGAAGAGCAGGAGGGGAGGAGGGAGAGGAGGAAGGAAAGCAGGAGAAAAGGGGACGGGAGGGAGAAGGGGAGGAGAAGATCTGTATCCACAGCTGTTCAGAGTTGTTGTTACAAACAAAATGTTCTCATGATTCTGTTACCGGGAAAGGCAGCGCCAGTTCCCAGCAAGCCACACGGACAATAGGGCTTGGGGTCACAGCCGTCTGGGCTGCCACACCCTAATATCTCAAGAACAGGGAAGGACAGAGGAGAGGGGCCGTGGCCGGTCTCAGTGACTCTGTATGTTGCTAATGCATCCGTGACAAACAGTTAATAAGGGAACGAGGTATTTTACTCTTGCTTACAACTGTCCAGCTTGGCAGGAGAGCCCACATCGATACCAGGGACCAAGGGAACTGGCCACATCATATTCACACGTCCACAGGACTGCTGAGAGAGGGACAACCCCTACTTGCCACACCAGCCAATCTGGCCAAGTACACACAAGGATGCCAGCTTTCTCAGCCCTCCGTCTTATTCACCTGCCTGGGGGCTAGAGCCGCCCACATGGGCTGGGTCTTCCCCATCCACTAGACAATCTCCTGCAGGTTTGCTCCAAGTTTAATTACTAATTCTCTACAAATGTGCCTAGAGGACCCATCAACCATCAAGTTGACACCTGTATCTAACTATGATACGACCCCGCTGGAAGCAACTCCATGCTATCTACCGGCTCCAGCTGTCTTGAAACTGTGTGTCTTAGCAGGGCATGGAGGAGTTGTGTGTGTTTCTCTGTGTGTGTCTGTATCAGAGAGCACTTGGGAGTTTACGTGCCTGTGGAGATCCAAGAATGACACTGACATTGGGAACTGTCTTGGGTTGCTCTCCCCCCTCATTGCTTTGCTCTGGGGTTTCCCAGGCTCTGCCTCCCAAAGCCAGAATTACGGGCTGCTGCCATTTCTACCTGACATTTTTACGTGGGATCTGGAAATCCCAACTCAGATCCTTTTGCTTGCGAGACAAAGACTTTAAGCCCTGAGCCAGCTCCGTAGTCCACAGACAAAGCTCTTTGTTCGGAAGAAAAAGCTTGGGATTTTTCAAGCCTCTCAGATTGCTGCCATTGAGCTTGGCAGTTTTGGCAGGAGGGGTCAAAGGTCACAGACACCTAAGAAGTTATGACCAGTTCAGGCCCAGACGAGAGAGGAGCTGGTTTTCGTACCACAACTAGGTAGAAAAGAGGACCTCACTCACGGGGGCAAAATATCCAAAAGGGGGTCCCCGTGGGCCGCTAGTGATGAGTTGGTGTGTTGGTCATAGAGTCAGGAACCACATTCGAACTCCACAATGCCAGAGAGCTGTCTTCGTCTGTTCATTTTTCTTGACTGTGTACTAGTCTCTTGCCTAGATCTTGCACACTTCCCATGGACTAAACCTGAGTTGACCAATGACCTGCAAGGCTGGCCTGCCCAGAGGCATGCCACATATCCAACCATCCATAGCCCTCTTGGGTCTCCACTTCCTACAAGGATCCTGAAGGATCAAGACCTAGTTCAGACCCAGCCGGTCGGGGGCTGAGCTTACTTGCTGTGTGACTTTGGGTTCCCCTGGGGTCAGAATCCTCCTGGAATCAGAGCGGTGGTCCCCGGCCTGGGATCTGATGGTTCTACCTGCAGCCCACTCCTCTCCTTCCTGTTGGGACTACTTCCGTGGGGGAGGGGCAAGGTCCTTACAGGACAGAGAAATGCCTTTCTCTCTGCGGAGGCTGGGATTAGAGCAACAAGCTAACGGGACTGGGAGAAATTTCCAGAACCACAGCGCTTGGTCTCTCCCTGCAGCAGCTGGGTGACCTGCGTCTCTCTCTTGGAACACTTGAAACTTTTCCCAGCTCAATAGCTTGCCCAGAGGTCTTCCAAGGAAGGTGAGAGACCTCCTTGGATGGTCCATGGACCATGGATCTTGGGCAATCTGACCGATCACTGTTGTCATAGTAACATAGACGCTTACACACAACACAGCTGCACCTACACACTGCTCTCTCCAAATGAACTCGCCCGACCCTGAGGACCCCGCAGGGCAGCCGGGTGTCAAATACATGACACTGATTGGCAAGTCACAAACCTTCTGTCTTAGCAGCTCGTGGAAATCATCTTGGTATAGCCCCATCCACGTCACAGGCAATTAAATCAGAGCCTGTGTAGTTGAGTATGAAGGGCCCCCCCTCCTCACCCCACAGGCTTTTGTGTTTGAACCCCCACCTGGTGGTGCTCTTTTGGAGAGGTTGTGGGAACTTGGGTGGGGAAACAGGAAGAGTTTCTGGGATGACTCAATTCTCCTCTAGTCCCACTCTGCTTTCTGGCCTCCCCAGCAGGAGCAAGTCACACCAGCAGCTCCCGCCTACGTGAGCCAAGCAGCTCCAGGCACATCATCCCCTCCCCTCCCCCCCATGACCCAGCATGAGCCCCACCAAATCCTTCTCTTATGTAGCTTCTGTCAGGAGTTCTGATTCAACAACCTTAAAAGTAACTCAGACCTGAACAAGAGACACAACTTTCCCAAGCTTATACTTGGGGGTCCTTAAGGCCTCTTCAGATAAGAAGCACTGGCGCCCATTTCCTGTCTCCATCCAAGCAGGCAGCGATGCCCGCACCCCTTAGATGGCAGATAGGGGCCCAGACCTACCAAAGACCACTGAGTTCTGCCAACACAACCCCCACCTACCCTCCAGGACACCACCTGCCCGCCCACCTGCCCCCATTACCTCTCTGTGTCGCTGTCGCTGGACGCCACCTCTTCCAGGGCAGCCTGCAGGTCTGCGATGCGCCGGATGGACGTCTCCAGGTCTTTCTGCAGCGTCTGCCGCACGGCCGCCAGCTCCTCCACGTACTTCTCCTGGAGACATGAGGACACATGGGCCTTGAGCGTTGAGTTCACATCAGCATCCAGGCAGATGACCGCCCCTGGGCGGAGCCTCGTGTGCTCACTGAGCAGCTCCTACATGCTGAGTACTCCCCAGGGGAATTGCTATATGCTGAGTACTCCCCAGGGCTCTCTCTATATCATTCTGAAGAGGCGGAGAGATGCGGAGCTGCCTCATGCTGCTGCCTGAACCTAGAATCCACCACCACGTCTCTGGGTGCACAGTGGGTGCTGGGCTAAGGAGATGGGGACAGATGCTCCTTAGGGTGCTGGGTGCTGGGTACTAGGGATGGAGCTGCTGCGAGAGATTATGGGGAGCACAGAGCACCTAGATGCCCCATCTTTGGCATGACGTATGGTGACCTCCCTCACTGCTGTCAAGCCGCCTCCTCACCAGCAGCTGGGGACGGTCAGGGAAACAACAGCGCGTCATCTACCTGCTGCTATGTGACATTCATGTCGGAATTAAAGGTTGAGACATCACAGAGACACCCCTGACCCACAGTGACCACATGCCAGGGACACAGGCAGGAGAAATGTTCCGTTGCACTTCTGGACGTTTAGGGGTGGGGATGCAGTGGGCTGTGGTGGGCGCAATATGTGCAGATTCACAGATGGGCTTGTGGAGGGGTGAGATCAGGGTTATGGGTCGGATCTCAGCTCTCTTCCCAGCCCCTCTCCCCCTCCCCCCAAAAATCACTAGCTGTGTGACCAACAGCAGCTTTCAAAGCGTCTCTGGGCCTAGTCTTTCTGTTACAGTTCAGTCCCTGGCATGCAGTCGGACATTTGAAGCCCAGCCCGGGCCCCTCCTGGGGTTGTGTGCACACCCCAAGGAAGACAGCGAGGACCACGGTGGCTCCCCATCCCAGGGATTTCCTCCGTGCTCCTTGGCGGACATGTCTGTCCACCCTCCTTGCTGTGCGTCTGTATCGTAAATTACTTTGCTGGGCAAGGGGTCAAGTCGCAGGTGGGTCAGCCTGGGGGCGTGTAGGAGAATGGAGGAAAGGAGGGGTGCCACAGACAGGGAACAGGGGGAACAGGACTGGGTGGCTAGGGCTGGGTAGACAGGTAGATATGTGTGGATGGCGTAGACAGACAGGGGTGGGCAGAGCTGGCAGAAGCCAAGGCCTGTGTGGGAGGGGCTGCGAGGGCGGGGCTGACGTGAACCTATAGGTGAGCCAGTCTGGGTCTGGTGCCGGGCTGTGGCCAGCAGACCTGTCAGGGTGGTGAGTTGGACTGGTCTAACGGGTGGGCGGGGGAATGGAGGGTCCATCCCTCAGCTCACTGCAGTCCCCTAGGCGCTGGAGACGGGGTGGGCAGACTGCAATCGCAACTCCGCTGCTCAAAGGCTGTGTGACGTTCAGGGAGTGGCTGGACTTCTCTGACCTTCTGCCACCTTGTGGGTAAAGCAGGAGCAGAAGTCGCCCTTTCTGCCAAGGCTCCATGAGCTCAGGGGAGCAGGAAGGCGCCACCCAGGGTAGCTCTGCTAGTACTGACCAATCAGAAAGGGGAGCCTGAGAAGTGTCGTCCCCCCATCAAGGGGAATGGGTCCAGGGTCACACGTCCCGTGTTATAAGGACATTGTAGCACAATGCGGCCGTGAGGCACAGAAAAGACTTGGGTGGGGAACAGGACTGCCTGGGGGAGGGGCAGCCAGATAGGGGGAGGGGAGGCACTGAGTTCTACACCCATCCTGTGACAGCAGGAATCTTCACTCCCACGGTGGCCCCCTGCCTCCTGCGGCCCACCCCCCGTGGGCTGGGATGAGCCCCAGACTCAGTGGGAGCCCTCGGAAGAGAAGGGTCTGGGGAAACGAGCTCTGTGTAATCAGCGAAGCGTCCCTGCTTCAGCTGGGGAACCAAGCAGAGTTGGCTGATTACAGAGACAGCCATTAATCTCGGTGACGTGTGGTGCCCAGGGGTGGTCCAGAGACAGACCAAGCCAGGGACCCTTGAGAGACAGGAAGGAGGCACACAGAGGAGAGGAGGGGTCAGCAGGCGCATCCAGCCCGGGCTGGCAAACCCAGTCCCCTTCACATCCTACGGGATAGGAGGGAGCTGAGCCGCCTTGCGTCTCCTCACCCCTGGGATTGGCTAGGGGGCTCTCTGCAAACAAGCTTGTGTTTTGAGTCCCATACTTGTCACCGAGTGTGGGGAGCTCTGAGTTGGAGAGCAGCCAGGACTGAACACTATTGAAGGATATTAAAAGGGGGGGGTGGGCTAATAAGGTGGCTCAGTAGGTGAAGGTGCCCAAGTGCAAACCTGGGGACCCGAGTTCAATCCCCAGAGCCCACATGATGGAAAGGACTAACTTCTTAAAGTTGTCCTCTGAGCTTCACATGAGCACAGTAGCAGGCATATGTTCTCTCTCTCTCTCCCCCTCTAAAGATCTAAAGATAAAGCCTATTTAGGAACTTACACACACACACACACACACACACACACACACACACACACACACACACGCACATACACACACACACGCACACACACACGCGCGCGCACACACACACATGCATAGGAGAAACTCATGAAAACATACACTGTCATGTTCCCAATGTGTCCCCCAGTCTCATGTGTCTGGCAAGGTCATGGCACCTTGAGAGGTGGAGCCTTGCTGGAGGAAGGCAGTCACAAGGGGTGGGCCTTGAGGTGGATGAATCCCACCCTACCTCCAGGAGGAGTCTGCCTTTGCAGCAAGCAGTCTGGTAGCTCTCAGCCTCTTGGATGGGTGTGACTTAGCCTGTCTCCAACTTTGACCAGCCAGCCATGCCACCTCCGCCATGAAAGACTGTATCACCCCTTTGAAACCGTAAGCTGAATAAATCTCCCTTAAGATGCTTGACTTTGAATGCTCTCTCACAGCAATAGATAAGAGTAACTATTACATACACCATATACCCAGACTAATGTAAGACTACATAAGGCAGTGACATAAGCACTGTTTTAGACACGCAACATATGACACACAATTATATGCATTGCACACACGAGATATGGGTCTGTAGTGTGTGGATAGCACACACGCTGCCTTCCCAGCCTCCCTTCACAGAACCAGGGCCCCCCCTAGACTTCCAGGTGGTTCCCCCAGGAACACCCTGAACCTCGCAAGCAGCAGTTCCTGCTATAATTAATGGATGCAATTAAGATTGTCTCTGTTCGAGATGCTCAATTAGCAGCTGAAGCTGCACATGTATTTGTTTGTTTTCTCCCCGGGAGCGTTTGGACCGTCTGGGGACCTTCCTTCTCTCCGCAGGTGTGTGGGAGCCTCCTGTCTGTCAGTTTTGTGCCCCAGGCCGTCCTCTGGGGCTCCCCAGGCTCAGTTCACCTATGCCACAGAGTGCGCAAACCTCATGACTTTCCTTCCGCCGCAGTAAGAAGGAATGGGAGCTTTGTGATACACACATGCAGATGCGTACGAACATCGTGGGCATCTGGGATGTGGCTTATGTAATAAACACCAAGTACATATTTATCAGCACCTATGTGACCAGCACACCCTCTTTGCTCCTACTTCATAAGAAAGACCTTGAACTCTCCACATTCTTGTCTCGAGGACTTGGAATCTCAGTGCTAATAAGACACAACTCTTGATTCAACTCAGAAGAACTTCATGGGGGCCGGTGAGAGGGCTCAGTGGCTAAAGGCGCTTGCCGCACAAATCTGAAGGCCTGAGTTCAGTCCTCCGAACCCATGTAAAGGTGAAGGAGAAACCTAATGCTTCCCCTTTCTCGACCTCTACACACACCCAGGCACATGCATGCCCCTATCAGTCTCTCTCTCTCTTATAAACACACACACACACACAAAAGAAGAGAAAGTCCAGTGGGCCCAAAGTTCACACCAATGAGCACCGTCTCAAAGCATCGCTGAAGTGTGCTAGAAATGAAGTATTTTCACATATTTAACACGCACTTGATAAATACTGCACACACACAATAAACACTGTCGCGTTAATAATGGAATATGCTGATGTGTACCCACGGATGGGAGCTCTTCTGAATAGTCAGACCCCAGGCTATTAATAAGGTCCCTTAGACTCAGCAGTGTGAAAACAGGTCATAGCTGGAGAATGTTACTGCGGCTTGGGAGCGACGGTGAGAAGTTGACAAAATGGGGGTTCATTTAGCGTCTATGCAGCGAGGAGCAGGCCCCTTGTCTTCTTGCTTGGGATGGAGGACTGGGGAGCATGGGGCTGTAGCTCTTTGGGGCTTTTCTCTAGAAGGGGCCTGCCTAGGTGGATTCTATCTGTAGGATGGGACTTAGTGAAGACCCCCATGTCAGTTCACTCTCTGTGGCTGTGATATATCACCTGAGATAGGATCGTTTGTACAGAAAAGAGGTTTATCTTTGGTTCATGGCTCTGTAAGTCCAAGGGTGTCATGCCAACATCCGCTTGGCCTCTAGTGGGGGTCTCAGGCTGCTCCGTGCTTGACAGAAAGATGGAAAACAGAAGTGGAAGAGAGCGTGGGACAAGAAAAGACATGTGAGAAAGCAAGAGGCAGCCAGGGTCCCTCCATGATGGCCTCTTGGGAGCAAGCATTCTGGTCCTCAAGAGAAGAACTTAATCCTGCGTGAGAAATTCTGACCCTTCTTGCAGAGCAAGAAGCCTGATAAAAGTCCCTGTCCCCCCCCTACACCTTTCCCCTCCTCTCAGCATCACTGCCTTTACCACCAAGTCTCAACATGAGTCTTGGCGAGGACAGGCAGATTCGAACTGTTACCGACCCCAAAGATACACAGCTAGAACATGGCAGAGAGTCCCATGTTATTAAAGGATCAGCAAATAGCTAACCATTCCTCTCTGCCCTTTCTTTGCCCATAGCAGGCATGCCTAATGGATCCCTGCACAGATCTGAGTAGTTGAAGCTGGAGTCTATGTTATCTTCTCCACCCTGATCTGAGAGTCTTGTCCACAGGCTGTGGCAGCCAGGACGCTCACCCTAGCCTCGGGTGGGGCACGCTTTCTGGAAGAATCTCTGCATCCTCAGGGAAGCCAGCCACACATAGTACCCTGAGGGTTTCCGTGCAAAGTGTGATTTGTGTGTGAAAGTCTTGGTCTCCGGTTAGTGCAGGAACTTGGGGGAAGCAAGGGCATGATTCGAGGACATAGGTCACTTGGGGCGTGTCCTTGGGGCATGCCCTTGGGAGTCCTCCCTCCTTCTGCATCTCTCCTGTCTCTGCTTCTGCTTCCTGGTCACCATGAACTGAACCACATGCCCTGACCTACACGCCCTGTGCCACACTTCTGCTGCCATGACACTCTCAGCCATGTCCACTGAGCCAGATGACCACTGACTGTAGCCAGGCGCTGACATACATCTTTTCTCCTCTTTCCCTTGGTCATTTTCCACAGGGATGGAGTATCTGACAAACAATGTCCCTGATTAGTGGAGGATCCTTCGACCCTCCAATGTTCAAAATCACCACGTGGCCTGCGCCACGCTTTGGACTCGGAGCTTGGCTCTTCTCTCTCAATGCTGGACTGCGTTGTCTGGCAGTGAGGCTGTGGGGGGTGGCGCGTGAGATGCAAACTGTACCAGGCAGCATCAACTGGCCAGCAGATGCGCCCCCCTGAGGCCACTGTGGGAATCTGGATTTGAGGATTCATGGTCTCTTCCTCTCCAGGCAAGTGCAGTTGGCACCATGCCCACCCCACACACCTACTGGATCACAGAAGACTCAGAACAGACAAAGCCTGTGGATGTTACACTGTAAGGACCGAGGTCTTCTGGTGGAAGCTGGGTGATTCTTTGGCACCACGGAGTAGTGTCCTGGCAAGAAGAGGAATTCAGAACCGAGACACGGAGGAGAGACGGAGTGGAGAATGAGGCATGTTAGGAGAAAGCCGCAGATGGGGGAGGAGGAACAGATCTGCCAGCCAGAGAACTTCACATCGAAGGGGCTCGGGGAACAGGGAGCGGCTCCTTGTCCCAGCACTTGAGAGGCTGAGCAGGAGGACGGGGCTGGGTTGTCTGTAAACACCTGTCTCAGTGCAACAACTGTACACTGATTGTCAGCAAACCAGGAGAGGACCGGCGCTGGCATTCTGCTCTGAGCATCCCTGGGGGAGCCAGGCCGGGGGGGGGACACCTTGATTCTGCGACCTCTGGCCCTTAGCCAAGAGGAAACTCAGAGCTCGCTGGCCAGCTGGTCCAGCTGGATTAGATAAGCTAACATCCCAATGTCAGCGTCCAGCCTGCACACCCAAATGTGTGCAGGCACACGGGCACCCCCATATGAACACGCTCACGCACAGTGAATAGGGCAGAGAGAACCAGTCAAAAATCCTGGCCATACCTGTCTCTTGGGAACGCCCACCTTTACTCTTGGTGGGGTCCCACCCGAGTCACTTTGGCGTGCCCGCAGACCTATCCACTTGGAGACTGGGATATAAGGGTGTTTCAGTGAAGGCAGAGTGGAGTCAGAATCACCCCAATTGCTCCCCTCCCCTCACACCTCGTTATCTTCAGACGGGATAACAAACTCTCTGCTGGTCCAAGCTGACTGCCCCCAGCTGCTGCCCCAGGAGGCCTTTATAGCATTAGGACAGGTTAACAGGTGTGACTAGAGTTCTTTATGATCTGGGTGCCAAAGGCCTGCTGGCAGCTCAAGCCGCCAAGGAGGACATTCCCTTCAAGCACTCTCTCTACGCCCACCTGGGCACCAGGTACCCCCGCCCCAGAGGCCTCGATGTTGCTTTACCCATTTAGGTTTCCACCTGCAAGACTGCCTGTCTCCTCTTACACTCGCTGGTTTTGGGTGATGCTGGGGATGGGACCCAGGACCTCGCTTATCTAATCCAGCACCAGGAGCGTTTCATGGACCAACGCTCACACCGTTGCCGGTCTGTACCCCCAGACCCTCGACCCATACCTGGTGGGTGGGCTGTTTCTCCTCATAAGCAGATTCTGGCTACTTCTGGAGAGAAAGGTGCCCCCTAGACAGGTTGTCATGGTAAAGGGGTAAGAGGAGTCTCCTACTCGATTCCTGGGGTCTCCAGCCTCAGGAGTCTTTGTACTTGATTCCCAGGGTCTCTAGCCTGCCCGCCATGAATAAGAAGTAGAACAGTTCACACTTTAGGAACCTCATGGGAGGAGTCAGCTGTGTGGCTGGGAGTGTGCCCCCTGGGCATGGGCAACCCAATCTTGGGGTTCTGAGGTACCAACTACCTCCCTAGAATTCCGCAGGGATCACAGCCCTCCCTCCAAAGTCCCTCCAAGCCTGTGTCCTTTGTGAGAGACAGAAGAGAGGGTATCGACCTTCCCATTGCTGAAGCGAGAGCGTCCAGATGTCCTGACCCACGGGAATTGCCACCCCCGTGCTCCCCAACTTCCTGCAGGCCCCTTCCCCACCCCATGCTTTCTCCCCCATGAAAGATGAAAAGTCGTTTCATTTTTCTGCTCAGACGCAAATGTGACATCCCGTCACCACACAATTTCCCCGACTAGAGGATAATTATATCAATATAATTAAGTCTCGAATGCAAAAATTATCTTCAGCACGCACACTGTCAGGGCATTAACCCCACCTCCTCCAATCAGAGGACTGTTGTTAGCTGGCAGTTCCCCAGCAACCTCTGACCCCTTCTCTCACAGTCTCCTCAGCCAACAGCTGGGAGTGAGGTGATTTTTTTGGCGGGGGGTGCCTCCCATATTTCAGTGTCTTCTTACTTGTGTCTTTTACACAGTGACTCTCTCCTGGACCGTGAGATGCATCTGCCCAGAGCTCCCTGGACACATGCTGTGATACCTCAGCACGGTCTCCAGAATCCTTCCTGCCTTTTTGGTACACCCGCTGCTGCATCCCAGCCAGTTCCTTAGCTCTTGAGCAAGCCTGTGAATTAGACACGATCACTAGCCCGATGTGCCACCCCCTGGGTCACATCAGACCTTTGCAACCCCGTGCAGGCGTGCCCTATTAGGATGGGATGACAGCGGACAACATTGAGAACTGGAACCCTGTGGACTCTACCAGCCCTGCCCCCCATTCTTTGGGATCACAGAGCAGAGTCCAGGAACCACCTCTTTTTTAAAAGAAATTTATTATTATTATTTATTCAATTGTGTGTGCATGTGTATGTGTGTGCGTGTACAACTACGGATGAATTCAGGAACCACCATGGATGCCTCCACCTCCTCCTTGTTTACTCTGCCCCAGGATTCACAGGCTCCGTCCTACCAGGACCAGAAGCGCAGGCCGCCCCCGCTTCTGCCCGGCGTCTATACGTGGGGTCTAGGATCTGAACTCATGACCTTCTGCCTGCAAGGCAGAGGCTTAACCCCTGAGCCACCTCTCCAGCCCCCAAGAATCACCTTTTGACACTGCTACCCAACTCTGGGAGAGAGGCGCAGTCATGACCAGTGTGGGGGAAAGATCTGAACCCAAAATGCACAGTATGGTTTTTACTAAATGCACACAGCTTTTGTACCGCCACAAAGTAAAGGATGTCAAGTCAGCGTGTTAGTGTCATCTTTCGGTTGTGGAATGACGGAATATGGAACCCAACGACCTGGGGTGGGGAGAGAGAAGGGGTTAGTCTAGGTTTACAGTTGCCAGCATTGTCTGTTAAGATGGCAGGAGTGTTCATATCTCCATCAAGCACCAAAGGAGCCGGCCCACACCCTGTTCACAGGAAGAGCTGAGAGTCTGTCTAAACGACACAGCTGGGCCCTTTTCAATCTATGGTATTGGCATGTTCAAATCAATCCCAGGGGAGGGATGGCTAGAACCGCAGCAGACGCAGACGTGGGAATCAGAAGCATCAACCAAGACCTGAAACTAACATGAAACCGTCCACCTCCCTCCCAGCGTGCCTTTCCTCAATAATCCCTTAGCATTCCAGTAGCTGTCCTTCCTTCTCCGTCCCCAAAACAAGGCTCTGGGAACTGCGTGCGGCCTTGGGACAGATGTACACGGTCTCTGTCACCCTGTGTCATTACAGTGCATTCCTTCTAAGCTACAACATAAAAATATTCTCACTGAGGCCGCTGGCTGTGCTATACCCCCGGCAGCTCATCCTTGTCCTTCGTGGTTTGAATGCCACATGCCCCCAACAGACTCGTGTGCTTGAACATTCGGTCCCCAGTGCGGGTGGGGAGCACTGCGTGACAAGGTCCTAGGAGCTTTAGAGACAGCAAGTCACGGGGGTGGGTCATGGAGCCAGATATCTTAGCTCCGCTTCCTGTTCTCTCTCTCTCTCTCTCTCTCTCTCTCTCTCTCTCTCTCTCTCTCTCTCTCTTCCTGAGCACGGAGAGCATGTGAGATGACCACCACACCCCTCTGCCTCCTGCCACGTGCTCCCCGCCATGACAAATGCTCGCCCCTCTGGAACTGGATCTTGTGAGAACAAGTCCTTTCTCCCTTAAGTCGCTGGGGTCAGAGTTTTTATCACAGTTGCAGAACTCATGTGGCTTCTTATTTATTGCATCTCTTGATCAGATCCAAGGCCACATGGAGCGACTCATCTCCCGCATCTGGGTTTGGGGGAGTGTGCTCTGGGAGGTTTTCCGGAGAAGAAACTGCAGGAGGATGCATTTCTCACGGCACCCCTCCATCGCTAAGTGATGAACGATGTGTCAGTCACAAGGCTTCTTCCTTCTTCCTTTACCAGCCAAAGCCTTTGGCCACCGTCCCCAGAAATCTGTAGAAACATCTGGGATTGAGAGAGCAGGGAGGGAGGCCCCCTCTTCCCAGGTGGACCAGCCCTCTGCAAGAGCTTTGTTTCGTGACATCTGCTCCCCTTAATAATCGACTCCCGGAGGATGTGGAGAGCAGCCACTGCCACTGGTGATCGATGCCAGACCCTGCCCCACCCCACTGGGGTTTGGAGAACCGGTCAATACTGTCTCGATGAGAAATGGGGTGGGAGCAGGAGCCACAGGATGCCTCTGAAGAGCAGGTGGTCAGCCTGTCAGTCACCAAAAGGAAGATAGAGATTTCCGGGTGCCCTGGGACCCCATCTGCTGAGAGAGAGGCGTGGCGGCGTGGGGCATTGAATGCGTGGCCTCTGCTGAGATGCACACGGATTTTTGAGGTAATGGAAGCTGCTGATTATTCATGGCACAGTCAGTGTGATGGGGCCTCCTGTCCTTTCACCTCTGGTTTGAGGGTGCTAAGTGGTCTCCAGACAGAGGTTCTGAGAATTTTTTTGCCTGGACTAAAAGATGCTGAGCTGGCAAAGCAGAAGTCTTCGCTTCGTACCCCAGATGTGTGGGGTCAGATGTGTTCAACATCGTGGCAGCTGGCATGTCTCAGCAGCCTCTTGGAGCTCCACCTATCAGATGCCAAGGGTGCCTCCTCCCTCTAATTTGAACCAATTAAAAGTGCTGCCCAGTGTTCCCAAGGGACAAGCACACTCTGCAGTAGGGAGCCAAGTCTGAGATCTAAGGGGAGGGAGGCAGCGCTAATGTGGAAATGAGAACATCAGATGTGAATCTGAATCCAGAACTGACCATTCCTTGCCAAGACAAAAAGCTCTGCTCCATGAAGCAGGGGGCCGTGTGCTACGACACAGACTGCTCTACATATGGTCCCGGGCCAGCAACCTCATCACTGCCCACCTGCTGGGCAGGAACACAGAACCTCTGGCAGGATGTGGACCTGCCCACCCTCGAACCCAGTACTCCAGAGGCCCAAGCAGGAGGATGGGGCTTTCCAGGCCAGCTGGAGCTACGCAGGGAGACCCTGACTAAATTAAACAAAACCCCCCAACACCACAGAAATCAGTCTAGTTTCTCAAAAAGCTCAATCAAGTATACAATCCAGGGCTGGAGAGATGGCTCAGGAGTTGAAGTGTTTGCCTTGAAAGAAGAAGAATCTGAGTTCAGATCCCAGATAGCACTTAAAAATGGCGGAGACCTGTGTTTCCAGTCCTGGAAGGTGGAGCCCGGGAAACCGCAGAGCAAAGTCAAAAGGAGATAGAGCAATCCAGGATGATTGCCAAAGTCGCCCTGGGGCCTCCACAGGTACACATAATCCCATCTGATGCACACTGAGATGGTTAATCCTGGGTGTCAATTTGCCCACACCTGGCATTAACTAAAATCAGCTGTCAACCGACCTGAACGGATTATCTGGATCAATATATTTACAATATAAAGACCAACCCTAGATCTAACTGGAACCTCCCAGTAGCAGACCAGAGAAAAGGAACCACAGAACAGAAGACTTGGAAGAGAAACTCTCCGAAGCTGTGCTAGAAAAGTCTCTACCCTCCTGTGCCCAGCTTCTTTGCCTCTTTGACCCACCAGCCCTTCAAGTCTTCAACATGACTAAAGACTTCCAGGAATCCTCCAGCCTTCAGCCGTCACCAACTGGACTACTGGACTGAGCAGCTACTGGCAGCCATTGTTGGACTACCTGGGTCATATTTAGTAAGCCAATTCAATAAATTCCCTTTTTACATATTCATTCTGTTGATTCTGTGGTATTAGAGAACCCTGACTCTCACATACACAGAGGCACACGAAATATACAACTCACACGAGATGTAGCCACATCACCAGTGGGGATCCAAGCCAGCAGCTGCGGAGACGCCCACACATGCAGCTGCTCTGGTCACAGCAGCCGCTATGTGGAATTAGCTAGGGTGAGCATCTGCAGGTGAGAGGACAGAGCCGATGTGTGGCATGCGCACAATGGGGGTCCAATGGGGTCCATCCGGCCATAATGAAGCGTGAAATGATGTTGTTGGCAGGAAAATGATCATCAGGCTAAACGAACAACTCAGGAAAACACACAGCGGGAGTTTTCTCTCCTGTATGATGCACACGTTGATCACATGCATACGTGATATATATACATATATATTGATATATATATATATAAAAATATATATGAGAAAACCCCATCTACTGAGTCGATATGGGGCTACTGTGTATGGGTGATTTTAAACAAAGCAGGTTTTGAATCAAGTGCACGGGTTTGGGAGCCTAGGAGACTGAGGATATACAGGGCAGTGGGAGGGGGGAAACAGTCTTCCCTGGCTCTCTGCCCCCCTACCTTCTCTGTCACTTCCCAAAGACATCAGGAAGCCAGCTGGAGGCGTGGGACATAAAGACGTCGAAGGAAGCCACCTCTGCACACATTCATGATCTTCCCTTTTGATAGAGTCTAAAATTCTAACAGCCACTTGGCCGCGCGGGGTCCATTTATCCATTTATCGACTCAGCGGGGAAGAAAAACAACGGCTGGCCTCTCTCCCTCCCCGGCCACATCTTGAGGTTATGGTGGGGTGTACGTGCCTCAAGCGTGAATGGACTCATCAAATACCCTGCGCCGCTGGGGTCCTGCTGGCTCTTACAGACTCATGGATTCTAGTCTCTGCGGCACTCGGGAGCATCCGTGCCTGGTTGAGGGGTTTGGCTCAGAAGCCAGGTATGGACTCTGAGAGCCGCCCGTCATTTTTCTTCTGTGGGTTTGTTTGTTTTCTTCTCTGGGCCATGGCTGCCTAGCCTCAGCCTTCCAAGGCTATCTGAGCAGGGGAGAAACTGACCTTAAACTGGACGGTCCCTTTGAGCAGAACCCTTTGGTTCTTGTTGGTTTTGCAATGTTGGGCCCAGAACCTAGGACCTTGTGCGCATCAGGCAAAATACTCTCTACCATTAAGTTGTGCCAAATCCATCACTCTTGGAGATGTTTGTGTATTTCCTATACACACACACACACACACACACACACACACACACACACACACGGGATGGGCTTGGTAGGGTCTTTTGAAGCTCATCTTCTGAAACAGGAATGGGAGATGATAACCCACCCACTGATTGAATCTGGCCTACCACCTGTTTTTTTTTTTTTTTAATCACTACAGTTTTATTGGAACATGACTACTCCATTATTCATCCTGGGTGGGTGAACTCATAGCCGAAGGTTTGGAGTTTGAAACAGAGAGTGCATGGTGTTTCCAAGTGAAATATTCATTGAACTATGCAGGAAAACAAGGACACGTGGTCACCGTCCCCAATTCCTCTGGACCCTCAAGCCTTTAGCGGCAGGCGTGTAGGGGATGGTGAATGTGTGAATTTCCACACTGTCTACTGTGTTGTTCACAGCTGCAGGAAATCAGCCACATTCAAAGGCATCTGACATAACCATGAGCATCAAGTTTCCCAGATTCATCTGAAGGCTTTACTACTGTGTATGCTTCGGGGTCCAAGAATCTTGCTCATCACCAGGAATGCGGTCTCAGAGGTCATAGTCATTAAAGATGGAGGACACGGGAGGGGGGGGAGTAACTCAGGACGTGCCTTTGTCTCAGAAGAAAAGAGACCCAAGTTCAGATCCCAGATCCCATGTTAAAATGCCAGGTTGGATATGGGAGTGACTTGCACTTCCAGCTTTGGAAGGAGGAGACTGGGAAACTCCAGAGCCAAGTGATACGGAGCAATCCAGGATGATTCCTGATGGCCTCCACAGGCACACTCACATACATTCAGGTGCCCTCTTGTACACGTGCTCACACATACATGTACACCCACCCACATGCAATACATATGCACACACGTGTGCTTATGCAAAAAAAAAAGATGGAGGACACTGTTTCCATATGCTGAGCATGTGTGGGTCTGAATAGTTGGCAGCCGTCTGTATGCTGTCGGAGGAGCAGAAGGTAGGAAAGTTAATTAGCCAACTAGAGTTTCATTAATGCATTCAGTCTTTTTAAAAAGGGGCAGATTGGCTGGACTTTGTGTCCATCAGCTTTGATGCTTGGGGTATGCCCCCTGGACACATTGTGAAGATTTATTTAGTTAAGGCAGGCTTTGGGCAAACCTATGGCAGATTGCCTCAATCTCATTCATTGACTTGGGAAGACACAGTCCACAGTGGGCGTGTGGACTTTCCAGGGTAAAAATTACAGGCCACTGCCACATCCACCTGGCATTCTTAGATAGAATCTGAAACTGATTTCAGGTTCCTTTGCTTGTGAGTCAAAGGCTTTAGCATCTAAGCTATTTCCTCAGCTCCAACTTAACACGTTTCAATGGCCCCTGAAGCTGGAGGCCCATGTTGCCGGCCCCACCTTCAGGAGCTCCACCACGTGCACCTGTTCCATCTGACCCAATCATGGCTCCAGGGAGCTGGCTGCAGAATCGCCAGGCTGAGAGCGCTTACACCAGGCCCGGGGCTATGGTTCCGACATTCTGAAAGGTGTTGTGGACTGTGTCCTAAAGATTCCAGCACCGGACGTGACCAGGAAATCCACAGGCAGATCCGGACAGACCCCACTCCTTTAAGATGAAGCTCTCAGCTTCGTATAAGTAACAGACAGCAAAGGTTCCGACACCTGCTGGCCATGTGACTTGCTTTTAGACTTCTAGAAGAGGAGTTGGGGACACGGCTCAGTCAATAGAAAGCTTGCCTCACGCGCATGAGAACCTGAGTTCGAATTCCCGTATTCTACATAAAAATGCCAGGCAGATATAGTGGTGGCCCGCAATTCCAATCCTGGAAGGCAGAACCTGGGAAACCCCAGAACAAAGTAATAAAGAAACAGAGCAATCCAGGGTGATTCCCGATGTCACCCTTAGGCCTCCATAGGCAGACATACTCAAGTGGCCCCTTGTACATGTACACACACACAAAAGAAAAAAAAAACAACAAAGAAAGAATGATGTCAAAGAGTGATATGTTTGGAGGATGTTTCCAGCTTCGTGGACAGAAAGAATGGGCCCAGTCTGATGAGCTACGGAAAGACTGGCGTTGCTACACCGCCCCCACAATCAGGGTAGCGGGAAGCCAGGTGGCCTCTCCATTCTGATTGACTCCCTTGTGCCTACTGCAGGCTGGGGAAGGGGCGCCTCCCAGGCACGAGACATTCATCTCTTGACTGCCTGAGAACCTACTTTATGAACAAGGCAGCCGGGAGAGGGTAGGTGACTGGGCGACGGCCTGCTAGAGACAGAGCCAGAGCCGGCGAGCAAGAGCCAGCCAGACACTGCGCTATGCTTTTGTCTAAGAAGCTTTACGGGCAAGCAGCCATGCTGCTGGGCTCCTATGCTGTCCTGGTGGAACCATTTGATACCTGTCGTTCCAGGGGACCCAGAGGAAGATCCAGAGAGAGGCTGCAGCCTCCCTGATGTTCTTCTCTTTGGTTTGCTGGGAAGTGACATCAGAGTCTTTTTTTCTGTTCTCCTTGCCCAGCAAGCAATTAGCTCACAGAACGGAGAGCTGAAGGATTCCCCGGGGGTGTTTGTTTACAGGCGGCTATGTAGCAGGCTGCTTAGACAAACTAATAACAGCGTGGAGGACCTGCATCATCCCTCCTCCCCCTCCCACGGGCCAGCAGGCAGTGGGGCTGTGCGCCCAGCTGGGTGGATGTCAGCACTGGACAGCTGCGGATTGCCGAACAAGGACGGATGTGGCTTGTGTTGCTTTTCTTTTTCCATCTGAACACTATGGGAGGGGAGGATGAGCCGCTGTTAGGGAAATGAACAAGTGCCTTCTAATTACCCACATGGGTGGTGGTGGAGCTGTAGGGCAGGCTGGGCTCTGAGTCATTCACCTGGAGACCAGCCAGGGCACAGCTAGGGGAGCTGGGCACTCGGTGGGGATCCCAGCTCAGTGGGGTCACGGGGGGTTGGAGGGGGGAAGGAGGAGCAGTCTTGTGTATAGCAATCCCAGTCTGGAGGTGACTCACCTCTGGTGTCAGGTTGTATCTGTTTGCGATGGGGACTATCTTGGGGGGGGGGTTAAGGGGAGATTCTGAGTTGCTCTCCCAATATGTCCTCATTCTTTTGGTGGCAATAGTGATAGTGGGATTGATGATGGTGATAGTGATGATGATGACGGTGATGATGATATTGGTGATGATTGGCGATGATGGTGGTAGTGGTAACGATGATTGTAATGGTGATTATGATGGTGATGATTGTAGTGGTGGTGATAATGGTAGTGATGATGGCAGTGAAGATGCTGACGAGGATATGATGGCCATGCTGATAGTGGCTGTGGTAGAGCCATGATTGTGATTTTCATGATGGTCACCTTGCCGATGCTGATGGAAGGGACTGAGGTGACAGCCATGGTCACCAGCCTTACAGTATTAGCAGAGCCAGACAGAGATGGCGCCGTGCCCAAAGCCACACAGGAAGCTGCCTCCCCTGCCAGCAAGCTGTCCCCTCCATGGCTGTTTTTACACCTACTCTACCCTCAGCAACGTGCCAGGGGAAAGGCAAGCAATTTTTTAAAAATCTCGTAACAGAATGGGAAATAAGTATTTGAGACTCTATGGACCAAATGGTCTCTGTCACAGACACCATGGCAGCATGAAAGCAGCCATAGGCAGTAAGTGAGCATGATTGGGTGCCGATAAAACTTTATACATAAAAAAAAAAAGCAGGGAGCCACCATGTTGGACCATGGTTATCCACCCGGTTTAGTTTAGAGGCAGGACGAAAGGGCTTCTCGTCACCACACTCCTGTCTCAACTGTGGATGACTGGGAGGAGCTGGGGAGCCTTTAAGTTCATCCCTCTAACCCCGAGGTCACAAGGGAGAAGATGGGCATCGTATAGGGGGCACAAGCCCAGCTGCTCTGCTGCCCAGAAAGGAGACGAGGCGTCAAGGATCGCGCCTCTCAAAACCAAGCAAAGGGAAAGACTTTAAATGCTCTCCCCACAAAGAAACCATAGGTGTTCTCAATAATGAAGATGCTGATTAACCATGATGAGGCATTCCACAGCATAAACATGTGCTGACATGTCACACTGCGCTTCGTGAATGTGTACGATGATTTTTTTTGTCAGTTACCAGGGAAATCAAACAGAAGATCAAATGAATGAACTAGAGAGAGGTCAGGGACTTCCAGGAAAAGGATAGGGGGGTTGGCCACCCACGGACAACTATGCGCTATCAGTCTTCTGGCTGTGGGGAGGTTCTAGACACAATATAGAAGAAGCTGGAAAGATCATGTATGCTGGGCCATTGTTGCCCGTACAGCTGTTAGGATTTGAGGAAGCATTTCCTCCAAGCCGAGCTTAGTGGATTCACGACCCCGAGTCCCTCTCCCACACATACACCTTCCGCTTGTGATTCTATGACCCACGCGTGGGTCCTGAGCAGAGGGACCTAGGTGGTCCTACAAGAGGCAGCCAGGACTGCTGAGCCCTTTGAGATATTCAAAGTCTGCAGCTCCCTACCCGGGAACTCCAGTCTCAGCAGAAAGATCAGAGAAACTGAGTCCCAGAAGGGAAGAGTCACGACCAAGGTCACAGAGTGAGCTGCAGGACAAAGAGGGGCTCCAAGCAGGACCTCTTGACTGGAAGGAAGCCCCTTTCACTGCATGAGGGTCTTGCAGCTATTTCCTCCCAATTAGAACATTCCCTGCTGGACAGCACAGGGGAGCTTACCAGACTCCAAGCCATGAGAACTTACAAGTCAGAAAGCACGGAAAGATACTAGATTCTCCAGGTTCTTCTGCAAGAACTGCAGGCAAGAGATCCGGGACGCAGCTGCCCCGCCCACTCTCCTGCCACACCAATGAGCTGATTGGCTGCTTAGGCTGGGGGCGGGATCATCCCTTTGCTCCATTGCTGGGGCCTCATCTACATTGGTTCATATGTCCCTAGGAAGTGTCACAATGTGAACCACGAGAAGACGGAAGGGAACATTCTTTCCTTTCTTTGGTAGAGCATCCCAGGCGAGGACTCACTGAAAACACGTGCAGCAGAAGGAGGAACAAGAAGATGAGAAAATAAGCCTTGCCAGAGGCACCAGCAAGACCACCTTGCCTTCCACCAAATCAGCAATTCATTCCGCTTGGGAACTGTGCTTCTAGCCCACGTGCGTCTGACGGAGCCAATCAGTATCACGGCGGGGCGCACAACAGAAAACTGTCCAATCAGAGATCACATCCTTCCGGGTCATGGGCGGGGCACAAAGCCCGAGAGGAGGGGTCACAAGCAAGGAGATGCCACTTCTTTCAGTTGATTGGTTGATGGTCACATGATCAGGGTGATGGACAGGTTGTGTCTCAGCATAAACCGTGTGGACGCTAAGATGGGGGGCCCTGGCCAGAGAGAGGCTGGGGATGAGTGCCAGGCTGGTGCTGTGTCGCCATTTGAACACAGCTGGGCACAGCTGCTTGGGGCTAGCCCTGGGGCACTGGCACAAGCTGACCCCAATGCACCGAATTGAACCTGTGATGCCACTCAAGTTCCCAAAATCCAATGGACCCTAAACCGGAGGCCACCAGACTGTCCATCCTGTGGTCTGGGGTACATCTCCTCATCTTGATTCTGTTGCTCACTTCCTGCTAAAAATGCCAGAACTTCTGACAAAATCAGTCATTTCTTTTCCCTCTTCAAAGACTTTGCCTTCCAAACCAGAGATTCCCCAGAAAAATCAAAGTGGGTCGAACCAGGTTCGGAGTCTACCTTCTTCTCATTGACCAAGATCATCCCCAAAGAAAAGTTGCCCCAAATAGAGACCGTACCAAACTGAACACGAACTTGGGAGTGAATTCAAGACAGAAACAGTCTAAGTCACGAGGTGCCTGGGTCCCCTCGGGATGGTGTGTTCTAAAGACACACGCTTCTTTCCTGAGAATCAGTCTTCCAGTGACCCTGAAGGATCGCAGAGGGAGTGAATCTCAGCGAAACACACTCTCTGTGAGTCGTTCAATGCACATCTGCAGTATTCAATCGGTGCCCCACCTCTTTGCCTTAAAGTAATTAACACTGTGGAGTTAAGTTACTTCAATTCCTAGCCAAGAGGACAAAAGGGGATCAATGCAGTCTCAGGGGACACGATCGCTCTCTGCCCCTCCGCTATCGGCTTGCAGTCCGAAGATTCGGCGCCGTGTTTGTAATTGGTATTAGCAACTTTAAATTCTGATTAATTGCCAGAGCGCCTCTCTTCCAATTGCAGAAACAAAGCCGGGAGCCCGGGAGTAATAGACCCAATTATTCCGAGGTAGGCTTGCGGTAATAGATTTTTTATTATCAGGGTATCTCATCTGGGAGGCAGATGCAAAGAAACTCATTTCGTGAGATGACGGCCCGACTTGAATTGAGCCTGGTGCGTTCAGTGTTTGGGCTAAAGATGGAATTGGAAGCAGCTAGCTCTGGGGGCTGGGCGCCACGTCCTTACTCACTTTGGGGGACCAAGTTTCTTGGGTACAGAGATTTCTTTTAATATTTAACTTATTCCTTTGAGAGATAGAAAGTGTGGGGGCGGGGGAGGGGAATGCATGCCAAGGCACATGGGTGGAGGTCAGAGGACAACTTTCAGAATTCAGTTCTCTCCCTTCACCATATGGGGATCAAACTCAGGTCGCCAGGTTTGGGAGCAGTCACCTTACTTGCTTTGTGTGTGTGTGTGTGTGTGTGTGTGTGTGTGCGCGCGTGTGTGTGTGCTTGTGCTTATGCACATGTGTGTATGTACATGTGCCTGTGTGTGCATCCATATGAGTGTGCTTGTGTGTATGTGTGTGCATGTATGCATGTACGTTGCATTTGTGCCTATGTGCATGTGCGTCCATATGCATGTGACTGTGCATGTATGTGCATATATCTATGTTTGTGCCTGTGTATGTGTGCATTCATATGCATGTGCCTGTGTGTGTGTTTGTATGTACATTTGTATGTGCTCAAGTGTCTGTGTGTGTGCACATGCATACATTTATATGTGCCTGTGCGCCTGTGCACGTGTGCATGTGCATTTGTGTGTATGTACCCAAGTGTCTGTGTGCATGTGTGTGCATATGCATGTGCCTGTGTGCCTCTGTGTGTGTTCATGTGCATGTGCCTGAGTATCTGTGTGTGCACGTGTGTGCATATGCATGCATGTGCACATGCCTATATGTGTATGTCCATGTGCATGTGCCTGTGTGCATGTGTCTGTGTGCATGTGTGTGCATGTGCATTCATGTGCCTGTGTGCCTGTGTGTGTTCATGTGCATACGCCTGTGCACGTGTGCATGTGTGTGTTTCCTGGGCTCTGCCTTCCAGGGCCAGAATTACAGACTGTCACATATCTGCCCTGCATTTTTACATGGGATCTGGGGATCTGAACCCAGATCCTTTTGCTTGCCAGGCAAAAGCTCCAGTCCCGCGCCATCCCCAGCCCACAGGTACAGGAGTGTTTGAGAAGATTGGCGGGGAGGTATGGAATCTCGTGATGTCTGGCAGGCAAAGTGTGATGGGACTGTCACACAGACTCCCCCTGCTACTGGGGACACTTGGGAGACCTTGACCAGTGGGGAGTCTGTGAACACCGAGTTAATAAATGTGTCGGGCCACTTTTCAATGTAGCTGAGATAACGGGGCAGTAATTAGGATCGCTGCCTTCCTGTCGGGGGAGTCACAAGGGAAGTTATTTATACCCAGCTTCGGCCCTAGATGCCTCCGTCTGGGATGACTTTTTAAATACTGCGCTTCCCAGCTCCACATCATTCATCTTTACGAGCTGCAGGTCACGGCCATTTGCAAGCAGAAAAACACTCATGTAAAATGAGCCCCTTAACTCTGGGCCAGGGAACACGGAGCGGGAGAGAGACAAGCCAAGGAACAGGCTGGGTTCCAATCTGAACACAGGGTACGTGGGTCACCAGGAGCGAAAACAAAGAAAAGAGAGGGAATCCCCAGGGCACAGAGCCTTGGGCTCCGGCGTCCCGCCTGATGCAGCTCAACATGGCAAAGATGGAGGGGTGTGGTCCTGTCAGGACTGGGCGGGGTGGGGCTGTGGCCTCACTCTCGCTTCCTTTGTTTTTGTTTTTTTTAAGTTTTGATTTGTTAGTGTGTATGTGTGTGTATGCATGTGTGCATCTGTGTGGATGTGTGCATTTGTGTATATATATGTGTGCATGTGTATGCATCCTTGTATGTTCATCTATGTGGTGTGGTTACAAGTGTGTGTATATTTGTATGCAGATGTGTGTGCCTGCATGTGTCAATGTATGCATGCAGGTGTGTATGCGTGTGTGTGTATGCGTGTGTGTGTGTGTGTGTGTGTATAGGTATATGGGGGGGTATACAGACACCCAGAGGTCAGCTTCCAGGTTTTGTTCCTTGGGAGCTATCCACACTGTGTCTTTTGAGACAGATCCTCTCCCTGGGACCTGGGGCTCTCCCATTAGGGTAGGTTGGGTGGCCAGCCAGTCCCCAGGGATCCTCCTGCCTCTGACTCCCCCACGTGGGTCTTGCACCTCCACACCCTGCTTTTCACATGACTGATGGGGATCCAGCGCACATCTCTGTCTGCCCCGGCGTAGTAAGCGGCTGACCCACCCAACCTGACATTACAGATCTGACCAGTGCCAACACGTCTTGCTTTTAAAGACAGTAGGTGATGGGGCTTGATTCAAGAGACTTCTGACTTGGAACTTCCGTCAATCCCTGGGTGATGGCTTTCTAACTGGAGCCTGGGGATCCTCCCCCAGCCTGGGAACCCACCCCCAACCCGCACCATGGTTTGAAGGTCAGCTGTCCTCCACCGGCTCCTGTGTTGAGCGCTGGACTCAGGTAGTGAGGCTGGTGGGAAGGTTGTGAGACCTTTAGCAAGTGGAGTCTCTCCAGAGGAAGCGCATCGCAAGGCGGGGGAGGGTTGAGGCTTATAAACCCCCCTTTCCTGAGCGAGCATGCCATGTGACCAGCGCCTCCTGCTCCTGCCAGACCTTCCCCGCTGTGATGGACCACCTGGAACCGTGAGCCAGGACACCTCTCTCCTGAATTTGCATCTCAGAACACGTGCTGTCAAGCACGGCTGTTACTGAAAACTACTGGCCATGAAAAGATGATTTTGAAAGCAAAAGCTCTGCTCCAACCACACTCCCGGAGGCTTGGGACTGTTTTCACTGCATGGGAGAGTGTCATCCGGGTGGCGTCCCGGCGGGCCTGGCCCTGTGTCCCAGCGGACATGCCATGATGCCCTGTGATGAGCTTGGGTTCGCTGTTGATGGGGGGGTTCCAGGCAGGGATTGCAGCGAAAGGCCAGAACCCCCTGTGGTAGGACAATTAGCCGCTGCCACCAGCACAGCTGTTTTCCCTATTGCTGATCCAGCTGGGCTTTGGGGGCCAAATCTCCACCCCCACCATCACACCCTTTCCTGGCCTCCATGAGAGGCATTGGTCTGAAAAGGGGCGGGGCAGTGGAGGCGGGACCTTGCTGCTCTAACAGCCCCCTTTGGCCAATCCACTTTGCTTTCCTTTCTCCCTTCTGAGGGCGGAAAATACACCCTGAAGGAGTCACGGCTCCATAATTCATGGGGCCATGTATAATTGATGCTGGTTTTAACAGAAGCGGGGCCCTAAGTGGTTGTCGATTAACTATGTATGAGCTTGCCAGGCGCGGACAAGCCAGGCGTGGGGAGGAGATCACACGCAAGCGCCCATGTTTTATTTAGGCGTGATTAAAAGTCCACAGGCCGCAGCCAGACCTTGCGGTCCGCCCAGAATTAGACTCCGCAGCCCAGTTGTCTCTGGGTTCCCAGAAGGTCAGCACTGTGTGGATGCCTTCTTGCTGTTTAGAGGGAGATTCCTCCTCCTCCTGCTCCTCCTCCTCCTGCTCCTCCTCCTCCTGCTCCTCCTCCTGCTCCTCCTCCTCCTCCCCTCTTCCTTCTTTCCCTTCTCCCCCCTTTCCTCCTCCTCCTCCTGTTTCTCCTCCTCTTCCCTCTTCCTCCTCCTCTTCCCTCTTCCTCCTCCTCTTCCCTCTTCCTCCTCCTCCCTCTTTCCCTCCCCCCCAATCCTCCTCTTTCTCTTCCTTCTCCTCACACGCCCCCTTTCAAGCTGCCTGTTAACCTCAGGTCCATCACCCCCACAAGCCCCAGTTCAGGTGTCTGTGAAATGGAGATCGCTGCAAACATCACCATCAGGGGCTCTGGGGAGTCACTACAAGCAGCTTTCTGAATGAGAGGGTGATTTTTTTGTCCCTAAGATTTTTTTTCTGTAGAGTCTGCAGACATTTCAGTTGTGGTAACTTGGGGCAGGAGCGCCGCTTACACCTGCCAGACAGGAGCCACGAACCACACGGCGCCGCCAGCCCCCGCCACAGTGCGCTAATGGCCATAATAAGGCTGAGAAATCCTGGGCGCTAGAAACACCAGCCCGCAGAATTCTATGATTAACTTTCAAAGCTGTCTTGATCTCACATCAGCATTGCTGTGATGAGTGCTGGGCCAGCCCGAGCAATTTAGGGGCACAAGGAGGGGTTCATCCACATTCGAAATTCTAGGCTGCAACCCATTACAATGGCAGCAGAGTTCACACTGACACCAGGAGCCAACTGTTCAAGTTAGGCTCTGGCGTCAACTTGACAGTTGAGGGCTTGAGCTCTGGGCACATTTGTGGAGAATTAGTGGTTGGGTTAAGTCCAGAGCAGACCTGCAGGAGATTGTTCAGGTGATGGGGAAGGACCAGCTTACGGTGGGTGGGACCAGGCACTGGAGTAAAATACAGAGAACTGGTTGAGAGTTGGCATCTTGTGTACACTTGGCCAGATGCTGGTCTGGCAAGTAAGGATCCTCCCTCAGCCCTGGTGAGAACTATAACTAGACAATCGTAAGAAAATAAACCCCTTCTTCCCTTAAGTTGTTTGATGGTGATTTATCAGCAATCATGCAGGAGAACTGCAACATCGACCATAACCACAGGAACTGCCGAGAGGGACATATTTTCCAGCTCTGCCAGTCTGGTAAACTCCAAGCAGATCTCTCTTGACAATTAGATAACTCCTAGGAGACACTAGTCTTAACTCAATAATTCTTCCCAAGTGTGCCCAAAGGCTCAGCTCTCAGCTGTCGATTGACACTCTACAAGTGGCTGTCCCACGCGTACCTGCATGAGTCAATGGGTCTCAAATGTGTGAATCAGACAACAGGCTTTGAACAGGTCAGACCCGGCTTCGAAGTCTGACTCTGCTTCACACTAAGGACCTGGCTTAGGAGGAGCGGCCTGGCCTCGTGTACACAGTGAGGGGGTGGAAGTGAGGCTGGGAGACCTTCCACGGCACGGGGGGAAGGATAAAGCCAGAAAGGTGGAAGAAAAGGATGGGGAGCAGAAAGAAAGCAAGGTGACATCTACTAGGTTCCCACGGTGTGCTGGCATTGAGCACTTTTGCATACCTTCTTAGCTCATGACTCCTCACAGCCGTCCAACAGGCCCCTGTGTTTGACGTGTGGGCAGATGGAGACTGAGATATTAACACTGTTCCCTGAGGATTTGACTCCTGGTCTCTCTGGTATATTCAAGTGACAACTTGAACCCAAAGTGTTCTCCTCGATTGGGGTTCATGATTTGGGAGCTTGGTTCCCACCGGTCTACACAGTCTTGGGAAGTTCTAGAAACTTTGGGGATGGGATCTTACTAGAAGAAGCAGGTCCCCATGGACAGGCTGTTGGGATATTTCCCGCCCTGGGCTCTGCTTCCTGGCCCGCCATAAAGAGAACGGAACTTCACCAGGCCTGACCTGTCGTGGGTGCCCAGGCCTTCTGGAGCCTGTGGGGCAAACTAAACACTTCCCTGGACGCCCACTGGATACCCTGTCCTGAGACCAAGCTGGTTCTGCTGGGCTCTGTGATCACCCACAACCAGTAGCTCCTGGATCTGCAGGCAGGGGTTAGGGGTGGGGGGGCACTGTCCAGCCACCTCGGTAAGGAAAGGACTTGAGTGAGTGACCGACCACATTCTTCCACGGTGTGGCCCGGACTTGCGGAGAATAGTCCCTTAGCTAAAACTAATTGGCTCATCTTTCTTTCCTTTTCTGGTGGGCAGAGGATCTGCCGGTGATGGGGTAATGGGTACTGATCGGTACGTCCCTGCCAGCTGCCTGGCATCCGTCACTCATTCACACATGGCATCCATCAGCCTTTAAACCAACAGCTGTGACAGATGGAGAGGCTGGGTACAGGTGGGACATGCCAAGACCATCAGCATCCAGTCGGGCGCACTGGTGGGGGGTAGGAGTGAGGGGACTTAGAACCTTCCTGGCTTTTGGTCTAAATCATTCAGAGAAGGAATTTAGAGAATGAATGAATGAATGAATGAATGAATGAATGCTTGGGCCCACAGCATCTGGAATTCTATCTTTCTTTTCCCTCCTGGGAGATCTGAATTTTTAAAATGAGAAGACTAAGATTGTTCCAGTTTTACCACACTTTGCCTCAAGCAAAACTCAGAGGCCCTTTCCAGAGGGGCGGAGCCACTCACAAGGGCGGGGTGGGGCGGGGCGGGATCTTCCAGTTAACACAGCCTCCTGCAGGCTCCTCCTGCCCAGAGGCCAACCTCAACCCCCAGATCCTGTCAGCTGAGCCCAGAGGCCCACCTCCTGGGAGTCAGGCTGTCAGGGAATGTGCTCCCTCGCTAAGACAGGAATGCTTTCGTAGCAAGCGCTTTCACCATTGGCGATATCCACCCCGTCCACTAGCACCCCAACCTCCAGTGATGTTCTGCTCCAAGAAATGGATGGATGGTGGTGCCAGAGGACATGGGAGAAAGACTCAATGCCGAATGGTTCTCGGCCATGATCACGGTGGCGAGCACTGGGCTCTCCTTACAGAGAAGTGGCAGTGTCTGTGTGAATTCCAGGGACTGCGGCGGCGTTCCCACTGTGATGGTGGCTTTCTGTCTCTGGGACACGACACTCCACAAGACAGGCCTGAAGTCTCTGTGACCTTCCTCCCCCGGGGCTGCTTCTGCTGGGTATTGCGACTGCAGGGACAGCACAGTGACCACTGCAAGCTGCTCTCTGGACACTCCCGGAGGAGCCCGGGGAGCCGGTAGAGCGCGTCCCGAGGCCTGTGTCACTGCGGCCCAGCGGGAACGCGCGCCCCACCTCTCTCCTGACTGATGCCCCCACCCCCCAGGTAACCTTGTCTGCGGTCAGATCAGCCTCCATGGGGGGGGTCTCTACCAGGCAGAGGGAGGGTTGGGGTCTGGGGTCTGGGGTCTGGGTGAAGGGCAGGGGCCCAGGCTGGAGCTTCTCCAAGAAGCCCTGAAGCCATCAGAAACAGGCTACGGAGAGGGATGGGCCCCCCTCAATCTTTGGAAGTGAGTATGACCAGCCTGGATTCCAGGCTTTGAGTCTCCACGATTGCGTGAGACTACTCAGTGATCCTCCAGTGGCTTCTGCATTGAAGGCCCTTGTTTCAACGCTCACAGAACACTCTGTGCCAGGATAAAGAAGACCTTCCACCTTCACCCACCCACCCAGGTTTCCTTTTAACTGGATGAGAAAGCGGGAGTAGGGGGACACAGGTTGGGTCTCAGCATGCACGCAAGCTTTGTGCCTCACACTTCGAAGTTGCTTTGCTTCAGTTTTCATGTGCATGTAGACGGAAGGAGGGGGGAGAGGTGGTCTACAACTGAGATGGTCCCCAACAGCTCGGACACGGCCTGGAACTGCTGTGTCAGGTTTGGGGGTGACCACGGGGCCGCTCGCTTAGCATCTGCAAGTGCAGCGTGAAGGTGATGTCAGGTGCGGAGACACCTGGCTCCTCAGTGCTGTGGCTGCTCTCCTGGAGGTTCTAGAACCCAGGACCCACTGACATTCCTCAGCGTTAGCACTTCCTGGGCCTCAGATGGGAGACAGGGAGAGGCCAACAGGAGAAGAGGGAAGTGAATGAGGGAGGGGGCGGGACCACCAGCGTCTGCCTGCGTGGGCTGCGGCTGGGGAAGCACAGGAGCCTGGGATGTTTCTCCCTCTGGGGAAAGCTGGCTCAAGGCAGCCCCGGTGTGACCAAGAGGACTCTTGTAAGGGGACTGTCCTTCCCCTGAAGAGTCAGCCTTCCTCTCTCACCAGGCGGATGGGGGAGGACCCGAGAGTCAGGGACCTGGACTAAGTCCAGGGAACCTTAGGCTCTGCGTACCTCACCTGACTCACACAGAAGAAAGAGCCAGGCAGCCGGGTTGCCAAGGGCAGAACTAGCCAAGGGAGACGGTGGCCTAAGACACTTTTGCTGCGGGAGGGAAGTGGCCGAGGTCTTTGGACCAGACATGCAGGGAGGAGGAGATGGCCGGGCTTTGGGGTCCACACTGACACACATGAGCTAGGAGGAGGATGCTGGAACCCTTCAGGCTCCTAGCGCCTTTGGAATGTCTCAACCTCACCTGCCCTGGAGGAAATTCTCATAAGGCTCCACCCCTCGGGGGCCTGTGAGAGGTTCATCAGGTGAAGGTGCTTGCTGCCAAACTTGAGGAACTGAGTTCGATCCCTAAAACCCACAGGGTGGAAGGAGAGAACCGACCCCCTCCCAAGCTGTTCTCTGACCTCCGCAATTGCATCATGATGCTGCACAAACATATACACACACGTGGCACATACATGTAAAAATAAGGTCCCTTGGTCCACGCCAGGGGCAAAGCATGACCTACCGGCTAATGACAGAGACTAGAGTTGAACAGACCTGGGTGACTTGGGCAAGTGGGTGCGACAGCCTGAGCCTCAGCTTGGCAAATGGTGCCCCCGTGCCTCAGTTTCCCCTTCTTTATAACTGGGCAGAATAGTAACAGCTCACCCCGTCCCCACAGGTCCCAGCAGGAGGATTCCAACAGGAAGTTCCACATATAGCCATCCCTAGGAGTCAGTACTCTGTGTCACCCGGGACTGTTGAAGGCTGGCCTCTGGGCAGGCCTGTGAAGGATGATCTTGATGTGGGAAGAGCCAGCCAGCCACCATGCCTCGCCGCCTGCTTTGTGCACAATGGGGCTTTGAACACGGCGCCTCAAAACCTTTCTGCATCAGCGCTTATGCAAGAACCCCAAAACAGCTCCTGGCTGCTCCGACCCCACTCCTGAGTTTATAGCCAATGACCGACCGCCTCATCTCTCACCAGTTCACCCCCTTCCCATTTCTCTCTCCATAGTACCCCACTTCCCCAGGAGGCCCAAGAGACAAGCTCTGAGTCTCCCATCAAGAAGACGTCTGCACCCCAAGAAGCTGCCCACAGCTTCACCACTGCAAGAGCCCCCAGGCCGCGGGACTCACCAGCTCCATGCACCGCCGACTGGCCTCTGCCTCCCGCCGTGTCAGCTCCTCCATCTCCGCCTTCAGCTCCTCCACACGCCGCTGGTAATACTGGCTGTTCTCCCGCTGCTGGGCCTCTGACGCCGTGGCCTGGGACAGCTCCTCGCCCATCTGGACCAGGCTTTCCCGAAGCCGGACCACCAGGACCTAAGAAAGGCAGATAATTGTAGGGGGGATCCTTTGCTGAGTCTGCATGCATGTGCACAGAGCCACTGGGCTGAGAACGCGGAATTCAGCTACACCAAACACTGACTGTGAAACAAGACCTCCTGTTCCGAGCGGCCATTAGACAGACTTAAGGACAATCCTAACTCGCTAGATGCTCTGGGTTCGAATCCTGATTCCGCCTCTTCCTGCTGTGCAACTGCGGGAGGATTACCGGGCCTCTCTCAAGGGCTGATTACTATTAATTGTCAATCTGACCCCTAGGAGTCGGCACTCTGTGTCCACCTGGGACTGTTGAAGGCTGGCCTCTGGGCAGGCCTGTGAAGGATGATCTTGATGTGGGAAGAGCCAGCCTGTTGTGGGTGGGGCCTTTCCCGAGGCAGGTGGCCAGGGACGGGAGGATATGGAGAAAGCTCGGCAGACAGGCAAGCAGCCATGCGTGCAACTGGCCTTGGCCCTTGGTTTTTGCTGTGGATGTGACGCGTCCCGCTTCCTGCTCCTGCTGCCGTGGCTTCCCACCAGCATGGCCTGAGCCTGGGCTCATGAGCTGCAGTGAATCTTTCCTTCCCCTAAAGCACTCATATCAGGTGTTTTGTTGCAGCAGCGTGTCAGGAGAGTTAAACAGGGAGGAAGCCTGGATCTGTGTCCCAGGATGTTTGCAGGACCCGGCGTGTAAAGTGAGTGGAGAAGGCTAGAGCGGTTAATAAGGATTGGGGGCTGTGAATCCTCGCCCTCAGAGCTGAAGCTGAGGACACCCAGTGGCTTCTGGGAGCCAGAGCTTAGCTGGAGGGACCCCCATCCAACTGGGTTTTGGCCTCTGGTTTAAGAACCGAAAACCTTAGATTTGACCATCTCTCATGAGCCTCAGACTGTCCCTTCCTGGGGACAAAGATCTGCAAGGACAAAATGACACCCCGCAGGGAACAAACCCCAGGGCCCAGCATTCGCGGGGCCAACCCCACCACGTCCCCCAGGGTCTTACTGTTTCAGGCCTCCTGGTCCTAGAGGCCACCGGGAGTCCCCAGCCTTGAAAGATCTCCCCAAGCCTCAGGGCCCCTCACTGTGAACTGAGGAGGTCTACACCCCACAAAGCTGTCTGTTTTAAGCATTTGCCTTCCAGGCCCCTGACCTTGCTTATAAAGGAGATGGTTCAAGATAGTGTGGGAGCACCCAGAGCAAGCATGTGGAGGACGGAGGGTGAAGGAGACTGGAAGAGGGGCGGAGGAGGAGGGAGGGTGGAGGTGGGATGGAGAGGACAGCAGATGGAGGAGACAGTGGAGGCTGGCCAGCCCCCACAGGGCTCCCCCTGCCCAGGCCCACCAGTGCCCCTCGCCCCGAGTACCTCGAATCTCTTCATCTGCACCTTCTGGAACTCCGTCTTGTTCTCCAGGTCGCAGATGACGGCCTCTTGCCGGCTGACGATGGTGCGGTCCACCGTGGACTGCTCCAGGAACTCCACGCGCAGCTGCGCCGCCTGCAGCTGGACACAGAGAGCGACAGGTCTGCTGGCACCCGCCGGCCCCAAGCCACAGGATGGAGACCCCCAGGTGCCAGCCTGGGACACATGCGTCACTCAAGTTCAGGGGACATGGGAATCTAGCTCAGCCTGGCTCCTGGCATGTGACCAGCACCCCCCCAGGTGTGTGGCCAGTGCTCTCCCCCCAGTGGCCAGTGCTCCTTTTAACATCTGTCACATTAGCTGCTCCTCAGCACTCGTGAGTCAGTGAGGGGACCGGGTCACTCTGGTGGGCACGCTAGGCAGGCACATGTGACAGCTCTAGGGGTGTTTGAGGGGTTCATGAATGAAGCAGCCCCTAGGGAATGAGGCGTGGGGGGAAAGGGCTTCAAAGGAAGCACTCCCGACTCACAGACACCCACATCCCTCTATCCCCTTTCCGTGGGACCCTTTCTCAGAGTGCAGGAAGCCTGTGGTGGACCACCAAGAGCCCCTGAGCACAGGGCATCTGGATGTGAGCCAGGAATGTGCAAAGGGTGAGAGAGAGAGAGAGAGAGAGAGTGACAGAAACAGAGGGAGACTGACAAAGAGAAGGGAGAGTCAATCCATCTAGTCAACTGAATGACTGTCGTACTTATGCCAGTCCAGGCTGAGACGTGAGGTCGTAGTGGAAAGTCCCCCAGCACAGCAGCCCTGCACTTACAGGAGGACACCCAAGGTCGCAGAGCCCCTCCCCCCAACATGGCGGCCCAGCGCTCACCTGCTCCTGCAGCTTCTGCTTCTCCTTTTTGGCCTCCTCCAGCTGCTGCTGGAGTTCTTGGATCTGTCCAATGTCAGTAGCAGACTGTTGAGAGAGATGCTCGCTGTGAGGGCAGGTGGGTTGGGACACCCTCAGACCCCCCTGAGATGCCATAAGGCCTCTGGGACAGGACTGTTTCCTCATGGCCTCCAGCTGCTCTGCCCATGGCATCCCATCCAAGCCCCCGAGGCCAAGCCACCAAAGCAGCTGTGGAAGGAAGGATGGCCACAATACTGAGAGTCTGCGCCTTTCGGGACCCCGTGCTAGGCCACGAGTCATTCTGCTTGGAGCTTGACCAAGTCTGCAAGTCTTCCCAACCCATCATGCGCCTTGCTCTGAGCCTGCAGTGCACGAGGGAGCAGAGACGTGTCTGGGTATTTCACGCAGAGCCTACCTCAGAGCAAGTCCTCTACTAGACCGTGAGAGAGAAAGAGAGAGAGATCGAGAGAGAGAGAAGACAGAGAGATGATAGATAACAAAGATGATGATAGACAGATGATATATGATGGACTGGCAGATGATAGATACTAGATAGATGTTTGATATAGACTGCTGGATAGATGAAAGATGTTGGATAACAGATAACTGGTGATAGATGGATAAATGATACACAGGTGACATATAGAAGATAGACAGATAGATGAATGGGTAGGTAGAAGGATGGATAGAGGAATAAATGGGTACATGGAGAGATGGGTGGATGGGTAGGCATGTGGGAAGATGGATGGGTGGTAAATAGATGGGTGGGTAGGTAGGTGGGTGGGTAGGTGGATGGAATGAGTAGATATACAGATGGCTGGAAAGATGGATGAGTGCTGTGTAGAGGGAAGAAAGCTGAATGGATGGGTTGCTGAGCAGATGCATGTCTGGAGGGAGAGATGCATGCCTGGTTGGATGGAAAGATACATGCATGGATCAGTGAATATTTTCTGCGATAGAGAAGCCCTCACACAGCATCTGAAGGTGGCCTTCCCTTCCCTTAAGGCCCCAAGGTTACTGCCCATGTCCTCAGTGCCTAAGCCACCCAAACCTCACACCCACAGTGGTGTACTCCCCATCCCGTCCTTCCGACCTGGGCGATGAGATCCTTGTGCTTCTGCATGAGGTCGTTCAGGTCATCCTGGTCCTCGTCAATACGCTTCAGGAGGTCTGCCTTCTCGAACTGCAGTCGGTACAGCTGCTCATCCACCTGCAGGGGGGCAATTAGCGGCTGGGGGGAGGTTCAGGAGAGCACGCACAGGGCGTGAGACAAGCATGCATATGTGCATGCAGGGGCATGTCTGTGAGCCTGGGGGTCGGGGTGCACACATTTTAAATGTACACAGTGCAGATGTGTGAGTGAAAGCTCGCAGTGCCTCTGAGAGCTGGAGCTCTGAGCTGCCCACAGGTGGATCCCTGGCGCTGAACACCTGCCTTGGCATGCAGCGGGTACTCAATAAATGTCGATGAGGTGCATGGAGGAGTCAGAAGGAGGGTATTTTTTTTTGCATACGTGTTTGGAGATTTTATGCATATGTTGTGTGCATAGGCATATGTGTGTGTGTTCATGCATGCATGTGTGTATGTTTGTGTGTTTTCCCTTCACTACAAATAACATACGTCTGAAAGGCCAATGGGAATCTTTCAACAGCTTTTTCCTGCTAACCCCACTTCTATCTAAGCTGAAGGATTTTACCCATCGTCATATACCTATCCCAACTCTGTATCCCCAGGCCCTGGATGTGGAAATCTGTCACCCAGTTTTCACCATTAATGAGCATACTGTGTACATTTCTGCCCCTTCATCCAATGGGGACCACGGGATAATTTCATAATAAATAGCTTCTGGATTGTAGAAAGCCAAAGTGGCCCATGAGGATTGCCTTTCTCTTCCTTGGGAAGAGGAGTTCACTGGCCCAATGATGAGGACCGAGTCCTCTCATGATGGTGAGCACACAGTAGGGCAACACCAGGGTATACACAGCAGGCTCATACTTGGCCATGCCCCACTTGAGGAGCCAAGCAGGCAGCAGGTTCATATCAGCTGCATCCTCACAGTACCAGGCACACAGTAAGTCCACAGGTTTCCTTGCTTGTCCTTATGCATGGGAACACACAGCTGACCCACATATATTTTTTCAGCTGTTATGATGCTCAGTCCACACAGTAAGACGCCTGTACACCTAGAGTGCTGAAAGCCTAGTAGGTTCCTGATAAGTCCCTTCGCCCTTCCTATAGAGATGAGCACCCGCTAGGTCTACAATGGAGTCCTGTACCCCCCAGGTGGCACTCACTAGGTCTCTAAGCAGTGACCCAGATTCTGAGCTTTCCCCTTGCAGTCCACCTGTCCCCCAGTCCTTGTGCACCCCCCAGCCTGCCCTGCCCCCCCAGCCCGCGCCGTGCACCGAGGGGACAGTACCAGGCTCTTGCTGCGCGTCATGTTCTCCAGCTCGCTGTGCATGTTCTCCAGGTCCGAGGTCAGCGCCTTCTGGGTCTTCAGAGCATCCTCACACTTGGTCTCACTCTGCTCCAGCTGCAGGGGAGGGCAGAGGGGAGAAGAGGAGCTCCTGGTGAGGCTGCTTCCTCGCCAGCGGGCTGTGCCCCCTGTGAGCTACCCCTCTCCCCCACGCTGGCTGCACCCCTTGCTAGCTATGCCTCTCCCCCCTCACCCCCACTGGCTGCACCCCTTGCTAGCTGGCTGTGCCCCCCACCTGCCCAGCCTGGCAGGTACCCCTGTGCAAATCCAGCTGGAGGCGGGTACGGCTTGGCAGTGACACTGACTGCTAAGGAGAAACCCCAATCTGTTGCTGTGGCTCAGAGACACTTTCTGGCCTTCCACTGCCTTGCTTGGAAGTTACCCCAGCAGCCAAGGGGAAGGTGCTACATGAAGACCCGTGGGTAAGGGGGAAACTGAAGCTGGTGGGAGGGGGAGTTATTTGCCCAGTTACATATATAGTTGTCCATGGATAAGCATGGTTGGCCCCTCATGGCTGAGCTCCATGGCCCCTCACTGACAGCTGCTGGTGGAAAATCGGTCCACATGCAAGAGGACAGAAGGGGGGGTTGTGGTGTGGCTTGATGTGGTGTGGCATGGCGTGGCGTGGCAGTTTGAAGTTGGTGGTTTGTGCCCAGGGGTGCTGGACTATGGCAAAGGTCTGCAAAGTGACTGAGCTCAGAGCCTCAATGCATACACAGCACCCACATATCACGGTCTGAGGAAGCAAGCATCATCCCTAGAACTTTCTAGAAAGGACCAAGTTCACCCCACCGAAGAGGAAGAAGCACTCCCGTAGGCCCGGATGTGATGGTGTGTGTGACTTAGAGTTGGGGTGCCGCAGCCGTTCCACATCTGGCTCTCCCCACAAGTTTTCTCATCTGGAAAAATGATGACCGTTATTTCACAGGGTCTGTGTGGGACGAATGTGGGGAGATGGACGCTAGCCAGCCAGCTGCAGCCACCATGTTCATGGAGTTGGAGCTGAATCTCCAACCCCAGGGCTCTTGCACAGGCCAGCCCAAAGTAGGGAGTATTTGATCCCATTTAGAGGTGAAGGAGATGGAACAGAGGCCAGAAAGAACCACTGGAGACCCCTGAGCAGGAAGAGGTGGCTGACCCCTAAGGGCTCCCACAGCCAAGTTGAGATTTTAACACACTGCATGGACGTGACGAGAAGCTTCCCAGCTCGCAGTTTCTGCCGGGCAGCTCCGACGGCTGCTGACAAATGTCTTCATGCCAAGTCTTACGCGTTTCAAGTCATTAAACTTTAGGAAGCAGAAGAAACACAGGGCCATCCGGCTGAGCCTCTGGCGGGCCACTCACGTGAGAGAAGCTGGCAGTGAGCTCTTTCTGCACGGGGAGTCGGGGGGAGGGGGAGGGGGAGAAAGGGATGTTTTCATGAATTCGGAGGCAGGTCACGGGAGGATGGAGTTCAGATAGTGCGTGGAGGAAGCACAGTGGCATCTCTGGCCAGCAGCATCTCTAGGGGGTTCATGAGTGGTTCTCTGAGTGGCAGCTTGGCAAATGCAGGGTGGGAGTTGGCAGTGCCCACCTTCTGGCTCCGAGTCACTGACGTCCCCAGGGACAAAGCCTCGGTGGTTCAGGTCAAACAGCCGTATCAGGTTGGAGAGGTTGAGGTGACATCAAGACCTCTGAGATTTCCATCTCCCCCCCCCACACACACACGTTGTGTGGCTAGATCACAGCAGACTCTCAACAATGCGACAAATTTATTTTACTTCTGTTGAAGGTCAGCCTGGTTTACATTACTTCCTGTGTTTTATTATTTTTGTTAAATGTAATGAGACCCAAGGATGTGGGAATAGAACACCAGACATGGTTTACTAGTGAGAAAAATCTTTGTCCCAGGAACACTGTCGGTCATCCCACCCTTCCAGCCCCGGCTTGTCCCTGGGCTGCTCAGTGCCTATCCCTGGCTCTGTAGCTACAAGGGCGCATGCGTGAACCTTCCCCGGGGTGCTGGGCGCGGCCTGCCTGCCTGTCCAGGGGTCCCAGCATTCCTGGGGCAAGAGGAAGATGCTCATCACTGAATATCAAAGAAAGATCTACTCCAAGGGGAACTTTGGATGTCAAGGTAGCTAGAACAATCAAGAAGGAGGCAGAATGGGGTTGTGGTCCCAGCCGCTTTGTCTATGAACTTTGGGTAGATTTCTCATTCTCTCTGAACTTTGGTTTTTCCACCCACCGCATAAGGAGGGATGGTTCTGGCTTGTTCCAGCAGAATGGCTGAGGCTGATAGAGTCCTGTGAGGCATGCACTGCACAAGCTAGGAGAGGCCCCGTGGGGAGGCTGGGAGGTGGGAGGAGGCCCAGTAAGGGAGGCTGGGAGGCAGAGAGCTCACGCGGACCCCTGCTGGCATCTAATCTCCACAGCAACCGAAGTCAGAAGTCCCGTCACATCCATTCACTCGAGTGAGAAGAGCTCACACGCTCAGCAGTCCCAGATAATGGGGCCAGGGGGCCCCCACATCGAGAGCAGTGTGAGACTCAGACATTGCAGGGAACTCCATGCAAGACCTGCTTGTCCCCCATTCTCCCTTCTTCAGACTGTGGGGAATGTTGGTCCAGCCCCTCCCCCCAATATCTATGTGCTTCTGACCATGCTGCAGCCACCCCTATCCTAAAGACAAGCATATGACCCAACCTGGCCCATCAAAATCTCCCCACCTGTCGATCTTGTGGTTGGTTCTATGGTCACAATGTGGCTGATGCTAGGATCTTTGCTGGGCTCTGGGAACAAAATTCTTTCTCTAAAGTAAGGTGCAAGGGCCGCATTTGCCTTTAGGGAGGAAAAGCCCGCTGATGCACGCCGGCATGGAGGAAACTGAGGCAAAGCAATAGAGACACATCTTTCTTCTGTTTTGCAGCGCGAGGAATAGATCCCAGGATCCCAAGAGACATCCTCAACTCAAGGGACATGACTCGGACCAGATGGCTGGAGCACCTAAATCAGGTCAACTTTACATATCATTTGCCTAATAACTTCCCTTTCCTCCTCAAAATGAATCTCGGTTAAGTGGCTGGAACTCAGAACCCAGAAAAGTAGGAAAATTCACAGATACCCCTCCCCCAACACACACACACACACACAGCATCAGCTGAAACCACTGAGGGGTGTTGAGTGTTTGTTGGTGAGCACTCGCCCCATAGCTGGGTCTCAGAAGTTCCCTCAAAATGCATATGATAACATGACAACCATTGGGGGATCTACCAGTTTGGGGTGCAGATCCCTAGCAGGAGCCTAAGGTCCCCTTCCAATGATTCACCAGGACAGAGGAGGGGAGATGGAGATTTCTCGAATGTCCCATCAGAGCCCAGAGTGGACCCTGGGTTCTGCTCAGATTCTAGCCAAGCCAAGACAGAATGAACCCCCTCCTCTCCCAGCCCCGGGAGGTAAGGCTCATGATGGGCCAAGGTCAGATGCAAGTGTGTGAGACTTCAGACCCGTGGGGGCTCTGAGGCCCCGTCTCTCCCCCCCCCCCCCCCCCGTCTGCGCACAGATCTGGGCTGCAGAGATCTTCCCACGCTTTCTCCACCGCTCCCCTCCCTCCCTGCCATTGACATTCCTGTCACGTGGACGTCAACTGCAAGCCAATGAATGGCCATACTTTCCTATGCACAGCCATCTGCCCGCTCTGAAGTACCTGAGCGGAATGCTTGCGGCGGACCTCAGTCATCAGCTAGCCACAGGGGTGGGCCGCTGATATTTCTGTTGCAGCCCTTACAGCCTGCGTTTCTGGGGTTGGTGGGACTAGGGAGTATTTAAAAAGATTGCATCTCTCACCCCACAGGGAAAACATTCTGCTGCAGATAGCACGTCCTTGGGGGTGACCTCTCTCTCCCCCAGCTTGGAGGTGTTTTCTCTGTGGGTTCCTGCAGCCCACCTGCAGACAACACTAACCACACACAGCGCTCCAGGCAACATATCCATCCGAAAGGTCACGCGACTCTGTGACTGCACTAAGGGCCTCGGCCTCCAGATACGAGTCACCAACACTGCCCACTCCCTGTGACCTTCATCCCCAATGCTTTTGGTGGCTACTAAATATTCCAGAATTTTCCTTCCATGCTACAAGGGGCTGTCAATCACAATGCATCTAAACTCTGGTTTGTTGGTTTGTTTTCAGGATTCTGGGCTGAGCCCGGGACCTGGTGACAGGCAGGTGGTCCAGCAACGGTGCTACATCCTCAACCCTTTTTCTTACTTTTCATGGTGAGACACGGTCTCGCCAAGTGGCCCAGGCTGGCTTTGAACTTATACTGTAGCCCAGTTAGAGTCTGTTGCAGTTCATCTGCATGGTTGCTGATAAATGACCAGAACACAGCTTAAGGGAACAAAGAGTTTACTTTCTTACGACAGTCCAGTTACAGTTCATAGTCCAGCTTGATGGGAGAGCACGCACCAATGCCAAGGCTGAGGGAACTGGCCACCATAACGGCTGAGAGATGGACAATCCTTACTTGCCAGACCAGCATGTCTGGCCAAGTGAACAAAAGGATGCCAACTCTCTCAACCAGGTCTCTGTGATTTATCCAGGGCCTAATTCCACCCACCATGGGCGGGGTCTTCCCCAGCAGATAGACAATCCCTTTCAGGTTTGCTCTGGGCTTAACTCAACCATCAACTCTCTACACCTGTGCCCAGAGCTCAAACCCTCAAGAGTCAAGTTGACACCTGTGTTTAACTATGACAGGGTCTGAACTTGGAATCTTCCTAACTCTGCCTACCAGAATCGCTGGGATTCTAGGCTTTTGATACCAGCTTCGGGGCTAAAACGCTTCCTGAAAAATTCAGCTGCCAGGTATATCGGCGAAGCTGCACTGGGAGTTCAGGTCACTGTATAGCATGTGATGACCATGTGGGCTTCCCACCGAGCCCGAGCACACACGTACATACACACACACACACACACACACACACACACACACACACGCACGCACACACCTCCCAAGCCATCTGCTGCCCGCGTGCCCCAGCTCCCCTGGGCACAGGGCTCTGATCCAGGCATGGAGGAGGGACGAGGAGGGAGGAGGGGCAGATGTATGTTTGGGACTCTCATTCAGAGGAGGACGTGGCCTCCAGTGGGAGGCAGCTGTGACTTTGACCCCAAGTCGCAGGCACACAAAGTCCAGTCAGATGCTGGCTGGGAAGGCAGAGATATAAGTATGAGTGAGATTCCACATGACGACGGGTCCTTTGCTAAGAGTGACACGTAGAACACATGTGCACTATACACATTTGCACTTGCATACACATGCTTACATGTGAACACACACATGCATATGTGTGCACACATGTGCACTCACATGAACACATGTACACAACTGTGCACACACAAGTGTGCACTCACGCGCACCCACTCGCACATGCACACACATGTATACACATGCGTATGCATACACATACACACATTACCAGGTGTGCATGCACGTGCAAGCTTGAAAGTTAAAGTGAAGGTTTATCATTATGTCAGCCTGACTGGGTCTGGAATCGCCTAGAAGGTGCATCCCTGGCTGCGTGGAGAGGGTGTTCCCAGAATGGGAAGCCTGGTTTGCATGTGGCCAGAACACCCCAGACATCCCCCAGGGATGGAGCCCTGGGCCGCATAGAAAGGAGAGCGCAAGAGAGCGAGCCGAGCTCCAGCCTTCGTCTCTCTCAGCTTCCTGTCCATAGATGTGACGTGACCTCACACTCCTGCTTCCAGGCCTTCCGCACCATGGTGGACAGTGCCCTCAGACTGTGAGCCGGAATCAACCCTCTCTGCTTCCCTTGGTAGTTTTGGCACAACCACATGTAACACACCACTCTAGTTAGACTCTTTCTCACATTGCAAAAGTCAGCCCTGAAACCCTAGAAGCCCACAGCTCCTAAAGAGGCTGGCCGTACATGGCAGGGAGAGGGGTCTGGGCTCCAAGACCCCCCATTCCTCCTATACACTGACCACCTCCACTCAGCCAGAACGCTCCTCACCCTCCGTCCCACCAAAGGACTGGGATGTAAATTCTGAGACGCCCGCAATGAGCAAGTCAGACCAAACCAAAGGCAGGAGCTTCAAGAATTGGATCGCTCAGAGCGAGTCACTTGCCAGCTGTCAAGCGGGAGGGGGGATGGCGACGGCCCCTAGGCTGGCTCTCAGGAGCTCTCGCCAAAGAGACATATACAGCAGGCACATCTACCAGAGAGCTCATCTTCACACTATCCTACAAGGGCCAAGGACGTGCCTCAGTGGCTCAAACACCTGCCGTCCAAACACGGAGACTTGAGTTTGAACCCCCAGCACCCACATAAAAAACCCAGGCCCAAGAATATACCCCTGGAATCCTAGCGCTGGGGAGGCGGGACAAGCGGAACCTCGGGCTGGACGTGGAGGAAGGAGACCTGGGGCCTTTGGAGCACTTCTGCAAATTTCTTTATGACTTTTAAGCTCTCAGTGCAGGGTTCCCCCGCCTGTTCACTGGGTTCACTGCCTGGTGCCTCATAACCAGGCGTGGTAGCACACGCCTTGGACTCTATACCTGGGGGAGGCATCCTTTAGCATAAAGCCCGCCTCAAAATAAATAATACATAAATAAAAATCAAACATATTTTTCCATAGACTTCCACTGAATTCTGTCTTTGCTTGATTCCCCTGTATTCTGAGCTGCCATTTCAAGTGAGCGTGGAATTCGCTGCCTTCCGTGGAGAGGTGGGCATTTATCTGGGTACAGATGCCCCAAGAACTTGCTGGTGTCTCCTAGGCCTGTGCTGGGGTCCTGACTCCAAGGAACCCTTTGTTTTCCAGCAGCCAAGGGTGCCGCCTTTATCTCCTGGACACGTAAGCTGCAGAAACTCACTCCAGCAGCATCTTCAGGGGAAACAACAGCGGCATCTCAGGTCACACAGAGCAAGGCCCCTCATCTGAGGCCGCAGGCCGGGGACAGACAGACACATGCCCCCAAGATGCCAGCCACACAAAAGACTCCTATTAGGGGATCTCCCGGGCTTGTTAATCACCTCCAATGTTTCACGGAAGCGTGGTGACACCCGGTGACAAATGTCCCAATTTAGGGCACCGGGGATGGATCCGGGGCCATCAGTCTTCTCTGACGGGGGCCTCTGGCTGTGGTTAATCAAAGTACTGATGTGACACGAAGGCCCACCAGTCTCCAGGTGGATGGGCCCAGGGGGACCCAGGGGTTTGGGAAGGACATGATTATCCAGAGATCGTGATGGGCCAAATGGTCAATGTCTAGAGCATTGCTGTCAGAAGCCCTGGGTTCGAATCCCAGCTCTGTCTCTGACACCTTAGCCTCTTTGGAGAAGTTTTTCGGTGGATTTATCCTCTCAAGTCCCTACTTTCCAGGAGTTGGACAGAGAAGCAAGAAATCCAGGAGCTATCCATGAGAGGACAGGAAGCAGAAACTTGGGGGTAAATGTGGGGTGCTGTGACATCTTACCCCACCCATGGAGGCAGAGAGGCCTCCAGGAGAAGAAGCCAAAGTCAAGTCATGGGGCAGACAGATTCCTTTGCAAAGAGGGATGTGAGGGTAGAAATCAGAGTTTGGGTAGCTGGTGAGATAGCTCAGTGGGTAAGGCACTTGCCAGCAAACATGGCGACCAGAGTTCAATCCCAGAAGCCCTTGTGGTAGAAGGAGAGAACATGACATGCCTCTACCCCCCCTCTCTCCCCCTCTCATCAGCTGGCTAGTCCAGAAACCTTTCAGTCACCTGACTGTTGGCCAAAGATGGAACCCAGGACAGGTCACGCTACCCAAGTGCCCTGTGCTTAGCGCCAGCCCCAGCTTGCGGGCTGATCTTCAGAGAATGATTTTTCTTTGAATACAATTCTAGACCATTCTGTTTGTGTGGAGCCCTAGAGGGGCATCTCTCTGCCCTCGGCACAACAGAAAGAGAGAGAGAGAGAGAGAGAGAGAGAGGAGAGAGAGAGAGAGAGAGAGAGAGAGAAGCAGAGAACCCGGGGGACAGATGACAGACTGTCCTGGGCAGAATTGGGGACTAGGGGCCGACGGCTTTGATCTCAGTAGAAAGGAGGGAGCAACCCCCTTGCAACAGCAATGAAATAAACAACGGAAGAATTCTCTATTCAACAAAGAGCCAGAAACATCCTTCTTTGGGGAAGGAAGGTCAAAGACATCCATCAAAGGAAAGGTGAAAAAAATAAAATCCAGGCAGCCAAACAGTGCCACCCGCTTCCACCCTCTACCCAGAGCAGGTGTCGACCCCTCACAACAGATGTTACTTATGCGCAGCAATTATCTCGATGATATGTCTTGGTTGTGGGGATTGCTTGTCTCCGGTTAGTTTGTTTCCACTGGAAACATTCCGTGGAATTAATTAGTAATTGGATCAGTTAGCTGCACCCCACATCTTGCCCGCCCATTCTCTGCAGGGGACTTTAACAAAACCCTGCACCCAGAAGTCAGAGCTATACCACGGACTATGCAGGTGAGTGGACGAGGTGACCGGTGACCGGTGACCAGTACTCTGCTTGTCTAGTACCTTAGATTAATTCATTAAGTAATGTCCCCAAAATCAAGGAGCCCTCTCGTACATGTTTTTGTGTTTGTCTGGGGGGGGGTCTTTTTAGAGACTGAATTTCCTGGAAGTCATGTTGACCTTGAACACCCCCCTACTATATCCCTAGCAATGGGGATGGCCTGAGTGTATCTGTCTGGTTTACGCGGGGTTAGGGATCAAACCCAGGGCTTCATGCACGCTGGGCAAGCGCTCTAATCCCTGTGTGTGGCCCCAGCCCAGGGCTCCTAGTGCAGAGACTGCTCTGAAGTGTGTGCTCTGGTGCTTGTACCAGGCCCACCAGCTGAGTGCTGGGAGTCCTTGTGTGTGTGTGTGCGTGTGTATCAGAGGGCACTTGAATGTGTGTGCCTGTGGAGGTCCAAGGAAGGCGTCAGGAATCATCCTGGATTGCTCTTCCTCCTTAGTGTTTTGCTTTGGGGTTTTCCTGGGCTCCGCTTTCCAGAGTCAGAAGTGCAGGCCATTGCTGTATCTGTTTGGCAGTTTTATGTGGGATCTGGGGATCTGAACTCAGGTCCTTCTGCTTTAGAGCCAAAGGTTTTAACCGCTGAGCCATTTCCCCGACCCCCACGCCTCCTTAGGAGACAAGGCGCTGGGGGCCCCGAAAGTGAGAGGCCAGCTTGTGACGCACAGAAGTTCGCGACTACTGTGAGCAGGATTTGAACCTGTGGCACGTTTCCTGGCCATGCCTCTGAGTCCTGTGTGTGCTCTTGTGAGGGGCTGGAGCCCACGTGTTCCCTGAGATCTACTCCAGTGGACAAGACCTGGTGGGAAGAGGTACAGGGTTTTACTTGGTGGCTTTTCTCTCATCACCCCAACCTTTCCTTCATGTTCTAGTCACTTCCTCCTCCTCCTCTTCCTCCTTCTCCTCCTCTTCCTCCTTCTCTTCTTCCTCCTCTTCCTCTTCCTCCTCTTCCTCTTCTTCCTCTTCTCTTCTTCCTCCTCCTCTTCTTCCTTCTCCTCCTCTTCCTCTTCCTTCATATCTTCTTCCTCTTTCTTCTCCCAGGGTATCTGACCAGTACCCCAGGACCTTGGGACACCCACCCGCATTCCTTACCCTAGGATCTCACTCTTTTCCTTCCTTATCAAAGTTAAGGAGGAGGACCCTTCCATTCACTGGACCACTGTCCTCTTCCCCATAAATTCACAGGGGTGGGCATCACATTTGCCTCACTAGGCATCACATGCCACATGGCACACAGTAGGTGCCGCATAAATACTCAACGAGCAAATGCACGGACAGATGGGCGGTCTGTCCAGCTCCATACCAAATCCCAAGAGGCAACCTGGGCAACGCTGGCTGGTTTCTTTCCCTTCCCACTCCCGCCCCCTGTCCCTTGTCTCTGTCCCTGCAGCCTTCAGGGACAAGACAAACGACCGGACGTCCAGCAGGACGGGCAGCATTCGCTCGGTGTTGCTGATGGTTATTTGATTAACTGAGACTCCAGCATCCGGGCCACGTGTGCCAGGAGCCGCAGCGACTGGACCCTGACCCCTGGTCCATGCCATCCGTCCTTGTGGCCATTTCCATGGCAACAGTCACTGAAAGCCAAGGCCGTGGGGTTCCCTTTGATAGGCTAGAGGCACCGCCGGATGTGGAGATGAGGCGGGAGGACCTGGGAAGAATGAGGCCTTTGATTCGGCTGGAGGCGCCCTCGTTAAATACTGCCATGTCCCGGGAACGCACAACTTAACCCGGAGGATTCTCAGCAATGTGTTCAACAAGAAAGAGAAAAATAAAAAAAATTTAAAAAAGGAAGCAAAGCCACCCCATGGATGGTGGGAACATCCACCTGGGGGGATGAGAGGGGTGCAGGCATCAGGAGCACTTTGCTTGGAGGAAAGTGGGGTGCATATTTCTTTCCTTGGGGGATTGGGCTGCGTGAACGTGAGGTATTCAGCCCTCGGCTGGGCACCTGGCCATCTCAATCCTCTAAGGCGAACTTAGATACCGGGGACTCCCCACCCACCCTCTTGAGCAAGCAAAAGTGAGAGGTAAATGAACTTAAGATTTCATCATTAGGAACCCCAAGCTGTCGGCTAGAATCCTGGATCCGCCACTCATGGCTGTGCTACCATGGCAACACTACCGCCACTTCTGGGCAAAGTCTCCCCGTCTGTAAAATGGGCACAATGGCCCACCTCTCCCCTGGAGCCGGCTTGATGACCAAGTGAGGGGTGTGCTCAGACCCAGGGATATCTGGCTTCATTTTGAGCATAACAGGGACCCAGTAACTGAGCGCCTAGGGTCACCCAGGACACAAGAGGTTCAGAACTCAAACCAGGAAAGTCCCCACCAAGCCAGGATGGTGGGTCATGGGAAAGAGAACAAATGCAGAATCGGGGGGGGGGGACACTCTCAAGACACTGTCCAGAGACAGTGTTCAGGGCTCTCTAGTATTCCGTGTCTGTCTCATGATGAGAGGATGGACTCCGGACCTCAGACTAGATGGCCCTGTCCCCGATGGCTGGCCAGCACACCTTCGGACGGCAGAGTTCACAGAACCCACAGCTGCCTATGCCCGAATGACAGGCCACACAGCGCAGCAAGACGCGGCGCCTCGTTCAGGTTGCAGGGTGGGAGAAGGGGTTCATGGAAGAGTGGGGCAGAGTCGGGACTGGAGCAGCTAGTTTTGTTTGTTTTTGAGGGTCCCTAGGTGAGTGAATCGGTTGTACCCAGATACCCACAGCACAACTGTGAGAGAATAGGGTCTGGGCTCTGCAGCTCACCCACCACACAGTTCCCTCCATCCTGTACCCTTCTCGCTTGCCTCCTGCTGTCTCCCAGAGCAACACTGACCACCAAAATGCCCTCTCCCTCCCTGGTTTCCATGGAGCAGGGAGCTGGACCCCACCCTACTCTCTGTCCCATGATGCTCTATCTGCTCACAAAGTGATGTCCACATGGCGTGGACAGACCCTCCCTTAACTGACGCACAGAGCCAAGTTGTCTCAAGAACTTCACAGAACAGCACACAAGGAGGACTTGGTGCCCGCCAGTGTGTGGGGCCCTGACAGAGGTGGGCAATCCACATTCCCATGAGCTCTCCATCAACGTCATAAACGTCTGGTCAGCCCAGTGGCCCTGGTCCTTCTCCCCACAGCGGTGAGGGACTGGCTCAGTCCTGTTTCTATGATACCCAGCCCTGGTGGCCGCCATGTGCACCCAACACACACTCCATCGCTTTATCCTCACCTGCCCCCATCTCTCACAGTGTGCCAACAGACACCCTGTGCCCAGCCCAGCAGAAGGGAACAGGACACCTCAGTCCTGTATGAGCCCCTCCTATCCCTTCCCACTGCTCTGTGCCATCCCCAGCCCCGCACTGTCTCTGCCCTCTGGCCAGGAAGGCAGCAGCTGGCCCCTCTCAGGAGAACCTCTCTCTCCCCCACCGAGGCATGGTCTTTGGCCAGCACCGAGGGCGCCCACAACACCCACCTGGCTATGCACCTTCTCCAGCTCCTCCTTGCTCACAGATGTCTTGCTGTCCTCCATGGTGGCCAGGAGCAGCTGGACATCCGACAGCAGTGCAGTGCGTCCTCCGTAGGTCTCTGCGGAGACGCTTCTCCACGTCAAAGTCCCGATGGCCAATCTGGAAGCCAAGAAAAGTGGGGGAAAGGGAGAGGGCTGAGACGGACCCAAGTTCCCAGGGCCCACACTCCCTGGGTGGGAATCCTGCCTTGGACAAGACCCTCTGTCCAGGTGGGATGGCATATCCCTGCAGACCCAGCCCTCGTGAGGCAGGCCAGCCTGGGCTACAGAGGGAGACAGGGTCTGAGCCCCAAACAAAGCAGCAATGACAGACTCTGGGATGCTCAGAGAATGTTCTGGAATGTTCTAGAAATAAATGGATGGAGCATGAGGCAGCCTAGACTTCAAATCCCAGATGTTGAGTTAGATGACCTCTCTGTTTCTTTGCCTAGAAAGTTAAAATAAATCCCTGCTCCCCTTGGTGAGGAGAGCAGAGGATCATGGGAGATAAGCAATGGCTATGGTGCAGGAGTGTGCATGGAGCACTTCACAAACCAAGGATGACCAGGACCACCTAATGACCTCGAATGTGCTCCTGCTGATGGAGTGCTTCGATATCCCCAAGATTAGCTGTGCAGTCTTTGAAAACCAAGTAGATTTGGAGAATGTGGTTTCTTTCCCTTCCTGCAGATGGCTGCGGTCACTTTAAACCGTGGGTCCATGATGGAAATCCCGAGAGATGATGCTCTCAGTCAGGTCCTTGCAGTGACTTCCGTGACGTTGTTATGGCTGCCTTTATAAAAAGCCGCGATAGTGTGCTGTTATGAGAGGCCTTTTCTGTATCTGGACCTGAAACCCACCATGTGGCGAGGATGCACTAGGTCATAATGACAAACTCAGGAAGGTGTGCCAGCTCGTGATGTTTCTGACCCCATCTGTGGGACGGAGCCTTGGAACAGCCACGGGGGCAGAGCTGGGATGAGTCTCACTGCTGTGGCGGGAAAGCAAGGCCACGTGAACAAGGTTTGTCAGGAGAGATGGGTGGGGTTTGCTTTTTGACTGTTACAAGAAGACCCAGAGGAATTCGACACCCCAAGTCATCGCTGGCTGCTCTGAGCTCATGACGGGGGGGGGGGGGTGTGCACACAGAAAGAAAGCAGACAGAAGCATGGGCTCTGCTGGGTGACTGACGGACAGCTAGCACAGAACCTCAGGATGGGGGCAAGTCATGTAGCAAGAAAGACGGCCCCTGGGACCCGAGGACTGCTGCCCTGCTTGCAGACAGGGTGCTCTAGAGTCCCGCTGACCTTGAATACCCGCTCCAGCTTGGGTGTAAAAATTAAAGCAGATTAGGGGAAAAAACCCTCCAAACTGGTCACTCACAAGTAACTACTAAAATACAGAAATGTAGCTAGTGGTTTCTGAACCAGCAGTAGGACAGAAGAGAACATGAGAACATTCATTTATCTGGAAATAGAAAGGCATAAAGAGCTAAGAAAGAGACCGGAAACTGACAAACGCCAAGCATGAAATAGGAGCCTACAAATTGCCTCAAATACCCTGGCCATGACAATAGACATAAATGAATTAAATTCCTCCATGAGATATTAGAGATGAAAATACTGGATTAACGTTATCCAGCAGTTTAAAGGGAACATGGCCTTTCTGCACATGCGCACACACACATGAGGGTTTGTAAACATTGAAACTGAAGAGAAATTTAAAAAAGCATCTTGGAGAAGCAAGCTAAAATACATCAAGGAAGTAAAATAAGATAAATATTATTCATGAAAAAAATGTAGATGCCAGATGATGTCCAGATGGATAGTTTTCCAGGAAAGTTACACAATGCAAAACTCAATGCATCTAAATAACAACCATCAGGCTTATAAAGAGATATGGGGCCTACAAAATGGCTCCACAGGTAGGGTGACTATAGCCAAGCCTGGTAACCTGAGTTCACTCTTCAAAGCCTGACTTCTGAAAGTTGTCCTCTGTGTCCTGTGATCTTCTCACACGTACACCTTGTCATTCTCTGTGTGTGCGTGTCTCTGTCTCTCTCTGTCTCTGTCTCTGTCTCTAATTTTTTTAGAAAGAGATATGGTAAGCAAGCTTGGTAAAACCACAGCCACAGTCACAACACTAAGGATCCTCAGAAACAAAACAAGCAGGCGAAAGCAAGGTAGCAAGAAGGGACCTTCAAGAAGCAGATTCACATATTCAGGCTTATTTACACTTCATGGCTTGCACTTTCCTGCTTTCCTGTCATATTTAAAATCACAAAATAATCGTTTGTTCAGCTTGGCATGGCCTGCTCTGCCATCCTGCCCAGAACTAGCAGCTGTGGATGCTCTGAGTCTTCCTGTAGGGGGGAATGTGAGAGGGAATGTCATCACGCTCTGCGGGGAGGAAAAATGCCTCACGCTGCTGGGAGACACCAGGGGAGCGCCCGCTGTCAAGGACCCTTCGTGAGGTAGAAAAGCACCAGCCATAAACTGATGGCTAAGACCAAATAAAAACCATTAACTGTAGGCACGTGAACGGAATGAGGTGACTCTTCCCGAAGCAAGCGCTATGGAAAAACAGATGGTCGGAAAGGAGTTCAAATCTATGCAGAGATCACAACTGATTCGTAGGAAGAGAAGGAGACAGCTCTCCACAGGTGAGCGCAGGGGGAAAGCGCATGTGTGGGACGACACAGCTTCTCTGGGGATGACGGACGCCAGGGTGGGAAGAGTGCGACCCACAGCGCTGGGCCTGCTGATCTTATCCTGGGGCTCCTTCTGAGGCCCCTGCAGACATGGGGCTCTGGGGGGGGTCTCCTCTAAGGAGCCCATGAGTGTACACAAAGACGGAATAGGTCGAGGTGAGGCATCCAAGGGGTGCGGGCAGAGGCCAGCTGCCAGGCCTGTCCATCCTGAGGATTGCAGGACCTTTTCTGCAGCTGGCTTCCATCACCCATGTGTGTGATGTGCATGCATGTGGTGGGCACATGTGTGACTGTTCACATGTGCGGTATGTGTGTGCATGCACATGTGTGCATGTTAAACTATTCACTTGTGTTGTGGGAGTGTAGGTGTGGGTACACTGTGCATGCATGTATGCTCATGTGTGATGTGTGCGTACGTGTGTATACATGTACACACACGTGTATTATGCACATACATGTGGCATGTGACATGTATGCATGTGTGACTATTTACATGTGTGGTGTATGTGCATGCACATGTATGTGGTTGGCACACGTGTACCTGCTCACATGTGCTGTGTGAGCATGTGTGAGTGTGCTATGAATGCATGCATGCTTATGTGTGGTGTGTGCTCACACATGTATGCATGTGCATGTGTGCATGAGTACATGTATGGTGTAGCACATACATGTCATCATCACGTGTATCCGGTGTGCACATACATGGGTGCATGCATGTGTATATACATTATTGTATGCATGTGTGTGGTGTGTGCACACATATGTACTCGTGTACATATGTACATGTGTGTGTGAGCACATGTGTAATGTGTGCTTATGTGTGAAGTGTTCATGTGTGAGGCACCTATCTTTACAAGTGTGTTGTATGCTTGTAAGTGTGTGCATATGCATATATGCATTAACGTACATGTACTGCACATGTGTGTTCACATGTGGTATGCATGCGCACACATGCATGTGCTTGTATATGGTGTGTGTGCATGTGTGCATGAGCGTGTGTGCATATGTGTATATGTCTTAACATGTTTGCTCACCCCTCAGTGGTCTTATAGGTGCCCAATCAGGTCTATATATACCCATGTGTCATGTGTGGTGTCGTGCATGTGTGTGGTGTGTAAATGGGTGCATGTTCACTTGTGACGTGTTTGTGCTTCCTCGCATGCTGGCCTGTCCTTTGTCTGGTCTCACAGTGTCCTAATCAGGCCCTCTGTGTACGTGTGTGTGTGCACATGCGTGTGTGTGTGTGTGTGTGTGTGTGTGTGTGTGTGTGTGTGTGATGTGTTTGCATATGTGCATGTGCACAACCCTGCATACCAGTCGCCACCCCCTTACCTGGTCGCACAGCGTCCCAATGAGGCCCTCCAGATCCCGCTTCTCATGCAGGGCCGCCTGCTTCTCCTCGTACTCCTGCTCCAATTGCATCTCCAGCTGGCGGAGCTGTGGGCACAGGGCAGATGAGTCAGGTGAAGCAGCTGGAGGGCGCTCAGCGATGGGACAGAGAGAACGTGGCCTAGGGAAGGCTGGAGTGGGCCGGCTGGAGAACACAGGGGCCTCCCCGTTTGGGAGCAGACGAGAAGGGGGAGAGCAAGCAGGGGCAGGTACTCGTGTGTCCACGTGGAGGTCAGTGGTCAGTGCTGGTGTCTATTATTGCTCTCTGCACCTTTCAGTTTGAGACAGGGTGTCTCACTGAAGCCAAAGCTCACCATGCAGCTCGCCAGCGGGTAGCTCTCCACCTTACAGTTTGAGAGGGCTGCGTGACCAGCTGGTCAGGTGAGCTCCAGGAATCCACGCTGGAGTCCCTGTACACCGCACACTCCTGACTTTCCCATGGGAACTCCGGTCCAGGTTCCCGCTTGCGCACCAAACGCTTGGCCCTCTGAGCCCTCGCACCAGCCCTGGCCTCTAATCCCTGAGGCTGCGGGCAGCAGAGTGGCCACCGTGTAAAAGGAGACACCACTGAGAAACCCAACATGTGCAGTTAGCTAAAGAGCACCAGGCTAGACATGCGCTGCCTTGGGCAAGGGGTGCCAGCGCCTGCACTGCTACCCTCCCCGAACTGTCCCTCTGTGAATCCCTCGTCTCCAGCACGCGACACTACTCGGTGGTGGCCTTGGGAAGGAACTGGGCTCAGAGTATAAGGCTGTGTGGGTGGAACTCCACGCCGGGATTAGTGCCCATGTAAGAGGTGGTTCCGGAAGCCTGGCTCATTCAACCCCCTTTCCCTCCCATCCCCACTCCCTGACACCTTGATCTCGGGCTTCCAGCCTCCGGCACAGTGAGAGGTAGATTCATGGTGTGTTGCCGCTGTGGCATCTGCCTGTAGCGGCTCTAAGTCGTGCAATCACAGCATCGCCTTTAATTTGCAATAGGCTCTTATTTCTCAGCCATTACCCAACTAACACGGGCATCGCTCACTCGAATAACTACCCTGGGGAAACCACATGGGGCACGGTCCCCACCAGCTTCCCTCCTGTGAATGACTCTACCTTCCTCATCTTTCATCTGAACCCAGAGCCATGGGGCACCCCATTTCACAGATGAGCAGCCCAGAAGAGTTAGTGCTTTGTCTCCTGACGCCCCCAGACAGCAGCGGGCTTTCCCAGGTTGCTAAGGATTGATTTCCTGCTGCGGCAAGCGATAGCACACAGCAATATTCCAAAGGGAGGCCAATATCGGGGTCTTTCTGACCCCACGCTCTGCCTTCATAAATCTGCCAGGACATGCCACAGGAAGTCCGGGCGCTTCTCCACCCCATTGGAGTCCTGGTTTAGGACACATGGCCATCCTTTGAGTCCCTCAAAACAAACTAGAAATATATAGCTCCCCTGACCCTTCCTGACCCACAAAGGAGAAAGTGCTGACTGCCCGTCATTTCTGCTGACGGCAAGTTCTTCCCACAACTTTCTTCGAGAAACAGAAACTATAAGCACTGCTTTTAGAAGGCTGAGGATAGGGAAAAGTCACCCCAGGAAAAACGTGTGGGTTTGTGAAACCTCTGTCATGCAGAGCCCTGTGGAGGGGAGTATTTGCATGTGCTGTGGGGCACGAAGGAAGAGGGAAGAGGAGGAAGGGAAGGACATCCACGCTTTAGCAACTGTGGAAGTCTTTGAGTCCAACCCAAAGCTCTGGGGTGATTTCCCCTTATGGTTTTATCCGTTCATGCATGTCTGCAAGTGTTGATCGGTTGCAATGGCAAGAAACTGAAAATGATCTAGAATGTCCAATAGTAGCTTATCGCTGACTGGGTTAGAGCACGTGCTTAAGGTGGAATATTAGTAAGCCGTTAACCCTGGCAAGTCAGGGGCTATGAGGTGGTTCAGTGAATAAAAGCGCTTGCTGGCCCAAGTGTAAGGATGGGTGTTCAGATCCCAGTACCCACATAAATGCCAGGAAGGCATGGAGCCCTGTTTGTAACCCCAGCCTTGGGAGGTGGAGATAGGGCAAGGTGACTAGCTAGAATTAGCCCACCTGGGAAGCTCTGGGTTCAAATGAGAGATGCTATCCCAATAAGTCAGGTAGAGAGTGATCAAGGAAGATGCCCCGTGTTAACCTTGGACCTCTGCATGCATGTGCTCATACTCAGACATGTACAGGTATGCTCACATACATGTGAACATGGGTACACTCACACACACACACACACACAAGGATAAAGCTAACTCAGACTTGCAGAGGGTAAAGACAAACTGTCTGGGGAGTGGTTGCCCCGCCTGGCATGTGCGTGCAGCATGGATGGTGAGTGAGAGGGAGAGGAGAATATATACAGCCCTGGAGCTGAGACTTCCTGTGCACAAGGGGCTAGGGGCTCGTGACCTCACGGGCCTGGGGGCTTGCGGCCTCCCCGGGCACTTCAGGGTGTGGGAAGAACACACGGGGCCTGGATCCGGTGTGAGCTCTGATCTAAGGCGCTAGGAAGTTCCCCCAGAGAAAGGGGCCCTTAGAAGAAGCTTAGAAGCCCTTCCCCATGACTGTAGCCACACGGATTATGCCAGAAAGTTCTAGAAGTTTCTGGAAGTTCCAGGATTGTGTTTCAGTTAAATACTGTTGGTCCTGGACCCTAGAGATCCCCAGGATGCCGAGGTTTCAGGTGGTCATAGGAGAAAAAAAAAAAAACCCATACCCGCATACCCCAGGCTCCTACCTCCCCCTCAGCCTAGGGAAATGGGGCTCCCCGGGGATCCCCACGCACCCGCTTCTGGCAGGACTGGCGCACGTCCTCCAGCTCCTCTTCCTGGTCCTCGCGGTCCTTCTGATGTATCTGTTTCATCCGCTCGATCTCCAGCTGGAACCGCTGGCGTAGCTGGGGTTGGGGAGCAGGAAGCACATGAGCCCCACCCCCAACCTCCACCCCAGAGTCTCTCCTGGCCTCCCCGCACCTTGGACTTTCCTGTGGCATTTCTTATTTTTCATGCATGGTCATTGGTGGCAGTGAAGCGAGGCAGCCCGGCCCCTGCACCCCTTCCTGTGGTCGTCTGACCTTCCGCACCCCCAGCCTCATTCCCTCCCTAGGGCCCGCAGCCTCCACTTCTTGGAACACTGCCTAAAGAGACCAGAAGTTCATCCCTGTTTTAGCAAGTTCCCACCTGCGGTCCCCCATGTGCAAATCAACAAATAAGCCAAAGTGAACCCGGCCTTTAAAACAGTCTAGAACATTCCCAGCCACACAGCACTAGGGCAACGAGACTCATGGTTCATGAGCAGCAGAGCCTTGCCCCCGGCCAGGCTTAAATTAGCCTCACTAAGAACATCAGCTTTCCTGTCCCCTTCCGCCCAGGGACCCCCAGGTTATGGGGCGGTGAGCCACCAGAAGCAAATAAATATGACATTTCTTTTCCATTTTTCCCAAGCCTTCCGGACACTCCTGACATCTGCAATACTATTTATGTCAAGCTCCTAGGAGTTAACGTAAAATTCTCTGCAAAAAGTGCTATATTGTAATCGATAAATATCCATAAGGCACCTTCGAGGACACACAGGCTGTGCCAGGCTCTGACTCAACCACCCTTCCTCATCAGGACCAGGGTAAGAGGAGCGTGCTGCTCCGTGCTCCTGGTCACCAGTTGTTTCTGCTTCAAGCAGAAGGGCATCAGGAGGTGCCTCTAAGAGCTGGTACCATTTACATTTCTTAACACTTTATTATTTATATACCTGCGGGAGGGGGAGAAGGTTTTGTACATGCATGCCATGGCACATGAGAGGAGGTCAGAGGACAATTTTTGCAAGTTCCTTCCACCATGTGGGCTTCCAGGATTGAACTCAGGTCTCCAGGTTTTCCAGCAGGGGCCTTATCTGCTGAGCCATCTCACTGGCCCTAGCTTATATTCTGTGCTCATCACAGAACCCGGGGAGCTTGGACAGACACTGCCTGTTCCCATGAATCTCACCAATCCTTATGTGGGGCTGGGGGCCTGGTAGGGCTCTGAGTTCCATCATTAAAGGGAGGGACCTGAAGTAGTTCCTTTCACGTTGCCTGACTTTGTGGCCATGGGACCTTTGCCCGAGCTATTTGGAACTCTTTCATTTGATCCTCATTTCCGACCCAGGCTTTAGTGTTTAAGGTCAGCCTAAAGAGCCTTTCCTCTCCTCTCCCTCAGCTCTCTAGATCTGCAAATTTAACGTCCCCTGGACACTGGGCTGAACTGCAAGCTTTGGCCAGGCATGTGGCTCGACTGAGCTCCGCTTCCATCCAGGTGATCTTGATACAGCTGCAGTTCCTTCTCCCTCACGAGCACCCCTGATGCCCAAGACCCTGGCTGCCCTCCACCCCCTCCATGTCCTCCTCTCAGAAGGCTCCTGAGTGCCAGGGGGCATGGCAGAGAGAGCAGCCCCGTGCTGATCTTGAGCTTCCTACCTGCTCCAGCTGCCGGATGGTGTTCTCCTGTTGGCTGTGCGCCTTCTCGCGTTCCAGGACACTGGACTCCAGCTTCCAGAGCCTGTCCTTCAATCTGGCCACGCTGTCCTCCCCCGGAGCGGAGCCCAGCAGCTCCTGCTTCTGGCCCTGCAGTCTCTCCACCTCCTGCCTCAGCTTACATGTTTCTTGCTCCTTTTGCTGTGGGGAACAAGGTAGGCAGGAGTTGGAGTCACAGGTTCAGGCCCCAGGGTCCCAGCCCCCTGATAGAGGATCCCCTTTTATATTTCAGATAGGGGTTCCCCATGCACTGCAGGCTGCTCCCAAATTCACCATCCCCCTGCCTCAGCCTCCCAAGGGCTAAAAAGACAGTCGCTTACCACGATAGTGGGTACCCCAACCCTTGCTGTGTCCCTAGTGGACACTGGCATGGTTGCACTTTGGGACGTAGGATTCGGATTCAGGAAGTACATCTGGTCCTAGGCCCCAGGAGCCACAAGGGACAGGTCTGTCCCCTTTGTAAGGAAAGCAAAGGCCTGATCCAAAAGCTCCATGGGATGCTGGCCAAGGCTGGGAGGGGCCTGGGATCAAGGGGGCTGTCATAGATCTATGAGTCAACTTGACAGTCGAGGGGTTGAGCTCTGGGGACATTTGTAGAGAATTAGTAGTGGAATTGGTCCCTGAGCAAGCCTGCTTGGGATCGTCTAAGCTGAGGGGGAAGGCCCAGCCCATGGTGGGTGGGAATAGTCCCTGCACAGGTGAATAAGATGGAGGGATGGAGTTAGGAAGTTGGCATCCTTCTATATACTTGGCCAGACAGGCTGGTCTGACAAGTAAGAATTGCCCCTCGCTCAGCAGTCCTGTGGATGTATGGAGATGGTGTGGCCAGCTCCTTTGGCCCTTGGTGTTGGTGCCAAGCCGGACAAGGAATTGTAACTGGACAATCGTAAGCCAAAGCAAACCTCTTGTTCCCTTAAGCCATTTGGTCATGAATTCATGGGCAATCGTGCAGAGTCACTGCGACAGGGACGTAGAGATGACTGTGGCTAGCTTGCACAGAAGGTGCCTGGTTGGCCCCAGTGCGTAGGTTCTCCTGGGTAATAGGGATCCTCGGAGGGATGAGGAGCCGCCGCACAAGGCACCCTCTCCATTCATGAAATCTCTCTATGTAGGAGCCCGTGTGGCTAGAAGGTTCCACTGGCTCATTTGTGTCTCCAGCACCCACCTGGTGACCATCTGGGACCTTGTGTAGATGCCTGGAGCCAAGTCACACATCTGGCTGCAGAGCAGGGTTACTTGTCTGACTGCCAATGCGCGTTCCGCAGGGACACACTGGGACCGCGTGTCCAGCTGCCTGGTGCGTGGGGCGCCCGTGTGAGGCTCTTGCTCGTCACCATTTGCAGCCAGTGCTGGGTTCCCCAGTTTTTTTCCTGGGGCTTCTGGGCTCCCCAGTCCCCTCTGCTCACCTCCAGCTGCTGTTGCAGCTGACCCAGCTCCCAGCGTGCATTGCTGCTCTCCTGGATGGCTTTCTCCCGCAGACTCTTCTCGAACACCGACTCCCCCAGGGCCTGGGCCAGCTGCATGTCGAACCTGCGCGAGCAGAGCACACGTCAGGGAAACTGAGGCAGGGGCGGGGGAGCGGCTAGAGAGAGGAGTAAGCGTGCTGAGAATCCCCCTCCTCTGGGAAGGAGGGATGGTTGGGGTTCACTCTGTGCTTGTGGAGGAGACTGTGGGTGTGTTCAGGAGCTCAGCAAGTCACAAGCGAGGTTCAACGTCCATAAAAGGTTTCCCCAGAAACACTGGATGCAGGTTACTAGAAACGTGTGACACTGACTAGAGACAACAGAACTGTGCGTAAAGGATGAAGCTAAATAGATGATAGGGGGAGAGGGAGACAGAGAAGACAGAGGAGGGAAGATGACAGATGAGAGAAAGAGGGAGGGGGAGAGAGGGAAATAGAGAGGGGTAAAGAAAGGGGAGATGGGAGAGAGGAAGAGAGGTGGGGGGAGAGGGGAGAGAGGCTAGTCATGCGCGCGGCTCATTTTCCCTCCATCAGGGTTCCACCTGACATCTACATGTCCCTGACTAGGAAATCCAGGCCCTTGGTCTTTCCTCATGTTCGCCCACACAGGTCTCTCTTGCCCGTGTCTTGGCACACCGGGTGGCTGGCGTGGGTGTGGGTGTGGGAAGTGCCCTGGGCACTCACACACACACACACACACACACACACACACACACACACACTCTCTCTCTCTCTCTCTCCACTCCTGTATCTGTCCAGCCTTAACCACGAGCACAGGACAACCTTTGAGCTATGGGGTGGGAGGGGGTGCAGGGAGGGGGCTGAGAATCTCCTCCATGATGGGGGTGTCACGGGGTCCCAGGCTTTCTCTCTCCCAGCCCTTTGCCATCACACAGTGGGGACACCTCTTGAGGGTCAGGCCCCCGTGAGGGGTGACTTAGTCAAGTCTCAGGCCCAGTGAGCCAGAGGACCTGGGTACCAGCAACAAGGAGAACTCCTTGCCAGGGACAGGAGGACTCCCCGATGCAGGATCATCTCATGTCCCGCAATGCCAGTTTTTTCTGATTCCCCTATGCTGGAGACAGCCCACGTGCTCTCTGATTGGCTGTTGGTGATGTCACAGGGGAGGAGCGAGCTGCTGTCCCTTGAAGGCATCATCGTGTGGATGGTCAGTGTCCAGTAGTCCCAGTATCCCAGGCCCTGGCTGGCATCTCTGGGACCACACAGCAAGGGGGTCAGAGAGAGCCATGGAAGAAGGATAAGGAACATCCAGGAAAGGTGCACGCCCAGAAGAAGAGCTGGAGGTTCAAAGTGGCGCAGTGGTAGACGGGAGCCCCAGCCCAGGTCGTCAGCTGTCCCCCGCCTCCCACGGTCTACCTGTCCATGGCCCGGGACATGCAAGGCAAAGCAAGACAGCGGGGCCAGAGAGTGATCCACGTTTCACAGAGTCCTTCTCTCAGCAGCCCCCTGACACCAAAGATGGGATCTTACAGACTAGAAATGTCTAGAGAATCCACTGGGCAGCCAGCCACCCACGGCCATACACTTAACATACACTACACACTACCCGGTGTGGGCCGGCCTGGGGTCCAGTCTCCCAGGGTGATGGGGTTGGTAGCCCGGGGCAAGGTCCACTTTGAGAACTCTGCCAGCTGTTGGAATGAAGCCTTGTGACCCGCGCTTGGTAACCAAGGCCACCACGGGGACTCGTTCTAGACCTGCAAACACAGAAGCCAAGGTGGGAGTGGGGAACCCTAGCCGTGTGGGACAAGAAGGAAGGAGGTGGCCACATCCACAGCTCAGAGAACCCCGGGAGAGGGTCCCAGGAGATCCCAGGAGGGTCCCAGGAGATCCCAGGAGGAGGGCTCCTTACAAAGTCAGTCCACCCACAAATGCTATGTCAGTGCTGGGCAATCAAATATCAACACTTATTCTGCCAAGAGTGGAGGGTACAGCAGAGGGGTTCCCTGGGCCCAAGAAATAAGACAACAAGTGGGGGGGCCTTTCCAGGACCCCATACAGAGTCTACACATCCCCGGCAGACAGCTGGCATCCTTGGGACCTGGCAGGACCCACAGAGTGGACCCAGGAGGAGAAATCCGGGAGACAGCAGTGTCCACGTGACTTGGTGTTTAGTTGGGGTGTCTGTCCAGCCTGGTCTGCTGGTGGTGGTGGCCTCCTCCTCATCTTCCTCTTCCTCCTCTCCTTCTCCTCTTCCTTCTCCTCCTCCTCTTCCTTCTCCTCTCCTCCTCCTCATCTTCCTCTTCCTCCTCTCCTTCTCCTCTTCCTTCTCCTCCTCTTCTCCTACTCTTCCTTTTTCTCCTCTTCTCCTCCTTCTCTTCCTCTCCTTCCTCTTCTTTCTTCTCTCCTCCTCCTCTCCTCCTCTTCCTCCTCTCCTCCTCTTCATCTTCTTCTTCCTCCTCCTCCTTCTCTAATCTTCCTCTTCTCCTCCTCCTCCTCCTCTCCTTTCTCCTCTTCCTCCTCCTCCTCCCCCTCCCTCTTCCTTCTCCTCCTTTGTTTCTTCCTCTTCATTTCTTCATCCCAATCCTCCTCCTTCTCTTCCTCCTCCTCCTCTTCTTCCTCTTCCTCTTCTTCTTTTCCTCCTTTGTTTCTCCTTTTTCTTCATCCTAATCCTCCTCCTCCTCTTCTTCATCATCCTCTTCTTGCTCCTCCTCATCTTCATCTTCTTCCTCACCCTTCTCCTCCTTCTGGTCCTCCCCCTTCTTCTTCCTGCTCCTCCACATTTGTCCTGAATTCTCAAACTGAAGCACCCACCCACTTTTGTGTGGCCCTAGGAACTGTCTACGAAGACCATGTGCCCCGAGCCCCTCTACTACCACCAAGAGAGTCACGGGCCTGGGCGCAGCTAAGCCCAGGGCTGCAGGCGGCACCTTTACTAGGGCAGCCTGGGAGAGGAGCTGGGGGTGATGCAGGTCCCTCTGTCCCCTGGCTATGCAGAGCCCTGGCAGGAAAGCCATGTGGCACCTGCGCACATCCAGAGCGGCTTCTCCTAGGTAGACCCGGCCTCAGCCTGACCAGGATGGCCGCCTGGATCTGAGAGCCACACTCTCCATTGGTTTGCTTTCCTCTTCCCCCTCCCCATTTCCAGTACAGAGGGAGATTGCTGAATTCTTAGGTGGACCCAGCACGTCATGCGTGCGGTCTCAGCACACTGGCATCCACAGCGGTGACCCCAGGCTACACACGGGAATCTGAGACCCTGAGAACTGCATGCGGAACTCGAGATCCGCAGCTAGACCTGCGCCACCCGGGCTGAGTCACCCGCCACACCAGCTTCTCTGTCTACACCAAACCCTTCCCTTGGCCGAGGGAGTCGCGGAAGCCTGGAGAGAACGGGATGTTTTCCCAGGTCACAGCGCTGGGGCTGGGGACAAGAAAAGCAGCAACCAGGAACCAGCGATGAGGGGGAGAGGAAGAGAAACAGGGGCAGACAAGGGGTTCAAGGTCGGTGGGCGCTTGGGAAGAGAAGCCAGAGGCCCTGGGGGACCCCGGCCGCAGCCTGGTGGCAGCATGGACCACTCACTTCCTGTGCTGCTTCTCCAGCTCGTGGTTCCGGGCCTGTTGGTTCTCCAGCTGGACCCGAGTGTCCTCCAGGTCCCACGTGACACGGTGGCACTTCCTCCTTAGCTGATGGGCCGTCTTCTTGGCTTCCTCGTAAGCACTCTGCAGCTCCCCGAGCTGGAGCAAGAGAGAGAGAGAGAGAGACATAGACACGGGAAGGGGAAGACCTTGGGGATAACTGCTTTCCAGGTTCCTCCAGGGAAGCTTCTGAACCTTGCTTGGCTGAGGGGTGAGGCGAGGCTGTTCCCTCCAGCCTGCATGCTCTGCTTCTTCACACTGGACAGTTTTATTTATGGGAGAGAGAGCAGGCACACTGCCATAGCACATGTGCAGGAGAGAGGACAACTTTCAGAAGTCAGTTTTCTCCTTCCACCATGTGGCTTTGCAGAGACTGAACTCAGGTCTCCACATTAGGAAGCCTTACCTGCTGAGACATCTTGACAACCAGCCTGTAGATTTTTTTTTCTTTTTCATGTGTGTGTATATGAGGTGCAAGTGTGTGTGTGTGTGTGTGTGTGTGTGTGTGTGTGTGTCTGTGCATGCATGTATGACAGAGGGCATTTGAATGTGTGGCCTATGGAGGCCCAAGGGTGACATCAGAAATCACCCTGGATGGCTCTACCTCCTTATTGCTTTGTTCTGGGGTTTCCCAGGCTCCACCCTCCAGGGCTGGAATTGCAGGTCACAGCCGTATCCATCCAACATTTTTCATGGAATCTGGAGATCTGAACTCAGGTTCTGACCACCAGGTAAGTCAGACCACCACCATCAGCTGGTGTCATCCTGGGGTCCGGGGAGGATGAGCTAGTGCATCACCTACAGGGCACATCTGGCAATTGCACCCCACAGGTGGTGCAGGGACCTGTGTGTCCCTGTAAGTAAGGGTGGCTATGCTCAGAGCCTTGCTCCCACACACAGCAGCCTCAGCGTCTTCCTGCCGCACACGCCCCTCCAAGTGTCCTAGTTTCCATCTGGGGAAGAACGCAGCTCAGCACATGGGCTTGGGGGGGAAGTGCCCTCATTAAAAAGCCGCCTTAAATAAGCAAGACTGGAAGTTAATGAGGCCTGTAATTCTAAATTCAGTGTTCAGAGGCAAATGGGATGTTTTCTTACGTTCTGCCGCTTGTGGTTCTATCGCTTTTCAGTGTTGCATGAATAGTCCCTTCCCTGGGGGATGCTGACCCGGCTGCATCACTTGTGATTAACAACCAGGGCTGCTATCCCCACGCTTGCCTTGCCTGTGTCCAGGGCCCCCGATGTCTCTCGAGAGACACTGTCGCTTCGGTCTTGGAAAAGACCATCAAACTCACCAGCACCAGCATTGTGAGGCAGCCGGACTTCACTTTGGCCACAGGGTCCCACCCACCCCCAGTTTTGCCCGCTTTCTTCTCCAGATGAGGCTCTGGTAGGAAGAGCAGCCAATAGCAGCCACGGGAGCAGGAGAGACCAAGGAATGGACAGAAAACCCTGCAGCTTGGAGTCCAAGCTCTCCCAACCCCAGCCTGTGTTAGGAAGGCTCGCTGGGCTTAGGGGACGATGGTGGTGGTAGTGGTGACTTGTAATGCTGGAAACTGAACCTGACACCTCCTGCTTGGCAAGCACTCTACCACTGTTTTAGTTCTCCTACATGGTTGTTGATCAATCACTATCAAATGGCTTAAGAGAACAAGGGATTTATTTTCTCTTATGATTGTCCAGTTACAGTTCTCAGTCCAGCTTGGCGGGAGAGCTCACACCAACACCAGGGCCAAGGGAACTGGCCACACCATCACCACATAATGGCTGAGAGAGGAATGATCCTTACTTGCCAGACCAGCATGTCTGGCCAAGTGTACATAAGGATGCCAACTCTCTCAACCAGCTCTCTGTGATTTATTCCAGGGCCTAATCCCACCCACCATGGGCCTTCCCCATCAGCCAGCCAATCTCCTGCAGGTTTGTTTTGAGCTTAACCCAACCACTAATTCTCCACAAATGTGCCCAGAGCTCAAACCCTCAACTGTCAAGTTGACACCTGTGCCCAACTATGACAACCATTGAGCTGTAAGCTCAACCTAGAGGTGAGATATTACACAACAGCCCAGGCTACCATCACCGCAACCCACCTGAAACCCAGAGGGCCTCACATGCAAAAGACATGAAAATAGGAAGACTGGCAGGAAGAAGGAGGGATGTAATGGGAAAAGGAGGGGAGATAGGATTGAGGATTCAGGTGTGAAAATATAAATTCATTAAATTCACATATAAAAAATGAATAAGGTTAAAAAAATGTCCTGGACACCTAGACAGGAGAGAGAAAAGAGCAAACATCTGGGAAGCAGCAACAATAGCATGTGCAAAGGCCCTGAGGTAGGAAAGACCAAGCATCTCGGGGAAGGGAGGGAGGAACCCAAGGATGCTAGGAGGCAGTGGGTGTGTGCAGATTGTGGGGACCCACTCGGCTCTTTCGAACCTGTCACTGTGGCCATTTAACATCAGCTACAAGGGGAACATTTGTACCTCGGAAAGTGGCTGTGTTGCCTGCCATTCACCAGTACCTACTGGCACTACAGACCACTGAGACAGCTGACCAGTGACCAGAGACCGTGGGAGGCCAGGTGGGGGTCACTAGGGGTGTTGAGAAGGGAGACGGCAAAATCGTGTCTCAGGCAAGTAAGGTCAAGTGTCCTTGGAGAACTCCGCTCACAGGAGAGAAAGGGAAGCTGGGGCGTGGCGGCACAGGCCCAAGAGTCAGCCGCTGGGGAGACTTGGCGCAATGAGCCACAAGTCCGGGACCTTCCCGGACACTTCAGTGAGACACTGACTCTCAAAGTAAAAGGGAGCGGGGGGGGGGGTTGCTTGGTGATAGAGCACTTGCCTGGCATGTCTAAGGGCCTAGAGCAGGTCTGCAGTACTGAAGGGAAAAAACGGGAATTAGAGGAGGGAGGGAAGGATAGCGGGATGGAAGGATGGAGGGACCTTGGAGGGAGGGACGGAGGGAAATTTCAGGGCGTGTGGCAACCTGAAGCTGAGAACTGAGCCCCTGGGCATGTGGGTGAAGTGTCAAGCCAAGACCTGAGCTAAGCCTGTCGGAGATGATCTCACTGAGCAGTGAACAGAACCGTCCTCTAGGCAGGGCTGAGCCGACGGAGCTGGTTCACGTACTCTGGCAGACTGGCAGGTGAGGATGGTCCCTCTCTCAGCAGTCCCTGTGGATGTGGTGTGACAGTCTCCTCAGCTCCCGGTGCTGGTGTGCACTCACCTGCTGAAGAGCTAAAACCAGAAACTCTGAGCTCACGCAAACCCCTTGCTTCCCTTAGTTGTTTGGGTCCCTATTTGTTTAGCAATGGAAAGAGGAAGCTAGACACGCAGGTGACCAAAGCCAGGCCGGCGATAGTGGACATCTGCTGTGTGGTGGGATGAAGAGCTGCGTCTGAAATGTCCAGATAACGCCCTGGGGGTGGAGGAGAGGAGTTGGGTCAATTCCATGCAAACCTGGAGACCTGAGTTTGATTCCCAGAGCCCATACTGTGGAGAGAGAGAACTGATTTCTGGAAGTTGTCTGCTAACCACCTTCCTCACAGACTAGGAAGCAAGTGCATGCTTACCCTCCGCGCATGTGTGCACGTGCGCACACACACCCCTAGTGACCCCCACCTGGCCTCCCACGGTCTCTGGTCACTGGTCAGCTGTCTCAGTGGTCTGTAGTGCCAGTAGGTACTGGTGAATGGCAGGCGACACAGCCACACACACACACACACATACATACACATGATCACTATGACCAAAGACAAAAAGAATGTTCTACAACACAAACCCCTGAAAACAGAGCTACAGGTGAAAACGGTAGTTCCCACTACAGCTGAGCTCAAAACCAAAGCTTTTAACTCACACAGAAGTACAATGTGCAATTCTAGAATATTCTGGACACCATGTGGCCAGGGTTCTTGAGGACACAGGTTGGAGGCAAGGAGACTAGCAAAGGGCTAGAGGCCGGTGAGATAGAGTCCTGAGTGCGGGTACTGTGATCCCCGAATGTGTCAGGGTGTGCCCACACATGAGAAGCTGAGACTCTGAAACTACGGTGAGTCCCAGCGCGGTGGGAACTGAGTGTCAGGTCCAAGTCTGGGTTCAAGTTCACCCACTTCGACAGCCACGGAGTGAATGCTTCTCAGAGGACTCATTGTGTAGAGAGAGCAGCCTCCACGTTCCCAACACAGGGCTTTCTACCCGCTCTGTCCCCTCTCCTTCTGCAGGGCCAACCAATGTTCTGTTCTGCCCTCCCATGGTTGGGTAAGAAGGTGCCTGGTCCCCGAGGCCTCTGAGGTCCCCTTCTGCCCGCTCCCCGCCTTACCTTCTTCTCCAGCTCCTGGCGTGACGCCAGCTCCAACTCCAGCCTGTCTTCACATTGCTGCAGCCGCTTCCGCAGAAACTCACTCTCCATCTGAGCGCAGTCCAAGCGCATCTGCCACTCGGCCGCTGGGGACCAGGATTGGGAAGCCAGGTGAGAGAAAGAGGGGGGCGATGTGGGGAAGCCACAGAGTACAAGCAGCCCCCAGCCTCTCCCACAACACTAGGCTCAGAGACTAGGCTAATAGTTAATCAAGGCCAGCTGTGATAGTTGGCATAGGTGGCAACTGTTAAGAGACTGATGGTTAAGGTTATACTGATAGTGAGCCCTACAGCAAGCTTGCAGGAGTTTGACTGATTGATGTGGAGGACCCCGCCCATGGTGGGTACAAGTTAGCTACATAAAGAACATCTCACACACACACACACACACACACACACACACACACACACACACACACACTGTGCTGATGAGCTCAAAGTCCCTGTTGCTGCCATTCTTTGCTGAGGCCAGAACTCAGCTCCAATGTGACTGAAACCTCCGGCCTTTTGCACCAGCCGGGGACCACTGAGATGTTCAACTCCTGAGCTGAACTGGTGAAATCAGTGACTTCCATGAGCAGAGCCTACTGCTGGGCTTCTTTAGCTGGTTCAGCGAGGGGCATGCTTGGGCATGCTTGGGCAGACATGCTGTCTGGCATGTGAGGTTTGCTCCTCTCTCCGCAATCCTGCGGATGTGGCATGGCCAGTTCTCTTGGTCCCTGGGGTTGGCGTGAGCTCTCCTGCCGGGATAGACTAAGAACTGTAACCAGATAATTGGAAGGCAGAATAAAACCTCTTCCCATGAACTGAGAACGTGAGTTGCAAATTCTTCAGCCACACGCAGGCGTACTGCAAGCCCTAGGCCAGTGCTTCTGCTACATCCCGGTTCCTTGAGACTTTGGCTGCTCTCTGCTCTGTGGCCACATCTCACCCCCTGGCCAGCTGTCTACACGAGGATGTTCACATGCCTCTCTTTCCAAAGAAATTCCACGGCCCATTTTGTGTAAGGATGCCACCCACATATCCATGGCAACGAGAAGACTTCCACACACAGAGACATGTGCCACCCTCCTGCTGGGGACCCGGCTGATTCCTAAGGTGGCAGAATCTTCCTGCCAGCCTCTGAGAAGTGCTGAGGGCAGTGTTGCTGGTCGAGGATGCGAAGGAGGGGTAGCTCAGATATGCTGAATGCACAGCAATAGAGACTCAGATCCAAGCATCTCTAGGAGATGCTACAGACAAGAAATCCCTTGATTCAGCTAGAGAATCTCAGAAATCATGTGCTCATATCATTAAAGTGCTCAGCTGAGTAGGATGAGCTGTGGGGTCTTGGTATCATTTGATAACAGAAAGATGCTCCTGAGTTAATGAAGCCATGGAAAACATCTCCCAATGGGTAGCTTGAGATTCAGTCTGCCCACTTCTCCAGCCAGACAGCCACCAGTCACTATCCACCTGCTACACAACATCCATCCATCCACTGTCCATCCATCCAGACATCCTTCTACCCACTACCTTATTTACCTACCTATCCATCCGCTTATCAATCTACCATCCATCCACACATTCATCCATACATCATCCACCCATTTACCATTCGTCCATCCATCACCATCCATTTACCATCCATCCATCCATCCATTTATCCATTCATTTGTTCATTCATGGTTCAGATTAATAGATGTATTCCTGGTGTGTAAGAGTAATGGTAAATGTTTGGATGGATGGATAATTGGATGGATGGATAAATGGATGAGTGAGTAGGTGAATGGATGGATAGGTGGGAGGATAAGGGGGTGGATAGGTGGATGGATGAATGGATGGATTGGTGGGCAAATGAGGATGAGGAGGTATGTACTTGTTACTTTCTCTGTTGTTGTGAGACACCCAATTGCAAGGGAAGAAGTGGAGATTTATTTGGCTTAAGGTTCCAGATACAGTCCATTATGGTGGAATAGGCATGGCTGGCTGCAGAAGCTGGCAGAGGCTCAAGTCATTGCAGACATCATGGGGGCTGAGTAAGCAAACTGCTAACTGCACAAATGAACACCTACCAGAAACGGCATTCCTAACCAAGCTCAAGTCCCAGTCCCTGTGATGTGCCTTCCTCCAACAAGGCTCTACATCCCAAAGGTGCTTTGAGCTTCCCAAGCAACAACAAAGCATTCAAACACATGAGCCTGTCTCTGATGATGTTACAGAGAGCAGCTGAATTCAGGCAGTGTGTGGTAGGATTGGAAAAACCTGTAGAGAGACGCCAGAAGGGTGTTTGTGATGTGGAGTTAAAGCCTGGTTTGTCATTGAGGCATGAAAATGTTAGTGATGCCAGAGACAACATGGGACAAATCATATTCAAATGATGACATTCCACCCCGGGCTCCCAAAGACTCGCAGCCCCCACAAAACACTTCATGCTGCAAAACACATTCAGTCCAATTTTTAAAGTTTTCATAGATGACATCAGTCATCCCAACACAGTCCAAAAGTCAAAATCCAAAGTCTTCTGTAAAAATCAGAAGACAAGTTACAAAAATACTCCCAACATAGAGTGGCACAAAATGAACATTCCCATTCCAAAAAGGAGTGGAGGCATATCCAGGAAAGATCAGTCCAAAACAAGACCAAAAACCAGCAGGATGAACTCCAAATCCTGAAGCTTCCAGTTCAGCAGATGAACTTCTTGTTGAAATCATCTGTTTCCAAACAGTTTTATTTCCACGCCTCCAGCACAGCTGCCCGCAGAACACATCACTCTCTTGGGCTGGTTCCTCCCATGGTGCATAGCAGATGTCACATGTTGTCTCTGGCATCACTAACATTTTCATGCCTCAATGACAAACCAGGCTTTAACTCCACATCACAAACACCCTTCTGGGGTCTCTCTACAGGTTTTCCAATCCTACCACACACTGCCTGAATTCAGCTGCTCTCTGTAACATTGAAAGGAGGGATCTATGACCTCCTTATTCTTGAATACCATGTGGATGATTTCCAAGTTTTGCCATAACCTTGAATTGGAGACTGGCTGCCTCAAATCATGATTGGTCAGTTTCTCTGTGCATGTCACTAGGAAAAATCTCTGCTGGGCAGTTGCTTTAGTTGACCTTGGAACTCTGGCCTTTAGTTCTTCCTTTCCAAAAAAATTTACATTCTTAGGGGGGGATACATCTCTGATGATCTTGACCTCAGAGTGCAACCTCTTCTATTCCCAAAAAAGAGCAGCCTTTGATTCATTTATGAAACTGATTTCTTCAACAATAGCTGCCATTTTGCTGTCTGTATCACCTTTAAACTTTACCTTTACATTTTTCCTCATCAAACCACAGTTTTCTTTTTTGCATAATTCCCAGATCTTTTTCTGAATTACACCTTTGGACAAGAGCACTAAAAAGTAGTCATGCCACACTATCAAGATTACATTGCTTTGAAACTTCCCCCACAAAACACTTGAATTCAATTTCAGGCAAGCTTTCAAAATGAAGGCAAAACTTGATCAATTTTTTTGCCAACAATCTCACTCCCAGTTCCCAATACAGTCTCTGCTCCCCTCTGGAGCATCATAAACTGGGCTTCCACTGTCTGCATCTCTCACAGCATTACTCTCCACCAAACTCTCACTAGAATAGCCCTTTAGGCCCCATCTCTAAGATGCAAAGGCTTTCCTAGTACAAATTCAAAGTTCTTCACATTTCTCCCAACAAACAATTCCAAAGGCACACAAGCCACATCACAACAATGCTTATACTTCACTAATTTTAAGTACCAAGTTTTCTAAACTTCAAAACACTTCACTTTCTGGTACCAGTTCTTCTTAGTCTCCAGCAACACCCAACTCCTGGTACCAGTTTTTGCACCAGTTACTCTCTCTGCTGCTGTGAGACACCACCAAATCACAACTTAAGGGGAGAAAAGGTGATTTACTTGGCTTACGGTTCCAGAGAAGAGATATAGTCCATGATGGTGGAATAGGCATAGCTGGCTATAGAAGTTGGGGTGACTCAAGTCACTGCAGACATCATGGAGGAAGTGCGAGAAAACTGCTAACTGCAAGTATGAACACCTAGCAGAAACAGGGTGTGATTAACCAACCTCAAGGCCCAACACCTGTGACTGCCTTCCTCCAACAAGGCTCCACCTCCCAAAGGTGCTAAGACCTTCCCAAATAAGTAAGGATTCAAATACACAAGCCTGTGGGGGACAGCTCCCATTGAAACCATGACAAGGCGGTAGGTTCAATAGCCTAGAAGAGATCCCCACTAAGATCTCTAGATCACAAACTCAGAGGAACATAGTGCTGGTTAAGAGGTGAGTCTGCTCAGTTTCCACCAGGTAAATTATCTCATGCTCAGGGTGGTATCTCGGGTCTCCATCAGGAGAAAGCCTCAGGTGGCTGGCAGCACAGCACAGATGGGGCGCCGGTGGCAGGGGGCTCCTGGCTCTGCCAGTGCAGGGACCTGAGGTACCCTGAAGACTCCCAGGATGACCTAGTGTGCTTCTGTGTGGCCCAAATAGGTAGCACAGGTGCGAGGATGCTGCCAGTCCCTCTCAGTTCATGTTCATTTCTGACTGCCCGTCCTGGGCATCACTGTTAGTCAACCACCATTCTCTGGTGGCCTGTGCCTGGTGTTCTGCAGTCTTGGCATCCACATTGCTAGCTGCTGTGGCAGCTGCTGCTTCTTGCTTCTTCTTCTCCTCTTCTTCCTTCTCCTCCTTTTCTCTCCTCTTTTCATTTTTCTCCTTCTTTCTCCTCTTTTCCTTCTTTTCTTTCTTCTTCCTTTTCTTCTTTTATCCTGTGTGCATGTGCACACGTGTGAATTCTGCATGTAAGTGGGTGGTGTACATGTATCTGTGAGCTTGTGTTCAAAAGAACACTTGCGTAGTGTATGTCTCTTGTGTAGGCCCACGGACTTCAAGAATCATCCTGAATTGCTCTACCTCTTTATTGCTTTGCTCTGGGGTTTCCCCGGCTCTGCCTTCCAGGGTGGGAACTGCAGGCTGCCATCATATCAACCTGGTATTTATGTGAGATCTGGGGATCCAAATTCAAGTTTATTTGCTTGTGAGGCAAAAGTTTTAACCATTGAGCCATCTCCTCAGCTTGTTGCTAGTTTCTTGAGAGCATGGTCCCACTAAAAATCTTCTAGAGGCCCACAGTGTCCCACTCAGTACACTTCACAGAAGACTCACTTTCCATATGTAGCCATGCACAGAGAAAAGCACATTATTCACAATTAACTCCCCACAGCAGCTGGGTCCACAGTGGGTGTGGCACAGCTGCAGGTACACAAGTGATGTCTGTCGTTGGGTCTTTCAACTGTCCTCTATTTTAGAAGTTTCCTAGAGCCAGTATGTCTACTGCTCATTAAAAAAAAAAGGCACATTATGTGCGTGATGTGTGTGGGCTTTCAAAGCTGAGAGCCCACTCAATACTGGGACAATGATCCTGAGCCAAAGAGCATCTCTCCTACTGCTCTGGCTCCCTGCTCTTTCCAGAAGAATGCAGATAGCCCGATGTGGTCACCCATCTCTGCTGGACGCTACAGTGCCCCTCACTCACTGCTGGCCCTCTGCCGACATGGCCCCAACTCCTCAGGCTCCCTGCCTCGCATTGGATCCTTCCGAACAGAGTATCTCCACTTCCCTGTGGACCCCTCCTTTGGTCAGTGTCTGCCCCTGGGTGACCTGGGGTGCAGACAGAGCAAGAGAGTAGTGGAAAAGAAAGCTGCAGGCTGCTGACTGCCACCCTAAGAAGGCCTAATGCCAACAGTAACTTGCAGCTGACCCTGGGGCATCTTCTCACCAGACTCTATGCGGCCAGAGAGAGTAGGTGAGGGTGACAGAGATGCCACCATGCCATCCACCTGAGAGCGAGTCCTTGGGCAATGGAGGGTGCAGCAATGCCCTCTGAATCCCGCTCTCACGAGCTCCTCCCTGGGGATTGTGGGAGGTGCAGATGGCAACAGGCTGACGGAAGGTGTGTAGAAACTGACAGTGCTCAGAAGAGAGCTAGAAAAGCTGCGTCACACACTGCCCAATGCTCCCCACCTATGCTCTGTAGTCACATCCACTTAAAAGCCAGGCACAACCAAGATTCTGCCCAAGCCACCCATTGGGTAGCGAGAGAGAGAGAGAGAGTTGAGGTTCAAACCCAGAGATGCAGCTCTGAGATGCACTAATAGCCTGCCTGGCAAATATACGTGGGTCCTTTCATTCTCCTGTGCTTGAAATCAAAAGGGGTTTGCAGAAGGAGGCCCAGCAGAGATGCATGCTGGGAGGAGGGGACTTGCAGAAGGAGGCCCAGCAGAGGTGTATGCTGGGAGGAGGGGACTTGCAGAAGGAGGCCCAGCAGAGATGCATGCTGGGAGGAGGACTCTTGGCAGAACTCACACCAACACCAGGGGTCCATGGGACTGACCACAGCAAATCCACAGCAATGCTAAGAGTGGGCCAAACCTCACTTGCTAGCTAGCAAGATTGCCCAAGTATGCCAAAGATTACCAACTCACTGAACCGGCTCCTTCCAGCTTATCCACCTGATCAGGGAATGGTCCCACCCACCATGGGCTGGGTCTTCCCATATCAATTAGAAAATCTTCTACAGGCTTGCTCAGGGCAGCTCAGCTACTAATTCCTCACAGCTGTGGCCAGAGTTCAAGCCTTCAATTGTCAAGTTGATACGGTAGCTAATTCACACAATGAGTGAGAAAAACTGTGGAAGATCCAGACTCCCTCAGGGGATCCAATTCAGCTACTAATTCTCTACAAATGTGTCCAGAGCTCGAACCTTCTACCACCAAGTCGACATGTGTATCAGTTATGGCATAGAACAAGCTGGACTGATGGCTGGTCCAGGGATCTGCCATCTCTGCCTCCCAGTGTCGGGCTCCATGTTGATCAGGTCTGACCTGTTCACGTGAACTCCAGGAACGCAGGTCTTCATGCTCATCAGGCCCCTTATTAAACTCCTTCTTCACACATACAGTCCCTGCCACTCTGAGACCTGATCATCTGCTATGGCCCCAGATGTCTAGGACAAGAGCGTAAGCTTAGGGGGAGGGGACGCCGGCCTCTGGGCTGTGCGTGACATCGGGTATGATTACCCCATGTCTGAGAATGGACAGATGAGGTGAATGAAAGGCAGCTCCAGCCACCAGCATCTGGCATTGCCACCAGCAGCCGACCATCCCCTCCTCCTGCCCCCCCAGCTCACCTCCTCCTGCTCACTCCCTCGCTGCCCCCCTCACCCCCCGGCTCACCTCCTCCTGCCTGCTGCTGCTTCTCCAGCTCCCTCAGCTGCACCTTCTGCTGCGCTTCCTCCAGCTGCTTCTCCACGTCCCCGAGACTCTTCTGCACTTGCTGGCACTTGCTCTGGAAGAAACGCTCTGTGTTTACAGTCTGCAACATGGTCCGTCCCTCCTCTTCCTCGGGTCTCTCACACCAGGGGCTGTGTGTGCCAGGAACCCAGTCCCCTAGTGAGAAGTCTGGAGAGAGGGTCCTGGAGGCCCCAGGAAGGGTTGAAGGGGTCACGAGGCCCTGGGTGATTCTTGCAACAGGACCGGTACAGCAGCGAGAAGCTTGGGGCCTGCGTCCTTCTGGCTTCCTGTCCCTCTGTGGTCATCCCTCCTACCATGATGCGGGTTTTGCCAGCTGCTGCTAACTTGCCACCAGATGAGCCAGTGGCACTGGCCCAAATTTGAACATTCGGTTCCGAAAGCCTAATGAGCCTTTTTTTTTTTCATTTTTTAAATTTTTATTTATTTATTATTTATTCAATTGTGCGTGTACGCATGTGTCTGAGTGTGTGTATGTATGTGTACGTATGTGTGTGTGTAGAACCAGGGACGAATTCGGGAACCACCATGGACCGCCTCCACCTCCTCCTTGTTTACTCTGACCCAGGATTCACAGGCTCCGCCCTACCAGGACCAGAAACGCAGGCCACCCCCATTTCCACCCAGCGTCTATACGTGGGGTCTAGGATCCGAACTCAGGACCTTCCGCCTGCAAGGCAGAGGCTTAACCCCTGAGCCACCTTTCCAGCCCCCTTTTTCTTCTTTATAAAGAAAGCTGCCTCCAGTATTTTGTTAGCATCGCAGCTGGGAGCTGATGGACAGTCCGAACTTGTTGACCCTGGCTGCCCATATGCAGTATCTCCTGATCTCACAAGTCCAGTCACTTGTTCTGCACTCCTGACACAGAGTGCCCCCCTCCCTGCATCTTTTTCCCACCCAAGGCCCCTCCAAGACTAGTGGTGATCCATCAAGCTTCCATAGGCAGGAACTTCTGTCCCCTGCTGCACCTCCAAGCCCCCCTGTCCCTGAGATCTCGAGGCAGAAGCCAGTCAGCCTGGTATCTTGCTTGGCTGGTGTCTCGCTTGGCTGACGGGTTCCAGGCACAATCCCCAGGAGCTGGAGCCTGCTGTCCAGCTCCCCTGCTCCTGTGAGCCCCCAAGCTCGCCCCTCAGCCCCCACAAACCCTCACCTTGAGCTCCTGCACTTCACGCAGAGCCTGGAGGCGCTCTGCCCGCTCACTCTCCAGCGCCTGGCAGGCCACGTCTCCTTTGAAGCGCTCATCAGCGAGCTCCGAGGTCAAGTCAGCCATCTGGAGAGACACCGCCACTGAGACCCTCCTCCCCGCCCCGCACACCACAAACTCCCGGCTGTGGGGTACAGCAAGCCTTCAGCCTAGCCCGGGGCTGGAGAACCTACGTCAAGGTGTTGCTGTTCGCTCCCGCACCCCCGCTTAGCTGCTCAGCGACTTTAAACCAAGCACCTCGTCCTCTGATTCTCCATCTTCACATTACAAGGCAGGGAGGGGGACGATGAAGCGAGAGAATTCTCAGGGCATGATACGTGCTCAGCTAATGGACAGGCTGAGCTCATATCATAGCTCAGGCTCCTCGGATCCCTCTGCTCTGAGTCGTCCTGCAGGGCTGAGCACCCTCGTCCCAGCCAGAACCACGGACAGACGGGCGCACACAGCACTGCTGTGCCCAGGTCTGAGTGCTTTGTGGTCACATGGGACCGTCCTGGCGCCTGTATCAGCTGTACACTCTGTGCACCCCAAGACATTTTGCCAACTGTGTGTTCACTGTAACTACTAGGCCAACTGAGGTGGCACAAACGCTCCACAAAGGCTGGACAGGGAATATGGCAAGTAGGCTGAATACTTGGGAAGGACCTGTCAGTTATAGGAGCTGCCTTTGCAAGCTTTTAATTGGGAATGGATGTGATTACTAAAAGAAAAAGGAAGGAAAAGAGGGAAGGGAGAGAAAGAAGGAAGGAAAGAAAGGAAGAAGAGGGAGGGAAGGGATAAAGAAGATAAGAAAAGAGGGGCTGGAGAGGTGGCTCAGGGGTTAAGCCTCCGCCTTGCAGGTGGAAGGTCCTGAGTTCGGATCCCAGATCCCACGGGAAGCAGGGGTCGGCCTCCGTTTCCGGTCCTGGTAGGGCGGAGCCTGTGAATCCCGGGGCAGAAGGAGGTGGAGGCGTCCATGGTGGTTCGCGAATTTGTCCGTGGTTCTACACCTACACAGACACACACACACACACACAGACACACACACGCGCGCACATACACACGAACATGCGCACAGTTGAATAAAAAAAAAATTTAAAAATAAAAATACTTCATTATTTAAAAAAAAAAGAAGATAAGAAAAGAGGAAAGAAGAGAGGGAAAGAAGAGAAAGAGAAGGGAAGAGAGGAGGGACGGAGAAAAGGAAGGAGCTAGGGAAAGAGGGAGGGAAGGAAGGGAAGAAGGAAAGGGAAGAAGGAAGAATGGGAAAAAGAAAGAGCCCTCAGACCCATCTTGCAGTCCCTTTCACGTTACCCTCTGGTCTGCTTTTTGGTGACAAGGTGGCTTGTCAAGGGTCAAGCAAGCAGCAGAACCGGAAGCCCAGGTGTCGCAGGTCCTGCCTTAGATGTGCAGGACAGGAGGACTCCCACTGGACTAAGGATGACCCTGTGAACTCCCACCTGCGTGGATGAGTCAGACCTCCGGCTTTCCAGTTAACCATATAATCATGACATGCACACACAGGGGTTTTTGTGATCATTGTTCCAAAGTGCTACCTGCCAGGTTTGAGGTTGAGGCCCCCCAAAGTAGCAAGGGGGACCCATTAGTGGAGGTTACAATGGAGGGGTTCAGCTGCTGACCTGTCCTGAGTTATTGGGGGATGCTCTCCAAAGCCTCCAAGCAAGTCGGCTGCAGAGCTGAGATTTGAACCCAGGTCCCTGGGATGCCTCTAACAGGCGGGTTAGGGAAAGTGGGGGCTCTCCCTGGGGCTCCCAGCTGATGGCCTCTGAGAAGCTTCCTGTGGTTTTTCCTTTCAAGATGTGGGCTCTGGGCACCCGCATAGCAGGTGCACTTCCCCAAGCCAGAATCTCCCAAGCATAGCCCCAGAAGAGGCTGGCTGCCCGAAAGGGAATTTGCCCAGGTCTCTGACTGGGTGTTCTCTCTCTCTCTCTCTCTCTCTCTCTCTCTCTCTCTCTCTCTCTCTCTCTCTCTCTCTCTCCTCTCTGCTTTGGGCAAGTTAGATTTGCATTGTAGACAAGCCAACATCCCTGTGTGGCATGGAGAGCGGGTCAGTGTAGACAGCCCAAGGCCAGCACGATCCAGGAACACCTTGAGTCACACCCTAACTGTCCCCTGCCCCTGAAATCAGCCGTCATCCCACATGCAGATGCCGTGCTCCTTCCGCTGTGCTCCCTCCGCCTTCGCCAATTAGAGTGAAATTGAATTACTGCTAATCAGCCTGAGCAAGGGGAGCGCAAAATTAATTTAATGCGCAAATTTGGAGTTTCACAGAACCCGAAGCCTGGGGCCCAGAGGGCAGCATCGGCTCTTTCATGACGGAATGTGTTCTCTCAGACGAGTGGCCTCGGCCCACCCCAGCCCCCGCCATCCCTCTGTCTTGGTGACGAGTGGACCCCCACGTCCAGGGCAGGGCAACCAGGTCAATAACGTTGGCAACAGCCACCATCTATCTGGTAAAGCCTCTACTTAGCCACTTGGTCATTGTGTACAGACCGTGTCCCCTTTCCTCACTCCTAGGAGCCCCCCTCCTGGGCAAATCCTTAGCAATGGGGTGATGATAAAAGGTTCCGCCCCACCCAGGGTCTGTCTCCGTCATCCCCTGCTCTTTACACACTCTGTCTCTGCGCATTCTCTCTTCATCCCATCACGGGCGCCTCTCTCCCTGCCTCTCTGACCGTAGCTCTCTCTTCTGTTCTAACGCTCTCCCACCTCAAGGCCACACTATGGTTCCTGTGATACCTAATCCTGGGTGTCAACTTGACACACCTGGCATTAACTAAGATCAGCTGAGACCACCTGAAGAGATGGTCTGAATCAATACAAAGACCAGCCCTAAATCTGATTGAAACCTCCCTAGATCTCACTGGAACCTCCCAGTAGTGGACCAGATAAAAGGAGCCACAGAACAGGAGGCTGGGAAGCAGAGACTCCCCAGGAATCCTCCGGCCTTCATTTGTCACCCACTAGCTTACTGGATGTCAGCCGTGACTTAGCCTGCCCCCAGCTTCAGCCACCAGCCATGTCACCTCTGCCATGAAAGTCTGTTTCTCCCCTCTGGAACTGTAAGCTGAGTAAATTTCCTTTTCTCCCTTAAGTTATTTGACTTTGGGTGCTCTCTCACAGCAACAGTTAAGAGTAACCATTATAGTTCCCTTGGCCTCCAAGCCCCCAACTCCAAATAAACTCCTCTTTCTAGGTCTCTCCCTGGTGTCATTTTCTTTATTCAGAGACCTCCACGTGGTACCCACATGTGGCTGGAGTTGCCCTCATCTCTCCAGATCCCATAACAAAATTCCTAAGTGTGGCAGCCCAGCTGTGCTTCGAGCCCTAGAAGGAGGAGACTGGGAATCCCCAGAGCAAGCTGGCCAGCTAGACCAGCCCCATCAGTGAGCTCTGGATTGACTTAGAGACCCAGCCTCAAAGTGGAAGAGCGATCACGGATGATTACTGGATCAATCTCAGGCCTCCACACACATGAGCACTCACATGCACGTCTACCCAAGCACACAAGTATACTTACATACAAACACACATCCACACGCCACATACATACACACACATAAACATTAAATGAGGAAGAAATGAGCCCTATCTATTAGCAGCCATGGTGCTGTCCGATTTGGCAGCAGATAGTGTGGTGCAAGGTTACACAGGTAATGACCACCACCATCTCACTGAGGGGGAGACAAGACCCCAGAAACTTCCCACTGTGGGCCCAGAACACCCTAAAAACCAAGAGCCAAAAGTGTGAAGCCCAAGCCAGCCCCTTCTGCTCCCCACCCCCAGGCTCATGGCACCTACTGTTCCAACCCTGAACTCAGGGCAATGTTTGTCTATGGTACATGGTGGGTATTGAAGCAAGGACATTGTTAGTTTTTGTGGAAGGAAAACTGAGCCAAGAGGTTAGAAGGAACATTCCAGAAGCACCCTCCCGGGAGAGACCATGGCAAATCCCACTGTGGATTTACCCACACAAGATCTGTGGAGTTTCTGTTGCCAAGACCCCACTGGAAGGAAGTATTCCCCAGCCGTCAAGCCCCAGGAGACCCCAACACCTTAGAGTTTACATACATGTACATGTATGTGGATGAAGAAGTTACCATGAGCGGGGAGACAAGTGTTGAGGAAGTGGGGGAGGGCAATGGAACATCTGCGACATAACCTGGAGGGGTCCTGGGGGGAGGGAGTGGGAGAGGGGAGGGCAGGGTCAGTTGAAGCAGCTGCTTGAACACGCCCCACGGACGCCGAGTGCTTGCATGCCAGTCAGGCTGACTGCATTAGTTTAAACAAGAGATGCAGGTAGTAGATGTCTCCATCTCTGCGGCCTGCAGGTTAATCACATTGAGGCTCCCTGGCCTGAAAGGGGCCGGCGTTGCCTACACGTGGATGAGCAAGGTCATGTGCCAATAAAACTTTATTTGTAAAGTCTGAGTGGTGAGCTGGCTGGGTCTGGAGGCTGTGGCTGGCCAGCTCTTCCTTCCCTTTCACTGGGAGAACTGAGATGTTCTGCTTTGTGTGTGTGTGTGTGTGTGTGTGTGTACAAGAGGACACTTGAGTATATGTACTTGTGGAAGCCCAAGAGTGATATTGGGAATCATCTTGGATTGCTCCACCTCCTTATTGCGTTGCTCTGGGGTTTCCCAGGTTCTACCTTCCAGGGCTGGAATTGCAGGATGCTGCTATATCCACCCAGCATTTTGACGTGGGATCTGGGGATCTGAACTCAGATCCTTGACTTGCAAGACAAAGGCTTTTATCCCTGAGCTACCTTCCCGGCCTGGAGAGCTGAGGTTTTAATAGAATCGCAAGGGTCTGTCTGGCTATGAACTTGGCCGTCCACTCCTGCAGGACAGCAAAATGCTGGGCTGTGACCATCTGGTCTCTCCCTGAGCTAAGGAAGAGTCCCCATCTGCGTGCAGACCCACAGACGGTATAGCTGGCAGCCAGACACAGCCCAGCTTTACTCTGTTGTGCCAGCTTGTCAGCGGAGCCACGTCAGTCAACCGAGCCCTACAGGCTGCTGCGTAGAGACCCCAGGCCACCCCTTAGCCACAGCAGCTTTTCCATACTCCTGGCCTGAGGCGAAAGCTGGTATTTGGGTGCTGTGAATTTGCAAGTGCAAACTGCTATCTGGGCTGAACAGCAGCTGTCTGTGGGTTTATGAGTTGAGCGGTCATTTGAATCCTCAGACACACAAACCTTGGAAGCAAGTGTGTCCTGGGTCCCTTGGTCACTGTGTGCACACAGTGCTTAGCTAGCATGGTTTTCCTATCGAATAGCTTATCATCCAATTGATCTTCCCAGAGGTTCTACCTGGTTTATCTGGGGGAACTGGATGTAACTTGCTGACCGAGTGGTATTGGGAAGATGCCCATGATTCCGGGGTCTCACTTTCCTGCTCTGTGAAGTGGGCAGGACCAGCCTGTGCTTGGGAGGAGGGGGCGGTACCTTGCTCTCCAACAGGTCAGCGTTCTGGCGGAGCTCCTTCCTGGACTTCTCCGACTTCTGCAGCTTCTGTCTCAGCAGGGTTAGCTCCTCCTGAAAAACACACACCGCTGTGGCAGCCGGTCCAGACCAGATGCGCAATCCACAGAGATCCATGACGGGGAAGGGAAAGGGGTCTTCCGGGGACCATGCTTTGGAGACTCAGCAGGCTGGGCGGTCTCTTTCTAGAGATGGCGACTCTAGCTAACAAGGACACAGCACATATTTTATATTTGCTGAAGGATTTTAAATGTTCTCACCACATCAAAAATAAAAAATGAAGCTGCACAGGGCTGGGGAGTTGACTCAGTGGGTAAAGGTGCTTGCCATGGGAGCATGTCGCCCTGAGTTCAAATCCTCAGCATCTTTTGTTAAAAAAAAAAACTAGGCATGGCCACTGTATCCCTGTCGCCCCAGTACGGTGGTGACGTGAAGACAGGCAGATCGCTGGGGCTCTCTGTCAGCCGGCTGAGCTCCAGGTTCAGCGAGAGACCCTGTCTCAAGGGAGTAAGGTGAAGAGTGACAGAGAGACACCTGACGCCCCCTCTGGCCTCCGCCTGTGCAGGAACAATACGCCTACACACACACACACACACACACACACACACACACACACACACACTGTGTATACTGCACACATATGGGCCACGCTCACACAAAATAAAGCGTGAAAGAGTTAAAGCTATTGAAGCCAATAACTGTTCATTTGATTCATCATCCTATTTATACACACAAATCAAAACACCATACAGTGCCCCAGGGAGTTACATGATCGTTGTTTGTGCATTAAAAACAACCTGACACAACAATGGTTGGGACTGGAATGGTCAGTCAGTTTAGGGCATCTGTGTTGGCCAACACGGATGCATCCAAATGTCAGTGCACACAAACCTTCTCCATCACCCCTTCCAAATATTGGCGTGTCTGCTCCTGTTCGTCTCTGGTCTTCACAGCCCAGGCAAGGTGCTGAGTGCAGATCAGAAACAAGCGTGGCTCAGCCTTCGACTGGCTGTGCCTGCGCGGGGCTTTATCCTGTGAGCACTGCTCTGGTGCCAGGGGCTGACAATATGGCTCAGCAGGTCAGGCATTTGCCTGCAAACCTGGAGACCTGAGTTCAAGCCCCAGATGCCCATGTGGTAGGAGGAAAGTAATGACCTCCAAAAGTTATCCTAAGACCTCCAACTATGTGCCCTGGCATGATTCTCTCTCTCTCTCTCTCTCTCTCTCTCTCTCTCTCTCTCTCAAATTAATCAATCAACCCCCCCCCCCAAAAAAAAAGAAAAGAAAGAAAAGAAAAGCAGGCTGGTTAGATGTGCTATTGATCCTTTATGAAGGGAATACTATACAGCAATACAAAGGAACATGGAAGAACTCCATTGAAATGTCCCTGGTCATTTTGGAATGTGTCTGTATGAAATACGAACTTCAGATACAAACACACAAAAAGTGTGATCATGGCCTGCATTGTCCAGGGTCAGAAGCATCTGGTTTGGGACTTCTTCAGATTTGAGTAGATTGGCACAGGCTTCACTGGTTAATATTTTTGGCTGAGGGATACACCATCTACTTCACACTTCCTTTTTCGTATCAGAAAGAAAGGATGGTGTGTGCGGAATGTGCTAATGTTTGAAAAAATAGATCAAATAAACAACAGAAGGCCGGGGAGAGGGCTCGCTGTTAAAGCATTTGCCATGCCAGCAACAGGACCTGAGTTTGGATCCCCAGACCCCATGGAAAATGCCAGGTGGGTGCGGCGTCTCACTTGTAATTCCAGCCTTGGAAGGTAGAGCCTGAAAATCCCCAGAGCAAACTGGGTGGGCAGACTCGTCCTATCAGTGGGTTTCCTGAGAGACCCTGTCTCAGAAGAATAAAGCAGGAAAGTAACCGAGGATGATTCCTGACATCAACCTCAGGCCTCCACATGAGCCCCCACATCAGACCCTCCTACACACATGCACGCAAGCACCCCCACAAGACATGGAATCAAACAGCCACTAGAGGGGTGATGCTGGACAGGAAGACAGTAGAGGAGCAGTCCTAGCCTGGCCCGCGAGGAAACACAGAAAATAAGGACCCCCTCCTCCCCCTGAACCTCCCGGGAGGTTGCAGCACCTTGAACTTGCTCGGGGGGAACATGGGCTGGATTAATGGAAGAAGGAGGCTATCAGGAGGAGGCACGGGGTGGGGGGAAGGGGGGAGACAGCGCTGGAGGTGACTCTGAGTGGGTACACTCTAGGGTGTGCTGGGGAGATTTGAACTCACCTCCTTGGCTCGGAGCTGCTCGGTCCCAATGGTGGAGCTCAGCAGGGGTCGGAGGGACCCGAGGAGCTGCCACCACGGCCAGTCCTTCACCTCCAGATACACGGCCAGGTTCTTCTGAATACACTGGGTGGCCAGCCGGCGGATCTGCAGAGGAAGAAAGGTGGGCAGTGTGAGGGGGCCAGCCCACCAGGAGAGCAGGAGGAAGGGCGCAGTGAGTCGGGGCGATGCACAGTAGGTTCAAGGTTGTCTGTCCTCTTTTGGGGGGCAGGGGGAGTCTTGTAAAATGTACAGATGTGAATTCATGAATCCACACACGGAGGAGGCCGGTGAAAAGCGGGGGCCACTTGGTACCACCACTGAGCATTAGGAATGAGGAGCGAGGCTTCCGGAGCTGGGCTTCGCTGAGCAGTTACTATGCGCCGTTGCGGGGGCCTGGACACATACGCTAAGGGGAGACCGTGGGATTCACATGTAGTAGAGGCCTGACTTTTCTCTTCCCTGTGGTAGACAGAACATTCCATCTGGGAGGTCCTCCTTGGGCCTCAGTGGCAGGACCCTGCCTGGGCCACCTGTTGACCCGCAAGGGAGAGTCATCCCGGGAGGGGACAGACCGTGACCTTGAGGGGCAATTCCATAGTTAATCCCAAAGCCCCTGTGTGAGCAAGGACCACCCCCCACCACCACCACCTCAGCTGCTTCTTGCTGTGGCTTTAGCCGTCAGTAGAAGCTTGTCAGACCCTGACTTGACCACACAGGCCTGTTCTCTGCAGGAACCGTCTGAGCCCCAAAAGTCACTTCCTCACTTCTCCCTGGGTCTGCACAGTGAGCTCAAAGCAAAACCCTGCCTGACAAAATATCTCTGCTTCTGTAACGGCCACTAGCTTGCTTCCACGTTCCACCAGAAGGAAAAGCTATGCAGCCTGTCCTTTGGGACACAGTGTTTTCACGGGGAGACGCGGGCTGTGGTCCCACCGGTGAATTAAACTTCCCTTCCTCATCCATTCCTGGCATTGTGTCCGTTACTCCAGAGAAATTCCGGTGACAACCTGAGTACTTGGGAAGGGGCTTTATTGACCCCGGGGTCCTGTGAGGTCACGCTCCCGGAGATGCATGACGTCATCCTTAGAGCCTCCCAGAGGCAGGCGTCCCATGGCTCAGTAGCAGCAGCTTCCTCCTGGGGGACGTGCGGCCCACCCTCATCCACGGGATCACAACGACAGGTAGGACACTGGCCGGGTACCTTCAGCTTCTTAAACTCCCGGCGACATAGGCAACCCCTGCAAGCTGCTTGGAAGGCCACGATGTGCCGAGATGCCATCTTCTCCCGCTGCCTCTCCAGCCTGGAGACCACGCCCGCCTTGAGGAAGACCTGGGGGGGCAGAGAAGGAGGGGCGAAGTGACCACTGGATGGGTAGAAGGGGAGGGGCCTGGCCACTTCGACCCTCTCCCCTCACAGCAGCCAGCTGCCTTAAGTGATGGTGGAGAACCTAGAAGCCTGGCGTCTCTCTGGGGGCTCCTCTGGGGGCCTCTAGCTCCAGCCATTAGCATAGCTCAAATACCTGAGGGGTTTCCTAAAGCTGTGGAATGAGGGGCTGGGGCTCCACAGTGCTCAACAGCTCCATCTCAGAACCCTGCAAAGGTGCACGCCTAGAATTCCCACACCTAGGATGCGGAGCTCAAGATCATTTCAGCAAGTTTGGGGCCTCCCTCCTCAAACGAGGAAGAGGAGGAGGAGAAAGAAAGAAGAAAGGAGGAGGAAGAATAAGAGGAGAAGGAGGAGGTGACAAAAATCTCAATCTATACCTGGACTAGCAGAATCAGAACATTGAGGCAAAAGGTAGGAGTGTGGAGTGGAGGGAACCCTATTCTGGCAGACGGTCGGGCCTAAAGTTCCCTGTGATAGAAGCATCTGGAGGAGCAGTGAATGCAGAGTTGGCGCGGGCCCCGGGCAGGCTGCAGAGGGTGCGCGCGCGGGGCTGGCCCAGGATGTACGCTTTGAATCACCAACCACAGCTGGGAGAAACAGCACAGGCGATGTCTGGATCTAGCTTGTGAGGGGGCAGAGGTGGTGGGGAGGGAAGGCGCCCGCTGTGCGCTAGAGAGGAAACCAGCCTGCTGTACCCCGCCCCCCACCATCTCAAGCTGCTGGGATTCTGGCAGAAATCAGCTCAAGAAGACCCCCTGCTGGACCACAGCCCGTCAATAATGGATGACAGCTGGAGGGTGGGATCAATGCCTCCTAGGCCTCCCACAGGGCCGCCCATGACAGATAGCAGGAGCCCAAGACCCGGGACCCCAGGACTGCCTGTCATTCAGAGATGATGGCGGGAAGTCCGGGCGTTTAGAGAGACATTGTGGGGGGCGCTACCCATCCTTGTTCAACCCCCAGCTGTATGCATCCACGGGGTACCCACAGGCAGATGACTTGCGGCTAGGACAGACTCAGTGGCTGGCAGTTACCTAAGGCCAGATGCTTCTATGTTAGCAAAGCCTCCCAAGTGTCCCTTTCTCTGGAGAAATTGTAGGGCCGGATATGAGTTGATCACATTAGCAACTAATGGTGAATATTTACCGAGTGTCTAGACTGTCTAGAATTGGGCTGAACAGCCCCCGTGACATGCCAGGAAGCACTTGGCAAGCGTGATCCAGCACGTTCACTTTAGGACTCACCCAGTATGTGGAGGGAGAAAGAAAGACTAAGAATACATACCTACCAGCCAGAGCTTCCAGGATGCAATGCAAGTTGTCACTGAATAGGATTAATACTTATATAGTGTGTGTGTGGGGGGGTATCTGTATGTGTAGTATGGTATGTGTATAAATGTGTGTGTGCATATGTGTGATCTGTATGTGCCATATGGTATGCATGTGTAGTGTGGTGGATGTGCATGTGTTATATATGTGCATGGTATGCATATGTATGTGAGTTTGTGTATATCTGTGTGGTGTATGTGTGTGGTGTAGAATACGTGTATGTGGGGGGAGTGGTGTCTAGTATATGTTCATGTGGTGTAATGCACAAGTGTGGTGTGTGTATGGGTGAGGGGTGTGTTACTCAGTGTGTGGTATGTGTCTGTGCATGTATCTGGCATGTGTGGGTGGTGGGTGGTATCTATGTAGTGTGGTATGTATATGAATATGTGTGGTTATATATGTGCATCTGTGTGTGGTATGGTGTGTGTGTGGTGTGTATGTGTGGTATAGTGTGTGGTGAATGGTATCTAGTGTGTGGGTGTTATGTGTGTATATGGTGTGTTGTGTGTATGTACAGTATAGTGTGTGGTGAATGGTATATATGTACTGTGTGGTATGTGTGTGTGTGGTGTGTTATGTGTGTATATGGTGTGTTGTGTGTGGTGTGTATGTGTGGTATAGTGTGTGGTGAGTGGTATGTATGTAGTGTGTGGTGTGCTATGTGTGTGTGTTGTGTGTGGTGTGTATGTATGGTATAGTGTGTGGTGAGTGGTATGTATGTGGTGGGTATGTGTGTGTCTGTGTGTGGTGTGGTGTGTACTCACAGGCATGCGTGCACATGGAGGTCAGAGGTCACCCTCAGGTGTTGTTCCTGCTCAGTATCCATCCACCTTGTTTTTCAAGGCAGGGTCTCTCGCAGGGATCTGCAGCTCCCTGATTGGCTCAGCTGGCCAGGGAGTCCCGGGGGAGGGGGGTCCTCTTGTCTCTGCCTCCCTAGAGCTGGGATTCCAAGTTGTATCATGCAGATGCCTGGGATGAAACCTAGGTTCTCATGTTCGTGTGGCGAGCACTTCACCAGTCCACATAGCTGAGACTTGATTCATGCCCATTTTCTCTCATTCACAAGCCACTTGCCTTTGAAGTCCAGGTCCAGTGGTCACATGATTCCACCAAGACCTGAGATCTGAGGCTCGTCCACGACCCTGATTCATTCTCAGTAACAGGGAGCCTTCGGCTGCTCCTCTTTTCAAAAGAAAAGTAAGGACCAGCGTGCATGGGGGGTGGGAGGGAAGCGCAAGCTCTGCTTCCACCTGCCTTGCCGCAACAGGAGACTATGAGCATCCAGCGGCACCCTGGTAATTAGTCACCCTGAGAGAATGGTGCTGCCGATTGGCTCCAGGGACGTTCGCATCAGCCCCTTAACGACTGTATTAATTCCTCCAGCTGGCAAGTCCCCAAAGCCACTGCAAAGAAAAGATGGATGACCAAAGATGACAGCCCCACTTCGCATATAACAGTCGGCGGTGGGCGGGGCCATGGCAATATTGATTAAGCACGGAGCGCTCATTGAGAAGGAAATTAGAAGCGACGGTACGCAGGCCAGAAATAAATCAGCGCCTCATCCTCCTGAATTTCCTTTTCCTTTTCTGAGAATCTTTTCTCCCTAACAGAAGTCCAGCTGCATGTGCGATCACGCTTTTTCCCTAAATGCCATGGCCCGAAGCACAAAACCTTGATAAGATGCCAGGGGCTGAAAGATCACAAAGAAGAATCTAAATTATTCTCTTTTCCTGAGTCCAGCAGCTTATCAGCCCCCGGCAGAGCGCAAAGTCCCCACGTCTAAGGAATGGCGTGCAGACCCACAGGGCTCAGGGACATTTGGGGAGCCTGCTGCAGGGCCTGCTGGGTTTCTCCTAAAAATGCCACAGGCGTGGTTCTTAGCATCTCTTGATAGTGCTGTGATTGTTGCCTCTGGGACTACTCGTGGGGGTCAGCTCCTCTCCTCAGAATCAATTCGCAGACCCGAGGGGTCTTCATTCTTGAAGCATGAAAACAGTGCTTCACTTGATAAATTCCTTCCTTTGTTGGACAGCACACCACCTCTGGAAGGGGGGGAGATTGGGGAGGGGGTAATTCAAATTCCCACCCTTGGAAGGAGGAAGGCAGTGGCTCCACTTTAAAGTCTGGGTAGCCGCCCTGGAGTCTCCGTGTCACGGGATCTGGGTGGAGTCTGCAGATTTGAGTTTTGTGCAAGCTGCCACCACTGATGGCCTAGAACAATGGGCTTTGTGGAAGGGATGGACGAACTCCAGATTCAGCAATCCTGCCGGGAGGGTGATCTGCTTCGGCTAGCTGGCCTCGGAGCTGCCAGCGTGGGGAATACCTTGGGACGTGGGATCCTGCAGGTTCCTATGGGCTCCCTATGTAGCCTGTGCTGGCAGCCCATTTCCCAAAGCCAAGCCGACCGTGGGGACAGAGAACAGAATGCGAGGTGGCGGTGGCCAGCAGAGATCAGAAACCAAGAAGCTAACGGGCCTATTCCTTGTATGGGAAGTGTCCCGGGAGCAGATGCCCACTGAGGACAGTTGGGCCATGCCCACAGCTATCTGCTGGGACAAGGCACTTTAGCAGGACCAGAAGCCAGGGTGGAGAAGCCAGTGAGTCGGGCTCAAGGCAGTGGGCAGAGGGACCCACTGCAAGCTCCCCAAGGCTCCTGTGAGGGCACTGTGTCCTCACAAACTCTCTGCACCCTCTATGTGGGGAGCAGAGCCCTTCCCTGCGTGCACCTCGCTGGGTCTGCCAGCTTGGGGTGGGGTAGGGAGGGGCAGGGGTAATGAATGAGTCTGAGAATGACCAGAAGAGGTTTGGGTGGATGTGAGTTTCCTTCTGGCTGTTCCTAGACTGGCCCATGTTCCCCAAATTTTTATCTGGTCTTCTGCCCACCCCACTCTCATTTTGAGTAAGCATTTCTCCTTACTTCCCGAAACCCACAGAATTCTGGGGTGCCCATGGGCCATAGAAACAAAAGGTCTAAGGGTTCTCTCGTCAAATAGTTTGAGAACCCTTAAATAAGACATTTCCTTTTTTGAAAACGTGTATGAAAACACCTTGGGGAAAAGTGGGTTGAGTGTGTGTGTGTGTGTGTGTGTGTGTGTGTGTGTGTGTGTTTGTATGTGTGCTTTAGTGGATGTTTTGTGTGTTTGTGTGTCTGTGTATGTTTGCATATATATGCATGTGTATGTCTGTGTGTGTGTTTGTGATTCTGCATGTGTGTCTCTGTGTGTATGGTTTGTGTTTGTGTGTCTGCGTATATGTCTGTGTGTCTGTCTATGTGTGTCTGTGTGTGTGTCTAATCCGTGCTTGACTGTGTGCATGAACGTGCACACGTACGTGCCTGGGGAGGTCAGAGGACTCTTTCAGGGGGGCAGTGCTGGTCTTGCTCCTTGCTTGTAGGGTCTTCTGTTGGTCATGGCTATGAATGACAGTCTAGCTGATCCAGAGGTCTCCTGGGGTTGCCCCTGTCTCCTCCCTCATCTCACAACAGAAGTTCAGGGGCTGTACCCACACGCTGTCGTGCCCTTCTCTGCATGGACTGTGGGGATCTGAACTCAGGTCCTCACGCCTGCACTGCATGTGACTGACTCGCCATGCTGTCTGGGGGCCCTAAAACTCTCCTCTGGACACTGAAGCACCCGAGGCAGCCCTTGTTGTCCCATTTGGAAGATGACTCTTTCTGTTTAGACCACTGCCTGCCCCCACACGCTGTGTCCCCTACTGCCTGACGACCAATGTCAAGTAGCATGGCTGTATGACAGCCACCTGCATGGAGACGCGTGTCCTTGATGGATCAGCTCAGCAAGTATCAGACAGGAGGTGGGACAGTGGGGGGGATCAGCAGCTGAGTCTGCCAGTTAGGACGCCCCTTCATGACTGAACATCATTGAAGATGCACTTGGGTTGTTCCTGCCATCTCAGAAACTGAGTCGCTGGAGTGTCCTTCCCCACACAAGTACTAGGAAGGGCCTGAGTCTTCAAAAGACCTGACCTCATTGTGACATCAACACCCTGGGGTTGACACCCCCTCATCACGGAAGGAAATGCCCCAGTTTGCTGTGATTTGGGAGGGGAAAGAAAGGATCATTGTATCCTATAAGGATGCCACCCACCTCATGCATATGTGTAAAAACTTCTTTGCAACCCAGGGGATAGAATTCACTGGGCAGTTCCCAGCCTCAGGGGCAGCCCACCCCAATCTCTTTGAGGGGATGTTTGCTTTGCTTAGCTAAAGACACTTCAGCTCAGTGTGTCTGTCTCTTTCCTGACAGAAGATAAAAACAGTCTTGCAAGATGACTCAGTGGTTCGAGGTGCTTGCTGTCAAACCTGGAGACCTGAGATTTATTCCTGGAGCCCACATGACAGAAGGAGAGCACCGATTCCCACAAGTTATCCTCTGACCTCCACAGGAGCACCATGGCATACACACACACACACACACACACACACACACACACACGCACGCACGCACGCACGCACGCACATGCACACACACACGCACGCACACATGCACACAGGCACGAGATACATAAATAAAGGCTCAGAACTAACAAGAACCAAGAGGCCCCCTGATTCTTTTGAATTGCTCAGCAGTTCTTCTGGAGGCTTGGAAGGGAGGGAAGGATCTAGACATCATCTCATCCAGAGCTCTGAGGTCCCTGAGCAGGTGGCCTCTAGAAATGCCATTTCCGGGTGTTATTTCCCCATGTGACATCACGGTCTAGAAGAGCAGGCAGCAAGTCGCGCGCCATGTGCCGCTCCCGGGGACTGGAAGAGGGCGACCCAGCGTGATGAGGGGTCACAGGGGCGGCACGAGAACTGCGTGTCACCGGAGTTGCTGAGGATTGGCAGCAGCTCACCTGACTGTACCCCGCGGCTCACCTGGCTGTGTCCCATGGCCACCATCTTCTTCTCCAGATCCAGGGTCTGCAGCAGCTCCTGCACTGCCTGCGGGGTGGGGGAGAAGACAGACGGTCAGATGGGCCCAGGGACGGGTGGAGGCTACCAGAGGGATGGGCGGGCTTGCTGCGTGGTGAGCCACGCGTCCGTGAGCCTTTGTGAACCAGCCCTTACCTACGCCCACCCGAGAGTGCAGGAGAGGGGTGTCGCAGGCTCCCCACCTTGTACCACCCACAGAGCCAACAGTTCTCATCTTGAAAACAACCCACTGTTGCCACATCCACCGCACAAGGACAACATGAAGAGAGGAAGGAAGCGCAGCTGATAGGAAAGTAGCCAGCGCCAGCTAGCATCGCTAGCGGATCCAGAGGACCACTTGGTTATATGCCCCAAGGAACAGACAGCGGGGTCTTGGAGAGAGATGATCATACCACTACTCACAGCAGCCAAAACGACAAAAACTACCCCAGCGTTCTCTGGGAGACGGGTGGTTTAAAATATGATTTAGTCATGCCATGGAGCATTACTTGATCTTAGAAAGATCAAGTGCCAGAACAGGGAGGCACCTTGGGGACATTACGTTGGCAGGATGAAGTGGTGAGGAAAGGGCAGATGCCCTCCTGCGAGTCCACTTCCATGGGGTTCCAACCAGAGGCACAGAATAAAGCGCTGGAGGCCAGGGGCTGAAGGAGGAAAATAAGGAGCCAGCGGGTGTGAGGACAGAGCCTCAGTTTCGGCACGAGTGTGGTAGAGATTGGTGGGGGTCGCTACGAGTGGACCAAATGTCACCAACACGAGCAAAGGCCACGGGTATGAGGGTGGGCTTTACGCAGTGCAGTTAAACGTGCGCACATAAAACCAGAGTTGTGATGGTCGACTTCATGAGGAGCGCCTGGAAGACAGGCCTGCGGCATGGCCCCAAGGGAAGATCTTGACCTCATTGTTGAGGGCGGTGCCCGTTCCTGCCAGTGTCCGTGTAGAGATAGAGAGCTGAGCACTAGCTTCCTCCCTCTCTGTTTCCTGACCGTGGCCACCACGTGACCAGCGGCTTCATGCTTCTGCCACCCTGACTTCCCCACCCTCCAACTGGGAGCCAGGAGACACCCTTCAGCTGCCTTCGTTGGGGCGTTTGATCACAGAAGCAGGAGAGGAAACTGACAGAAGGGATTTCTCTCGGGTCGTGGTCTGCGCTCAAGGTCTGTATGGCCCACCCATCGCCATAGCTCTGCCTGGATGGGCTCTCACCAGGGATGGCTTCAGAGCACCCAAAGGAACGGAGGACTTCGCTTACAGGGTCACTAAGTCACCGTGCCCCGCTCCCAAATACTTGCTAAACAAATGACCTGGTGGTGATTAACCGCGCCAATCTGAACCAGATTAGACAGAGGCAGCCTGTGTGAGAGATGTCTCTGGTCTTCCGCCACACTATACCACTGTTCTGTGCATACCCTAGGAGCTCAATAAGTGCCATGACTGAATGAGAGGGTCCAAACAGGGGTGAAGGGAGGCAGCTGCATGCACGAGAAACACATTGACTCAGATTTTGGGAGGAGGCGCGAGCAAATTCATCAGCGAGACCAGGTCTGCAGAGCCTTCCTCTCCAGTGAATGCAGAACTCCTATCACGCACCTCCAAATTCACTGACTATGCTTATTACAATCTGGGCCCAAGAGGCTCCAAGGGAGGTGTAGACGGCTGTGATCTATGAAACGAACATGTCCAATCAGCGTCGTTGCTCTCCGCACAAGGGGAAAAGCAAAGTCCATGGCCAGAAACATGCATTGTGGACGTTTATAGAAAAGGAGCCAATGTCTGCAGCTAAATTGCAGCAACTAGGAAACTGTGGCAGGACTCGAATCTGAGGCCAGCTTCAGCTGCATAGCGAGATCCTTCGTCAGCCACAGGATCTGTGGTTGGCGCCTCTTGGGGTAGGGTCTGGTTTTCAAATTCTTGAATTGCAGGCCTGTGAGCCTTGGATGACTTCTTGCAGGGAAGGGGCCTGTTTCCAGGAGCAATGGGGTTGGGGTGTGAGGGGCTTGGATCCACAAGCAGGTAAAAAGATGGGCATGGTTCGCACTCTGCAGTTTATCCACCCATGAGCCATTTGCACCCTGGCAGATATGTTGCAATGGTAAACCAATGGCTCCCACATGTAGGGAGACATGAGGGGAGGAGGGAAAAGGGGCTGAAGGGGAGAACAGGAAGGGTGGGTAAGGATGAGGGGTGGGGGTAGGTAATGAGTAATGAAAACACATAAGTTTGTTGTTAATACCATTCAAAAAGAAATAAAAATGCTTTGTAAAAAAGATAGCTGCATGGGCTGCGGAGATAAATCAGGGCTTAAAAACTTTGCCTTACAAGCAGGACAGAACAGAAGTGTTCAGATCCCCAGATCCCACCTAAAGATATGGGGCAGATATGGGATCATTCCACACTTTTGGTCCTGTAGGGCAGAGCCTGAGAAAACCCAGAGCAAAGCAATAAGGAGGTAGAGCCATCAAGGATGATTCCTGATGCAATCCTAGGGCCTCCACAGACATACACGTTCAAGTGCCCTCTTGTATACATCACACACACACACACACACACACACACACACACACACACACACATACACACAAAGTAAGAATGAATGAATGGCTGATTCGTTTTCTGGTCATTCAGAAATCTCTGAGTCATTTGTTTCTCCACAGAGCTGCGTCCCCTTTTCCCTATTTGATTTCTCTTATTTGGGTTCCTCATTCATTTATTCATTCATTCATTCACTCACTCACTCACTCATACTTACTGAGTGCCTACTGTATACATAGACCAGTGACTACTATTCCTCACTCAGAGCCTCCTCTTCGAGCCAAACTCTGGCAGAGGGGGTGGGGATCCCCGAAGACATCCAAACACTGCTAAGGAGCGAGCTTGGCATAACAGAGGACCCCCCCCACCTCCATATCTCCTGAGGCCCCTCTAGGCATCCCCTGGTGGTGAGAACCTGTTGTGGGTAATCACCGGTGGGGGTGAGCAAACTGGGGTCCAGGTGGTGGAGAGCGGGTTGCTATGCACCTGAGCCCCTCCCTCCCTGGAAGAACATGATCCCAGCCCCCGACCCCAACCAAAGCCCTGGGGAGGAGCCCCCAAAGAGCACAGCCTCATAAATGATTGCGCATTTCACTGCTGCTTCGTGTTCTTCATGAATATTAATGCCAGATTGAGGCATCTGGAAATGCTCGTTGTTTAGGCCAAATATCAATTATTTCATTTAGTTCGACATCAGGCAATCATTGTCCAGCAGCCCTTGGGTAGAGAGATGTGGCGCGGCTCCAGGTGGCCGTGCCGAGCGCCTCCCTCACCCTGTCTCTCTTCTGTGGGTCAGAACCACCTGGATACCCAGGCCTTGTGGTCTCAAGCAGCTTGGGGCACACGTTTGTCCATCGGCATCGGCCACTTTGCTCCAAGGAAGCAATTCTTGCTTGGCTTGGTTTTGCATCCCAAGAGAGGTTCTGACGGATTCAAGCCTCAGCAAACAGATCCTATATCTTCTCTACTTTCTAAGGGAGGAAACTGAGGGGCTATGACATGGGCTGGTAAGGGTCTCGTTTGTAGGCAGTGATGGTGGGAGACCTGAATCCAAGCACTGACTCGGGAACCTGCTGTCCCTCCTCTGGCGGGTCCCCCCACTCATGAGCTATGTGACCTGAGTGAGCTGCTTCTGTCCCTGGTCCTCAGTCCACGCCATAATCATGCCCATAGAGTCGAGGGTACACACGCCCCTATGTGGACACAAGGCCACATGCACAGGAAGGAGGGGGCAGACAGAGAAGCCGATGTGGGAGCATGGTGGAGTAGTGTCACATGCCAACATGCTGGGCAGACTCGAGGTGTTCCATAACCAACTGCCCACCCAGGAGGTGTCTGGTCACCAGCAGTTACCAGCTAGTCTTCCAAAGAAACACGCAGCTTCTTAAAAACTGTCCAGCTCAATGCTGCACAGCTAGAGGAAGACAGACTCCATACAGCTGGTCAGGACGGGCTGCTAAACCTTAGAGGATGATCACCCAGCCCTCAAAGGAAATGCAAAAGAATCTAGCAATCTAGTCGGAACTCAAGAAAGGGGGTGCAGTCAGTAGACATCATCTCTTGGGCTCAGAGCTTGGACCCAGCCCACAAGAACTTCAAAGAGCTTGTTATAAACACGGTGGAAGACCTGAAGGAGATGGCGAACATGAGTTAAGGGTGCTTCAGCTGGTGTGTGCGGCTCAGCAGTAGATGCCCCCTTGATATGGGCAGGGTCCTGGGTTTAACCTTCATCATCATCATCATCATCATCAAAAAAAAAAAATAAGGGAGAAGAAGAGAATAGTAATGGGTTCAGTGATATGGCTCAGGAGGTAAAGGAGTCTGTGACAAACCTGGAGACCCAAGTTCAATCCTTGGGGAAGACCACAAGGTAGAAGAAGAGAACTGACTTGTAAAAGCTGACTTCTGACCTCCGTATGCACCGTGGCATATGTGTGCCTATATTCTCTCTCTCTCTCTCTCTCTGTCTTTCTCTTGCTCTCTCTCTCTCTCTCTCTCTCTCTCTCATTTTAAATAAAATGTATGTTTAAAAAATGAAAAAAGAAAAATAGAATAATGAGAATAATAAGGAATCATTAGATGTAAAATACCAATAAATATATGGAAATAAATTATTAAAAATTACAAATAGAAATCCTTCATTTTATTTTTAGGGGATAAAACAGATCTGTGATGGCAGCTGAGCTGGCAACTCAGGAGACAGATGATTGGTAGAAATTATCCAACCGCAAAAACAGAGAGCAAGGGGTAGAAAAGAACCCAGCCCGAGGTCCAGGTGCAGAACAGCAAACCACACACACACACACACACACACACACACACACACACACACACACAGACACCATATATAGATATGCACACAACACACATATGCACAGATACACATACCACATGCATAAAGATACACACAACGCATACACACACACCCCTCCCCTACACACACTCACAGTGGGGTCTTGGAAAGAAAGGAGAACACAGGCACAAATGGGATGCGCCGTTGTGACTGAAACTCACCAACACTCAACTCCTTCTAAAAACTTAATCTGTGGACCCTAGAAAGTCTACAAATTACAAGTAGGATAAACACAAAGACACACCGAAACATACAGCAGTCGAACTGTGGGGACCCAGGCACTCTGGAAAAATCTTGAAAAGCTAAAGGAAAAGAAGCACTAAGGCAGAAGGGGGGCCAAGACATGAGTGGACAGATGATCAGAGGGGAGGTCTAGAGCACAGCGAGGCTACACGTTGAACTATTGACAGCTGGGTCATCAGTAGTAAGATCCAGAGCACAGTGGGGCTACATGTCAAACAATCAGAAAGGAAAAAAACCTCCTGCTGTTCAAGACCTGTACATCTTTCAAATCTCTCCCTTAAAAATGAAGGCGAAATGAAAACTCTCCCAGGCAGCATAGACTGAGGAAGGCATTGCTACCAGTCTGTCTTAGTCACCTCATTTATATCAAAGCATGGAGCACTGGCAGAGACTCAGGTCCCAGCTGCAGAGAGACAGAAAAGAAAATAATTCACAGGGCTATGAAATACCATAACATACGTTTCTTCTTCTCCTAATGAACTTAAGAGCTGCAGGATTAAATAAAATTACAAACTTGCATTATTGGTTTATAAAATATACAGAAAAGCAAATGGAAATTACTGTATATGTAAATTTAGGAATATATATTACAACGAGAGCATCGAGGTGTGAAGAGGAAATGAAGTTGAATTGGAAGAAAGGTTTTATATCTCATCAGACTGAGTTAGCTTGCAGTGGAAAGCAACCATCGGGATTAGTAAATATTGCATAATCCCTAGAATAATAAATAGTAAGTCACTCTGGTGAGCCATTGGGAAGATAGCCCAATTTATATAAAATAAGAAAGCACGCAGGAGAGGATTAGACAGCCTGTGACATATGGCAAAATGGTGGTTTAAAGTCATGGTAAACGTCAATGGGTCGAACACTAGTAAAAAGGCTGAGGTGGGGTTAGGGAGATGGCTCAATGGTTAAAGTGCATGCCACACAAGCAAAGGACTGAAGTTCACATCCCCAGATCCATGTCAAATGCCAGCCAGGCATGGTGGCCTTCTCATAATGTCAGCTCTGGAAGGCAGAGCCTGGGGATTTCCCCCCCCCCAGCAAGCTGGCTAACCAGACTAGTCATCTTGGTGAGCTCTGGGTTTGATTAGAGACCCTATCTCAAAAGAATAAGGTAGAAGAGCAAAGGAAGATGATTCCCGGTATCACCCTTGGGCCTCCACAGGCATGCACACTCACACATGCACAAACACATGCATCCATGCATACACCCCATATACACATACTCAAGAAAAAAAAGGCTGAGATCATCAGCTTAGCGTTTAATTAAAAGACCCCTATGGACCATCTCTAAGAGACGTCATTCATATTCAAAGGTAAGTTGAAAGGGCAAAAATGAGCTCAGCACATCAGGGAGACATGGAGCAGGTGCTGACTAGCATCAGACAAGACAGAATTTAAAGCAAAAACCTTATCCTCCTGAACTCAGAGATAGTTACAGCAGTGAGCTGGTTAGCATGTCAGAAAGTACTGGTGGATAAGTATTTATATACTAGGGCTGGAAAGATAGTTCAGGAGTTAAGACTCTGTTTCGAAAGCAGAAGGCCTTAGCTCAGATCTCAGGTCCCATGTAAAAAGTGCCAGATAGAAAAGGTGGCAGCCTGTACTTCTTGCCTTGGGGGGAGGAGCCTGGGAAATCCCACAATGATGCAAAAAGAAGGTAGAAGCGATCTAGGATGATTCCTGAAATTACCCTTGGCCCTCCACAGGGACACACATACACACACGCACACAAAATAAAGTTTTAAAAATACTTATGCACCTAACCAGAGAACACCAAATCATAAGACACAGAAATTGATGGAATTAAAGAAGATATACACAACCCAGCATTAGTAGCTGGAGGTGTCCATGCTTGAGTATGAATCGTGGGTAGAAGAACAACACGTGAAAGTGTCCTCTACACCCAGTAGGCAGTGGGAGGTTGCAGGAAGCATGCCAGGGAGAGCCACTGTGGGCGGAGCCACAGTGGGCCCAGCCCCTGCATGCAAATCTGCAGGACTTGAATTCATGGAACGTGGGGAAGCAGACATGTTTTGAAGGCAAGCCTTGAAACCACATGCACCAAACGCTTTTGCTGGTGAACGCCTCCCCTGCCTGGGGACCACATCATTTCTTAAGGCGGAATGTGTGACTTCATGGTTACAGCCTCTGGATTGCATAAACAGAGCCCCAGAACTGTTGGTTGAGCACTCTACCCCTCTCCCCAGTCATCATTGGATGGGTTAACTAGCATTAACTAGAGTTAACTAGAGTGACTAGAGAGGCTGGGGATGTGGTTTAGTGGGTACTGCACCTGCTTGTATTGCATGAAACCTTCATGCCCATCACCAGCGCTGCATTAAACCAGTGCGCTGGCATGCCAAAGGAGGAGGAGCATCACAAGTTCAAGGTCATCCTCATCTACATAATGAATTCAGGACTGCCCTGCACTTCATTAGACCCTGTCTTATGGTGTGTGTTTGCCTGTGTGCACACATGCATGTGTCACGGGGAGTGGGGGTGGCACGTGTAGAAGAGGGCACTTGAGTGTATGTGCTGGTGGAAGCCCAAGGGTGACATCAGGAATTATCTCGGATTGCTTATCGCTTTCTCTGGAAAGCTCCACCTTCCAGGACCAGAATTGCAGGCTGCCGCTATACCTGCCCAGCATTTTTTTCATGGGTCCTGAGATCTGAACTCTGGTTCTTCTGCTTTCGAGGCAAAGGCTTTTACCCCTGAGCCATCTGTCCCATCTCCCATTTGGCGTTTTTAAGTGGGATTTGGGATCCAAACTCAGGTCCTTTTGCTTGCAAGGCAAAATCTTTAACCACTGAGCCATCTCTCCAGCCTGAGACCCTGTCTTTTTTTTTTAAATGGTTGACTAAAAAACATGTCAAAGGAATAAGGAGCTGGTCCCAGCCAGAAGAGACCAGAAAAGGAATTCCAGAGGGCAAAGGCGGTGGGAGGCGTTGAGCAGGCGTTCAGCACCCTGGTGTGGACAGCTCCCTCCCTAGCCTAGGCCTGGGGGTGGGGAGACAGCTCTTCCCACTACAAACATTCAAAGGAGGACCAGGAACAAGGCAGCAAAGCCAAGGTGAAGGAAGCAACTCCAGGCTCCATCACATGATCAGGACTTGCCAAGACCTGCTTCCTGGGCCGTTAGCCAAGGGACCCTGATCAGGCTTCTTCTCCAACCAGCCAGAGACCTCAGCATCATGGTCCCTCCTGGTGACCACCTTGTCTTAGCTGGGGCACAGTGCAGGGGGGATGGACAAGATAGAGCCCAGATGATTAGTAGGCTGCTGTGGGGTCTTGGGCATGTTGCTAGCTGTTCAGAATGGATGGAGCATCCTCTCTCCATGGAAAGAGCCAAGCAGGTTTCTCTTCCTGCACATCTTGGCTGATTGCAGCCCGAGTAACCCAGCCAAAAGCTTTTCAATGACTAAGATCCACTGATAAAGCCCACGCTTTCCACACTGGCTAGCAAAGAGCACTCCTTAGCCCTCTCCTGACAACCCACCTCCTCTAAGCTCTGACGATTCCCAGTCATCCACGCAGCCTCGTTCGTGACCACAGGTCTTCTCTCACGAGTGGGTCTCAAGGTGGCGATGCCCCGGGTCCCCCCCCCCAGGTGATCCAATTGTCCCACATGCCACTCAAGCATCCCTGGCTCTGAGATGTCTCCCCTAAAGACCTCTCTCTCTCTCTCTCTCTCTCTTTCCACTGGGGACATTCCCCCAGCCATCCTTAAGTACCATGCTCTGTATGTGAGTACCTTGTTTGGGCATGTCTGAGCGGGAGGACCACACTCTGTCCCTGTGTGTTGGAGGCTAACACATGGCCCAGGCATTAGGCTAAAGGTGGGTGAATTCAATAAAGGTTACTTTAGCTTAGCATGGATGGATGGCCCGTGTAGTACAGACAGCACCAGAAACCCTGTCTGTCCTCCAGGGTCCATTCAGAGCCCTGAGAGGACAATCAGCAGCGCTAATTGTTATGGCAGCAAGACAAATGCGGAGCACAACTTTTAGAAATCAGTCTTTCCCTTCCACTGCATGGGTCCCCTGAAATCAAACAGATTATCAAGTTTGATAGCAGATGCCTGGCCGGTGCACTGAGCCATCTTGCTGACCCCTTAAGCTGCTTCTTGTCAGACAGTCAACCATGGTAATGAGGAAAGGAACAGACACAGTCACCATGATAATAATGTTCTGCACAAGGACCCCAAGGGTCTGAGTTCAGATCCCAGCTCTAGTCCTGCCTGGCTGCGTGATCCTGGTTTCAGCCGCCTCTGCTGCGAGGAGGGTCTCATTCCCTGGTGTGCACCGCTTTGTCTTGGGGGAGCCCTCTTAGATGCAGCTCTAGGACCTTGTGCATTTCTTTAGAAGGCAGGGTCTCATGTAGCCCAGGCTGGACCTGAACTCTGTGTAGCCAAGGATGACCCGATCCTCCTGAATGCTGGGGTGATGGACTTGCACCCAAACACACGTGGCTAGAGTGTGATATGTGTTGGTGTCACCATGGTAAAGGTACATGCTGCTTCTGACACAAAGTACCCATGGGCACCCCCAGGATGACAGCGCTTTGTTTGGAAGTAGTCGCTGCGTGTCTAAAGCCAGGCTGATCACGTTGCCTGATGAATAAATATTTATCAGCTCTTTCATAAGCCGTTTCCTTGCTTGAGTCCCAACAGTCTATGCAGCAAATGAAATTTGTGAGCAAATACAAAAAGAAAGAGAAGCAAAATCTCCCCAGCCAGCATCCCCAACCAGTGATTTTCCATTCTCCCAGGCCTTGGGTGCAGAAGGGGGGGGGGGCTACGGCTCAGTGGCAGCTCGGTTCTGCTGAGTCAGTCCAGAATAGAAAGGTTTTGGACCTACTGCCTCCTCAGGGAATGCCCCCCCCACCCCGCTCCTGCCCCACCCCTGACTATACAGGAACCTGAGACCCTGGGATGGCTCCACTCTGGACCCTTTGCAAAGATATCGGGTTTGCAGGAACCAAAGAGAAAGAAACTCTTAAAATGATAGCGGGGTGCCAAGTGGTGATGGCACCAAGCCAGGCAAGAACCTCTTGACTTCCAGAATCAGCTTAGGCATGGAGTGAGGGCAACTCACTCTCTTTTTAAGCAAGAGGGGCTGGGGGGAATTGGAGCAGAAGGACCACCCTAATTGCTGTGGTAGAAAGGAGTCAAGCGCTGTGACTTGTGTCTCTGTTTACCCTTCCAGCCTTACCTCTCAGCGAGGACCCCAGACTCATGCAGGGACATGCATACAGCGGTAATGGTTGTGCATGGGGTCTGTGTGGCTCAACTATGGGCCCCCCAAAACCTGGATGGATGTCACTGCACTGCCCCCACTGCAGCCTCTGCTTTTGACAAAGTGGTTAATACGTATGGGACCTTCCATGCCACAGAGCAAGGCAGCAATCTTATCACACATTACCCTCAGGACAACTGATGGGGACAGCAGACAGAAGCAGAGAGAGAAGCAAATGCTCAGGTGCCTTCTGCCATCCATGAACTCCCCCTTCACTCCCCTTCCCCACCATGTGAACACAGCCCTACCCATCTGGAACACAGCCCTACCCATCTGGACACAGCTCTACTCTCTGTAACACAGCCCCGCCCACCTGACACAGCCCTACCCACCTGGACACAGCCCTGCCCACCCTGACACCCAGAAGCCAGAGTTCCAGGAGTCAGCTCCCTCCTCTCCCAGCAGCTCCCCTTTTCTTCATTTGCAAGGGAGCACAGGGCTTTGGCATGGACATTACTGGACAAGAGGACTCTGCAAATTCTAGCAAGTTCTGTAATTATCCATAAGACCACATCATGCTCTTCAGAGACATTCACTAATGAAAGTTTGGTTTGAGGAGTAAAGACATGGTTTGGGGAACTTAGAGCTAAAATATAAAGTTAGGCTGGCCAAGTGACTTAGCAGGTGATTGCGTCAAACCCGATGACCTGAGTTCGATTCCTGGAATCTACCTGGAAGGAGAGAATAAACTCCTGCAAGTTGTTCTCTAACCTTCCTATGTATACTGTGGCATGTACACATATACGTACATGCACACAAATTCATATCAAATAAATGTTAAAAGAAAATACAAAGTTAGCTAAGTGTATGTGTGTTTGCTCATTAACATAAACTTACTGAGCACTTGCTAGGAAACATGTAGAGGGTCTTCATCGTTTCGCTATGCTTTTATGGAGAGCAGAGAATGGAGTATAGTGCTCCAAGGATTGTGATGGCCCGTGCAAAGGCCCTGAGGTGGCATGCCATAACATTCCTCTAAACTGGGGGCCCTGGTATAGAAAACTTCTAGAACATTCTAAACCTCCTCTCACCAACCACCACAGTGCTGCTGAGTGGGTGACAAGTCTAACTTGCCACCATCCTCTGTGCTTGACATACAAGTCCCTTCACTCATTCCTTCACCTCTTGTGCAGTGTCGAAAGGCCATTCTGGGGTCCCCAGCAACATTGGTGGGAGGGCACAAGCCCCACTCTTGGATACTGCCTGGTCCAGGGGCCCCTGTCAGCAATCCTATATCAACATCCTGTATCCATCAGGAGCCCTGTGGGCTCAGTGGCAGCACAGGGTCCTCCGCCCGCTCTCGACAGCTCCACGCACCTTCCTCTCATTTACACCCTCGGAGGTCGACGCCATCTTCTTCAGCAGTGGGGGATCCAGGACCTGGAACCTCCGGCGGAACTGAGCCAGCTCCATGTGGTGTGCGTAGCCTGAGAGGGAAAGCAGGCAGAGGAGTCACCCCCACAGCTCAGAACCTGGACCCCCATGCACGCAGCCTGCAGCCTAAACCCCATACATACTGTCCAGACCCCCACACATTCAGAGAAGTCACCTGAACCCCATACTCAGCCCAGAGCACAGACTCCCACACACAAGTTCGGATGTGCCCGTTCTCAGCCTGGGTACTGACACGCCTGTGTGGGCTCATGAGTTGGGAACTCAGTTTAACCCATTGGCTGATTCATCTGTTTTCTACAGCCCAGGCAGGTCGCTAATTCATCCTCCTCCTCCTCAGCCTCTCAGATCCTGGGGTTAGCACTGTGACCCACGGATTGCTAAGAGATGGGATTGACCATCACTTCCCAAGTGGATCCCCAGAATCTAAACCTGATTAAACGTACCACTGAAAAGACTGAATTTTCTTGCCTGCCTGTGTGGGGTCTTGGGATGTGGAACTAAACCCAGAAAATAATCGACAGCCCAGTGCAGTCGTGTCCAGAAGTGACCAGTTCCTTAAGGAGTGTGACCTCAAATCCTGGGCAGGCGCTTTGAGTGTTTCCTGGGCATACCTTTTGGGCCAGGATCTCAGCCGCTTCTGGGCCAGAGAATTCTTACTCCACTTCCTGAGGTTTCACAAGAATCAGGCTCTGGGGGGTGGGGGGACTGGGTGTGTGTGGCTGTAGGCTGACCCCATTTTGTGTCCTGGTGGTCCAGATGTTTTAGGTCCTAGGCTAAGGGGGGTGGGAAGGGCACACACTGTGCTAGAGGCTTTAGGAGGATGATCTCTCTGGGTACGAATAACAATGTAATCCCCAGCACAAGGTAGTGCTAAGTCTGCAGCACGCTCTTGAACGCACTATGCACGCAGCACACAGAATCCCTATGAGCGCCATATACACTCGGCTTGGACGCACTATGGGTGCGGGCCAAATATGCCGGCATGAGGTGCACACAGACTCAAAGTCAAAAGTGGTTCAGGCGATTATCTGTGTGTGTGTGGAAAGAAATCTTGTGTGGGTTTGAGAGAGATGCCAGTGACTGAGTCCAACAAACCCAAGGGAGGAGAGAGGGCTAGGCTTGGAGGCCGAGGCTGTAATGTTTTGCCAGAGACATCACTATTCATGTGGTTGAGAAGTCCACCCTGGCCAAGAGGGGCCATGCTAGTTAGGAGCAGACCCTTTGCAGCAGAGGATGCAGCAAACTGGAAGAAGGACATGCTCTAATTCCTACCATGCAAGCACACACACACACACACACACACACACACACACACACACACACAGCATAATCTGACAGCAGTCCAGAACGCCTTCCTCACAGCCAGGCAGAATCGATCCGTTGCAGCACCCAGTGGCTGACTGTGACATCCCCTTTTCCCCTGTGACATTATCCATCTCCCTTGCCCATGGCTATGCACATGGGAGTGGGGGAGATCGATGGCTCGCTAGGGGAGTCAGGGTCTCGTCTTTACTTCCAGGGGCTCCTTGTCAAATGCTCTGCATCCAGGTTCCGCTATTAACACAGGAGGAGGGGAGGGTGATGTCGGGTTCCACTTCTCACAGGAGAAGGGGGTGCAGTGACCACAGGCTGGGGCATGGGTGACCATAAAGACATTGAACCACGAGGCTGTGTGAAGCCCTGCCAGCACCAGCTAGCTCTGCAGAGACCGGCTGAGCTCAAGTCATCATCTCTAAGCTATGGAGCAGAGTAGAGGGAGCAGGCTCCAGGAGATTGCAAATCACAGTCAACATATGCAATTAACCAGCGATGGGAGTCACCAGGTCGGCACAGGCTTGCTTGCTACACAGAAGAGCTGAAAACTTCATTCCTTTGAATAACCCCCAGCTCCGAGTTCTCCTGCTGCCATCCTGTCAGCTACCTGCTCGGGTGTGGCTGAAGCTAAGTGCCCAGCAAGGGTGTCCTCTGCTCTCTCTAGTGGAGCGGCAGCTCCCCATCCAACCTGAACCCCACTTCCTGAAAGCTGGGGCTCCTCGCACTTCCCTGCCCTGCTACCTGCTGTGTCCTCTGCTGACACTCCCTCTCCTCCCCACTGGCCAGTCAGGATCTGATTCCTGTATTCCAAGATAGGAATAGGCTCTTCCTCTATTTCCGGTCACTCGAGAACCTGTGTGTATAGCGTCTCCCACCCACCATGAGCCTCTTGCTTCCCAGTAAGAAAGCCCTCTATGGCTTCCCGGAGTCGCTGTCTGGGATCCTACTGGTTGCTCCAAGCAACCAGAGCATCTGAAGTCCTTGGGAGACAGCCCACCAAGAAGGATGCAAAGGGGGCAGTCCTGGCCTCCCTGGAGTCAGAAGCAATTCCGGAAGTCACACGGGCTTGGGGTCTAGAGACACCCACTTCCAGCCCAGAATCTGCTGTGTCCCCATGGTATGAATTTGGGCAGCTTTCAGTTGCTCTCCCCCTTTCCTTCTTCTCCCTCTGCCAGGATAGAGCAAGTGCCAGCTGTGTGCTCAGCCCAAGGCACATAGTAGGTGCTTCCAACTAATGCCCCAAGACAAGCCACCACCCTTCCTCCCATCACCCACCTGCCCGGTGCAGACGCAGTGCCTCCAGGATATGGGAGCCGGCCAGCTGGACCCTCAGCGCTGGGATGTCCAGTGGCGGGGGCTCGTCCACTCCAGGCTGAGGTGGTGATGGAGCACCTGACCCGCCCTTGGTCTGCGCAGCTGAGGTTGGCGTCAGACAGTGGATGACGTGCAGTCGGGACCGTCTCACCAGGCTGGTGAGCGCATCCTGGGACCAACAGAGAGGAAATCAGGGCGACTGCCTAGGGAGGGACCAGCAGGGAGTCTATACCTCCCCACCCCCAAACGTACACCTTGCCTGACCTGATGTTTGGGGAGCCCTCTGTCCCACACCCAGGATCTCTTCTGAGTTGAACTAAGGAGAAACAATAGCCTTTACAACAGAGCTCTATAGAGTCAGGTGGGGAAACTGAGGCATGGGGAAAGCCAGTGAGTGGCTCCAGGTCACAGAGACCACCTGCAGAGGCATGATAGCAGAACCCAGGACTCAGGGTTGGAGTGGAGACTGGGGGCCTTATTCTAAAGTGCTGTGAATTTTGTTTCTTCTTCAAAAAGATCCTTCCCACGGCCCTGACTCTTCTTTCTTATTTGGGCTCAGTTGACCACAGACCAATCAGATGCTCTCGTTGGACAGCTTCCTGTCACTGGGCTAAGTCACGTGTTTACTGCTTGTATCGGCGCTGGATTTTGCTGCCTAGACCCCAGCTGGACTAGCAGACAGAGCTAGTCTGACCACCATCATCTTACAGGCAGCCTAAGGCCCCTCCCTAAGTCAGGGCCCCTCCCCTAAACCCTTTCACTCAATATCAAGTAGCCTTACTCCTCAGACACAGGGGAATCACTCCCCAGAGGTGGCCCTGGCCACTTCTCAGGGACTTAGAGCCTGTAGATCCCCTTCTCTAGAGCATGAGGTGGAGCCTGCCACTCTGGCCCTCCGGGCAAGCTGGAGGACCCCAGTCATCTAGGTCGAGGGTCTACTTGCTCACCATCTGTAGTTTGATCTGGGCGCAGGGAGCCCTCCTCTTCACCGCGGCGAGGCTGCTAGCGAAGGTCCTGCGCACCAGGCGGTTCCGGTGCACGGCCTGCTGGGAAGTGCCCTCCAGGCCGGCCACTGCACGGCACACGGGGGGCACCTTCACCCGGGCCTGGAAGAGGTTCCGCAGCTCTTCCCTGGTGAGGAAGAGAGAGACGAATGAGGGGGCTCATGGAGAAGCACACCCCACTGAGAGAAACATGAGCACCCTTCTTCCTGCTGTTGCTCCTCCATCTGCAGCCCCTCCTGCCCGTGGACCCTCGGCTCAGTGACAGATGCTGGCTCTTTCCTCGCCTTGTTTTATGATGCTTTGCTCTGAACACACAGCTGCCATCTTTGTCTGAGGTCATCAGGATGGCACCCATTGGCACCCACTCACTGCCCATTGATGCTCTCTGGTAGACAGAAGGGGTGGAGAGGATCATAGGACCCTCACTCGGGGATCTGGTCTCCCTGCACATGAGTCTCTTACACCTCGGAGCCTGGAGGTCTGGGAGAGGCTCTAGGCTGCATGTGGGCTGAGGAAGGTTAACGGAGAAGCCATGGGTCGGCCATCAGCCATGCTGGGTCCTCCAGCCCCCGAGACGACTCATGCCTCCCGTGAGCATGCCCAGTGAACTCATGGCTTCATCAACTGGAAGACTAGCGCCGCTGTGACTTTGGCTTGTCATGAAATTCCCATCTGGGGCAGGAAGACGGGTGCGTGTGGTGTCTCCCCCAGAACGGTGTCACATGACAGCAGTTCGCGTGTCTGCTGGACTCTGGCTTTGCCTGTCTGTGCACTTTGTCGCCCCTCGTCTGCCTGTGGCAACCCACTCCCATCCCCCACCAGGCTTCACTGCCCCCAAAGCACGACCATTTCCTCACTAGAACCTTCTAGAACATGAGGTGGAATTCCAGGGTTAATTCCAAAGTCCCTGGGTGCCTAAGATCCCCCAACTCAGCTGCCTCTGGCTTGACTTAAGCTGTCAGTGGAAACTTGTCTGACTGACTCACAACACTGCTCTGCTGGAACTGCCTGAGTCCAAAAGCCACTTCCCCTCCGGAGAGGGGGGATCTGCAGAGTGAGCTAAAGCAATACCTACTGAAATCCCCCTTCTCCCTCTTGAGATGGTTCGTTTGCCGGATAAAACCAAACGCCTGCTCACTAGCTCACAACCAAAAGCTGCTGGAAGGAGAAAAATATATCTCTGCTTGTGCAACAGCCGCCGGCTTGCTCTCACTTTCCACCAGAATAAAAAGCTACTCGGCCAGCCATTCAGGGCTATAGTTTTACAGGGAGGCTGGGGGTCCCAACAGTAATTAAACTTCTCTTCCTCATCTATTTCTGGCATTGGGTTCGTTCGCCCAGAGAAATTCCAGTAGCAAACAGGCCAAGCATTTAGTAGGTGCTAACTGTGGGCTCTTGGGGGGGTCACCAGGTCAGTAAGATCTCTCCTTGCCCTTGGATAACTTGGCAGCTCTCGCTCCATGTTGTAGTTATCTGTGTGTTGCCAATAAGCTCACAACCAAAGAGCTCAGGGGAACAGGGGGGCTTATTCTTCCTTCCACCTTCTGGTCCCGGTTCTCAGGCCAGCTCGGCAGGAGAGCCCACACCAACACCAGGAGCCCAGGAAACCATATCCACAGAACCGCTGAGAGAGGGACAAACCTCACTTGCCAGACTGCGAGTCTACCACGGTGTGCTGAAAAATGGCAACTCACTGAACCAGCTCCTTCTGTCTTACCCACCTGCCCAGGGCATGGTCCCATCCACCATGGCTGGGTTAGCCTGGGTTATCTCCTACAGGCTTGCTCAGGGCTGGCCTGACTCTCCACAGATATGCCCAGAGCTCAGCCTTTAACTGTCAAGTCAACACCTGCACAGCCCAACTAACACACTTAGTAGGAGCCATGACAGCGTAGGACAGAAAAGAACTTCCCAAGATATGATGTATGCCTCCTGTGATCTACCTTAGACACCTGCTTTCTGCTATCATCCGAGCCGACAGTTCACCCCTTCCGCTTCCTGTCTGGTGAAACTGAGGGTGACATTGCGGCTTCCCCCAGGGTGAGGCGGGCTGCTGCCTCTCATGGCTGGACCAACTCTTACCTCACAGCAGCGATGCAGAGACAACCTAGAGTCAGCCACGACTGAGTTCAGCCACGGGGGCGGACCAGCTCCGAGCCCTGATATCTCGGGTGTACACTCAGCCGCCCCCCTGCACTGTGGGCTCATCAACCCTTCTTTTGCCCCCAATCCCCTCTCTGGGTCTCTGCGGGAGCTGAAAGCTTGCTCGATCTCCTAGATTCAGGGTTTTCCTGTGATCTCCGACCATCACACCACAGGGTTTGATCCGGGCATTGGTTAAACCTGAGCTATACCCCAACCTGCCATCATAGGCAGTTCTATGACCAGACGCAAACAGCATCCCTGGGGTCACCTACAAATGGGGTACAGAATGCCTCTCACTAAGCAGAAGGGAAGGAGGTGAAAATGACCCCCAAGGCCTCCTTCTCACCTCCTCTCTTAAGCTCCAGCCCTGCAGCTTCCGGGAGACACTTATGTGTGCCCCCCAGCCCCATGCCAAGGAACATTCTAGAATATCCATTAACTCTGAAGTAGGGGCAAGACTGCCAGGGGGCTTCAGGCCAGGACTGCGGGGACCAGTGGGGACCACAGAGCATAGTGAGGTTTTGGGGTTTTTTTTAATGCTACAAAAGTTATCATTTTGGTTTTACGAGCCCCTGACTGCTTGGAAGACTGTAAAATTGCCCCATCATCTCTTGGATGCTTCATAAAAGGCAAAAGGCCCAAATAAGACAACTCAGCTTGTGAGCTGTGACGCCGTCTCCCCTGAAGGCCAGCTTGACTCTGGTGCAGCGGCTCTGGCCCCAGGGACACATTGTGCGGCTCTAGTTCTTCCATTACAGAAAGGAAGGATTTGCAGAATGGCCGTTCTCACTGGGTTGCTGTGGTCCCATATGGGGGCCGGGGGAGCCGCAGCACCCCCAAGTGCCCCCTTCTACCCCCATCTTGCCTCACCTTTGTGATTGCTGCAGGAGCTGGGGGGCGTCCAGGGCTGAGAGGTTGGGCTTGGCTCGCTGAAGCCAGCCCGTGAGGTCGTAGCGTACGGGGTCCTGGCCCAGCTGGTGAGCGATCTCACACTGAAGGGGCTGCTCGCAGATCCTCAGGGCAGGGGTCCCTGAAAGGAGACAGTGATGTTAGGCTGGGGATCTGTCTGGAACATTGGGTGATCAGGTTGCAACCCATAGAATATACTTCTTAACATTTAAATGTTTCCAGATACCGTAAATGAGTAGTTTGGGGTGTGTGTATTTCATGGAATAGACTGTAGATATACATTATTTCCAAAGATAATTCTGTTTCTCCTCCCTCCCTCCTTCTTTCCCTTCCTCCCTCCTTCCCTCCTTCCTTTCCTCCCCCCTCCCTCCCTCCCTCCCTCCTTCCCTTCTTCCCTCCCTCCTTCCCTTTCTCCCTCCCTCTTTCCCTCCCTCTCTTTCTCCCTCTCTCCCTCCCTCCCTCCCTCTCCCTTCCTTCCTCCCTCCCTCTCTCTCCCTTCCTTCCTTCCTTGTGTGCTTGCCTGTGTGTGTGAGTGTGTGTGCCTGTAGAGAGCCAAGTGTAATATTGGGAAACACCTTAGATTACTCTACCACCTTATGGCTTTGCTCTGGGGTTTCTCAGGCTCTGCCTTCCAGGCCTCCACCATTTCCACCCCAGATGTTTACATGGTACCTGGGGATCCAAACTCAGGACCTTTGAGAGGCAAAGACTCTAACCCCCGAGCCCTCCCCTTGGCCCCTCTCTGCTCTCTTAACCCCTGGGGAGCTTTGCAACCCAAGCATCACAGGCATCCACATTCTTCCCGAGTTTCTCCATCTGCACACAGGTAGCAGCTGGGCTGTGGTTTACCTAATGCTCTGTTTAAAGCAATTCGTATCTGCACAAGCACATTCATTTGACCACAAGCCAGATGGAGAAGCTGTACCCTTTTTCCAGCAGGTATGGAAAGAAGTAGTTGTTAAGTGCTTTAGGGTGTGCACCTGTGTGCTATGTTAAATTGTCTTCAATATCATAAACTCACAGCACTCTCTTGGGAGATGGCGGCTTATGACATGGTGGTCGCAAGACAGAGTCAGAGAAAGAAGCAGACCTGGCTTTGAGTCAGAGAGAATGCTGTTTGTCTCACTCAGTGTGGTGTGCGAGCGGAGGCCCATGTCTCTGGGCCCTGGCCTCCGGCTCCGTCTAATGGGAATTTACTAAAGCTCGCTTCTAGAAGGTAGGTGGCGGAGGATCAAAGGAGACCACGCAACATAAGGTATTTAACGTCGGCCCTGGACTCTTGCACCCACTCGGAAGCAGTAGTCTTGTCTCTGCTGGTTACTAGATTTACCCTTCGTCGGATGTTTCGGAGGCAAAGCGTCTCTTTCTGTATTCAGAGCTCAGCATCACGCTTGGTGGGTGAAGGGTCAGAAGCACTGTGGGAGAGATGGATGGGTGGTGGCTGGATTAAGGGTGAATGGGTGAACGGGCACGTGGATGGATGCATAAGTAGAAGATGGATGAATGGACACATAGGTGGGTAGATGAGTGGGTGAGGTACTTGCCTGCATGGATGGATAGGTGGATGGATGGATAGGTAGATAGATGATGGGTGAATGGGTAGATGAATGGATGGTTGGGTGGGTGGATAAGTGGATGGGTGGATGGGTAGGAAGTTGAATGAGTAGATGGAGAAAAGGATGAGTGGCTGGATAGGTGACTGGGTGAGTAGGTAGATGGGTAGGTAGGTGGATGGGTAAGTAGCTGGGTGAGTGAGTGGACATATGGGTGTATGGATGTGTGGGTGGGCATGTGGTGTGTGGATGTATGGGTGGGCATATGGGCATATGGATGGGTGGGTGGGCATGTGGTGTGTGGATGGGTGGGTGGGCATGTGGTGTGTGGATGGGTGGGTGGGCATGTGGTGTGTGGATGGGTGGCGGGCAGAGGGACTGCTGCTCACGCATCCTGCTGCTCTGACAGGCGTACAGCCCTTTGCTTCACCCACAGGTTTGAACAGCTGTGTCTTCATCACAGAATCTGTTGAGCTGAGACACTGAACTGAGTCTGTTGAACTAGTTCCCGTCTCTTTTGAGCGGTCTTCCTTGGTCTCCCCAGCTTGCTTTTCTCACCATGCCCACAGGCACGAGGAGACGCCGCCTCGTCCTGCAGTCCTGATCCATTGTCCTCTCTCATCTTCGAAGAGCTTCCAGACCAGATGCCTGTGTTTCCCAGGGGTCCCTAAGCGCAGGTGCAGGCTGAGCATCTGAGGCCTTTCCCCAACGAGACGACATGGCTGTTGCCACAGCTCTGCCCCTAGGCCAGCCCTGTGGGATCTTAAGTTGCCAACAAGGAGGGTCTCTGGTGTAGCGAGATGCCGCCACATCCTCAGCACCCCCAGGAGTAATTCTGCCTCTATTCCAACGGGGAAGAGACGCCTGTACCAGAAACCAGAGGCTGGGACCCCTACAGTGCAGACATCTGAGGCATGGCACCGTCCTTCCGGGGACCGTGAGCACCTCGACTGTAGGGGTTTTGCTCAGCCATCCTTGTGCCCTTCAGAGCGAGGTTCTGACTGAGGATCCAGCAGGAAGAGAAGGAGGGACTGTCTAGCTACTTGGTGAGCCCTGGAAGGCTCCCAGCACACAGCAGGATATGCCTAACTGGTGCATGCCACCTGGGTCCCCTTGACCCCATCAGGGAGCATCACTAGGCTGGTTTCTAGAAAATGGCGTGGATTCAGAAAAAAAAAAAAGTCTAGGGGAATGTGTGTAGCCACCCCAGCATACCCTGGAAGAAGAAACATCAGCTACAAACCACAGGGCATGGGAGCGGAGGCCGGGAGAAGGAAAGGAAGATCCCAGACGGCTGGCCGTGGGCAGGGTGCCGGGGAACAGGCAGCCAGACAGGCGAGGACCTGCTCCAGGACCTCACAGTGGTGGGGGAGGACCTCAGTGAGCCATAAACTAGCAAGGCGCTTGGGCTTGGAAGGGGTTCTGGAAGGTCGAGACGGACCAGAGCTTCAGACAGGCAGGGGTGTGGAGGTTGGGGAGGGTCTCTGAAGGACGGTCTCTGGGCAGTATTTGAAGAAAGTGGGGTCCACCTCGGCACACATTTACCTTTCCTTCTCCAGACCCCGTCATTGTTGTTTTGTGAAGGAGAGCTGACACCCAGAATCTACTTAGGGTGCGATTCAGCCACGAGGTAGGGTCCCACCCACTGTGCACCAAACTTTTCCCCAGCTTTTCCTTCTGGCTGCTCTTGGAGATGAATGGGGTCCCCCCTCCCCTGCCCCCTATCCCTGAGCCATGGTTTCTACCATGGAGAAGACGGCCTTGCTCCTCATTGGGCAGGAGACACCTGAGCCCCTCTGGCTTTTCCAGTGAATGGGGGTGCACTGAGTGGTTGGGATGCACAGAGACCCACATGTCTAGCTGACACTAAGGACACTCAAACAGAAGTTTCTTCCACCTCTTGTCCTGTCTCCTGGCTCACAAGTGAACTGTAGACTCCAGGTCCTGGGAAGAGGGGAACAAGGGGAATGCCAGGGTTGCAGCAAAGTCAGAGGCAGCCCAGGGCCACGTGGGAGCCGCCTGGTTTATGGTTTGAATGTGGGCTTGTCCCCCACTCACAGGCTCATGGGTTTGAGCATTTGATCACCAGCTGGGGGCGCTGTTTGGAGGGTACAAGACCTTCAGATGCAGGGTGTCACTGGAGCGAGACGAGATTTGACCCTCTCTCTCATGCTGTAACAGCCAGCCTCCGGCTCCTGTCTCCATGCCTTTCCTGCTGCCAACCCCCCCCCCATGATGAACTCTCTCCCTCAGGACCACAAGCCAGAATAATAAATCCATTCTCCATTAAGTAGTCTGGGTCAGAGTGTTTTATCACAACAGAGTAATAACAGCGACATTAGGCAAAGGACACTTTAGACCCTACAGGAGTATATGTGTGTGTATGTGTATATATGTGTGTTTTTGTATTCGTAATTTCTGCGCAGGCCTTGTCAGGACTTTTCCTCGCTGATACAGACAAACGTCCGCACCCACGCTGGACTTGGCCCCACTCCCGCGCTGGGGCTCTCTTACCTTCGCCTCCAGGTCCCTTCTTCTCGAAGGCCGCGCGCAGACGCTCGAGCACCACACTGTCGCTGGAGCCCTCCACTCGGACCTCCTCGTCCAAGACCCAGAAAAGGCCTCTAGAGTCCTCAGCACCTCCTCCTGCTGCCGAGCGGACCTGATGGAAGGACCGGCGCACACTGAGGGACCCCGGTCCATCCAGACGCCAACACCGGCCATCTCTTCCTGCCAGAGAACCAGGGCTCCCAGTCCCTCAGGCACCCCCCCAGATCTATGCTCCCCTGCAGCCCACCCCCACCAGACCTCGGAGCCGAAGCCTGGAAGTGTAATAACCTCTCCATCACCCGCACAACCTGCTGCCTTGCTTCCCAGGTGTCTTTGCGCGACTTACTGCACCTCTCTGAGCCTCATTTCCACTTCTGCGAAGTGGAAACAACAAATACCTTCCCTCGAGTTGGTTATTGTGAGGATCGACAACAAGAAGTTGCTGTGAGCTCCCCGGATACACAGGGGAGCTATTGATCACACGAACCCCTCTTAGACATCTTAGTAATTCATGACATTAAAATTTGGGGGTGGGGTGGGTGTCATAGTTAAGCACAGGTGTTGACTTGACTGTTGAGGGTTTGAGCTCTAGACACAGTTGTTAGAGAGTTGATGGTTGAGTTAAGCCCAGAGTGAACCTGAAGGAGATTGTCCAGCTGATGGGAGACCCAGCCTATGGTCGGGTGGGATTAGGCCCTGGATAAATCACAGAGAGCTGGTTGGGAGAGTTGGCATCCTTCTGTTCACTTGGCCAGACATGCTGGTCTGGCAAGTAAGGATTGTTCATCTCTCAGCCGTTATGCAGTGATGGTGTGGCCAGTTCCCTCAGCCCTGGTGTTGGTGCGTGCTCTCCTGTCATGCTGGACTGAGAACTGTAACCAGACTGTCGTAAGAAAATAAATCCCTTGTTCCCTTAAGCCATTTGATGGTCATTTATCAGCAACCATGCAGGCGGACTGCAATAGTGGGGGAATGAATTTAAAAAGCCAAGTGTTCAAAGAACATTCCAGAAGAGAACATGAGCTGGATCCCATTGCAGAGCTGGAATTACTGTAAAGCCAGTCACTCGCTGAAGCTACCACACAGGCAGAGCTGTGGTTTTTGTGAATGGCAACTGAGAGTTTCCAGTTGCTCAGTCATTGTAGACAACACAGGGTATGACAGGGACCAGCCCATCCCCTGTGTCTGGCATCCAGCACTGGGCCTCTAATTCTAACCCTCAAAGGCAGAGCCTGGGGATCCCTGGAGCAGGCTGGCTGGCCACACTAGCCTTGAAGTTGTGCTCTGTGTTTCCTTGGAGACCCAGGCCCACAGCAACAAGGTAGAAGAGCTCTCAAGGCTGATTCCCAGTGTCACCCATGGGCCTTCACATGCTCAGATGATGCACACACACCGACACACACACACACACACACACACACACACACACACACACACACACACACACACAAACACACATACGCACATGCACCTCATACACGAAAAAGAAAACCATCATTCCCACTTTGGAAAAGAAGAACCAGGCCCAGAGAGGTGACGAGACGAGCCTCCAAGCCTGGAAGCTTTGCAGCCAAGAGCATCCACACCAAAATGTGCACCGATCACAGCAAGAGGCTGGGTGTAAGGCTCCGGGCTAGGACAAGGGCGAGCTGGGAGCCATCAGCAGTTCTGGGGATGGGAACGAGGGAAGCAAAGACTCTGCCCCCCCCCATTTCCTAAAAGTCCCAGTCTCCACTGGGCCAGCATATCCACCTGGGCACTTCCTACAAGCTCTGCACAGACACAGGCTCCCCAGCGTGAGTCACGTCAAAGTTGTCTCCACGTTGAGCACCAGCTCCCAACCTGAGGACCAGACCATGCCAGGCCACGCCCCAATACCAGTCTATGGAGCATCTGGGGTGCACCCCAGGCCTCTGTGTCTCTAACAATCCAGTGGGGGTCCCTAGATGCAGGACATATGGAAAACAAGCAGCTTGGAGCCCTGAATACAGCACATCTGGGAGGCCTGGTTCTCTAGATCTTGAGTTACCTGGGAGGGGTTTTGATCCACGACAGCCACCGTCGTTCCTGGGGAGAACTCCGGGAGGTCAAAGTGCACAGGAATGCCTTCCTGAAAGATACGGGGCATTAACAGTTAACCTTCTCTGTGACAGGGTAAGAAGCAAAAAAAGATGGAACTTCCGTCACCAGAAAGCCGTCCCTTCAAAATAGTAGTGAAATACAACCTGCAGTACAAAGCGTAGTGCAATGAACATAAACATTGCCCTTTGAGTCACTGATAGTGTCTAGACAGAGGTATCAGTGGCATTCACGCTACTGCATAACCACCACTACCCAGGGCTTTCAAAAATTCACATCTATCAGGAGCCCATGTTGGTGGGGTTCAGCTCACACTGGGTGGGTGCCTTTTTCTTTTTGTTGTTATTTTCATGTGCATGCCTCTGTGGAGTGCATGCACGTGCTCACATAGGTGTGAGTGCTTGTTGTGTGCACAGAGACATGTGCATGTCAGTTTCTGCATGTGGCATCCCTAGAGTGATGTCAGGAATCATCCTCAATCAGTCTTCCACCTAACTGTTTTGAGGCTGGGTCTGTAATTAAACCCAGAGTAGCCACTGAGGCTGATCTGACCAGCCAGCTGTTCTGGGGATTCCTGCTCTCTGCCCCCTGGGATAGATGGACTGCTACACCCACCCAGCAGTTTTATGTCCAGTCTTGGTGGATTCGAATTCTAGACCTTGCACGGCAGGCATTTTAATCTGTCTTCTAGCCCTGAACTTTCTCGTGGTGGAATGTGGAAGCTGGACCCCTAAACATGATCCCCGTCTGCCAGCCACCAACTCTGGTGACGAGACCACCTTCCACATCTGTGAGCCTGGCTTCTGGGAGCATCCGACTCGGATGGACACACGCAGCCTTTATTCTTTGGTGGTGGGTTCACTTTGCTTAGCGTGGTGTCCTCTCGGCTCCTCCCTGTGACACAGGGGTCTCCTCCTTCCCCCGGCCGGGTCACATCCCACACAGTGCACAGCTGCATTTGGTTCACACACTCACGGGTCAAAGTCACGGGATGATACAAATCTTTCATCTACAATAAACATTGCTGCCGAGTTTGTGGGCGTGCACACCTCTCGGGGACGACCTCTCATGGCGGCTCTGGGTTTCACCTCCTTAAGTACTGAGCTCAGTACTGGTCCTGAGCTGAGTCAGTGCTGGGCTCGCTGTTTGGGGCTAAGTTGACATGGACTGTAGCTGACACAAAACCCACCCCAGACACTGTGTGGCCCCGAGGCCTCTCCCAGCTCAGGGCTGAAGACGTCCCACGCACCTTTGCTTACGGCCTTGAGACCCCGGGCAGCACTGAGATTCAGCCAGGCTCCCCTGGGGTGAAGTGCTCCGGAAGTGCATCTAGGTCCCCCAGCTACGGCCTCCCTACATCAGCTTGTGTTGAGAGCCCCGGGCACAGGATAGGACCCAGCGAAGGTCAGCAGAGCTCGTTAGATGACCTACGTCCACCCACAGTCCCCGGGACCCAGACCCTAACAGCAGCCCGTGTCCCCAGAGACTGGGGTGTGATCCAGGAGTATTACTACCTCAGCTTCATGAAGAAACGGAAGACCAGAGATGGTGAGTGGGTTTCCTGAGGCTCCACAGCAGTCGGTACTGAGTTCAAGGTCACACCTGTTTGTTTGTGAAGTGTTTTCATGATGCGGCTGGTGTGAGTGTTAAGAAGGGACCTTTCCAAGGTGACCAGCCAGCCCTCTGGTGCACCTGCCCTCCAGAGGGGAAGGGGGTAGAGCAGAGAGGCCTCCCTTTCAACATGGTGTGTGAGGAGCTAATAGGTTTTCTTAGCACAGTGGGCGGGGCCAGGGCCACATGTGTATCTGTAAGTGAGTGTGGTGCATTCCTGTCTCACCCACATTCAGTTTCTGAGGAGCCCCACAGAGGGGGGACGACTAGACCTGGAGGGGGAGGGGCGCATACATCTGAAACTGTTCGAAATGACTGCTTTGATCTCTGCAGAGATGTGAGACCCCGTGACTGCACCCCGTGACTGCGCATGAGGGGCTGTCTGTGTGGGGGAGGAAACTCAGGAAGCCCTGGCTGCGGTGTGGGGTCTTGGGAGAGGTCAGGCAGGTCCTCCGGGCATCACATAACCCGGGAAGCCTGAAGTCTCTGGACCCGCGGAGGCAGGGAACAGAGACTGGAGAGAGACAGGGATGGGCGGGCCTGGAAAACCACAGCCTGGGCGAGGCTTGCTCTGAGGGGGAATTGGGGGAGCTCTAGAAGGCTGCTGGGGACCGATTCCACATCTCCCTGGCTAGTCTTGCCTCCAGGCCCAGGCCTGGTGAGACCCACCCCACGAACCTCTCGGTATCGCTCCAACGTGGACACGAAGGTCCTCTGGTGACAAAGCAGCTGCAGCCGCTCATGGGCGTAATTGCAGCACAGCTCCTCGAAGGTGGCCGCCCGGTCCTTGCCCTGGTGCCGGGGATTTTGAAAGCCTGGAGAGTCGACCACCATGATGGACGCCACAGACAGATGGTGGGAGGAGAAGGATCTAGAGAGAGAAGAGAGATGTCCTGAAGATGTGGAATCCGAGCCCTTGCTAGCCACGCCCTTCCCTGTAGTGGAGAAATGGAGAAACTGAGGTAGCAAACTGAGCTCACCACTGACAGGCTGTGTGACGTTGGGCAAGCCACTTTACCTTTCCGAGCATGGCTTTCCCTAACTGTTAAATCCACAGTGGGTGTGTGATCTCATGGTCCCACGGCCACCGTAAGGAACAAGGGATGGTAAATACAAGAAAACACCTCCCATGATATACACGGGCAGAGTGAGCCACAGGAAATGAGACTCTCCCACCAGGCTCTGAGTGCGGAGATAACTATGGGACCACCCAGCACACTGGCCAGAGTCAATGTTAGAGTCTCCCTTGGTTCTCCCAGTGGCGCGGTGAAATCATACCCTTCCACGCCCTCTCCTCCCTGGATCCTTCTTGAGTGGGCGGGAGCTGCTGACATCAAAACCAAGAGTGAGAAGACAGAGCCTGTCCCACCTGGGCCACCATCCTCCCTCCCTAACCGAGAGGCTGTGGGTCTCAGGACAGCTGTCCGTCCTCTTTGAGACTCAGCTCTGAGGGGTCAGGGATGGAGATGTGCTGGAGGGGACCTCATGCCCCTCGCCTCCGTGGCCTGACCATGCGCACTGCCTTATGTGTTAGCGCTGGGTGAGTGTCGCCGGCTGTGGTCATCCCTTGCACGGGCAGCCTTGAGAGCTGGGGCACGTCCTTTGACCCTTCCTGTCCCGTGCTCCTCAGCGGGGCTTTGTATCTGAAGCGAGGTGATGGGGGGAGCCCCAGACAGGTCCTCAGATGCCCGCTGCTGAGCTTAGCATCAAAGCCTCTGTTCTGGGGCTGCTTGGAGATGTGTCCTTCCTCCTCTAAGCCCACATGATCCCCGGGTTTCTAGATAACACGTCTGTGTTCAGATGGTAATTACTCCGACAGCGATCAGAGGATTTGATTCTGTGGCCGTGGCGGCCCGAGATCCCCGGCTGCGCGGTTGCTACGCAGCGTCCTCATCCCTTAACAGGATCTCAGAAGCCTAATGAGCTCCGCGTGCTCCCGAGGAGGAGGGAAGGCCGGGCTCCCAACGGGATCTTCAGATGCCCCGAGAACAGAAAGGCGTGAGGGACACGGAGCACAGACTGTCCTGCCCACGCCTGGACCACACCCTGCAGAGCCACATGCAGGTCACGGGGCTCCCATTCCACCCCGTGTTTCAACATGGGACCTGGGGATCCGAACTCAGGTCTTTTTTGGTTCCAAGGCAAAGGCTTTAACCCCTGAGCCATCTCTTAGAGATAAGTTCTCTCTCCATGAACCTAGAGCTCGCTAACTCAACTAGCCTGGCTGATCACAGAGATATGGGGATCCACGTGTCTCCCCCTCCTGGGTGCTACGATTGCAGACACATGTCACCCACCACCAGGCTTCTACATGGGCGCTGGGGATGCGAACTCAGATCCTCATGCCTGAGCAGACAGCGCTTTCCCACCCAGCGTCTCCCCAGCCCCAGCCCCTGTTTTGCTCGTCCATTGACGGTTACAAAATCACTTCAACGCTTTGCCCATCACTTCCCGAGGCTGGAGAAAACAGTTGTGGAAAGGGAGATCAGAGAGGGGGATGCGTTTGCAGACGTCACACAGCCTGTGCACAATCAGCGCGGGACTGAAACCAGGCTCTGTGAGCTGCTCCCAGTTCGAATCCTCCAAGCACCTGCAGGAGACCCAGGGCTGAGTGATCCCGTTACCTATTGATGAGAGTCACGATGGCCGCAAACAGCTCTTGGTACAGGCCGGCCGCCATCCCCTCCACGCACTCCACGCCCGTCATCTTGAGCCCTGGGGGAGGAAGAAGGACAGGTCAGTGCTCTGAGGTCACAACCGCCCGGTGAGGACAAGGCTGCGGAGGAGCAGCGGGGTGCCAGGAGTTGGCACCCTCCCCCCCAGTTACGACCCTCCAGGCTGAGACGCTGCCTCCTCAGGCTGGGCATAAGCCACATGCCTCTTAGGGGGACCCCCAGGGTCTCGCATAAGCGGTTCCCACACATCTGCTGACTCCCGAGGCACTACGCAACTGTCGCTGCCGTGCTTTGCACACGGAGGGTCCCTAGGGGCTTGCGCCTTACGTTCCAGTCCTTGGCTTGGGGCCATCGGGTGCTTGGTGGGTCACTGCGGATGTGTCCTTCAACACTGGGCCTCTGGTCTCTAGATTTTTCTGTCTCCCACTTTTCAGGCTGTCCCAGGGTGAGCAATTCCCTTGCTGGGGTGCACCGCCCCCCACAACCCAGAAGCAGCGATAAGCCCAACCGACTGACCATGGATTAAAAATCTCCAAAAAATGGTCAATCCCCCTCACTCCCCCCCCCAAAAAAAACCTTTCCTCTTTTTAATTTCCCTGTCTCTGGTATTTTGTTATAGAAGCAGAAGGTTGATCACATGGTCACTTCCTCAGGGAGGCTCTCCCTGACCGCTTCTTGCACCCTGCATTCAATTATCAGTTCCACTGAGTGCTCACAGCAGCGGCAGCAGCAGTGGTAGCCCACCCTTGCCCCAGTGTCTCCCTGAGGGGTGGGGGTAGGGGGTGGGGTTCTGAAGTGCAGAGCTCTCTGAGGTTTGAGCTTCTCGTCCCCAGGTCAACACGATCAACACCCTGCTGGTCTGTTTCCTCTCTCTCTGGAGGGAACTTTGGCAAGTCTCTGCGGGAAGCGACCACATGCATAGGCTGGGATTCCATCAGTCACTCCCCGGGCGAAACACTCGGAAACACAAAGACCTCTGGGCTTGTGGATTTTGCCCACTGTTGACTGATTTGTGGCAATAATTGCTTTTCTGAGGCAGCATTGACCATCCAACCACAGCAAGTGGCCGGACTAACTTCAGTCCCTCCACAGCACTTAGGGGTTGGTGCAGACTCCAGAGACCAGGTCACATGGAATTGGATCGAGGCAGGAGTGTAGGGGGGGAGTGTTGGTAACCCCCAACCCTTCCACTTGGGAACCAGTCACAGAACCAGAAGCAGTTTCCTGATGCACAGCCCACAGCGTGCAGACACCTCTCTGCTCTTGTATTCTGGGCAGTCCACCAAAGCCCCCTTTCCAGCTCCACCCCACCCTGAGATGTTACTAAGCAACCCTAGGCTTCCCAGCACCTCTCTCAAACGTTCAGGTCCCTGTCCAATGGCGTCTACTCTGGAGGTCTGGGCCTGAGAGGGGGACTTGGATCCACACAGTGAGACGTGTGTGTCTGTCTTGTGCCTGTTCTGTATACACGTCTCTTCATGTGTCTGGCACGTATGTGTGTGTGAGAAGTGTGTTCGTTGTTGTTGACTATGCATATGGATGTGGGCGTGTGCCGCATGTGCTACATGCATGCATTCATGCATGTGTGCATACACAAGTGCAAGTGCGTACATGCATGTGTGTGCAGTGTGCGTCAGAAAAGAGGGACAGATAGATCAAAGTTCCCCCTGAGAGGACCCAGAGGCCAGTGGAGTCGGGGAGCGATCGGCCACCTGTTCACATCTGGGGATGGTAGTGGCCTCATGGGGGAGTCTGGGGATCTCTAAGAGACTTGCCCCCTCCAAGGTGCAGTTCAAAGCAGCTCCCTCCCACATCTTAACCCCCTCCCACATTTCAGACCCCCACCCACTTCCCAGACCCCTCTCACAACCCAGCCCTGCTGTCTGAAGCCAAGCTACCTCCAGAGAGTTCTCTAGCACCCCCAGGGCTCCCTGGGAGCGCTCACCCCCATCCTCATAGTCAGGGTGTGCAATCAGCAGAGCCACACCCTGTGACTCCAGAGACTTCACCTATTGAGGCCCCGAGCCCCCCACATTGCCCCTGCTCCTGTCATTCAGATCCAGGTCCCAGACGCCACCCCCAGCCCCTGTCTTTGTTCAGGGCTCTGCTAATGTCTACCCATGTGGCAGACCCAATATCCAGTCCCTCTTCCTGCTTCCACCACCAGCCCACGCCCAGCACTCTAGGCTGACGGGCTGCTGTGGGCCCCTGGATGAGTCTCCTGCCCACCCCTGCCCTGCTGGCTAAGCTCTGCAGAAAGCAAGTCAAGCCCTACATAAGACCCTCTGCAGGTTCCCTTGGGTGCGATGAACGCTGTTCTTCAGCTGTCTTGAGGGACTCAAGAAAGAGCGAGGACAGCGTGGGGGCCCCCCCAGCAGGGATCTGGGCCTCCAGAGCCCGCCGTACCTGAGCCGGGGTCTTCCTCCTCCAGCCCCCGCCGCCCTGACGTCATCTGCTGGATAATCTGTCGCAGGTGGTGCTTGAAGGTGGCCGTGTTCAGCTCCTCGAAGTCACAGCCCAGCGCCTCAGCCGCGTGGCTCGCCCACTCGAACCTCATGAACTGCTTCCGGCCCACTGCGCAGGGGACGAGGGAGAGGCGTGTGAGGACAGGCAGGGGACGAGGGAGAGGCGTGTGAGGACAGGCAGGAGAGGAGGGAGAGGCGTGTGAGGACAGGCAGGAGAGGAGGGAGAGGCGTGTGAGGACAGGCAGGGGAGGAGGGAGAGGCGTGTGAGGACAGCAGGGGAGGAGGGAGAGGCGTGTGAGGACAGGCAGGGGACGAGGGAGAGGCGTGTGAGGACAGGCAGGGGAGGAGGGAGAGGCATGTGAGGACCGGCAGGGAGGAGGGAGAGGCGTGTGAGGACAGGCAGGGGAGGAGGGAGAGGCGTGTGAGGACAGGCAGGGGAGGAGGGAGAGGCGTGTGAGGACAGGCAGGGGAGGAGGGAGAGGCGTGTGAGGACAGGCAGGGGAGGAGGGAGAGGCGTGTGAGGACAGGCAGGGGAGGAGGGAGAGGCGTGTGAGGACAGGCAGGGGAGGAGGGAGAGGCGTGTGAGGACAGGCAGGGGAGGAGGGAGAGGCGTGTGAGGTCCGGCAGGAGAGGAGGCGACCACCCCACAAGCATCTGGATGGCTCCTCCCCATCATGTAGTGTGTACATGTGTGCATGCATGCCTGCGTGCATGTAGGTGGGCGTGTGTGTGCTGGTGCACAGTGATGTGTGCTCACACACATGTGAGGGGTGAGGCCCAAGGGTGATATTGGACATCATCTTCCATTGTTGCTGTTCATTTTTTTTTATTTATTGTGGGGGGGGGGCACTGTGTGTCCCTGTGAAGTACCAAGGATGACTTTGGGAATTATCCTGCATTTGCTACTATCTCCTTTTTGCTTCATTCTGGGATTTCCCAGGCTCCACCCACCAGGGCCAGAAGTTCAGTCCACCACCATTTCCACCACCTGGGATCCAAACACAGGACCTTCTGCTTGTGAGGCACAGTCTAAACCCATGAGCCATCTCTCCAGCCTCCATCCTTGCTTTTCCAACTCACTGTTTTGAACCTGGGTCTCTGCTCAGAGCCAGAGCTCGCTACAGGGCTAGCCTGGCTGGCAGCCTGCTCTGGGGATTCCCAGGCTCTGCCTCCCAGGGCTGGAATTACAAGTGGGCTGTCAAGCCCATCCAGCACTTTCCTTGGGACCTTGGGATCCAGACTTTTGGTTTTCTAGTTTGTATGGCAAGTGCTTTAACCATGGGGCCAGCTCCCCAACCTATAATTCCCTTTTCTTTTTTCAAAGCAATTAAAGATATCATAGGAAAACACTCTAAATGGCGGGATCAGGAAATGTGCAGAAGCCGACAAGCATTCATTTATCTGCCCATCTATCCACCTGTCCACTGTCCTCTGTCCATTCAACCAACCACCCACCAGAGACCGGGCCACACATCCAACCATCCATCCAAGCTCCCTCTGCACTCAGCGTGCATTTGCCAGACTCGGATTAAGCTACAAACACTAGTGAACCACCGGGACCTAAGACAGGAAGTCACGTGGCCAATGTCCTCACGAAGCTCCAGTGAGAGAGAAGCAAGGACAGCACACAGGTGCACACAAAATATGCAGACACACACAGGCAGGTGCACAGACACAGACACACATACGCGCACACAGGGAAGCTTAAACAAGGACACATGGTCAAGTCTGCCAGCTCCCGGTGCCGGTCAGAGGCTCCTAGGAACACGTTGCCACGGGACTGTACGTGAAAGGTCAGGATTGGAGCCAGGGAGAGCTTAGGTGAGGGAGGTGGTACAAATGTCCTGGGGCAGAAGTGAGCGGGTGTGCAGAAATGCTCCAGGACAGTCTGTGTCTGGACAGCAACTGGACAGGAGGACGACAGTCTAAGACCAAAGACTTGCCAGCAACCACACTGGGGGGAATGTCCAGGGTCTTGAAAACTACTGGGCTCTGGACAGCGTGGACAGTGTATACAGCCGGGTGTAAGTGAACGGAGACAAGAAAACCTTCCCTAAAGACCATTATCAACATCTTCTTTCTAAATTTCCACTGAAACAAGACAAGGGGGGCTGACCAGGTGGCTAAGTGGGTGAAGCACTTGCCGCGCTAGGCAGACAGCCCGAGTTCTAGCACTGGTCCGCACATAGAGATGGAAAGGGACACCTGGATCCACGAAGCTGTGCTCTGACCACACGTGCACACGCACACACACACACACACACACACACACACACACACACGATAGTGATAAATAAAATTTAAATTTTTTATAAAGTAAGACAAAGGGAAGTGTAACTGCCGTTTGGATGTGCACGGTGCCCCACAGGCTCAGGCGTCTGGACACCTGTCCCCATTTGGTAAGAAAAGTGATGGAATCATTAGCAGACAGGGTCTTGCTGGAGAAAGTAGGTCACTGGGGTGGGCCTTGATGCTTTATAGTCTGGTCCCACTTCCTGCTCGACCTCTCTCTCTCTCTTTTTCTCTCTCTCTCTCTGTTTTCTGACACCCCCCCCATGCCTCCCCACTACGACAGAGTCTATCTATCCCTCTGCACCATGCGCCAGGAGAACATTCTCTTCCTTTGGTCACTTTGGTCAGATACTTTACCACGGCGACAGGAAAACAACCAGACAACTGGAGGTGCTAACTACAACCGAGACTCGCGATTTTCCAAACCGTCTTCCGTAGGTAGCTACTGACTTCCGGGAAGCAAATAAAAAATCAACTGCTCCTTAGAGCAAAGTCACTGGGCCCCCTCCAAAGTGTCCCTCGGCTCCTCGCTTGTGGGTCGCTCGCTGTCTTTGCATCAAGAACAGCAGCTGATGGAGCCCCCCCCCCGTGGGGATGTGATGGCCCCATATGTGGAGCAGCCATCTTGAAGAATTTGTCTCACAGCAAGACTGGAACTCCAGGGAGATCATCTGAGACGTGGACCAGCACTGCCCTGGAGGGGAGCACGTGCCACTCGCTGGGGAGTCCCAGTGACTGCTGCTCCCTGGGGTGCTCCCTGAGGTGCTCCACATGCCTGCTGCGCCATGCTCCTCACCACTCAGGTGTCACATGACTCTGTTTATCTCACGGGCCATCTCCATCTACAGATGCTGAAGCTGACAGAGGTGAGAGGGCTGATCAGAGGGACATGGTGACATGGATGATAGTGAAGATGATGATGGGGATGATGTGGTGATGGTGATGGCGATGGTGGCGATGGTGTTGGGAATGAGGATGGTGACGAGCAGTTAACATGGTCTGACTTCATCTTACTCAGCACAGTGTCTGTATTTAGCTCACGGCTCTGGAGATTCGGCTGTGTGGCCCGTGGACAGAGCTCAGAACGTGTCAGTCCTGATATTTACCTGCTACTTATTACTGAATGTTTACAGGAGTCTATTAGGATGTGTGTTTCTTGTTTGTTTGTTTGTTTGTTTGTTTTGAGGCAGGGTCTCATGAAGCCCAGGCTGACCGGAAACTCACTAGGTAGCCGAGGTTGGACTTGCGCCCTCGACCCCCCTGCCTCTGTCTCCCGCGTGCTGGGGTGACAGGCAGGTGCCACACACAGGCGGGCACCACCCATGTCTGGCCCTTTGCACTTGTAGCTGAGAGAGAAAGTGACTCTGAATACACACAGAAGCAGGCTGCCACCGCGTGGAGAGTCCCTCACCAAGACCTTCAGACGCCATCCTCGGCCCCCCTCTGGCCCCAGACGCACTCCTTCAGAGGCGGACTCCCTTATCTCTCATTTAAACAAACCCAGTGCGAGAAAAGGTGTTAGCGCACCGTCTTAAGTGAGAATCCATTATCGCCTGTCGCTAAGAAAGCAGAAATAAACACAATCCAGGAGCCTGTGCCGTTAGTCTCTAATTAGATAACGTTCCCTCTGAGGCTGAAGTCGGGGGTACATGGCCCCTGAGGCTGAAATCCCCTTGCTTTTGCTGAACAAGAGAGGGGGGTCTCAGAGACCAACACCCCAGAATGAGACTTCCTGCCTCCTGGGTGGGGCGGCAGGGGAGTTGAGAGGAGCTGAGGGTTCCTCTGGGTCCCCTGTCCCCTCTTGGGTTGCCAGGCTTCGAGGTCTCTTGGGAATCTGTACACTCCCTGGGTAGTAATGTGCCAGCTTCAAGGAGCTGTCCAAGTCAGGAAGTGAGATTTCCTAAAGTGGGGTCAGCGGGTGCTCTGGGGGTTCCCCGGGTCCTGCCTGGCTTGGGGAACATCTCCAGGTGCTACTGAGGGGCATGCATCCCTGTCCCCAGCTCCCAAAAGGCCGATCAGGGTGCAGCAGCCCAGACTCCTCTGCCCAGTGCTTCTGGGGCAATCCAGGAGCCTGGAGAGTGTCGTGGGGTAGAGAGAGATGGAACTCATACAGACCACACGGGCCCCGGGCCCAGTGCCTGCTCCTGCCGTTCCCACGTGCTCCCTATCTGGCTGACCTCGGTCATTTTGAGACCCAGTTTTCATAACCACATCATAAAACACCCCGAAGCCCAAGACAACTTCACAATTGTGCAAAGACGAGGGAGATGGTTACAGAGGAGGCGTGACCCTCACCTGGTCCGGAGAACCAGCTTCCTGCAGGAATGGAGTGGGGGAGATCTTGATCCAAGCCCCCCAGTAGACCCAGTAGACCCTCAAGGGGACCAGATTGTGGCTAAGAAAAGAGTCTGGGGAGGGAGCCGCCCCTCAACCAGTCTCTCAGGGCTGCTCGGTGACTCTCAGCTATGGTTGAGTGTGGACAGGGCAGGACACTATTACTGTCCATTTCCCCCTCGTCCTCACCATGGACATTCCAGAGATGCCATGGGACCAGTGATTCCTTTATCATATCCGTGCCAAGGCCTGGCCAAAGAAATTACGAGATTTCTCAGAGCCTTCAAGCGTACTTTCTGAATGTCCAATCAGGGGACTCACCGGGGCTCCAAATGTTTTTCACAGAGCCTGGGGCAGCTTGCATAACCCATCAGACACTAGTTCAGCTACAAAAGCCCTTGCCTACCCAGAGGAGTAGCTTCCCTCCTGTGGATACTCTGCCCCAGAGTCAGGCGGGCTGTGGTTTGAAAAGACAAGAGCAAAGAGAAATAAGAGAAACAAATAGATAGGAGGAGCAAGAGAGCACAGTGGAGCTGAAGGATCTAGAGTGCTCCGTTCACCTGCAGGAGAGAGAGAGAGAGAGAGAGAGAGAGAGAGAGAGAGAGAGAGAGAGAGAGAGAGAGAGGCTCAGCTATTTCCTGTGCACCCTGAGTTCAACTGTTATCCATTACTGTGGTCTGAATTTATTAATAGCCAAGTTATTTCTCCTTCCCACAATAGCTGGGCTGTCTCTGAATTACTCAACATTATGGGGCTTATTTATAACGCTAGCCCATCTGGTTCCCACTGCCTCACATGGAGCTTTATCATTCAGAGGCCTGGGAGGACGGTGGCCACCTGCCGAGGACAGATAAGCCCAGAGACCCCGGCCGCTGCAGGAGCAAAGAGATGGCGCTGGGGACAGAGTGGCTGATTTGAGTCCTACTCCTCCCCAGACGCGGTGCTGGGAGGATGGCTTGACTCTGACCCTCCGTCTCCTCTTCTGCAGAAGGCACAAGGCAAGGGCGGAGGCCGCGCATGGAGTACACGCAAAGTCCCAGTGCTAGCCACGAGGCAGAGGTCCGAGTGGAATAAGTCTCAGAAAACAATCAGAAGGAGATGTCACAGAGTCGTCAACAACCAACGGGGACTCTTTATGGTACTCAGGGTTTGGGGAACAGCAAGGGGCTAGAGGTCCAGAAACAGCTCTCGCGTGGCTGTGTGAGCCTCAGTGATCCTCTGTAAAATGGGCTGGTGCTCTCTCACTGAGTGGTTTATGAACCAGGCTTCCAGGGCAGGAAGCACAGGGAGGAGCAGGGTACACAGGAAGATCTCAGTCGAACAGTGTCTCATGGGGGACAACAGAAGCAGTGAGAGCGAGGCAACAGCAGCAGACCCCTGGCAAGCACATGCTCCATTGTCACGCGTCTCTCACAAGAGTGGGCTACCTGGGGAATCCCCCAAGCTGCCATCAGAGTCTTCAGAATCACCATCATCATCACCATCATCACCATCACCATCACCACCATCATCATCATCACCATCATCATCATCATCACTCCACAGGGCTCTTGAAACCCCCCCTAGGCTCCTGGATTAGAATCTGGCATCTGATAAATACTAGTGACATCAGGTGCTGTCACTTTTTGGGGGAATCAGAGGTTAAAGAAGAAGAAAAGCACCTGTGGGTCCGCTGCCAAGGAGTGGCTGGGCACACTGAAGTCTGTCCCCCCACCCCGTGTTTCAGTCCCCCCCCAACACACACACCGCCATGCCCTCTCAGGCCCAGGAGCTGCACAGAGCGCTGCCTTCCAGCCCTGATGACCTCAGAGAGTTCATTTTTTAAAAAGTTATAATTGTTTACATCCCAGGACAGCCATCCCGGCTTAATGAATGAATTCAATATGCTCGGAAAATGCAGAATAAATCCTCGCCTGTGGCCCAGAATAGGCCCGCCGCACAGCAGCTGGGCAGGGAGCCAGGCTGCCGGCTGGGGCAGGGCGGGGCCGGAGCAGCACGTGGGGGAGGGCAGAAAGCCTGCCCTCAGGAGTACTGGGTCCCAGGACGGTGGAGGGTGATGGTGGTGGTGATGATGATGATGATGATGGACGGGAAGAGGCCGCCCGGGTGCTCAGCCACATGCTGAGCTGCGGGTAGAACCCAGGCCCTGGGCCTTGCGTGGAGAAGGGGCCTCTGGGCTGAGCGGAACCAGCACCCCTTTGCTTGCTCGGGTCTGCAGCCTGGAGTGACCTCCCTGCCTCAAAAGTGAACCTGAGGCCTCTGCCAGGGCGACCCCAAGGCCAGCCCTGACCACGGTCACTGCTACAGCTCTGTCCCCAGCCTCGTCATCTCTGCACACGCCCTGACCAACCTGTCTTGTCTTGGAACCATGCCACGTATCCCAGGGCTGCAGGGCCGCTGACCAGAGAAGGGAAGGAGGTGGGGAAGGGGAACAGGAAGGGACAGGAGGGAAAATGGACAAAGGCCCTGAGACAGGACAGGGTCCTCGCTATTCACACTCAAGCCCATGAGGTTGTAGGGAGGGGTGTGGAGGGATTTGACCTCTTTACATTCTTTTGTAGCAGCTCCATTTGCTGTGGACTGACACTCAGGGGTCACCTGGCTCCTGGGCGCAGCACAGCCTCACGGGGTGTTACTGTGGGCTGTTGATTCTCCCTGGCCAGCGAGTCTGCCCGCCATCCGCACGTGGACCAATCTTCCTGATGTCGGGCAGAAGGCACCCAGCCCATGTCATCGCTGACAGCGGTGCCTCCTCCCTGCGGTGCCTCGGGGCTCCTAGAGACACCCCCGTTCATTCCTGCATGGAAGCCCCTCATGGGCTTACACATGACATGGCTGGGTCAAACGTGAAGCAATGGGTCAACCACAGCCAGACAATGATTTAAGGCTCTCGCTGCAGAGTCTACCTATCGCTGGCATCTTTGTGTGAGGATGGTCAGCGGGCACAGTGACAGATGCCTCACTTTCTGGGTAGAGAGATGCGACCACAGGGTCTGGGAGGATCAAAGATGGGCCCAAGGGGTCGGACAGATAGCACAGTGAGTAAAGCACTTGCCACACAAATGTGAGGACCTGAGTGTGGATCCCTAGACGTAAAACCAGACACAGAACATAAGCCTCTGTCATCCAACGTCTCCTGCAGGAGACAGGCGGAGACAGGCGGAGACAGGCGGAGACAGGCGCAGTCCTGGAAGTCATGGGTGGATCAGGCAAGTGTAACAGTGAGAGCGGACCCCACCTTGAGCAAAGTATACTGCATGAGCAGAACCTCAGGCCCCCTCCTGACCTCCACACGCACCTTGTGGCACATACCTGCCTATGCTGACACACATGACACATGTGACACATCTGTACAATACATGTGTGCACATACATGTGTACAGGCACACACATGTATATAAGCACACACACATGCACATACACATGACACATCCACACAATACACATATGCACATAAAAATACACACACGTATACACACAACACATACATATAGCTATATATATACATACTCAGTGCACATATACACATGACAATACACACCACACATAAATATATACACATATGCATAAAAGCACACATGCATACACAGCACATATGCAAACATATGCATATACATGCATACACATGAAAACATATGTATGCATATATACTCACATGTACATATACACATGCACAAACACAACACATACAAATGCATTCACACATATGTACACATAACACATATGCACACAATACGCACAACACAAATGTGTACATACACATGTACATGCATGCCCAAATGTACACATGCACACATAGCACATACGCAAAAATACTCATATACATACATATACGTGCATGCATGAACATGCATACACATATGCATACAACCTATAAACATGTACATACACATATCCACACATATGTGCACAACCCCCCCACGTGCACGTACACACACACATATGTACATGTTTGTGCATGTGCACACATACAACAGCTCGAGTCTGGCTGGGAGGATCTGCTGGGAGTCCACTGGCAGCAGATGTACCACGGACAACACTAATGAGATGGGCAGGATGCCTGCTGCTTGGATCAAGCAACACTGGGGTCAGGAGTGCACTGGGCGGGCATCACTGCCCTACCATGCAGATCAGAACACTGCTACCCAATTCAGACTGGTCAGCCAGTGCGCAGTGGCTCTGGGCAACCTGTCCACTCAGCTCGACCTCCAAGCAGAAGCCTGTGGAGACATCTAGAGGCCTGGATGGAGCAAAGGAAGGGTGGGCAGCAAAGCGGGCTACAGGTCAGTCCTAGAACATACCTGGGCATGCGCATAGTCAGGCAACCTCAGGAAGGGTTCCTGGGTTTCACCCTGTCTCCCCACAGAATGCTGTTGGACTTTGGCACATTGAACAGCCTCTCTGAACCTCAGCATCCGGCGCCTTCCTGATCCGTCAGGGCGGCCTGAGACTTCAGATGGACAATCATGGAACGCGCCCAGCCTCAGACGGACAGAGCCAGTGGGAAAATGTGGAGGATTTTGAAAATCAAGACGGCTCAAGGGAGGCCCGCGCACCACGTTGGACTTCAGTTCCACGCAGACAAGATGCCCCAGGACAGAGAGCCAAATACGGGCTCTCCCTGCAAAGTGAATGGCCTTCACCCCCAGTTCATGACTGGTGGGGCCACGGGAAGGCTGCAGGACTCCGAGGAAGACAAAGTCCAGGTCAGCCCTCCCCTGGATGGGAGCCGGGAGCGAGAGGTGTGGTGCTCTGTGAGCTTTGAGGGGACCTTGGAAGCCCCCACCTGGCTCACAAAGAACCTAATGTCAGAAAACAGCCCTCACGGCCACGCCAGTGTTTCCACCACCCCCTCATCCCTCTGAGCCCACGGCCCTCGCCCCGGTGAGCGGGTCTCCCGTGCTCGAAGCTACTACACGGTCAGCTGTCACCGCTCGGGAAACTGACCCCCATCGCTTTCACGGGGAAACCCACACTGGAGGTCCCAAAGCTGCATGACTCCGGGGAACCCGGTCCCCCACAGAGAGAGAGACCGCTGCAGCAGAATAAGAACCCCAGGCAGACCAACGGCGCCTGCACACCCCCATCCCTGCTGCACCCCAATGCAGCCACACAGGAGGAACCAGGACCACGATGCCCAAACCTTCCAGAGACAACGAAAGACAACCAAGCCCCTGGGTCACGGACTGAACCCCACCAAACAATATCGGCCCCGGCCAGAATCCCACAGGAAGGTCCCCCACAGCCCTGCACTGTCCTCGTCCCTGGGGAGCAGTGTGCTCGGCTCCCAATGAGCACTGGAGTTGAGAGTCCAGCAACACTGCTGTTCAGTGGAGGGCAATCTCCACTCGCCGAAGGGGCTCCACAGCCCAGGGGATGGGAAGGAACCAAGACCCAGAGAGGCCCAGCGGTGGGTCTCAGACCCCTCATACCTGGTGGGGTTTGTTAGGTTATCATTGAGCAGGGCAGAGATTTCACAAGGCACAAGTGCTTTTGAAAACACCCAGAGACCAGCCTGTCACAGCCCTGGTAATAACCCTGTACCCATCCACAAGCTGGCTCCTGGGCCCCCCAACCTTCCCCCAGAGACTGGGGCTGCTTTGAGAACAGGCTTAGACTTCCGCAGCTGGCTGGGGAAGCCCAGCGTGGTGAGGAAAAGATAATTTTAATGAAAAAAAAAACCTGATTAATGAAAGCGACTCTTAATGTATTTCAGAATGATCTGTTATGACACAAAGCGAAGACGTTTATATTCAGCTGGGAATGTCTTCACAGATGATTCTAGAACAACCGATTATGAAATCCTCCAGCACAGAATGAGCGGTAAATTGCGGGGCAGGGCTCCTGGGCAGTCCCCCCCCCCCCGATCTGTGGAAAATAATTTAGAAGGTGGGGGGGTGGAGGAACTACCACCACAATCGTGTGTTAATAAAATATCTGTGGATGAGATCTCTCTTGTGGCCCTGGGCATGTGCTTGTGAGGGGCAGATCCAGAACCTACACTGGAGGGGAGGAAGTCCTGTGGAGGGGACGCCCACCTGGCTCAGGAGGAGGGGGAGCTGAGCCGGTGTGTGGGGGACCTCTGGTCTTTCTTCTCTTACATTTATCTTCCTTTTCCTCTTTCTCCCCTTCCTCCTCTCTCTCCCCCTTTCATCTTCCTACCCCCTCCTTACCTTTCTCCTCTTTCTGTTTCTCCTCCTCCTCCTCCTCAAGATCTTTCTCCTTCTCCCCTGCCCCCCCCCCACTCCTCCTCTGTGGCCGGGCACAAAAGGCAGGGGACCGCAGTGGCTTTCTTGGCTGTGGCCTTGGGAGGGCTGATGGTACTCCCACCCCGGCAAGGTGGTGCCCCCGTTACTCCGCCCAGCCCCACACAAGCTAACGCTGCTGAGCTCAGCACACAGACGCTCGCAACTTGAATGTAGACTATTTAAATTTCACAGTCTGGACGGGAGACAGCTCAGTGCGTGAGCGACTGCTGAGTAAACATGAAGACCCGAGTTTGAATCCTACATAAAAATACTGAGTGTGGGGCTGGAGAGGTGGCTCAGGGGTTAAGCCTCCGCCTTGCAGGCGGAAGGTCCCGAGTTCGGATCCCAGATCCCACGTATAGAAGCCAGACGGAGCGGGGGCGGCCTGCGCTTCTGGTCCTGGTAGGGCGGAGCCTGTGACTCCGGGGCAGAAGGAGGTGAGGCGTCCATGGTGGTAGTCGCGAATCGTCCCGTGTTTCTACACACACAGACACACCACACACAGACAAGCGCGCGCACATACACACAGTTGAATAAATAATAATAATAAAAAAAAAATTAAAAAAAAAAAAATATTTAAAAAAATACTGAGTGTGGTGATAGGCGAAACAGGACCATCGGGGCCTGCTGGCCAACCCTGCCTCAATCAGCAAGGTCCAGGCCCAGGAGAGAGAGAGAGAGAGAGAGAGAGAGCCCTCTTAAAAAGCAAGGTGGACAGCTTGTGCTCTGCACACACACATACACATGTAAACATGCACATATACACACAAAAAAATTTCACACAATTCAAGATTCACTTCCTCAGCCATGGGAACCCCATCCCACGGACCTCGGTCAGTGGCTGGTGCCACTGTCGGTGATGATTGACATGGATAGTGTCTCCCTTAGTGCAGACAGTTTCCTTGCTCTGCGCTGGCTAAAAACCGCAATCTTCAACTCCCCCAAGCAGACCCCGAGCCACAGGATGGTGCCAGGGGGAGGCACCTTCACTGGAATATTCAGAGCAGACAGCACTGCCTGGAGGAGCTCCGCGGGAGGGACATACCTTTGCAAGCCCCCGCCGCGCCCAGGTGGTAGATGGCTGCCAGCACCCGCCAAACCGCCCGCTGCTCTCCTTCGGAGATGCCCAGCGTGTCCATGGCACTGCGGAGCTGGGCGAAAGCGGCCGCCGCCTTCTGCTTGTCCTCAGCCTGAGGCAGGAGAAGGGAGGGAGAGGAAGGGAAGAAAAAGAGGCCGTCACCCCCTGGACAGATTGGAATTCACGGCTCAGGACTGAGGTCAGTCTAGGGAACGTATAGTCAGTTTATTACCACTGTAAATTACCCGCGGTTAAACTAAGCAGGCTCGGGCCACCACAGGCAGACTGCTGAAGACGTGAGGGGAATCGTTTCTGAATGGTTTGGGGGTGCCCTGGGGTCTTTATTTGTCCGCGTGGTCGTCAGGGGAAGATTAATCCAAGCTCCACTTTGCTCTGAGCTACGCTGTGCAGTTGCCAAGACAAACAAACCCAGATTCTGACTTTGAAGCTCCCTCAAGGTAGATGTGGGAAAAGATACAGAGGCAAGGGGGATCCCAGATCTAAGCGAGAACCGTGGGGTGCCCAGGAGAGTCAAGAATTGAACCCAGGGCAGGAGTTGGAAAGATAAATAAATGGATCAGTGACATGCAATGGGTCTGACTGACCAGCAGGGGGAGCTCGTGACCCACGGGGTGGGGATCAGCTGGCCCAGCCAGTGGTGACTGAAAGAGTCACATAGAGGTCAGACAGAGACCGGGAGACAGTGAGGCCTGAGATACCACCCCCCCCCCGGGGGACAGTTGTGACAGTGTTGGGGGTCAGATAACAGTTTTAAAGAACATGGGCTGGAAACTCCAGCCTCGATTGCCAAATCCCGAAGCCCGTCCCTGCCTCCATTCCCAGACCCATAGCAGGCATTATTAATCCATCGAGATCCCGCAGCAGGCCTGTGAGTCCAGATTCATTCCCGGGCACCACTTCTTGCCACTGTCCCAAAGGGATCTCAATACCAGCATGAAACTTGGTCGGCTGCCCGCCCACTCACCTCCTTCCCTCTCTCCCTCCTAACCCTCCTCCCCATAGGGAAGCAAGAAAGAGACTGACAGCTTTTATCGGGAAGGAGAAAAAGACAGAATCCGATGCTCGTGGTGTGTAGAACTTTCCGATTTATGATCCTGATTTTGCTTAATTGAGTATTAAAACAAGCCTGAAAGTCTAGCCGAAGACACTCAGCCCAGAAACCTGTCGCCGTGGTGGAGAGAAGTGGGGAGGAGGAATGGGGACTCTGTGGTCAATAACTCACCATGCATGGGGAAAAACTAACTCATCAGCTCCTGTCTAGAGAAGTTTGCAGAATCCCTTGCGCAGAGAGGGCGTGACATATGCTCAAGGTCACACAGCAGATTGGAGACCAACAGCCACTTGTCCCTTCTGCTCCGGCCGCTTCGACTCACTGGCAGACGCGCGTGGGTCATGAACCCATCCATACGACATCAAACAAGGGGGTGGCAGGAGAGATTCGCCGTGGAAGCGTTTCAAGTAACAGCAAAAGGGTCTTTCATATGTCTGGGCCGCACAGGACTGCAACGTCCCTAGCAACCAGGAGCTGAGCCTAGCAACCACAGATGCTCTGCCAGAGCAGGGATGGAGGAGGGGGGGCGCCTCGCAACAAGTCCTGGATACGCATGAGGTTTCGAGGCAGAGGACAAAGGACGAGGGCACCACTCTGCTTCCATCTCCCGCTCCCAGGCAGGAGCGTTTGATTTCAAACCATGGGAGACTCTATCACCCACCACCCCACCCTGTTGGCGTGAGACTGGGGAAACGCCCACTAAACCTCACAGCGGCTTGTTCCCGCTCCAGGTCTCCCTCGGAAGCCAACAGCGTGGATCAACAATATGTGTGTCTGACCCAAAGCCATTTGCTCTAGACGATGACTAGAGTTTCTTCAACTTGGAGAAAGTCACTCTTTAAACTAATCTCTGTACCGTGACCTGGCCAGTCCCCTCTTGGTAACAAGAGAAGGAAGTCAGACAGCGGAGAAATCAATATCCAGCCACACATGCATCCAAAGAGAAGAGACAAACAGAGGGGGCATAAGTACAGAGTGCTGAGAGGGAGTACTACACAGCAAGGAAAAAGAAGAAGTCACTGCCCCCTGCGTAGGGCTCCCAGAGCCGAGGCAAAATCAAATGGTGTCTGCATTTGTCTGCATTATGTTGTAGGTCTGAAAATACCGGCGACTGAGTAATTTACAAAAACAGAAGTTTACTTGGCTCATGGGGACTCCAGAGCATGGGCACAGGCTGTATTCCACAAGGCAGAGCTGCCCCACACTGGGACAAAGAGGGTGGGACAGCTTAGGCCTCCCCTCTTCCCATACCACCACTGATGCCTGGGGGGGGCACCTAGTCGCCTCCCGAAGCCCTTGCTCCAGACCCCACGTGACTTTGAGGACTCGGTCAGCAAACATGGGCCACGGGTTCAAACCCAGCAAGCGCACACTGACGCTATCTGCATACATGTGATGCTTAAGCATGGACGAGACCATGTGAGAGCCCCCAGCTTAAGGCTTGAAGAGGGACCCAGCAGCGGGAAGCCAGGGGGGCATCTGCCAAGGGTCCAAGGCTATCTATCGATGCTGGGCTCAGAGAGATGACTCAGCAGTTAAAGCCCTTGCTACGGACCAGAGCGCGGATCCCCAGATCCCTACATATACTGCTGGGTGGGCGTTACGAGCCCACCTGTAATCAGAAGGACAAAATAAAGTGCATGGAGTGCTCGCTTTCTAGTTGTTTACTCTCCTGAGCTCTTTGCATATTCTGCACACAAAGCCTCAGGGTCAGAGGTTTCCCATTCCACAGTCTGTCGCTTGACTTCATTAACAGCTTTCTTTCCGGTCCAGAGGTTGTTAGTTTCTGGGGGGTTCATCTGTGCCTAGTTCTTCCTTTCTTGGCGATTGAGTCCTTGTGCGTGAAAGTCCTTCCCTCAACCATATCTCCAACTCCAATTTTTCCCTCCAGTAGCTCAGTGATTATGTTGAGATCCTCGATCCATCTGCAGTTGATTTTGTGCTGAGTGAATTGTGAGGATCTAGGCTCATTTTTTTGCACCTCCACAACCGGTTTCCCCAGGACTCCCGCAGAGGTTGTGGTAGATCTGGAACCAGACCTCAAAACCAAAGACCCCCCACCTAACAAATCTCCACCAGAGACCCACATGATAGCCAGAGTTCCCACCCGATAAATCTGAGATAAGACAGATCTTCAGGGAGACCCCCACCAAGAACGTTAATAGGATCTGATAACCAGTCAACCCCCAAGCCCTTCTTCCTGTACTCCCAATGGTTAAAAGCTTGCACCCCTGACTCCAAGTCTGCAGCAATTTCCATCTGGAGGGAAAATCGCTGCTTGTTCGCTGGAGTTTTGGAGAAGCTTCCCGAACAAATGTCAGTCTTCAGGGATAAATCTTGGGTTCGTGCTCTGTCTCCCTTCTACACACCCGCGTATCATTCTTTCTTTTTCTCTTTTTCCAACGGGTTGTCTGTCTGGATCCTGGGCTCCATTCTGTCGCTCTGAGTCCCTCTGTCGCCAGTGTGAAGCAGGTGTGGCAGAACCTCCAAAGGGCTCTCTTGGGACCCAGGATCACCTGGGCTGCGTGTCTGGGTGACATTCAACCCCATGGCTCGTTGTACTTCCGTGAAGAATGGTGTCGTCGGCAGCAACTGTGGATTGTCTCAGTCACACCTCTACCGTGTCAACTCTTGTCATCCGTGAACACAGTGCCCCCCACTAGTGTTTCCTGTGAGTTCTCTCTTCAGTCTTACAGGTTGATTCCAGAGGGCATTGTGTGTATGTGTGTGTGTGTGTGTGCACTGTGTGTCCCTGCGGAGGCCCAAGGGTGACTCTGGGAATCATCCTGGATTGCTTCTACTTCCTTTTGGCTTTGTTCTAGGATTTCCCAGGTTCCACCTTCTAGAGTTGGAAGTGCAGGCTGCCGCCACGTCCACCTTTTATGTGGGATCCAGGATCCGAACCCAGGTCCTTCTGCTTGCGAGGCAGACTCTTAACCCCTAAGCCCTATCCCTAGCCCTCTATACTTGTTTTTTACTGAGGCTCTGACAAACGGGGCTTGTCTCTCCTTCCCCGGTGTGCTTGTCATAGCGCGAAGGTCACTTGGGCCTGCGTGTCAGACCTGCCTGCTTCCCTTCCCACACCCATCCCTGCTAGTCCCTTCCCCTGTCTTATGGCTCCGGTTTGGTCCTCTAGTGAATGACCAGGACAGGGCCCTGCCCACAGCATTGGTACAGATGCCTGAGTGTCCCCCATGGTGTGCCGTGAGTTCCAGGGTTGGCGTGTGCGGCTTTTATCCTGCTGAGATGCGTCTCCTTTGGTTTTGATCTCCTGGGAACTTTTATCATGAAACGAGGATGGATTCTGTCAACAGGCTTCTCTTTGTATCTGTGGAGATGATCCTAATCCTGTGATTTTTGTCCTTGACTCTGTTAATGTGCCAGCTTACATTCTTTGACTTAGACATGAAGCGCGTGCCCCCCATCCTGCCCTCCATCCTCTGGAATGCAGCCAACTTGCGTATCACAGATGGGCCTTTCTAGTGCATTCATGAGTTCAGTTTGCAGGTATTTTCTTAAGAATTTCTACATCTGTCCCTCGGGGAGACTGGTGTGTAGTTTTTCTTTTGACATGGGCATCTTCTACCCAGTGTGAGTCCCCTTCCCTCACAGCGAACTCCTACACACTCTTCATGGCCCAGACCAAATGTCCCCTCTGAGTTAAGCCAAGAAGCTTCCTGGAGCACCTTCCTGTGCCCACCCTCTCTCCCACTGCCCTGAGAATGCCCGCGGCAGGTGGCACTGTGGATGACCCCTTGGCTGCGGAGGCGTTAACGGTGGCTGAGAGGAAAAAGAGGCTCAGAACACAATTTCTAAAGTACGAACCAGTGAATAAAACAGTCCGTTTATGAAGCACCTTCTCCACCCACTTCGGCGCCTCCAGGCCACCCCCTGCTGACAGACTCAAGCTAAGCCGTGCTCAAAGTGCTGACTCTATGTCACTATTTCACTGAAGACGATACAGAAGGTCAGAGAGGAGACAGCAGCTCCTCCATGGTCCCCTGTCCTGGGATGCAGCCACAGGGACCAGATAGATGCAGGTGCATCTTACCTTGGACCACACACCCATGCTGAATGCGTTGCTCTCAGCCAGCTGGTGCAGGTTCAGCTCCGTCCTGAAATAAGAGACCGGAAATGAGGGTGGGCAGTCACACTCGTGGCTTCCAGAGCAGGGCGTGGGGAGTGCCTGGTGTTCTGCCCGGGCTGTCTACGCCTGAGCTGGAGATATCCCATGTGGGCCACTTGGTGCAGCCCTTAAGAACGAGCCCTTGCTGGCCACCACCAAGGCTATGGTAGCCACACTCAGTGGCTCCGCCTTATCAGCACCTTACAGATGGCCAGACAGGAGCACACTGAAGTCACACCCACAGCCTGCTGCAGCGGGCCACACAGAGACAGCTGACCCACCCCAAAGCCCAGGCAACCTGCCACCTGCCACCACCCTGTCTCCAGAACTTCGAAAGTTGGCACGACCTTCTAGGCCCCTTGTGGTAGTTTCACAAGCTCTGGAGAGGAGGACCCTAGGGCTCTGGTAGAGAGTTCTGTTGTGCTTAACTATCTCCAGACACAGAACAGAGGAGTGCCCCAGCTCCTCCATCTCCATACAGCTCAGGCCACTCCCTGAACAGCAGGGGTCTTAGTTCTGGGTCCTTCCACATCTACTGACTCGGTTCCCCTCTCTGGACCTCACACTTTATTTGCTATCAAGATGTAAATCACCTGCAATGGAGGGGCCTGGCATAGAGTGGTGCCCTCTGCTGGCAACTTCATGCACTGCACCCAGGGTGCCCCCTCCCACTCCCCACACACACCCCAGCTCTCTCTGAAGCAGACAGGCAGGGATTCTCTTCAGAGTCTCGGGAGTCAGATGCACCATGAGACTTTCACAGTGTTGGGCTCCCTTCCTGTCTTTCCCCCCACACATGGGAGGTTCCACTACACAAAGAAGCGTCCTGCTGACTCAGCCCCTCTGCCCGCTGCTGGGAAGGCAGAAAGGAAGCGTGCAGGGCCCTGGCTTCAAAGGTCTCCTAGTTGATCTGCCAAGATGGAGAGATCTGTCCATGCCAACATGGCGGGAGCCAGACAAGAAGCCCGTTCATTACACCTGCGTGGAGGAGTGCCCTCTGCTGGCATTTGAGTGCCCTACACTTTTATGGAGGTGCGCCCTCTGCTGGCATTTCAGCACACTACACCTGCATAGAGGGGCACTCTCTGTTAGCATTTCACTGCCCCAGCAGCCTTCACGGGAGGCCTCTGGGAACACGCCCTGTGCTCCCCATGCCAAGTTCATGAGCAGGTTCTGAAGACCTGCATTCAGTTCCTGCTTCTGTGAACTGGGTGTTCCTCTCTGGTCTGCCAATGCTATAGCAACACGGTACCAATGAGACACAAGGAGCGAGAAGCAGGCCTTTTCCTTCTCACAAAAGGAGTCAGAGTGAGGTTTTGATGGACAAATAGGAGTTTGTCAAAGGGGTGAATGGGAGGCAGGAAGGGGTCTGTGCGAGCACTAGATTCTTAGGAAGCGTCTGTGTCCTTGAAGGTTGCCATGGTGGCCACAGAGTAGGAAAAAGGACAGTCTTGGGACCACAAGGGAACTACGGGAGTAACTGGGACTCCTGAAGAGTCCAAGTTGCTCCAGTTTGCCCTCCTGGAGAGCTTGACACTTGGGGCTGCCTGGCTTCCCAGATGCAAATCACCTGTGTGGAAAAGCACCCTCTGCTGGCATTTCTGTGCATTACATCTATGTGAGAATTGCCCTCTGCTGGCATTTGAGTGCACTACACCTTCATTAAGGGGGCGCCCTCTGCTGGAACTTCAGAGCACTACACCTGCATGGAGGGGCACCCTCTGCTGAAATTTCATTCCCCAGCAGCCTTCACAGGAGGCCTCTGGGAACATGCCCAGTGCTTCTGAAGACCTTCCAGAAGTTTCCTTAGCACTCAATTGCTGCTTCTGAGAACTAGGTGCTCCTATCTGGTCTGCTGACGAGAGGGTGGGTGTGTCCCTCCAGCCTCTGCCAGGGGCTTGGGGCAGGCTGGAGTTGACCATCAAGTGGAAGGATGACAGGTGGCACAAGTGACTGTGGAGAGGGATGCAGGCGACCTGCCATTGGGAGGCAAATGCTGCTTCTGACTGGGCTGCAGGAGATGCTGGCTGAGAAAGGGCAGAGCCAATCCCAGGGTCCCCTCCCCCTGACGGCGCTCTGGACAGGCTTAGGTTGAGCACTTATGCCCTCCTGTCCTGAGGCACCCCATGAGGGCACACCCCCATGTAGACACAAGGCTCCCACCAAATTAAGACGCTTCTAGAAGTTGTGGGATCTCTTCCTATGCTGCCACCGGCCTGGTATGCATCTGTCACTCTCAGCAGAGAGCACCCCCACACCTCGGTTTTCTAAATTTTATAGAGCTGAGTGTGAATCCTGTTGATCCTGAGAGCATGTTGAAGGTGCAGCTTCCGCTTCCCAGAGGAACAGTCTGAGGCTCAGAGTGTGTGGTGCATAAGGCTGCACAGCCCTGGGGCAGTACACAGCCATCTGGAACTGGGGGCTGGGGCCCTCCATCCCAGCTGACCCAGCCTCTCAGCTCTGGGCTGTGGCTTGGGCTGCTCCCACACCCCTAGCCTGTCCCAAAACTCACCGGAGATCCAAGTCCAGCCCAGCCAACATCTGGGAGAAAACTTCAAAGCTGCCTTCTCCTTCTGGCTGCTGGGCCACTCGGCCACTCTCCAAAAGCATTGTCTGTAGGGGAGAGAGCGCTGGTCACTGAGGGTCCCTCTGCCCAGTCTGATGCCCAGAGGCCTGACCAGGACACATGTACCCCCTCACATACACTTTGTGGACTCAGAGCCCACTTAGCCAACCAGCCAAGCCAGATCCCCCCAAGTGGGTGAAGGGAGAGACTACCCAGAGGCCACCTACACATCAGCACCATGGATGCTTGTGAACCTGCACCCACCCGGGAACACCCCAAGAGGCCATGGCCCTGTAACACCTTAAGGTTGTTTTCTGTCTAAAGGGAATGCTCTGGACTGGTGGAGGGGGCAAGAACAAGGACCAACAGGTCACGTGTTGGGCTCGCACAGCCATGGAAGGCAGGTGCATATCTGTGGAATGTCACTCTGCACATTTTTGTGAGTGAGTGAGTGTGTGTGTATGTGTGTGTGTGTGTGTGTGTGTGTGTTTGTGTAAGAGAGCACTCAAGTTCATGTGCCTGTGGAGGCCCCAGGATGATATCAGGAATCATCCTGGATTGCTCTAAACCTCGTTACTGCCTTGTTCTGGAGTTTCCCAGGTGCTGCCTCCCAAGGCTAGAAGTGCAGGCTGCTACCATATCTGCCTGACATTTTTAAGCAGGATCTGGAGATCTGAACGCAGAGCCATTTGCTTTGAGGCAAAGGCTTAACTCCTGTGCCCTCTCCCCAGCCCATCACTCTGCACTGTGAAGATCTTTGGGGGAGGGGCTGAATTCCATGTTTCCTCAGGGATCAAGTCTCCTCCTGGGTGCCTGGGCTGCTTGGGCTGCGCTGGCTATCTCAGGAAGGGACACACTTGGATTCATCCCAATAGGGGGACTGATGTCCCATGCAGGGCGGACACACATTCAGACACACCCTATGCTCCCAACTGGGTGTGTAGCCCACCCAAGTGGGGCCCTGGGACACGGACCCTAAGGAGCCCTTGCCCATCCCCCAGAGGCTTCACCTGCAGCTGAGCAGCCGTGACTCGGCCCGTGGCATTGAAGTCCAGCGACATGACCATGGTGAAGCAGCTGGCACTGCGGCTGTGGCCCGTGGATACGGCACCGAAGGCCTGGAGGATGGTGAAGGTAGCCCGGATCTTCTCCACTGTGGGGTCATGGGAGAGTGTGACACGTGACATACACTGGACCACTTCTGCCCCACCCAGTCCTGCAACTCTGAATCCCACATGCTCCAGGAAGCCCCAGCTGCTGCCTCAGCCCCATGCAGTCCCATGGGAACATCTCAGGCTCAGGCAGGAACATCCAGGTGACAGAGTCTACCTGAAGACCCCAGAGAACAAAATGCAAACCTTCCCAGGGTGGGCTGCTGGTGAGCCACAAGCCTGGGAGCCCCATGGCCTCTGCACAGGGATTCTCTGACTACCCATGATGCCTTGTGCAATGTCCTAGGAGCCTGGATGCAGCCCATCCTGACTTCCACCTTCACACCCAGTGGAAGCCTCAGCTACCGATCCCCAGCTTCTGAACCCGGCTCAGCAAAGGAGGAAGGACCCAGGAGGAAGGACGGCAGGCACGACCTGTTAATAGAGTGTCGAGCTCTGCCCTTCATGACTACCTATGGGGACAGATGGCTAAGTTCCCTGTAGCCCTGGAGACAGATCAGCCCGAGGGGAGGAGTCTTAGGGAAGAGTTAGAAACACCACCTTGCGCCCATGTCTGAGCCACTCAGTGGTGCCACATGCTTGGACAGAATCCGGGCTGCACGCTGTCACGGCCACCATTCTCAGGATAAATGTCCCCAGGTCGATATCCTGAGAGGGACACAGTGTTCCTGCCCAGGGTAGACAAAGCCTGACTTTCCCAGGGTGAAAACCATCACTCTGTTTTACCTATAGAGAGCACCCCGCACAGCACTCTGTATAAGCGCCCTGCATAGTACCCTGCACAGCACCCAGCAACCCAATCGTCCTCCTGTCTCTTCACTCTGATGAGTGCTGCTTGTCTGTCTTCACGCGTAGGCCTTAGACATTCATTGGTTTGTGCACAGCACCCAGGGGTGAGCCCTCGGGAGCCATCTAGATCTCAGTACAGTGAGGACGGTTCCCAGCAGGTGGCAGTCAAGCTCTGCTCTCTAGCTGCCTTGGCCTGTGGTGCCCGCCCTGCTTCTGCCACCCGCGTCTTGAGAGAAGAGCGCTTGCTGTGATTCTAGCCCACGTGTCCAGCGTGCACCAAGGCTGCGGGCCCAGCAGGCGGTGAAGGGCCTGTGTGTGTCCAAACTCAGCAGAAGGACGTAAGGAGGGGCTGCCCAGCATGCTGCCCTCCCTTCCTGCCCCCACCCTGGTCACCTGGAGCCCATCATACCTGACACCCTGCCATCCACACTGCCTGCCATGCCCACCAGGTGCTCCAGGATCTGTTTGCAGCAGGTGGTCTTCCCCGCACCGCTGCGGCCCAGAGCCATGATGCTCTGGTCTTTCCGCTGACTCAGCAGCGTCCAGTAGGCCCGCTGGGCCAGAGAGGTGATGTGGGCAGGCAGGCCATCCCGGCGGCCCCGGGGGACCTGCAGGAAGATGACTAGCGTCAGCCTTACCAGCCTCTTGAATTAATCAGAGACTTAACTCCAAAGAGCATTTGCCCGCTGGACTCATTGCACCCATTGTGCAAATCACTGGACACTGCCTGAGCTGGGTAGAAATGGCATAGTCTACTAGTGATGTCTGCCATGGAACCAGGAAGTGGCAGTTGATTAGTAATGCCTGCCATGGAACCAGGAAGTGGCAGTTGATTAGTGATGTCTACTGTGTAAAGAGGAAATGCAACAGGCGATGTCTGCCATGGAACCAGCAATGCTGATAGATTAGTGATGTCTGCCATGGAAGATGTAAGGGGAGAAGCCCAGTGTGTCAAGTATTAGCAGATCTAGGTGCCATCTGGAATCTTATCTACCCTGTTCATCCATCTTTTCTTCATTCAGTGAAATGATCCCTTGTCTCCCATGTGCTGGGCACCAGCCCAGACTCTGAAAACACTTCTGTGCATAAGAGGTAAAGGGAGTCTCAACCAGCCACCAACACATGCTTCTATGCATCAACTACAGGGACTGGAAGAAATGAATGTGTAAGTGTGTGTGTGTCCATATGCATGTGAGTGTGTAATTGTGCATGCATGAGTGCATGCATGTAGAGAAGTTAATCTGTGTGGACATGCATATGTGGAGGTACACGTGCATGTGTAATTGTGCATGCATGAATGCAGACATGTGGAGAAGTGAACCTGTGTATGCACATGTGTGTGTGCATGAATCCACATGTGTTAGAGTGCATTGTACATATGTACATGAGTGAGTACATGTGTGTGGAATAGAAATGAGCCTGTATGTGTGTCATGAGTGCACTGTGCATGTGGACATGTGTGAGTGGACATGTGTGGAGGAGAACTGAATCTGCATATGTGTGTGCACATGCACACGTGCATATTCTTGTGTGAGTGCACAAGTGTGGAGGTCAGTGTCAGGCGGAACTTCAGGAGCCTCTGCCTTTATTTGACACAGGTCTCGGCCATGCTGCAGTCAGCTTCAGGGACAGTCCCGCTCAGCTCCTGTCCCATCCTGGGGTGTCCCCAACAAGCCCACATTCATGTGCGCTCTTCACACAGGTTCTGGGGCTGGAATTCAGGTCCTCAGGCTTGTAAGACAAGAGCTTTACCTACTGAGCATCTCCCCAGCCCCCAAGAAATCAACTCGCTAGTAGTTGCTACCAGGCGGGGGTGACCAATTCTCCGATCCAGATGGTTCTGTCCGCCCAGAGCTTACCTGGAGCTTGTCCTTTCACTAGTGGACGAGGCCCTGGCCAAGCCCGGGTTGCCACAGCCCACCCCCAGGTCCCAGGGACAAGAACAAGAACAATGGCTGATGTTTTGAACACGTGGCCAGAGCGGCTTGTCCCACCGCATAAAGGAATGACGTGGACCAGAGACCAAGGCCAAGCCCTGGGCTGTCCCGGGTCACATGCAAGTCCACGGATGTGACTTTGAAATAGGCAGAAACTACAGGGACTAAAAGATTAGTGGATCCTGGGGTGGGACCTAAAGTGGGGCTCTTGGCAGGGGGCAAGGCTGGGGTGGAACCAGAGATCTCGATTGACTGTACCCCATGGCCTCACACCTTTGCACGAACCCCCCAAAGTAAAGCATTTGCTGATGACAGAGCTGAGTGCAAACTAGGCTTAACCTGCCAGACATTCAGAAGACAGAGAGCTGGCCTGGAGCATAGGCCGAGGTGGGGGGGGGCACGAGGCAGCCGGATGGATCATTCAAGGCCCCTTGGGATGAGGTCAGTGCTAGCTGGGGCTCCTCAGTGAAGGCCTGTCTCAGAATGAGAGAGCTCGGGGTGCAGCTCGGTGGTTGAGCGCTGGCCTGGAGGAGGTGGGGACCCACTGCTTCAAGAGAGGTGGGGGCCAGAGGCAGAGGAGACAGAGAGAGAGAGGAGGGAAGAAGCACCGTCTTTCACCTGGCGGACAGGTGGACATTTCAAGCCTGGGAAGCAGCCTGCGTCAGAGTCAGGCAGTTTGAGAGCGGCCATGCTGGGATGAAGGTCTTCCCCAGGCTGGGGTCACCCTGAAGGAACGCACCCTATTTTAATCCTCCACACAGATAAGGGGCCAACTTCCCCCAACCCCTGTTTGTGAAAGGATATGGAGATGAGCTCCCCATTGCAGATACACCTACTTAGAGGTCTGGCACCAGATCAGCTGGGTTGGACCCCAATATGAACAGACCAATGAGATGTGGAGGAACAAAATCTCCAATCGGGCTTGCAGAAACTGGAGCTAACCAATGAGGAAAAGCCATTTTTCCTGGGGTCTGCCTAGACCTATAAGTAATCCTGACCTGGCAGCCATCTTTGGCTCCCTTGCCCCTCATGGATTCCACGTCTGAAGCCCGTGAGTCCCTATGTGACTTTTCTCTCGCCCCTCGTGGATCCCATGCCTGGAATCTGTGCGTTCTCTGGGGCTCTCTTGCCCCCCACAGATTCACATCGGTCGAGTTCTGTTCTTTCTCTTCTCTAATAAACTCTGCCTCAATCCTCTACGCGTGTTCTGGTTTCAATCTTTGACTTCCGGACACATGCAGGCACCCTGGAGGGGACCAGTAACAAGGGGGACAGTGACCAGAGCTCGAGAAGGAAGCAGATGGTCTCCCCTCCCCCGTGGCCGTGCAGATCCAGGAAAAGGAGGCTGAGGAGGAGCGCCCACCAGAGTGGCAGCAGGGAGGAGGAGTGATGGAGACAGAGGGAGGGGGCCGGGGGCGGGGGAGGCAAGACAGTGAGACACCCTGGGAGGGACAGGGAATGGAAGCCTTGGGATGTCCATTAGACCCTCCCCCTACCTTCAGCAGGGTCCCAGGGCCTGAGCTTACCGGTACTTTTGCCATTCACCAAAGTCAGGGTTTGGGTGTCCCTGTCCGTAGCGGTTTGTTTCTTTTTCCCATCATTGTGCTGTCACTTCATGATTTTTCTAGAGCGTAGTGCCTGGGCGGTTTGGTGTGGGTCTTTCGTTGGGCGTCTGTGCGTGCCTACTCGTTTCCAGCTCCGTTGCTCCTCCCCTCATCCCTGCCCCCCCTCCCCCTTTTCGGGGCTTAAGGAGTCACAGAAATGCCTAGGGGAGGGTTCTGCCTGTGGAAGCCACGGGCTTCAAAGACTAGGGACCGTCCAGTGACAGGGGAGTAGAAAACCAAGGCCAGCACGCAAGGACCAGATATCCACTGGTCTCTCCTGCCTCTCACATCTAGAGGGCATCCATCAGGACTTATCAGCACACTAGGCCCTCTGATGGCCCAGGCTTCTCCACAAGTGGACTCGGTGCCGTCGCCTGCCAAACCCAGAAGGACCACCCTGGAGACTGATCACCTGTCACTCTGTCAGGTGACAGACAGCCCCAGGCCTGTCGCCAGGGGATGGAGTGAGTGGTGTAGTTCCAGCTCCGGCCACTAGGTGACGCTCAAACTTTTTTTTTTTTTTTTTTTTTTTTTTTTTTTGTCTCCTTCCACTGCCTGATGAAAATGCCCTTTTTCCTACTTTATGGGAAAATAAATATTAGTGCCAACCAGGCTTCTGTTTGTGCGTGAAGGAGGCGCTGAGGACCCCCGAGAGGACAGCACAGCGTCATGAGCTCAGAGGAACCACAGCTGGGCTCTGTCCCCCTCTTCCCTGTGCTGCACCAGAGAAGAACGCAGTCCCGCCTGCCACAACCTTCCTGTCTGTGAAATGAGCCCATGAAGGCGCCTTCCTTTCCAGATAGGTGTGAGAGGTGAGCATTTGAGGTGTTTGAGGTGCCTGAGCTTCTGACCTGGGCTCACCTTTCCCTCTGGAGCAACCATGTCGGTCGCCCCGGTCCTGTGCCCCAACTCACACTCAGACGGATGGAGGGGGCCTCTGGGGGACAGCAGTTCCTCGGTTCTCCCCTCCAGGGCTGAGGTGAGGAGCTTTCCCGCCCGGGCCTCGGCCGGGTTCCCGGTCTGGGCGCCCACCGGTCCTGGTGGGGTCACCTTCGCCTGGCGAGGGGCTGCGGGCCCTGGGGACCTCAGGACGATCAGATCTGGCCCTGAGCACGTGTGCGGCAGGTGAGCCCCATAGCGTTGCAGGAGCGTGTTCAGGACGCTGGACTCGTTGATGCTGACCAGAGAGGCCAGATCCTCAGCCAGATCCAGCTCTGGGGGGTTGGCCTGGGAAACATCACACACGGGGTCTCCTCTGGCCTCCTTGGTCCCCACCCCACAGGTACTACCACGTGTGAGTCCACCATGCTCTTGCACATACGCATGTCACGCAGGACACAACAAACACAGGCAGGACCACAGAGCTAGAGAAGATGGCAAGTCTCCGCAGGCACAGAAGGCTGCTTCCTCCTTGCCTGGAAGTCCTGACACCCCCTTATTTTCTGGGGTCCTTTTTCATGCACTCATTGTCATGTGTGTGAAGCTGACACTCCCAACACAGAGCAGTAAAACTCAAAGCTCATCCTGCAGTGCCCTTGGCAGCCCTTCTGCTCCTCTCCTAGGGCTTACAGGGGGCACAGGGCATGCTTTGTGACGCTCAAGAGTGGAAGTCAATGGACAAACCCCCCTTCGCCAACCTGCTGTGCTGGAGACACACACCAGTCCCTAGGGAGAGGCTGCTGCACAGAGCACAGGTCGTCAGGCCTATGAGGCAGTTACTGGCAAGCAGATTGAACTCTGAGTTCCCCAGCAGCCAGAGTGAAAACGGAAACATGCCACATGGCAGCATCCGTAATATCCACCAATGAAAAGCACTGACTGGCTCGCTTGGGTCCGTCAGAAGAGCTCCAGCGGCAGCTCCACGACTGTCGCCAGAGGTGACCCCACAGTGAGGCTGGAGGACAGAGTGGATGGTATCGTGGTGGCATCCACCCACACAGCAGGGAGATGTCGTGGGGGTCCCACACTGCTCTGGGCATTGGGGTGTGACAGGGAGGCCTCTTGTGGGATGGGGACAGAGGGGGAGGACTCACCCGGTGAATGTGGTCTTCATCCACTTCGGTCACTGTCTTGTCAGCATCGATGCACAGCCGCACCCTCCCTGCAGGCAGGTCGGCCGTGCCCTCGTCTGGTTTGAGCACCGTGGCTGGGTGGACGGCAGAGACAGGAGGGAGGAGGGAGGAGGAAGGAGGGAGAAGGAGGAAGGAAGAAGGGAGGAGGGGGGCAGAGGGAGGAGAGAGGACGGAGGAGGGAGGAGGGAGGAGGGAGAGTGTCTCTGAGCCAGGCAGGCCAGGAAGCTGGGACTGGCTTGGTGCAGGTCCCAAAGGAGCTACGGCCTCTCATTGGGGGGGCTGTCCACACAAAAGTTCTCAGCTGTGACCAACCTCAAGCGCTTAGGGACACAGGCTGAATCTGAATTACAGTGCTGAACACTGAGCAGGTCCCCGAGAGTTGCATTCACTGACCCATTCCACACGCAGGTGAAGAGAGACAAAGAATGGCACACAGGCTACAGCACTCCTAGTGCCAGAACAGACATTACAGGTAGATCACACAGCCTCTTCCAGCTGTACAACAGACATCACTAGTAGTTCACACACAACTCTCTCCAGTGTCAGGACAGACATCACTAGTAGATCACACAGCCCCTCCAGTGTTAAAACAGACATCACTAGTAGATCACACAGCCTCTCCAGTGTTAAAACAGACATCACTAGTAGAATACACACAGCTCCCTACAGTGCCATTGCTGACATTACTATTCTCTTCCAGTTGTACAACAGACATCACTAGAAGATCACACACAGCCTCCTCCAGTGTCAGGGCAGACATCACTCATAGATCACACACAGCCCCCTCCAGTACCAGGACAGACATCACTAGTAGATTACATACAGCTCTCTCCAGTGTCAGGGCAGACATCACTAGTAGATCACTCACAGCCCCCACCAGTGCCAGGACAGACATCACTAACCTATGACTCTTCCAATCTAAGTTCTAAAACCAGGAACTGAGTCACTTCTTAAAAGAACTCAGTTCTTTTCCTAATCTGTTATCCCACCCTCAACTAATGGGGTAACAGACTAGGCATAAGACTCTCATAACAATAAATCCCAGCAGAGCATGGAGACCCTGCTGAATGTTCCACTCAAGAACATCTTGAAGCCCAGACACTTGTGAGACCACCAATGGACCAGACACCAAGAACGACACAGCCTTCAGCTCATTGCCCCTCACACCAAACCCTGTGGGCCCTTCCTTGTCTGGGCTGCTTCTCCCTAGAGTAGGGACCTGGCAGGTCCAAGGCAGGAGGGGGTACAAGGGCACACACCCCCAGTTACCTAGAGTGAAGCCATCCTTCTGAACCAGCCAGACCTTCTCCGCCTCATACCACATGTCCTCGGAAGCCTGGAAAGAGAAAGCGCGTCCCTCACAGCTGTGACCCCAGCCCACGCCAGCACGGGGACCCTCGGGGCTTTTCACATGAGGGTCTCGGGGTTGGGAGGGGCGATGAGAATTATCAGGTGCACATGATCCAGGAACCTCAGGGACGGGGCCTGGGAATCCACGTGGCGCCACACAGAACTGCAGGGGGCATGGGGTCCCCTGAGGAGGCTCCAGGGGTGACCTTGGCCTGCCGAGTACCCGTGGCTGTGCAGGGGAGAAGTCAAGGCCAGAGGGTGGGGCCTGGATCGTCAGCTGAGCGCTTGCCCGTCCTGCGGGTGTGCAGCCTCCTGTCCACCCTGCGGCCTCAACCGGGGCAAGTCCTTCCTGCCCCTCACACCCAGCACCCCGAGGCCTGAGCCCCTCACCTGCTCGGAGTCTCCGCTCTGGCCTCTTCTCTCAAGTGCAGCTTCCTCCTCACTTCGCGTCCTCTCCACCTGGGGCTCTGCCTGCCCTTCCCGCCGTGGCTGCAGGGTGCCCACCCCAGCCTCTCCTGGCACACAGGACCCCTCACCCTCCTGTGCTCTGCTTTCTGGCCGGCGCTCCTTCTCTGTCGCTGGCATCCCCTCTGTAGTCATCTCTTCAGGGGTCTTGGGGTTTTGGTGTGTCAAACTCTGAGTGTTCTCTGTCTCCCCAGGTTGCTCCTGAGGTTGCCCTTGAGCCACCAGCTTCCCCTGGGCACTTCCTGCCTCCCCAGCCACCGACTTGGCTACCCCTAGTCTCCCTGTCTTCTCAGACACTAGCTTGGAAGCCCCCACCTGCCCAGCTGAAAGCTGGGGTCCCCCTGCCTCGCCAGACACTGACTTGGAAGTCTCCACCCTCCCAGTTGCAGGCTGGGGTCCCCCCGCCTCACCAGACTCTGACTTGGAAGCCTCTGCCCTCCCAGCTGCAGGCTGGGGTCCCACAGCTTGCCTGGGGTCCGTCTCCCCCACCTTGGTGGGTGCTCCACTTGTCTTTTCAGCCCTATTTGAAGGCTCACTTCCTTTGTCCTTCTTGCTCTGGGGCCCACTCCACTTGCTCCCACGACCCAAGAGACCTCCCCACTTCCTCGTTGGGACTGGGGGCTCAATGCGCCTTCCTTCGCCCCCTGTGTCCTTGGGCCGATCCCCTCTTTCTGTCTTCTGTGCGGAGCTCTCTACCGCCTTCTCTACTGTCTCCAGTTGCTTCTTGTCACTGACCCCCTTAGCTGGGGGCCTGGTCCCCTGTTCCTCTGGACCCTCAGGGGCACCCCTCTTCTGCCCTTTGGTCTGGGGGCCCTGGCTCCCCTTCAGCTCTGGGCCCCGAGTCTTCTCGATTTGTGTGCTGCGGCCTGTGCTCCCAACACCCCCCACCCGTGTCTTGTCAGACACAGAAGCTGAACCCTCAGTGCTGGCTTGGGGGCCACAGGGAATCCCTGGGGTGTCCCCTTTCTTTGCCCCTCCGGGGTCTGTGGGTGGGGCTGGGGTCTTGCTAGTGGGGGCATCAGGGGTCTGGGTCTTCTGCTCGGGCTTGGCTGACTCTGGGTCCAGTCTGGCGACCATCAGCAGCACGTCACCCCCCCTCACGCCCCTCTTGAAAGGCAGAGTCCTCTTGACAGGTGTCCCGGCGGGACCCGGCTCCAGGGCCTTCTCGCTGAGGCTGCTGGTCTTCAGCCCACAGTCCTTGTCGCTGGCCGCTGGGGTCTCCTTGCCCACAATGTCTGCGCTCTGAGAGGGAGAGGGTGAAGGGCTGTCCTTGGAGGTCTGCTGGCTTCCGGGCTTGGGGCCGCTGGTGGTCTTGATGCCAGGTTGGCTGGTGGACACTTCTGGGGTCTAGGAAAGAGGCCACACCATGCTTAGTGGCTGGTTGACCAATGGCAGCCATCCACCCTCAAGATCATCTGTCCAAGATGTTCAGGCCCCTCCACGTCCCCACAGACTCCTTCCACGCCTAGCAGAGAACCTTAGCCCAGTGCCTGAGGCTGGGGGACAGAGAGGAAGAAGGCTGGACTCAGGGCCCAACAGAACCCAGGTCTGCTCTTGACCCCTACTACTCCTTGCTGTGTGGCTTAAGGTCAGTGACTGACCCTCTCTGATCCCATTTCTTAATCAATAACAAACATCATGAAGGAGGATCATCTCACAAGATGAGGGTAAAGATTCGTGATGTGTCCCCACTTCTGTAAAGGCAGAACAATTTGGCTTACTGGATCTTTCCAGGGTGAATGTGGAAAGGTCCTTTGGACAATGGGACCACTCTTACCATCCTAGTCCCCAGAGCATTGGCCACTCTAGCTAGCACCTACCCATCCCCCTCATCTTTGCCAGGCTTTAGTGCTCAACCAAGATTTTGTCAGACATGTTCCCCCATCTCTCTAGGCATGGTAGACATTCAAACCCCCATGCCTTGCCCACAGCCTCATTCTGGTTTGGCTGTTCCTGCTCACCACACTGTGGACACACAGGACATCTTATCTGCCTGCCCCTTTCTCCCTCCCCCGTCCCCTGTAGCTGAGCCCATACTCCCTCTCTCAGTCCCTTATCCTTGGACCACTCTTTTTTTATACCCAGCTTAACTGTCTCCCCTGCCCATGCCTGAGATCAGGAGCTTTTGCCAACATGCACAGAGTCCCCAGGCCTTATTCTGCTGTCCCTTGCACCGTAATGACCACATCTACTCTGTGTCCATTTCCATCTCTGCAGAGGTGGCAATGGTTTTGATCACTCCCCCATGGTCTCCATGTAACACCCTGGGATCCACTGAGCCTCATATGGGCCCAGGGAGAGCAGGTTCTGGGACTCTCCTCATTCTGCAGACAAGACCACAGATGTCCCCTGTGCCAGGGGACAGAGCTGATACATCCATAAAATACCAGGCATGCTGCATGTGCCATGCTCATTCTGGCAGTTACTCCCTTCTGCTGCTGTGAGGCAAACTCAGACTCAAGCAATTTAAAAGGGAGAAAGGGAGATTTCTCTGGCTTATGGTTCCAGGGGGGAGATACAGTCCATTGTGGTGGAAAGGGCATGGCAGGTGACAGAAGCTGGAGGCAGCTTAGGTCACATTCATCACAGGGGCTGAGAAAGCCACCTGCAAACTACTGGGGCAAATCATTAGCAGAGGCAGGACAGGGCTAATACCCAAGGTCAGATGGCAGGCCTGGCCCACTGTGAGGGTGTGCCTTCCAGTCCCCTCTAGAAGTAGCCATGAACCTTCCCAAACATTGCGAAGCTTAGAAGGATTCAAGGACGGGGAGCTGTGGGGGGGGGGTGGGGGGTGGGGGTGGGTGGGTGAAGACGTGACGTCACTTCAACCAAGGCCTCGCATCCTGTGCTTTGTGGCTGGGGAGGGGGTCGCTTGGGGGGAGTCTTGGCGCTGTAAAGACCTGGATTGGGCTGCATTAAGGAGACCGTTGTCTGCAGGAGGTTGATAGGTGCTCTGGTTGGGCCGGAAGCATGAACGAGGACTGGAGTGTTGAGTCCCCAGGCACCCACGAGAGCTGGAGTGGGTGGGCGTGTGTCCATAGTGTCCACCGATGGCAGGCGGAGAGGAGATGCGCCCATGAGTTCAATGGCTGGTAAACTGAGCTGAATCCATGCGCTCAGGGTTCAAAGAGAAAGGTGGAGAGCAACTGAAGGAGACAGCCAAAGTCAATTCTGACCTGCACACATGTACACACACACACACAGCAGTAGGGAATAAGAAAAAGGAGGCCTGGATGCTGTGGCTTCCAGAACTTCTAGGGTCTGGTGTGAGCCGTGGTTCCCAGGGATCTCCAAGCGTAATCGGCGCTGAGGGTCACACGCGGCTCTGGCACACACCGCAGCGACTCGGTCTTCTCTGGGTCGGCAAGACACAACCTCTGGAGGGGATGACTGAACAGGCGGGTCTCGTACTGTCTACACTCGCAGGCCTCACATACTCTACAATGAGGGGTCCCACACTGTCTACACCTAGCTTGATCTCACCGGTCTGACAAACTGGTGGTCTCACAACGTCTTATCCTGGCAGGCTTCAGCACGTGCCTACACTGGCAGTCTCAGCTGTCTACCTGAGAGCTCATGGGGGGTTTTCTGCATTTTGAAAACGGACGTGGGGACTGGTCTCCAGCCAGTCCTAAGGTGTGTACGGGAGGAGGGCACTCGCTGGATACCAGCCCCAGCCATGCACAAGATGTCTGTCTGCCTTAGCGCCCTCAGTCATGGAAGGCCAAGGTCCCCCCTGCCCAAGCATGATCCATTCCCCTAGACTCCCCCTCCCTCCGGGGCTAGCCGTCATCTCTCAGGGACCACCTCTGTTTGCAGATGACAAAACTGAGTCCTAGAATATTGACATCGGCTGTGACCCAAGGGCCCTCACCCCCACCTCAGAGCTTCCCGGCCTCTGGCTGCCCCTGGCCGTCCCACGCTGACCCTCTCTGCCCCTTGCTGCCTGCACAGCCTTAGGACCATCAGGTTAGCTGGGAGTTTCCATTTCCCTTCCTGCAAAGCACAGTGGATTCTGTGGGCCCTTCCACTGCCCAGGACAAGGAGATAGCAGACAGGGTTAGGACAGGAAAACACCGTTGACAGGAGGCGGCGGGGCTCCCCACCTCCCGGGAGCATGGGCTGAGGTTCCAGCACTGGTTCCGGAGCATCTTGGCCCAGAGCGTGACCCCCTGCTGTGGCCCGAGGCTCGTCTGTCTTGCGTCTTGGCTGAGTCTCTGTCCAGGCCGGGCAGTGACCATCTGTCCCTGTTCTGAGCTCAGCACTGCTTCCTGCTGTTCTCGGGGATGGAGGTCAGCTGTGCCCCCCCCATGGAGTCCTTGGCGCCCCCACATTGATGGCCATGGGGCTGAACACCTCCTCACCAGATCAGCCCTCCAGAGAACAGACCCCCTCGTTCTCCAGCTCTGTCTGCATCACCACGTTGGGCCTCAGTCGCCGCCGGGGGGCTGATGAATGGGGTGACCCACACAGCGGTGGGTAGCCAACCCCCAACAAGCTCAGAGGCGGAATGACCTCCCACCGGGGCGGTGACCAGACGAACAGCAATAGTCAACTCCAGCTCCCATGTTAGGGTCTGCTGCGGATTACCAGCCCCTGCCTGCACCCCATCTGACTCGGACCCTATCCCCCACAAGGGCTTGCTGCTGGCCCGCTCAGGCGAAGGCGGGCATGGTCCATGGTCAGGTGCGGGGTCGACGTGGCGTGGCCGGGGTGGATGCGCGGCAAGGGGGCGGCGAGGAGGAGGGAGGAGGAGAGCAAGGATGATTCGCCCCCTCGGGCCCGCACAACCCACAGATGGATCCTCCCTAGCAAGTTTACTGCTTCACCGCCAGGGGCACTGAGAGGCACCATGAGCGTGGGCGTTCCTTTGCACCTGATGACAGAGCGTGTGGTGGCGTTGGTGGCGTGCGGGCCCACGGAGCGTGCCGGGGTGGCGCCGGGGCGTGTTCGCTGTGGGCGCGCGCGCGCGCGGGGGGGGGGCGCGCGGAGCGGGGCGCGACGCGGGGGCCCGGTGTGTGTCGCATGGGCTGCGTCGGCTTCGCCTGTCCAGGGAGGGCCTCTATGTGTGTGGTGCGCGGGGATAGTTGACGAGGGATGGGGGAGACTGCGACACGTGTCTGCCTGGGGTTATGGGTGTGGCCGAGCGACTGGTGTGTCAGTGTGGCGTGGCTCAGGAACAAAATCGGTGCTGGATGCTCATCAAGAGGTGTCTCGCAACGTGCCTGACGAGCGATGTGGCTGCAAGAGTAAGCCCACAAGCGTCTTAGGTGCGGTGTGTCGAGCGTGTGTGGTGTGGGCTTTGGGGCTGGGGGCCCGCCAGCTTCACTTAGCTAGTCGAGCTCTTGGCGCTTGTTGCTAATGACCTTGCAAGCTCTTCTAGCTGGTGCGCATCTGTGGGTACTACGGTTCGTCTCTCTGTGTGTGTTCTCTCTCTGGTGTGGGGGGTGGAGGTGTGTGGTATTATAAGATATGGATAAGATGGGGACTGCGAGTCGCTGAGCGCAGGGCTGCAGCTGTTGCTGGGGGCGCCGGCATCGCACCCGGCGTTGTAGGCTTGGGTCGGGTGCCCCTCTAAAACCGTAAAGCCTGAATAAAGTGCGCTCTGTTCCTTTTGAGGTGGTCTCACTACGAATCAGAGAGGGAGTATCGCTCTGGTTTCGTACTCTGTGCTTAGTCGTGTATCTCCCTGGACGGTACATGAGACCACTGGACGCACTCGGTCTGTAATCTGAGAGAATCACCTGAGCGTGCAGGTGTGTCTAGGTCTCTTTTTTTCTCTCTCTGGCCCTCGCTCCGTCAAGATCTGCGACCAGCTCTCTATATATCTCTCTTCTTTCATGATGTCACATGTTGATCTCGTAGCGCGTCCGGTTGGCAGGGCATAGCGACAAGGTGACTAAGCCGCGCGCATCCTGTGAGGGGTGCGCGAGTAAAGCAGTGTGAGGGGATGACAAGGAACGAGTAAATCATATCTCTCAAGGGGAGTATAAGAGAGAGTTCTGAAATTGCGCGCTAGGGTCGGCAGAGTTAGGATGCCAATGTGGTTGGGGGGGCACCCACGTGTGAGTAGATGTCCGGCGGGCGTGGGTGGGGTGTCGCTATGGTGGGGGCGACATGTAAAGACACATAAAATGAGGTGTGTGGGGATCGCAGGATCTGGTGTCGGTGTGTGGGAGCAGGCGCGTGGTGGACGTGTGTGTGCAGTGTGGTGGGGGTGCTGGGTGTGTGTGGGGGTTGGGGTGTGTGGTGTGGGGGTAGATTGTGTGCGTGGCGGGAGGTGTGTGGTCGTGGTGCGTATGAGGTCGGTAGGGGTGGTAGAGGATTGTATGCGTGACGGCGGTGTCCGATCAGCATCTGTGTGAGTGATGTTGTTGTCCGTGATGTTCTAGTTGGGAGCGATGACTAGATGTGCGTATAGCAGGGGTGGGGGGGGCAGGGGCGCTGCAGGGGTGGCGATGGTTGTGAGGGGTGTCTTGATGGCACGTCGGGTCAGCTGTGCCGTCGTGGATGCCGCGGGCACTCACCTCTTTGGTCGTGGGGGGGCCACTCAGCCCTTTCCCCTCTGTCTTCGGGGGGCGCTTTGCGTGCTGGGGGCCACGACGCGCGGGAGGAGCCGGCCCGAATGTGACGGAAGAGAAAGGGAGGGGCGGGAGTAGGGGTAGGTGGCGCCGTGTGCTGTTGTCTGCGCCGATCTGGGTGGCAGAGCAAGGGAGGGGGTAATGGTGTTGGCACTCGTAATGCCACGTGAGCAATGCCCGCTGTAGCGTTGTGCAATGAACCCGGTGGGAGAAGTCCATGACCAGAGGAGACAGTGAAGCTGAGGCGGGAACCCGAAAAGAGCCAAACAGGGAGGAAGGAAAGTGTAAAGTTGCAAGGTCTGACAGCCAAAGCGAGGGGACGCGCCGTGAGAAGACCTCGCGAGAGACTGAACCCACAAAGCCACGGGAGGGACAGTGTGCGGGGGCGCCCGTGCCTCCCAGGACACTCGCTTTGCCGAGGACCAAACACGAGAGCACCGGGCCGGCCGGCTGGCTGCTACCTTAAGGCGCGGTGCAATGGGGGAGCGGCGCTCACAGACAAGTGCGCCACGAAAAAGGGAGGATACAAAAAGAGGCGCCGTGCGCAGGCAGAGAGTCCTAGTGGCAATGGGCCGGGCGCCCTCACGGCCGACGGCGGGGACCCGGGGAGCTCGGGGGCGGCCGCGGGGCTCGTGAGGAAGCGGCCGGTGGGCTTGGATGTAATACATAAGGTCCTATGGCCGGACTATGAAAGTCAGGAAAGGCCCGCAGATGAGCGTAGCAGGGTGCGGAGACTGGATACAACCCCAAACCCGGGAGATCAGAGCCGGGAGGAAGAGTGGCACCAGGCAAAGAACGTGCAGAGCACACAGTGGGGTGGCCGCGGCCAAACACGCTGGTGCGCTCCGTCGAACGCAGAGTCGAGGGGTAGCGGGGGGGGGAGGAGTCCGGGTACACAATGGGCGGGCTAAAGAATCTTGAACAAACACTATAGCCACCTTTCGATGAAGGGACCGGTGAACATTTGTAGAGAGTGGAGATATTAATAATGGCAAGCTGTGTGAGCAAAACCTGCCTAGGGGGTGGGTAGACCGACTGGGTGGGAGGTGCGTAGTGGATCCAAGCTGGGGGGGGCGGCCAGTCATATACAAAACCAAACAGTATTGGATGCTAACACAAGAAAAAGCCGTACATCTAAAGCCGCAGGGCGTGAATCGGCTCCTTACCAGTCGCCCCAGCCAACCCAAATCACCCACAAAGGCAAGCCAATGTACGTCCCAACCACAAAACGGTAACAACATACACAATAAGCGGGGGGCAAAACAAACAAGGGGGAGGGGCTTGGGAGTCAAGGATGCTGAGGAATCCAATAAAAACCAAAGGGCGCCAGTAGTCCAGTGCCACACAGAACGACTATACTCGCGCCCTGATGCGGGGGCCCGGAACCACCAAGCGGCGGCGGGCGCGCCGAGACCGTGACAAAGGCGCAAAGCAGACTGGGGGGGACGGGACGGCGCAGGAGGGAAACGACCCGCCAGCGGTGGGCACAGTAACGGCACCCGGGTTAAAACGCGGCCGCACAAGACAGAGCCACCCCGGGCCGGCGGCAACAGCCAGAACCACCAAGGGCAGGGGGGCGGGAAGGCGAGAGAGAGAGAGGGGAGGCGCACAAGCGGAAAACCAGGAGCCCGCGCTGGCCCGCCCGGCCCAGGGGACAGAGACCCACGGGGGAGAGGGCGAACCTGGAGGGCGGGCAGCAGAAAAAGAAGACAAAGAAGCGTCCGGACAAGAGGGCCAGGCCGGAGATCAGGCCCAGGGCGGGGGCAGCGGGCGGGGGACCGAGAGGGCAGCCCAGACCAGACGAAGAAGAATGAGGGAGGGAGGACAAGAAAAAACCCCGGCGACATTATCCAAAAGCAGAAGAAGGAGAGGGGGGAAGAAGCCAGGCGACAGGGAAGGACGAGCGGGGACGCAATAGCCACCCCAAGAGGCGGCAGGAAAAACACGCGCGAACAACAGGCTGCCGCAGGCCCAAGGGGGGAAAAGCGACACCCCCCCCCGCGGCGGCTGGGGCGACAAGGGGAGGGCGGCCGAGCCCAACCCACCCAACGCACGGGCCGGCGCGCCCACAGCGACGGACGAGAGGCACAGGGGGCCCGACCATGCAGGAGAAAAAAAAAAAAAAAAAAAAAAAGAACGAGGAGGG